>OZ005650.1:311769951-312969951 GCA_963930645.1 Salticus scenicus
ATAGTGTGTCATAGTGGTCCCCTTATATTCTTTGTACAGTTAAATACGGTAAAATCTGCTATATAGCTTCCCTTTCACGGGAAAAATTGCAGTATAGAAGCGCCACCTATTGGTCGATTTGCACCCAAATTGAATCAGCATAATGTGCCACGATAGACCTCTCACATATCAAATTTTACTTGATTATACGTAATAGAGAACCTAAGATATAGCCTACCATTTGATGGGAGAAATTGCATTATACTGGTTCCTCCTCTTGAGCGATTTGCACCAAAAGTCGATAGGCACTAATGTATGTCAAGGTGCAATTACATATAAATTTATATGAAATTCTGTGGATTAGTTCTTACACTTGCCGCTAAATTTTTGTCAGACACACACAGACAGACAGATGGACAGATGGACATTTTCTAAAAATGGCCAAATCGTGTTTTAGAACACTCAAAGTGAGTAAATCCATCGAAAACCAAAATTGGAACATGTTTACGTCTCCAATATTGTCTTCTGTTTAATAAAGTAAAAATATTAAATCGACAATTTTCATCAAATATGTAATTTAAATTACAGTAAACTTAAAAAAAAAAAAAAAAAGATAATATAAAATTTTTATATCTAGTTATTTGACAAATACGTTAATTCTTATTTTTATAAAGTTTGATGCTGTAAATTTTATTTACAGGATGTAAATCGTATGAGATACGTAATCATTTAATTTTTGAATGGATATACTTAGAATTACAAAAGTGTTGTCTTCCTGTAGTAAGAAACGCTCGCTACACAGTGTGGTATTTTTCACTGCTCCAAACCAGAAAACGCAAAATTTAGCGATATTATCTCAAAGACTTTTGATGATATGGGGGACACAAATGGCTTTACTTTACTTGATTTTTGTGGGAATGTCATTTCTTCTTATAGGGGAGAAGGGGATTAGTATATTAAGTAGAATTTTTAATGCATCAAATAATTATTTTACAATTAGCATATTTTTCTTTATTTTGGTGAATACTATTTGTAAATATAGTTTTTAAATATGATTTTTTTTTTTTTCTTTTTTTTTTGTGATTATTAGCCCCATGTCATGGGACAAGTGTGGATAAGCTAAATTTTTGATTGGACAATGTAATAAAATTCATAAAAATGCATGTTAAATAATGTTAAAATAAAATCTAACCTAAATAAAAGAGGCCTTATGTATGATAAGTCCTAAATACTTGGACAAAAGAAAGATTGACTCTGCTTACTAGAAGAGCTGCTTTGTTTACCTTTTTTCTTATGAATTGAACATTAATATCTATTACACCTTCATATGGCTTATCAATATAGAACACAACACTGCTTTTCTAAACTTGACTAGGATAAAGGCATTCATGCCCTTCTTATCATTCATGTCATTCCTCTCTCTGTCATGACTCTAACCATTCATGTCATTCATGATAATCTGTGGTATGGACAGATAGGACAGTGAAGCTAAATAGCGAACTGGAAATGTAGCACCACTAGTGTCAACAGAGGGGAACTACATGTGTTAAGTCTACATGAATAGCATCTTTGATCGAAAATTGTTTTTCTATTTCGCGAGTAGTTAAGTAGCAGGTTAGTATGGGAAGTTTTCTTTTGCTTCACTTTCTATTGTTTTTGAATTCACAAAATTATCCTCAAAACATTCACAGCTATTCTTCTAAGAAATAAAAATTATTTTTTATAATGTTTAAAAATATGCTTTGTCAAACATATTCATATTCAAGTACAAATTAAAATTACAAACTGTAATTCTGAAATAGCAGTATAAAATCATTAAATATTTGACGTTGCTTGGTTTAAATAATACAAAATGCTTTAAAATGAAAAAACGTTTTTATTTTATGTATATTTTCAAAGTTTATTTTCTTAATATTTAGCACTTGCTTCTTAAAAGAAATTGCTTTTCACAATCCAGTTTGTAAACAATAATAAAGTTGCCAAACGAAAACGTATGTGCAGTTTTCTTTCCTTCACTTTTACTACTACTTTTAAATTCACAAAATCATAACATTCACAGCTATTTTCTAAGAAATAAAACTAATTTTTATTATGTTTGAAAATAAATTTTACCAAACACATTCGTGTTCAAATGTACAAATTAATATAACAAACTGTAATGCTGAAATAGCAGATGGTATGAAATCTTAAACATTTAACATTGCTTGGTTTAAATAATACAAAATGCTTTAAAATGAAAAAAAAAAATATTTCTGGTTTATGTATATTTTCGAAATTTATTTGCTTAATATTTAGTACTTGCTTCTTAAAATAAATTGATTTCGACAATAAAGTTCGTAAACAATAACAAAGTTGCCAAATGTAAACTAAACATCAGTACAATGGCTAGTTGGTTGGATGTTGGGTTTAACGTTGCACTAATATTACGATATGAACATAGATACAATAAAAATAAGATGAGCGATTGCGTAAGCTGGAGAGCTCGAGAAACTTACAGCCGTTGACAATAGGGTCGTTGCAGTCAAATTTTGGTTACCGAAGAATATACGGGAGTGTCCTATTTGTATAATAATCTGTGGTCCATACTATCCCCATACAACTCTTTGTATACTTAAACATTGTATTGATTTATATAAACCATGCAGGTCAAAAGTAATTGTCAAAGTATATATTTATTACAATCATTCTTAAAATTAGAACTGAAATAGCCTAATCTCGCCACTGTAAAGAAAATCAGAAATACGGAGAATTTTTGAGTAATAAACAGCAGAATTATTCAAGTCGTTCACGGCAGTCCCATGTCCACACTATCTATCTTTCATTAATCAGACAAATTTTAAATGAGATAAAAACACCAAATTTTTGTAAACAGATAGTAGTGGCTATACTGCTTGTTTGTAGTCGACCATAAACACTCTTGAAATGATATTATATTAATAACAAAATTGTGGATATTCCTAAAGGTAACTAAAAGATGAATTCACTTAGAAATATTCCATATTATGTAAACACAGATTGCAGATTTATGCTCATATATAACTGAGAAATTGAGATTTACGCTCAAACAAATAAAAATTGTACCAAGTCGCAAACAATGACATTTTTTAAGTCCAAAATATTTACAAGTTCTTAATGAAAAATATTTTTAAATCATCTTCAGCGAACTTCTTTAAAAACCGAAAGCCTTTTCTTGGATTATTTTTCTTTTCTTTTCTGAGACTCAGAAAAAAAAAAAAAAGATCCAGAATCTAAAATTAATTTTCAGAAGCTTTTAAAGTGAAGTCTGTATAGACTAGTCTCTGGAGTGTGACAGAAACTAAATATCCGTACAACATTTTGTTTAATTCAAAGTTCGTGAGCCTTTCAAAATAAATGCACGTGCATACACTTTATTGACGGACGACATTTAAACTTATGACTGTTTTAGCAACTGTGAGAGGCATGCTTAATTTTTCGTTTGGGGCGTTTCCAAAGGAAATAAAAAACCAATTTTTCTCAACGAACACCATCACAAGCAGCAATATTTTTAGTAGCGTTGCGCAAAATTTCATCAGCTTCTACGTCATCACATACTTCATGCTGTAATGCAAATTATTATTATTTTCTTTTTAACATTAAGTCGTTTGAATTGAATTGTATCCTTACTTTTGCCTTTGTATATTCTTAACTACATATTCAGCTTTGTATTCGTGCTATGCAGTAGTAAATTCCGCAATATTTTGGATAAAGTTTAGATGTTTAACTTAGAGCATTATCAACAGGTTTTAATTAATCAAAATAAAAATGGTTTAACTTTTTTTATTGATTTTAACTTTAATTATTAATATGTTTGGCGGTAACTTAACGAGAAAATCCTTCTGACATTATATTTGTAAAACTCGACTGTTATTTCACAGTTTTAATATATGTATCTTAAATTAAATCTATTAGTTTCTGCACTTTCAACACAGATTTTTTTTTTTTTTTTTTTTAATTCATGAAGCTTTATATTTATAGGTAAAGTGACAAAACTAAAAAATAATGTACTTTTGTAAATGCACTTATACAAACGGACACAATTATAATTTTCCAATTTCTATTGAAAATATTTTAAACGTCTTTAAAGTTATTTAGAGTTCTTCTTTTTAATCTTATCTACAACATTTTACATAGCCTTCTTTTTAAATAACCGTATTTTATTTCATTTTAAAATAAGAGTAAGTAAAAAAACTCGTCTCCTTAAAAAAATTAGCTTCATTTTGTAATCCTAGATTTAAATGATCTGCAGTATTAATTTTCCATATAAAATAAACATAGATTTCATCAGTAAAAATAGTTTATATTTTCTAAAAAAGCCTTTTTTTAATTTTAAATATATTATTTTACGATGGAGTGAATGAACTGATTTAATTCCTTCGCATAAATTAAAAATTTCATATAGCCTCAAACAAAGTTGAAACTGGGTTAGATTGTACTAGGTGATTGTACTATAAGTCAAATTTAACAGGATCGCTATAACGCTTGATAGTGCAACACACTTGGAGTATGAGGAAATCGGGCTTTATTGCGTTCTATTTTTGGTCTACATTAATTTTGTGAAATTGCGATGCCAACTACACTATTTAATATAATTTTCTTTGTAGTTACCTAAAATTTCATCAAAAATAACATTAATCAAAATTAAAACCAGTCATGTGGTATAAACTGTTCTTATTTCATCCAAAATTGCAAAATAAAATAAAAACCTTCCATATTACTACCAGAATTTTCATGATTATATTACGGCTATTCCTCAAAATGGCTTCTTTTTCACTTTTGATAACTTTAAAAATTCTGAGATTAAAGACTTTTATGTTATATATATTTCTATAATATATATTGTGGTATATATTACAGAAAAGTACCCTTAAAATTATAGCAAAATTAAGAAAATGCTCTGAATTAATAAAATGTTGAAATTTTTAGAAAGCAATCAATTTTTAAAATTCATTATAAGAAGATGGTACATGAAGTTTGATGGTACATTTATGAAGTTGGTATGCTTTTTTTTACCTCTGGTAAATCAATATTATTAAACAGACGATCAAAGCCAAAAGTATAAATTGATTGAAATTATTATCTTTAGAAAGTTTAATTACTTTATGAATTATAAACTTATATACTTTTTGTCATAGCTTTTAGTTCCCCATCATACTATAGGTATGGGGAACTTAGGTAATCGTGAAATTTTTCGACCTCGGCTTTTTGGCTTTTTTACACGTTTTCAGGCGTGAGGAATCCGAAAATGACAAAATTTGTATGGTGTCTGTCTGTAGGGTGTCTGTTAGTGTGTCAGTCTGTTAGTGTGTTAGTCCGTTAGTTTGTTAGCTTGTGTACACGATATCTCAAGAACAAATTGTCGCAGAGAGGTCAAATCAGTTTTAAAATATTACTTTCGACACTGGCACGAACCCTATTCATTTGCAACATTCTAACTAAAAAACTTCGTACGTTATTAGAAATTTGCGATTTTCTTAACATGGGAGAATAGGAGAAAAATTCACTTAAACGTACATTAAATGGAAACTTTTTACTCAGTTTTAAAATATCAGTTTTCATGCCGGAATGAACATCAGTAACTATAAATATGCTACTTTGAAAATTTCGCAAGTTATTTTAAAGATATCTATAAATAATATTTAATGAAATTTTTACCATATAGTCTGACAAATATATTCATGCTTATGATTTCTTATCTAAGTTAATCCCTTAACTGCCCCGGGCGTATACAGACGTCTTTCTGAAATAGGCTCCGTTGTATTGTACTGCTACCAGTAAAACTACTGACACGGTTTAACAGTGCAATAAAATAACCTTGAAAGCGATCTTGACAGTGTTTTTACTTCCATTACCCTACTACCGTAAGTAATGGAAGTATTGTATTCGGTCTGAAAATTCGACATCGGGTTTTCACCTGATTTACACGTTTTAAGGTCCCCTGAGTCCAAAAAAGTGGTTTTTGGCAATTGGCCAGTGTGTATGTATGTATGTGTGCGTGTGTGTGTGTGTGTATGTATGTATGTGGAGAATCTTCTGGCTATTATAGCTCAGAAACTAATAAAGATAGAGCTACGAAACTTTAGAATTGAAATACGTCAGGTGTACAGATGAAATTTCCAAATTTTGGTGAAAATTGAAAAACCGGAAGTGGGACATCGGAAACCGGAAGTGGGACCGTAAGTCCGTATCTCTAAAACGGCTCTAACGATTTTCTTCAAACTTTCTATATAAACACTCTATTAGATGTCCTTTCGAATGATATAGTTGGTTAGTTCAGAAAATTGATAGGCGTCCTGTATAAATAGCTCAATTTCAGGCCTCGCAAAGGCGTTCCTTTAAAAACGGTTGTACAGATTTTTTTTCAAACTCGACATTTTAACTCACTTTTAAATATCCTTATGTATGTAAATATTGTTTTCTGGTCAATAATTGATCTTTTGTAAAAATTGGTATCTCAAAAACGGCTCTAACGATTTTCTCTCTAAGTGACTTTTATGTTTTCTGATCACATTATCTCTCAAAAATGCCTAAAATACGTGTAATAGTGGGTAATGGAAGTCGTGTGGTTGTTTCACACCAGATTTTTTAAATATTTACTCATTTCAAAGTTGAAAGAGAACAGTGGCACTTTGAAACGAAACTCGTAAATTTTCGTCGGCAGGTTAGGGGTTAATACAATGTCAGTTAGACTATACGTTTATCATATCAAACACAAATATACTGATTTAAGCATGCATGTTAATTATTTTGTGCGAATATACTGCCATTTCATTAGATTATATGTATGTTGTAAATTAAACATAAAAAGTCAAGTATTATTCCCTAATTTACATATTTTTAATATTTTTGTCAATATATACTAACGTTTGTAGTATTTTATAACTTTTACATGATCCATTTTCATAAGCAATTTACATCTTAAAACATAATCATAATAAATAAATGTTGCTGATATGTCAATCAAAAATATATTTCTGTTAATGTTTTACAATAAATAATTTTTAATTGAGAACTTTTTATGCATACTATTTTTAACAATACATTCTCTTTATTAAAATCTTTTTCAACAGAAGGCCATTATTATAGTTCTTTCAATAGAAATATCGATCCATTTTTTTTTTTTTTTCATTTCTTTTAAACAAAATACATTTTCATTAATACATTTTCATTGAAAGAAATTGAAGAACTGAAATGTAATTATTTGTGGTAATATTGAATAATACAATTTTTTATGGTAAAAAGAAAATTTTTCTGTTTTTTTTTCTTTTTTGTTTGTTTGTTTGTTTTCTTTAATTTCTAGAATATTGTATTTATTCGTTATTTATAAGAAAAGTGAGTTTTTAATTAACTTTCATTTAGAAAAAAATAAGTATGAAGCATGTAACCGTTTAAACAATTTCGCGAAATTATTTTGTATGTATTTTCTCTTTAACAAATTAGTCCTAAACAAATAAACAATAACTCAATAACAAATGCCGTATTAAATAAATCAAAAAAATTCGTAAAACTTAATCTCAAAGTTATTACATAAATATATGTTTCTAAACATTATTTAACTAATGATAAATCACGGTAATCAAAAATACTATATGGAAAAGGCAAAGTAACTAGGTGTTCTTTTTATAACACTTTTTAAATTCTACCCATATATATATTTTTTTTTTTCATTTTTTATTGACTGAAGGTTTTTAATTATTGTCTGTCAAATGCAATACTGCAGAAAAATTTGTTGCAATCGATCTATTGATTCACGTGTCATTGTGTAATGAATATTGAGTAACATCTGTAATTAGGTTCAAACTAAGGTGATCATTATAGTTTCATATAGATTTACAACAATGAGTTAAACAATGAAATAATTTTATTGCCAAATTACTCTCAATGATGTATGTTAAAAAATAACCGTAGTTATTTCATTTTTTATTTATTCATTTATTTTAATTAATAAAACTATTTGAGAAAATTAAACTAAGCTAGGTCCATAAATCACTGTTACTTACAAATTTATTTTTTATTTGCCTAATCATGTCTGATTTTTTTAAATTGAACAATTTGCTTGCAAATGTCGTTTTGGGCTACATATTTCTTAAATAATTGAATTAATATATGACTTGCCTAAAATTTAATAAACATATTTAATTTATATAATAATAATCGACTATTACAATGATCAAACATTAGGAAGGAAGACTTAAATTAATCGAATTAATCAGAAAATAATACATAAATAGATTGTAACAATGATGTGTATATATATATATCGGCGTAAGTATTTTAAGTTACTATCCTAACTCATTGGTTCTTAATCTACATTGCAACTTTTTGTGTAATCCTTTCCTCTATGTTAAATTCAGTTCTATATTTTAGTGTGCTGTTATTGTCTTAGTTCTATTAATAGCTGAATTTTATGATTAAATCTTATTACGATATCTATTATTTATATATATATATATACAGAGAGAGAGAGAGAGAGAGAGAGAGAGATTTATTAAAAATAAAAGCAATAAACGCATACACTTTGCAATCAGTATTATAATCGTTTAAAACAAATTACAGAAAATCATAAATGGCAAAAATTGTCCTACATAGGACACTCCCGTTCGACAGGAGATGCGGTCGCAGACAAAAAAAAATAAATAAAATTAACGCCAGCGGCAGGTTTTTTTTTTTTTTTATTATATAAAGATTATATTTATTGAAATCAAATGGTAAACAGTAGAAAAAATTAAACTTATATTAAGTTTTAAATTAAAACTAGTATGCTGTGACATATATTTTCGTGCTATTTACATTCAAATTTAAAGAAGAGCCTAATTTGTTCGTGTGTTTAAATAAATATTGCAAGATACTTATTTTCACACTTTTTGAAAAAGTTTTAACTAGATATTTCACCATATAAGTCAATTTTAACCGTCAACTTTTTAACTAATGCATATTTATTACCTGTATTCTTCACGGCATACGTCAAAAAATAACTATAAAAACTGGGTTGGGTAGAGTTAAGGTTATCACTCTTTTTTTTTTTTTTACCTCAAAGCTAATTAGATCGAGTTTTACGGCTGAAAGTAGAAACCGAATGACTGTGAACTATCCGTTCTTTATGAAAACCTATACTTGAACCGAGATTAAAACTCTTTAAAACAGCAATTAATTTAAAACTACACTACTCCGTGTAGTATAACTTTAATAAAATTTGTTAGTTACTAATACGTGATTATGATTCTGTAACATACAAACGGGATTGACAGCTTAATAACAAATAATTTAATTTGGTCTGAAGCTAATTGTTGCTATAAGTTGCCTCAGTAGTAAAAAATGCTGATCTAATCAAGTTTTCTTTTTTTTCTTCTTCTTCTTCATTTTTTTAACATAAGGTATAAGACTAATGATTTCTCTGCTTGATACAATAAGAGAAAAAAGAAAAATATTGTTTTAAAATTTGTTTTAAAGTAGTTCATTATGACCGTGACAAAACCTTTTCATAGTACCATTTGATTACGCTTTAATAACACAGTAATATGGGTACTACATTTATATTTCTACCAAACTTGTGAAATAGATACAGTTCTAGTGTTTATAAAAAGTTAAAAATTACAGTTCTGTTGTAAAGCAATTGAAAAAACAAAACTTTGATTAACCTAATATTAAGTTATATTCATTTTATATCTGAAGTTTAGTGTGTTTCAGATGCTTGGGGAAAAAAAAATACTGTCATGCAAATTATAAAAAGTGCTGGATAGAAGCGTCGCGTCGCTTGATCGACGGGCGATATGCAAAAATTGGCTCTTCTAATTAGCAACTGTCATATCAAGTTAAATGAGACTCTGTGCTATGAAACATCAAATAGAGCAACAACAGATATTGAAAATAAATAAATTAACAAATAAAATAAAAAAGCATCGCAACATTGCCTGTGCAGGGGAGAGTTACACTAAAAGTATCATCAATAATTTAAAACATAGTCTTTTTTATTTAGTTTATTTAATTTTATTTATTTATTTATTTATCATTATTTATTATTATTATTGTTATTTGTTAAATACGTTTATTAATTCTCTACTTACAGCAATTGAAAAAAAAAAAAGAAAAATGTTCCATAATTTCTAGTGTTCATAGACGATTAAAAATATCTTCTCGAATAAAAAAAAGGCTTATATCGAATTTTTTATTTCCTCCTTAAAAGTAAATGCTCTTAAGAATTATATTAATAAAATTTCTGAATGTTATTATTAGCATGTACTTTTTTTAGCATGTACTTTTTAATATTTTATAAATAGAATAATTCCTTACCTTATAAGATGCAAAATATAGCATTGCAAAATTCGTACATATCTATTGCCACTGAAAATCTCAATTTGTTTTATACTTTAAAGGAAATTAAACGTTTGCTCTACTTTTTAATCTCAAGAAACAATTTCCTGCCTTAGAATTTGGTTATTGGAAAAAATGTCTTCTCTTTGTAATTCAATTGATATAAGTAGTATTCTTAAATTTTAATCTCTAAATAATATTTGTTTTAGGAATTATAATTCAATAAAATAAAAATTTTAATAGTTTTTGTCATAAAAAGAAAAGAAATGAAATATGATGCTGTGTATCATGGATTAAGATAAATAGTGCTTCTCTATCTTAATCTTCATAAAATTAGTTAGACGTAAAAAGAAGGGGGGAAAAACAGTAAAAATAAAAAAGACCATATTAAAAATATAAAGATAAGCTGTTTTAACTATCAAAAGTAAAGTTTTGAGGAAATAAGAGGATAAAATTATAAACGAAAGAATACTGAGTTTTGGATTAATGCGACTTTATTATCCCTCAGAAATGAAAAATGCAATACTATATTAAAATGAAATCCATATATTTTATTTTTCAATTTGATAAAATAGAATATTAAATATAATTATCCGACGTTTATATGTACATATATACTATTCTACTTAAAAAAAAAAAAAGATTCAACTTTTTGAAAATAAACGAAAGAAATGTTCATACAAACAAAGAAAAAAGAACTAAGATTTTTATCAGATGTAGGATTATGTCTTTTTTCAAATTATCTATAAATTTTTGCAGATTACTTCGTCTGGATTAAAAATCTCATTTCTTTTAAATGTCAACCTCCTTTTTAATTAAATTTTAATTTAGATTCTCATTAAAAAAAAGTCGTCTGATTAAAATATTTCTTTCTTTTTTTTTTTTTTTTAACCTGTAAACAAAAGGATATTTCAAAAACTACCTAGATAAGCTTTTAATAGTAGTAGTAATAATAATAATAAACAATATTAAACTATAAAAATATTAATAAATCCATGTTCATAGATTATGACTTTTGTTGTTTTTAGCTCCCCATCTACAACAGAAATGGGAAAATTAGGTAATCATGAAAAATTTCGAACTCAGTTTTTTGTGTTTTTACACATTTTGAGGTGTAAGGAATCCGAAAATCCAAACACCAGTGTGTTGTTGGTATGCTAGGTGTCTGTTACTTTGTTACCGTTTACACGATATCTCAAGAAAGAATTTTCTTAAATAGGTAAGACCAGTTTTTAAATATAACTAATGGCACTGGAAAGAATTTTATTTGTTTTCAACATTTTAATTTGAAAGCTTCATAAATTATTCGAAATTTACAATTTTCTTAATATGGGAGTATAGAGCAAAAATTAGCAAAAACATGTATTATTAGGATTACTTTCATGGTAAAAATGCAGGAAAAGTTTTAAAATATCTTTTAAGATACTGGTAAAATCATAGTCGACTAAAGACATTCTACTTTGAAAACTTGACAAGTTATTCGAAATTTCTTAACATGGCAAAATATGACAATATTTCCCATGAACTTGAATCATGGGATTATTGAATTAGAAATGCTATGGAGCTGTAATAAGAATAGAATATAAATTGATCATAATAAAATTTAACAACAAATTAGAATAAGGCAAATGTATTGAAGCAGAGGGGTTGTCGCCTATTGGATGGCAAATTTCCTTTTGCGACTGTGGCGAATGATCGATTGATTTCATTTCTTTTATCATGAATGTAATATGAGCTATAGTATAAATTTATGAAACAAACATATGATGTAGAAATACTTATGGCAACTAGTTTACATAAAAAGAAACATTTTTCTTGGGATATATGTGTGATTGTGTATTTCGAACCTCCTCTCAATTGCTTAAAAAAAATTAAAAAGTACGTTACAAAATTAACAAAAAATTACTCTTTTTTTTTTTTTTTTTTGTTATTTTTGCTACGATCTTAATTTTTATTTTATTTATTTATTTTTATTATTATTATTATTATTATTCTAAATTAGTGTATGACATTTATCATGCTTCTTTCTTTTCTTTTCTAAATATATAACTTTTACAATAATATATATTATTATACATTGTTATACATAAAATGTGGTAAAATGTATTAATGTAAATTAACAGGCAAAATATTGGGGTTACAACTATTCAATTTACAGTTCCTAGCAAAATAAATGTGTAAAAGACCAGTATAAAATATTACTAATCTAATAAAAGATATAGTTTCAGTAGCACTTAATGGTGTATTCAAACTGCGAATTTATATTTATATTCCTTTTTATCATAAAACATAAATATATTGAAAAGCAGAATGTAAAGTGAGTTTAGTGATAAATTACTTGATAGATCTCTTTATATTTACAGCATATTGACATAATTTTAATGAAGATTCGACTTTCGAAAATATTTCTATTATACGTTGACCATTATCTATCGACTTATGTATGTTTATATATGTATTTATTTAATCACAAAATACAACTTCATGAAGGATAGAATACAATGTAGGTTTAGTGATGAATTGCTTTTTAAATTTTCTTATATTTATCGCACGTTGACATTTTCGAAAATATTTGTATCCTACTTCATACACCATTATTCTGTAAATACTGTTTATGTGAAAAACCTGTGACTATTATCTATCAACTTGTGTATGTTTATGTGGAATCATTATGTGTTTATCTTCTTAACGTAAAATATAAATATCTTGAAAGGTGGAGTATAAAGTGAGTTTAGTGATAAATTACTTTTTAAAATTTTCATATATTTACAACAGGTTTACATATTTTTAATAGAGATTCGACTTTCGAAAATATTTGTATTATACTTTATACACAATTATTCTGTAAATTATGTTCTCATGTGTTAAGCCTGTAACTATTAACGAAAGAATGAATATAAAGTATGGGTTAGTGCCAAATTATTTTTTAAATTACCTTTTGTTTATAACATTATTATTAAATCGTTATTCGACTTTCGAAAATATTTGAATTACGCTTCGTACACATTTATTCTGTACATCTGTTTATATGTTAAGTTTGTGACTATTACCTATTGACTTGTGTACATTTATGTTTTTTATAATAAAGCATAAATACCATGGAAGATAGAATAAGTGTTATTATGCTTTTTAAATTTCCTTTTGAAAACGTAAAATTCAAAAGATACTTCCTATGCTTGTTTAGACAATATATTTTTCAACAGAATTATTGCGGTTGGAAATATATATATATATATATACGTATGTTTAATTATTTGTTGCATCTAGAAACAGAAGTGTATGTATTTTGCGTAGGATCTCATTTGTTTTTGTTATTCTTCTCACCACGTCAAATTAAATTACGTTCTTTTAAGAGAAATACCTTTTTTAACATATTAACGTTATGTTATTTTAGATAGTTAACTTCTCGGAAGTTTGGTGAAGATACAACTTTAAAAAATGTAACATCTCTATTAAAAAAAAAAGAAGAAGAATACAACACTGTAGAAACTTTGTTAAGTTTACTCTTATATATTGGATTCCCGAAAATAACAGGTTTTTGTACATAAAACGTTCCTCATTTCAGGAATCACTGCTCGGCGTGAAAATTGGCCCCACCACCATTTATGCAAATTCTTATGTAAAATGACCTCCCTAATCCGAATATAACGCCCATTTCGCACTATCACCACCTTTTTTTTAGGGATGTACTTCTATTTTTATCACTTTTCGGTAATTTTATGGCTATAAATTTGATTTGTAGGGGTTGGGGGGGGGGGGTATTTTACCTGTTAAATATATTCGGAGGGGCTACAGAGTTGGAAAATTCTAAAACATGAACATTTGCAGCAAGGGAAAAATTTAGAGGGATTTTCCACTGAAATTATGTATTACATTTGTTATATTTTTTTAATCAATTTTTATTATTATATATTAAGCATTATATTTTTATGTTTTAAATGTTAAAATAATTATTTTCCATTCTCCAAATCAAATTCATGGCCATAAAATTACCGAACAGTGATAAAAATTGGGGCAGGTGGTGGTGTCCCCAAAAATGGTGGGTGATAGGGCAAAATGGGTATCATATTCGGATTCAGGAGGTCATTTTACATAAGAATCAGGAAAAATGTATCAGGGCTCGATTTTTTTTTTTTTTTTTTTTTTTAAGCGCAGTGAATTCGGCAGAGTATATATTTAAAAAATATTACTGGTATTTATTGGGCACATAACTAACCAAAATTTCCAGGATAGTTCCGGATTTTTTTACAATGAAAATCAAGCAACAAAATTATGGAAACAAATACTTTAGTTCACCTTAAAGCAACTACTTTACCTAAGAAATGAGTAAAAAAAAATGAATCATCATACTTTCTTTACTTTTGTAACTTTTTATAATAATTATGGATTTATCATACCTTTATATGTTAGCTTTATTTATGTTCTTAAAATTTTCAAGTTTATATTTTTGGTTATGTTAAAATAAAACTTTGATTTTCTTACATCATATTGAATTTTGAAATCTCTTTTGTTTATTGAGTAATATGTACAAAAAAATGTTATGCAGCATACCTATATATAAATAATAATAATAATAATAAATGAATAAATAGCTTAAAAATAAATTATATGTCAAATTCGAAATTCATCGTACTATCGTTCTACTAAGGGGCACAGGTTATATTTTTATGCATGACGAGCATTATTAATTTTCTACGCAATTGTGATTTTTAAGCAATGAAAGAAAAAGAAAAACTAACGAACCTTTTTGGTGGTGACTTCCAGTTTACTGCCGAATAAAATTTGACAGAACATATTTTTAGCATATTTTTAATCGAGATTCGACTTTCGAAAATATTTGTATGATATTCAATACACAATTATTCTATAAATATTATTTATGCGTTAAGCCAGTGACTATTATGCATATAATCTACGCCACATTAATATAACTTTATTAGGTTTCGGAAAAAAATTGAATATGTTCAAAATGACGTATTTCTTTTTTAAGAGATGGTTAAAAAAGAAAGAAAGAAAGAAAATCAAAAGTAGCCTTTTTTAATAAATAATCTCAATCTATTATGTTTTTAAATTAGCATATTTCAAACTTTGAAAAAAAAAAAAAAGTTTGCTTAAATAAAAAGAAAAAAAAAATGTTTGTTTTTCAATTATATTTTACAGTACAAAAATGTATCGAAGTTTTTTATTATTTATTTATTAATTTATTTTTCAAAAGCGTTGTTCTAAAAGGTACGATGTTTGTGTCACTGGTAAACATTGGTACATTCATAATATAAATCTGTTATTGGTAAAAAAAAAAAAAAAAAAGTTCTAACAAGTTTATCTATTTGCTGTGTTTTATTGTCCTTACTCTGAACTTTCGCACATAATCCTAAAATTATTAATATCGCGCTAAACTTATTAAATTTCCAGAAATTAATCATATATTATTAACTGAATGCATTAATAAATGTTTCTTTTGTGTATATAAACAATTTTACAGTGAAATTTTTGTACTGTGTTAAATCTCATGAACCACGCCAACACCAACTATTATATAATGTTTTAAAATATAACCTAACTGAATTCTAAAATGATATAAATTCGTCAGTTTTGCTTTCAATGTCTGATAGGCTTTCTTATTAAAATCACCATTCTCATTAACCGTAACTTACGCAGAAGGCTGCATCTAAGCTGGAGCATGAAAGGGGGAGAGAGAACAGACTTGTTTTTGAATGCTTCCTTATTATTTTTGGTATAATCCCAAATTGTGAAATCTGCCTGAAAGAGATTGCTAATATAAACCACTGTGGTTTTCAGAAGCAAGGTAAATACTTAACTTTGAAAGCGTCGTTTCTTCATTTGCGGGTACGTAGGCTGTCAACTTAACACATTAAACAGGGCAACACCTCGGAATTTATTAGTTGATTTTAAAGAGATATTTATTAATTTCATAAATCCTGTCTTCTTTTTTGATTTTTGAGAAGATTATGTTCTTTAATAGATGTGTGTAAACAAAAGCAGTGTTTATCCTAGAAGAAGAATGCCCCACCCTACTTGCTTTTTGAATTTCGATTTGCGCTTTGGTTGAACCTAAAATAACAAAAATTTATACATATGTTATTCCGAAATGCAGAGGAAAATGTGTTTTGTACAGAGTATGTGGAGAAGGTTTGAATGATTTCAATTCAGTTTATTCTGAGCATAACTTGATAATTTAAATTTATTACATGCATCATTACATATGTGTTCTTTTACTACTACACAGGCTGGTCAGAGTTCTTATATTTCAGAACAATATTTTTTCAAATAGTATTATTTAGTAATATTTTTCTACTATTATATAAAGTGCAGATGACTATGCAAATTACAATATGCACAAATAGTGGTTCTGAAAAATAAGGACGCTGGCCGTTTTGTATATACAACACACATTTTGTATATAACACATTGTTTTGTATATACTTTTCTTGTAGCAGCAATCATCGTAATATTGTTTCACTCAAATAGCAAACTAATTCATTGCAAAATGACTGAAGAGATAAGACAGGGAAATTTTTACAATTGTACAATTTTACGTGAATAAGACGAATGAAATTAAAAAATCATTAAAAATCCTAATAAATTTTATGTAATTGTGACATTGAAAACTCATCTCCAAATTACTCAAGTAAAGATGTAAGATGTAAAAAGCCTTTTCCTTACCAGAAATAGCAACAGCAATCATTGACCACCATTGGTTTGCTTAGCAACAGATTAGTAATTGTAAAAAAGTACCACTGAACTGGCATTTATAAAAAATAAGTAAAACGCTTTGAATAAATGCCATAAAATGCAAGAACTCACAACAATTTTTTCGGGTCCAAAGAAAACACAACCCTTCTTTAGGCGAATAAAGTAGGCACTAAGTCTTCAAACAAAACGGGTGCGTTGCCGCTTTATTTGTTGCACTACTTGTATCACTACAGTGTTACTTTGTTCGCCTGACGAAGGATCGTGTCTTTTTTTCTATCCGAAACAACTGCTATGAGTTCTTGCACTCATAAATTTAATTCAAACAGATTTGTGTCTAAAGGTCTAATAATCCCATTTTTAACCATGAGAACGACTTTTGATTACCTGTATAAAATACAAGGTTGGTAGTAGAGAAAAAACAAAAGTTGTTTTAAACATCTCTCATGTGTGCCTATAAGGGACACAAATTTCAACAGAATCAAAAATAGTCGAGTAATACACCTCCTTGAAATTATATGGAATGACCCATATTTCAGCTGTATTTTATTTGTCAAAAAATCAGATACCGTGTAAAATTATAGCTTTAACAAAAAAAAAAAAAAAATTAAAAAAAAAATAAATTTTTATTACCTTTATTGTTTAAATATTTGTAATGTACGCAATATTTTTGCTGGAAATTAACACGTGAAATAAGTATTTGTTTTTATTTATTTTTTCCTGTTAGAGGTAAGTCACACATTCCAAGATTTTGATAACTTAATTTAGTTGCTTGATAAAAAAGTTAAATGTATCACATATTTTGTTTTTCCAGCCGCTTTCCTAAGAAACTAGATTTTTAAAAAATTAAATAAGATGAATAAAATTAAATATATATATATATATATATATATATATATAATTTTTCTTTCTTTCTTTTCTCTCTCTCTCTCTCTCTCTCTCTCTCTCTCTCTCTCTTTTTTTTTTTATTATTATTACTTTCCAGCCCACTTAAATTTTGTTTGTAAATAGCGAGATAACCATAGTTATCAGATACGTATATTAGAACATGCCAATTACACAGAGTGTTCTAAAAATCCCTGATACACTTTCAATTTTAATATAAATTCAAGTAATTGACATGTGCGAGTGCAGTTTGTGCTACAATGCTGCTAGGAAAAGTATTGTTTTAGGAAATAAAAAAAATTAATTCCAAATTTTATTTATAGATGGCACTGTATCTTAAAAACAGCTAGAAAAAACATTAAAAAGAGGCAAGGCAAGCAATTAAGAAACATTTATTTTATTTTATTTTTGTGAAATTCACTTCAATATTTCTATGATTCAAACCACATCCAAGTGGTGATCAAATTCAATTCATTTATTTGCTGATGTTGATTGTAAAGGGGTTTTCAATGCTTTAATTTCAGCTACAGGAGAAGCATGCACTTTGTCCTTCCCGTAGCTCCACAAGAAGAAATAAAGGGAGGTTAAATATGTGGTACTTTATGATATTTTTATTCACTGTAGCAGTTTTTTTTTTAATCCTTTATTATATTTATTTACTTCGTATAAAACTAAATTTAAAAAGAAAATTGATATATTGATATATTTTAATTTTACATAAATATACATACATATATAATATTCTGAGGAGGTGCATGAGATAATATGCAGGAGAGGCCTTCATCCTGCAATGGATATATAAAGTCTGAAATTGGTGATGATGGTGGTGGTGGTGGTAGTGGTGGTGATAGTAGTATATAATATTCGAATGTATACTTTTGGGTTTAAATATTCTAAAAATTTATTTTGATATGTCAATAAAATCAAATTACGTAGCTTAAACAAAGCGAGATGTTTCTAGAATATTTCTATAATTTTAATAATTTATAAAACTAACGAAAAAGAGGTTATTTTGTTTTAACTAAGAAAAAATGTACAATATTGAATATTCAATGAAAAAATATTATTTTTCATGGAAAATAATAAATGGTGCGTTCAGTATCAAAACTTAATTATCCTTCAATCTCCTTATTAATTTCAGTATAATCCATTTTAATTAAACTTCAAAAGTTTTAATATTTTTTCATTGTCATTTTTCATAAAGGCGAAATTTACATGAAAATACTGTGTTCTATTAAAGGCATAGCTAGAGATAAACCTTGAAGAATTTTTAAAGTACAGCAATTATCCCGCAAAATCCTAAAGAAGAAATACGCTTCATTAAATATGCAAATCGTACATATCATCTTAAGAATTTGTGTAATCCTTTATAAAATTCTGTACTAAAAGAAAAAGATATGTTGAGGAATATTCTCATTTTTAATATTTTCATTTTATTATTTATTTATTTATTTCTGTTTTAAAATGGAAAATAAAATAAAAGTACTAGATTGTTATATGAAACAAATATGCCATTTCAACGTTTTTATATAAACTATTTTGCTTCTTTTTTTTTTTTTTCAAACAATAAAGAAATGTTTAGAAAAATAAATTGCATGATTATCCAAATAAGCCACAAAAAAAAAAAAAAAAAAAAAAAAAGTAGGATTATCAGTTCCTAACTAATAAACATATTTAAAATCCCAAAAGTTTTTTCTCCTAATTAATACGTTTATATTAATCGGTTAACATACATATTATTTATGACAATTTTAAATGGACATGAAATTAGTTTCTGTTATTTTCAACTTGTAGCATTTTAATTTAGATACAGTGAACTCTCGTTAAGACGGCCCCGTTTAAGGTGGATTTCTCGTTATTACGTACAAAAGCGGAATCCACGGCTAAGGCCTATAGCAATTGCATGTAATAAACATTGTTTTATACGTACAATTCATTCGTTAAAACGGACATTTTTTTTCCCTCAAAACTTACTTTCTTCGAAAAAGAGTCAGTTCCCAAAATCTTTTCAAAGTTTTTTTTTTTTTTTTTTTTTAACATGAAAAGGGTTATATTATTATTATTTATTATTATTATTTTTTATTATTATTATTTTTTTTTTAAATCGTTCCAGCGTCTTCTAAGAAAGCCAAGTTCATGCCGTATTTTTCTCGGGTAGAGTGTAGGTTACCAATGGATGTTAATTATTCAAAAGAAGATGATGGTAGTTCAGATAGAAATGTCAGCTCAAAAGCTCACTAATTTTAAATTTTTATCAAAATCATAAAGAAAATAACGAAAAGTCTGCTTTTTTTTTTTTTTTTTTTTTTTTTTAAGGCAAAGCATGGGTTTCCGGCGAACACTAGCTTTTCTGGCGAGGATGGTAATTCATATTGAATTCTGAACTCAAAAAGACTTTAAATTTTTATCAAAAGTCATTAAAGTAGTTTTTAAGAAAACCAAGTTTCTGCTATACTTTACACGGGTGAAGTAAAAGTTAACTGCGAACGCTGATTTTCCTACAGATGAAGATAATTCAGAACATAATGTCATCTCAAAAAACTCAAACCTTCAATATTTATCAAAATCCTTCGTGTACTTTCCAAAAAGCCAAGTTTCTGCCATATTTTGCCAAAGGCGGAGTTAGAGTTAACACAGCAGTGAAAGTTACTTTTCCTAACGATGTTAGATAAGTCAGATACGTTTCTTATTTCGAAAAATCCATTAATTCTAAGTTTGTATCAAAATCGTTAGAGCTTAAAATCGTGCGAGGAAACCAAGTTTCTGCCATATTTTGCAGCGAGCGAAGTGAAGATTAACTGTGAACGTTAACTTTTCTAAGGATGAGAACATTCAGCTTGAATTTTTATCTCAAAAAACACCAAACCTTAACTATTCATCAAAATCGTTCGAGCAGTTTCAATGAAAACCAAATTTCTGCCGTATTTTACCACGGTGGAGTGAAAGATATCACTGGACGCTAATTTTTCTGAAGATGAGGATAAGTCAGATAGGTTTCTCATTAAAAAAAAAATAATAATAATAACCCTATGTTTGTATCAAAATCTTTCGATTTATTTCACACACAAGCAAATTTCTGCCAAATTTCCCAATGGTTAGAAGGGAGATTATTTATTTTTTAAGATGAGGGTAAGTTAGATGGGTTTGTCTTCCCAAATGCCCTTAAACCTATGTTTTTATCGAAATCGATAGAGGTATTTTCGAGATGGATTTTTTTTTTTTTTTTTTTTTTTTTCTTTGTCGACCGGGTAAATTAAGTAAAATAATATAGGACATAACGTGATACAAAATACTGTGTATCCCGTATAGTTTTGTTCGATGTAATCGTGATTTAAATATGAAAGGGATGCGTCGATTTTTGTTTTTTATTTATAAAGTGAAATTAGTGATTCTTTCCTTTTTAATTCCTTTAAATATAGTGACCAGCGAAGCCAGCAAAGCTTGCTAGTACCTAATAGCAGATACCTTAAAATTTATGGGATTTTTTATAATATTGCTTTCTTTCTACTGTCGCTTAAAAAAAAAAAGAAGAAGAAAAAGAAAAAGAAATCTGGAAACCATGTCGCTGAACGTTAATAAAATAATTTGAAGTACAAACATTTGCGCATTAATTTTACTTCAAAATGGATAAAATTTTATGGCATATAAGTATAAATTCTGTACTGATAAGTATAAAGGATTTAAGTCCATACTCTTGATTTTTCAGGAGACGAAAAATAAAGTTAAACTAACTAAAAACTAATGAGCAGAATCGATTAGGAAAAAGGGATTAGGTTGGTTTATACGCTTTATACCATTCAGTGATTGTCAATCTTCATTTAATAAAGGGAAAAAATTGAATTAAATATTTTATACTAAAGACTAAGGCTAAATTTCTAACTTGAATCTTTTTTTACCAATGGATTTTCTCAAAGACTAAATGACATGGATTTAAATCCTTTATACAAATCGATAGAGAATTTTTTTCTGAGTCTGACTATGTACTTAACTCAAAATCAACATTTTTGGACTTAAATCCTTTGTATTTATCAGTACAGAATTGTTTCGTTGATAAGCTAAAATGTAATGACTTAAACGTTCAAAATATTTTAAATAAGTTTAAATAAAAAAAAATTTTTTTTAATAATTTTGCTTGTATTATCAAGTTCAATTGTAGCGCCTTTATACACTCGTATATATTATTTATTATTATTATTAATTGCATAAATCGAAAATTATTGCTTCCCTGAGTAGGAATTTCTTCGTTAAAATAACTGACAAAAATAAAAAAAATAATAATTCACCTCTTTGAAAATGCTTTACTGTTTCCATATCTGTAGAGTAAATCCTCATTTCAGTTTTTATGAATTTCTTAAACTCATCGTGTTTGATATTTTTAATAAAACATAATATTAAATTTAACATGAGTTCAACTTTCCTCTTTTTAAAAAAAGCAACACCATTAATTAAATATGCAGTTATAATAATTTACAATACTCGTAGACTTTCTTTTAACGAAAGAGAGGGATATTAAAAAGTACTTATTCAAAGAAAAAATTCCATTTTTAAGCTTCATAATTAATTACTGTATGAGTTGTTTTATGCAGTAGTTAGGTTTCTGATGTTGAAGGAAAATTATTTTCAAAAACTATTTTTTTTTTTTTTTTTTTTTTTTTTTTAAATACAACATCTTTGATATAATTATTTTAATTAAAACAGAAAAGATTTGTTCGAGAAAAAAGTTATTCTCGCTTCTTAGCCTTGTTTCTTTTAATACATATTGACGAACTTCCTTTAAAATCTAAAATTTGCAATAAGTTTATCTAACGCTTGTAAAGTCGAATAAACGTCATAGAGCAGTAGTCAAATTTTGTTCCTTCACCGTTGTCATTTCAAAGGATAATTCAGCTGTTCAGCACCTAAATTTTAATTACCCTTTAAGAAATGTTAACTGTAGTCATGCAGAACAGTATCTCAAATTAAATATCTATTACACTATATTGTCAGCAAAAACCATCCTAATAATTTATTTCTAAATTTATCGCTATATATATAAATTACTGTTGCTGGCGTTAATTATTATTATTATCATTTATTTATTTATTTTTATTTTTATTTATTTATTTATTTATTTATTTATTTATTGTCTGCGACCACATCTGCTTGCGAAGGGCAGTGTTCTTAGCGTCATGAGAGGTATCAATGTGTGCCGAATACTCCAAGAAAACATTTCAATCAGTTAAAATTTCTATCATCTTAATTAACGAAGTTATTAGTTAAAAACGTCGGGTTAATAAAGAGATTAATAAATTATTTTCCATCTTACGAAAAGTGTCCGAAATCGTTGTTCTTTCAATTTTATGTCGTCATTTTCAGCAGAAAAATTAAAATGTGATCAATGGTGTAAAAAAGTGAAATAAATTTCGATGTTGCTATTGGTAACAAAGAGATTTTTCGTCTGCAAATGAATAATAAAAAGCGTTATCTTAGATATTTTCAATGAAAAAATGAATTTTGGCTTGTAGTTTGTCGTCTGTAGATAATTTTTTTTTCCTACTTTTAGAAAATTTATTTTCTTACTGGCAATTTTATAATTTTTTAATATGTTCTTTTTTTTTTGTGTGTGTGTGTGTGTGTTTTGTGTGTGTGCGAATAATGAAATAATATCGTGCCTGCATAACTGACAGCATTTTTTTTTTTTTTTTTTTTTTTTTTTGATTCAAATTCAAACTCATTTATTAATAACAGATCTTCTAATTTAGCACTGATAATTTTTAACATTACAGAATTAGGCATTTCTCTGACACATATCATATTTTTAATTACGGCAAGAAAAAAAAAAAATATCTTCTCCTAAAACTCTTATAACGAATCGTGTAGATTTTATCTTTCGTTATTTTAAGAAGTAGGTAGGAGAGAATTAAAAATTGAAGCTGTAGAAGATTTTTTCAAATTAAAATAATAATAATAATAATAATAATAATAATAATAATAATAAACATTTTTTCTTTTCAGATATTTTTGAATGTGTAAAATTATTATCTAGCTGTGCATTAAAAATATATAGAGAATATTATATTCTGCCCTAAATTAACTAAAAAATTTAATAGTAAGAAGCATAGGCATTAGAAAAAATATAGGTAATATATATATATATATATATTCTAAACAAATTCTAAATTCTAACTTCTTATAGTTTTTAATACTTCATTATTAACTATCAAATTAGCGAATTTTAAAAATTAGTAATAATTATCAGAAACTTTAAATTAAAAAATAAATAAATAAATAAAAACAAAAATAAAATAAAATAAATCATATTACTTTTAGTATGGTGAATTTAATTAGTCCGGCTTTCTAAAGAAATTTTCTCAGCTTTTGAGTTTTAATTAATAACTTTTATTTAATAATTTTTAATTACATACTGCATAGTGTTTTTTATTATGTGTCCGATTCTCTAATATGGTAAATAAAAAGCTACCATTTGTTTAGGTTTTATTAAACAATATTAAAAAAAAAAAAAAAAAAAAAAAAAAAAAAAAAAAAAAAATACAAAAAAGCAGTCTTTGGGGACTGCCGATAGAAGTGAAAATTAAGTAACTTGTGAATTGTATCGTCGAGCTATTAGATTATTATTTTCGAATTATTTTTGATTTTAAAAGAAGTGTTTATGATCTGTATTATACGATTCGGCACAATATTTGTAGCTACCCAAATTAAATTAACTAAGCCTTATATTAGGTAAAAATATTGTAATATGACGAAAAAATTTTCTTTTTTTTTATTATTTATTTGAAAATTTATATTGAAAGCAAAAAGAAGAATATAACAGTCTGTATAAAAACACGTGCTTGTACTTTGTGAACTATGTATATACTAAAACCCGAATAAACTACTACGTCATAAACGCCAAAGAAAAATATTGCAAATGCATACAGCTGTTTCGGTAGCCTAAAGCTTACCGTCTTCAGTGCAAAAGGATTCTGAATCAGGAGAAGTGCTCGTATATATAGGAGAGGGGCCGGATTTAGTTCAACCAAAAGGATTACGGGAAAGGTGGGGAGAGTGGCCAATAGGAATTTAGGAAAGTTAGCTGTGTAAACAGTAGAAAAATTAAGAAAATGTGGACTGAATATAAAATTTACAACAGTCAGACAAATAGGAACAGCGAAATCACAATTTACAAGGTTTTTAAAATTTTTATGAATATGAAAAGCTAACTATTAAAAGCTTGGTTGAACTAAATCCGGCCCTTCTCCTATATATACGAGCACTTCTCCTGATTCAGAATCCTTTTTGCACTGAAGACGGTACGCTTTAGGCTACCGAAACAGCTGCATGCATTTGCAATATTTTTCTTTGGCATTTATGACGTAGTAGTTTATTCGGGTTTTAATATTCCAACGCCAAGTCTCCTGTTATTATATGTATATACTGTGGAAAAAGTACATACATACACAGAGTATAGAACTAGAAAGAGACAGATGCCAGTAGCCAGTATACTACTCGTATTAGTATACATTTTATCTGTATATATATAAAAATTACGTGCCACGATGTTTGTCCTCGATAAACTCATAAACTTATGATCCGATTTTAACAAAATTTTGCACACTGTGTGCAGTTTGGTCAACTTGAGAGATAGGATAGTTTTTATCTCAATTTACAGTCACAATATTTTTTATTGCAAATTATTTATTAATTATAGCCCTTTGTTACAGTTGCTCCAAAATATCTACGAGTTCCATAAGTTTAATTGTTGCCAAAAAAATAAATAAATAAATAAATAAAAATAAAAATAAAATACGCGTTCATTTTCATTCGAAATAAAATAAATACATTTAATCAAACGTGAACCTTAAAAAAATTATAAAAAGTTAAATTATGCATCTCACGAAAATTGACGTCATATTCACTTTAAAGATTTTATACACATTGATAAAGTGCTAATGTAGTCATACACAAGCAAAGTGTAACATCACTGATCGTCTGTGAAGTCAAGCAAAAGATTTCTTATGTTAATCGCCCATTGGATTTTTTGTAAAAAATTATTAAAAATCGAGGAAAATTATTTCCCGATTTTAATCCCCATATTTTTGTATAGTTATGTATTAGTTGTCATGTGCATACGTTAGATTGAGTTATTTTGCTGTCAAATTGACAAAAATTTATTTTTAAATTTCAAAACTCTGTCGTCCTTGGAGTTTTTTTGTATTTGGCGACCAAAATGTAACACGAAAATATACAAGCCAGATGTATATTTTCGTAATATGTATTGTGCGAAATATTGTTTCATATTACTCATTACTCTCTCAATATAAGTTGTTAAAATAACCATGATTTTTTAAAGGAATTAAATATGTTCGCCAGATAATTTGTCGATATTTTTTTTTCCGCCAAGGATGACAGATATGAAAATTATTCCGCTGCAACATGTTAATATCTTATATTAGATACATTATGTATATGCTACAATTTATTTCACGTGACACGTGTGTTAAAAATTTACTTAGGACATAACCTTGCTTTTTCAATTTTTGTTGCATTATTGTAATCTGTATCACTTCGTTTTCTTTAAGAAATTCGTGATCTGTACATATAATTTTCTAAATAAAAAGTGACCATTTCAATATTTTAAAAGTTATTTAAGAGTCTGTTTTATTTAACATTAAATTTTAAAACTTAATTAAAAACTTATTTAAAAGTATGGAAGATTTTTAGTCTGTTTATTTGTTTTGTAACGCTAATCTGTATGATCGATGTTCGAAACTTTAAATAATTATTTTTCTTTTTTCTTTTTTTTTTTTTTTTTTTTTTTTTTTTTTCTTTAATAACATATCAATTTACAGTTCCTGATTAAATTTGTGATTTATACATGTATTTTACATTAAATTTTGACTCATATTTATTGCTAAAAAACTATCTTAAAAGATTGCAATTTCCTTATCTTAATCCTCAGTGCTTTCCCTCATGATTAACTTGAATTTACTATTAAAGTTTTAACATACTTAAAATCTTCTCATCACTTCGTTAAAATATATTAATCTTTTCCAAAATCTTTTTCTATTTAAAATGATACCTGCATTTACTTTAAATATCCAATATTTCTTGAAATATCCTATTTTAAAGTTTTAAAATATTTATCAAAGGAACAACTATAGTATTTCCCCACAACCGGATTTGGCGATTATGGCTAAATCATAAATCTAAAAATCATAACTGATAAAATCATAAATCTAAAATAAAAGTATGCAGGTTGCCATATTTTATTGCAAAGAATTTAAGACGACATCGTTATCGTTTAAAACGACGCAAAAAAAAAAAAAAAAAAAAATCGCCAAATTCAGTTGTGGGGTAATAATATATACCTTATCAAATTATCAACGCATAACTTAGCCACAGCAACGCATGGCCGGGTCTGCTAGTACACATATATATATATGTGTGTGTGTGTGTGTGTGTGTGTGTGTGTGTGTGTGTGTATATGAGGCATGCCGCGCCGTGCGCTACATATATGTAGAGAGATATACTCTTTGTATATATATATATAATGTATACTAATAACGCACGGAGGTATATCTATGTACATACATACACAGTATACATATAGCTCATGGGAAGCGTTCAGTGACGATGACGCGAGTTCCATGATTTTTGTTCACCCCAAAAGTGCTCAACACGCCTAAAGAGGTTTTCACTTCAAAGCGTTCGGTGACGATGACACGATTTCCATGATTTTTGTTCACCCAAAAAGTGCTCAACGCGCCTAAAGAAGTTTTCACTTCAAAAAGGGGAGGTCATTACCTTATTTTTATTTTTATTTCACTCTAACAGAGGGCGCCATCATTCTTCCCTATCTTGTCCTTTTGCATAAATGGGTAACACTTTGCACTTACTTATGAATTGCGTATTTACGTATCTCAAATTAATGTAAGTTATAAATTAAAACTTAATCAAATAAATTTATTTTAATTTTAATTTTAAAATTTAACTTTATTTTTAAGGCTTATTAGTTATTAAAATTAACAGAAACAATTTAAAAGAAATTTTAATCACTTAATAGTTCAGTAGATAAATACGACTCTCTAATTAATTGTAAATTTAACTGTATTCAGCCTCATGGCTGTAGTTGTGCATTTGAGCAGTGTTCGGCGTGTTTTTCAATTGTAGAGAGAGTAATAATTTCGGTTTTATTATTAAATCTAAGGAATAAATTTGTTTATTAAGTAATATTGGTACTTGTTTATCTAAAAGTATATTTCTCACTTGGTTTTCTCCTCTTTGAGTTTTAAGAAATATCACCTTATTTGCATGCAACATTCATTCTATGCCTTTAAAAAAGTAATGATGTTGTATGTTTTAATATCAGGATGCTCAATTTTTAGAAATCGTTATTCATGTTTTTTTTTTTTTTTTTTTTTTTTTTCTAGTTCTTCATCCGATACTTGGATTCATCTACTTCAATGTTTGAAAAGGTTTTCAGTATATGTATAATTTAACAAGCAATTATACCTAAAAATTCATCGCCAAATAATGACAAAAATTTAAATGTCGCCAAGTGGGGTCATATATTAAAGCTGTAACGCAAAATAGTCTAGATATTACAAATTTCTTTCTATTCTGAAAACAATTAGTGATTTTTAGCATAATATTTCATTAAAAAAAAAAAAAGAAAAAAAAAAAAGAAAGAAATGGTATTAAACATTATGTATTTTAATTTGACATTGAATATGGGAATTTGTGTAACATTTTTTTTTTCTTTTGTCTTGTGTTTTGCACTATTAATATTCCTATTCAGTGAAAGGCAAAAAAATTAATAGGCAGGCACAGTGCCGCAGGGGTTAATCAGTGAAGCGAGTCGAGGGGGGGGGGGGGGGGGAGAGACGAAGCCTCCCTCTTGGGTTGGTGAGCGGAGCCAAGTTTTTAAAATAAAAATAAAAGTAGAGAGAGAGAATCAGTGGAATAAATAAAGATGATTTTTATAGTTCTATGTCGTATTAATTTATGAATGAAAGAATTAATTAATAAACATTCATCTTACTTTTGATTATTTAAGTTACATATTTTTAAATATTGTTTAATTAATCACTTATGTTTGTAGAAAAAATTGAAACGGGCATAAAATTAAGAAATTCAGTTTAAAATTCGTTTTCAAATGCATAGATTTAACTTAATATATTATATAGTAAGCTATGAAAAAATAATATATATATATATATATATATATATATATATATATATAAACAAAATAATCAAAACCAGATAAAAATTTTAATCCCAAAACACATGAGGGCCTTCATCAGGGGAGCTCCCTCATGTAGGGAAAGGAATATGAGAAGTTTCTGACGAAACGCTGGTATTAACCATAAAACACGTTTCTAGCCCTTCTCACAGATGGATTCACGACCGTTACAGCAAACGAATTTCAATTAATACATAGCATAAAAAGCAATTAAATTCGGAAATAAAGCACAAAATATATTACATCAAATATAAAATTCAAGAAATATAGTACATCAAATATAAAGTACAAAAATTAAATAAAATAAGAATATATAAAAACATACGAGGACAAACTGGAATAATCAGAAAATGGAAAATTGAAAAAACACCCCCCTTTATATTGGGCTCACTTAATAGGTGTGGTGCGAAAGTTAGACACTCTACTTTTGAAAACTATCCGAATTATTATTTTTTAATTATTATTTCCCCTGTCTAAACTACAGTTTACATTACTAACAACAAGGAACAAACCAAAAATTTTAACACTTATCAGATTAAGAGAGGTTGATTATCGATCTAAGCTAATCTAAAATCCTAAAATTTCGCAAAAATAGTAACATACGTCCCGTTATTGATGTACCTTTTCTAAGTTGCCAGCGTACCCCTATGGTGCCTGCGTATAAGAGAAAAACGTGGCATGGCATTTTGTCCAAAGCGGCATCTTACCCCAACTTACCCTAGTAACCGTATCGGGAATATGGTTTAATAAGTGTTTTACAAAATGTATCCGCATGTAGACTATAAAGATAAGATAATCAGTTAATTTTCAGTAACAGGTTACTTCGTTTCCCGCTACCTTTGGTAATACGTTCTAACAATTTATTATTTTTATAACTTATTTTTGCTTAGTTGATGCATGGTTAATGTCTGTTCTGGCCATTTTAAGATGTACAATCTCGATATATATATATATATATATATATATCGAGTAATGCAGGTGCTGTTTTCTGTAACAAATAATATATAAACCATATAATTCACTACTTTTAAAAAATAACAATTCAAAAATTATATGACATCCCAAATCCCAAAATGCCGAATTATTGTCTCCATCGGAATAACTTGAAAATTCTAGATTGACAAAAGAATCAATATTCTTATCTGTAATGTTCGGCAAAAGAACAGTAGGATGACAGCTTTGAATATGTTTTCTTAAATTAGAAATAGTTATTTTGAAGCTTAAATTTGATCTAAAAATATAGCATAATGCTGCTTTTTCGTTATTTTTATAAGAGAAATATTTAATTATACGTTAAAAGTAATAATTAAATACCTAATTTTTCGAATTTTATGACATTTTTGTTGCAACTGTGGACACCCCCGATACAATTAGATAATATTCAAACTTTGCAAAGTCCATAAATACCAATTAATTGAATATATATATATATATATATATATATATAGAGAGAGAGAGAGAGAGAGAGAGAGAGAGAGATTTTCTATTATATATTAGGGGAGACATTTATATATGTGTAATAAAAAATATAAAAATAATTAATTTTTGGAATTTCTTTTATATTTTAAAGCAAAAGTGGACCCTTATAAGATATATTCCAAAAATTCTGAAACTCGGTATTTTTATTATACAATCTAAAAGACAACTTTTGGTCGCTATTACATTTTGGAATTTTAAAAAATAAAGTTTTTTTCACTGCACCCTAATATTCATTTCTTGAAATTTCATTGGCATAGCTTTAGCATAGGAGCCTCTTGGCGGCTTTTAAATTGTTCTTATTATTTTAAAGAGGAGTTAAAACGGCTATCAAAATCACATGCGTAAATATTTCGGCGAGAAACATCCGAGTTTTTTCGGTGCCAAAATCAAATTACGCCATGGGGTTCTATAATGAAATTATTCCATTTTTCTTAGCCCGATTTTTCTCAATTTTATTTTAATTATTAGAGAAAAAAAAAAGTTTGCACGTTTTTTTCCCCCAGAGATTTTATTTATTTATTTATATAGCATCATTGTTTTCCTTTTTCATAATTTTAAAGTTAAAAATGGGGTTTTATTTAATACCTTTTGAATCAATTTTCCAACTGAACTTAAAAAAAAATAAATAAATAAAAAAAAAAATATATATATATATATATATACGGCATTAGCTAGATTTTGCCCTGATTAATAAATGTACCAATTGTTTTGGTAAAATTTAATAATCCAGACTAAAAATCTGGACAGATACAATGACAGTTTTTTTTTTTTTTTTTTTTTTTTTTTTTCTTTTTTTAATGCTTGCATGTTTATTCAAGGCGATAGAAAAAAATTGGTAACAACGAAGAATTGCTGGTCGAAAGAAATAGGTCTGCCGTACTAATATTTAAATAAATGAAAATGAATAATCGTACGCTTTGCACAAAGCAAATTAATTATTTTTCTTTTAAAAATAGAGTTTTTACAATCTTTTTTTTTTTTTTTTTTTTTTTTTTTTTTTGAGGAAAATTTGTTATACATGAATGATATGAACAAATAATCTTGGTTTAACAGACATGAATAATTTTTGAATTAATATATGAATAAATACATACAATCATTGGAACAATATGAATAAATGGATATAATAAATATGAATATATGAATAAATACTCATTTGTGAGATGAATAAATGCAGAAAAATATCTTCCTTTACCGAAAAACTAGTGGGCTTCAACTAAATATAATTATTACATAATACATGCATTAAAAAAATTACTTTTGGCAGTGTATTCTCTCATATTTTATTTATTTACTTATATTTTATTATATTTTATTTATTTTTCAAATCTTTGTCATAAGAAAACTTAAGAGAAAAGTTCTTTTTCTACGAACTTCTCTAACGAAGTTTCCTTGAAATTTGTTCCGTAATTCTTATTATATAAGACATTTCGAAATTCAGTTTGTTTATTTTTCTGCATTGTTTCAAAATCAGTTCAAATAAGAAAAAAAAAACTTTTTTAGATTATCAAAAACAACCTGAAATTAGTTGCATAGTTCGGAAATAAACGAACAACGCTACTTTAGATTTTGTAAAAAGCTTTCTTTAAAATTTTGACAATATATTCTGATTTCTAGTAGGAAAAGAAAGTGAAATTTTGGCTTTAAATTCTTAGTTCTAAAAACTTTATATATATATACACATATATTTAATCTTACATTTTGAAATTCCCAATCATAGAATGTAAACAATAAATTAAAATAATAAAATAAAAATTTCTGATTATGTAAACCTGGCTTATATTTGTGTCTAAAGGTTCGAATTTACTTATGTTGGTATATTATTATTATATGTAAGTTAAAAAGATATTTTCTGTCTTTTAATGTGAACAGATTCAAAATTCCTCACTTAACGGCCGTCTTCACTTACCGTCGTTGGAAGCCCGAGCCAATGTTATTATATGGGAACTTTTCTTTACAAATAACTTATTAAGTAATGCATATTTTTAAATCCTGTTTTCACATTCAGAAAATTCCCAATTGTTAAATTGACGGACCCTTTTCAAAAATGTATTTTTTTAATTTTTAGTATTTTATTTTGAAATTGCAAAATGAAAAATTCACATATTGAAAATATTCTCATTTTGCAGCTTCAAAATAAAATATAAAAATTGAAAATAAAAAAGAATTTTTTAAAAAGGTCCGTCAATTTAACAGTTGTGAATTTTCAGAATGTGAAAACAGAATTTAAAAATACGTATTAGTTAATAAGTTATTTATAAAGAAAATTTCCCATAGAATAACATTAGCTTCGGCTTCCGGTGACGGTGAGTGAAGCGGGCCCTTAAAAAGATTCTCTCATGTTTAACATTTATAAGAAGAATTTCTTTATCTACCTTATGAAAAAGATATTTCAATTTTCAAATCTTTTTTCATTCTGTACATTCTCAGATTTAGCTTATTGATATCATTTATGATATGCAAGAACCTATTGTGAACTGATTTTTTGTCAAATGATTTCATAATTAAATGTAAATAAAAGTTTCATACTTCATTTTCTCCCTAGAAATTAACCTAAATATTACTGTGATTCTAAATAGCTAGTTAAAAGAAAAAAAAAAAAAAAAAAAAAAAAAAAGAGTTTTTTACAGGAATTTTCAAAATATTTTACTTTGAACTACGGAATGCTTGCTTTGATATTTTACTACTGCTTTCATTATTATAATATGTTAACACCAACATTACTTTTAGTTATTATTAAGTGTTACTATCAGCATGCATGTAAATATTTTGCACTTCGTACGCTCTTCTTCTTTTATTGATTGGAATTCAAAACTTTAAATTATTATAGAATGATATTTAATAATCGATATAAAAAATGCATATGTATATATATGAATTAGATATTCACATATTGTTTTCATAAAATCGAAATCCTTAGCACCTGAATTAAACCTAAGTGAAAAAAATATTTGCCTGAATAACATATTCATACGCTCATATTCAATTTTCTCATTAATCAATTAAAGTTAAGTCTACCATTACTTAATGTATTTTAAAGAATATTTTTGGAAATACATTAAACAGCATTGTTGTTAACATCAACCATGTTTCATTTTAACTTTGGCTGTAAACCCAATTGCAGAAATCAATCTTACTGTGCGTGTTCTTGCACAAAGCATTTACTTCGCGCTGAACTTTTGAAATCGAATCACATGTTAATTGGTACCGCCTTAGTGTGTTTTTAATAATAAATATTTACATTTATATTAAATGACAAAATAATAGAGCCAAGCCGGCCTAGTGATTCGGTCGGTAGGGCGCTGCCTCCTGGATCTCTAGGTCACGGGTTCGAATCTCGGTGCGGGCATGTATGTTTGTAATGTTCTATGTCAATAATATATTGTGCATTTATGTGAATTATTGTAATATGGATCAACTGAGACAAAAGTAATTGTAACTATAGATCTCAAAGCCAATAATAGAGCCCTCTAAATGCCAATAATAGAGCCAAACTTCTTTAATTTTAAAGGTAATTGCATCACGGAAGAACAGCGGCCTAATTTCAAAACTTTTAGATATTCTCCGAGTTATAAACCTATTTTGACACTTACTGAATGTTTTAATGATATGTAAAATACTCTTTAAAATTTAATTTTGAAATTTCATTACATTTGTCAATGAAACTGGAATAATATCATTTATATATTTATCTGTTGAAAAGGAGTTTTATCATATAATCGCATTGCCAATAAATCTTTGAATGCATTTGTAAACATTCATTTTTTCCCATTTTTTGTTACATAAATAACACTATTTTACAAGAAAAATTGAGCGAAAGGTATACATAAATATTTCTGTGATAAATTTAGTTCTTTTTCAACGTCTAATAGAAAGACCATAAAGAAAACTGATACGTTTAGTTATTTTGTTTCAAATATTTCGTAAACATGTTAAAATAAATAATTTTTTAAGATATGTATATTTTTATTCCCAATATAATTTTGTTTTGCTACAAAATATATAAATTCATATACTTAAAAATTTTATGCATCCGTGTATTTCTAAGACATTTCTGAAAACAAAACAAAACGAGAGGAACTCCAGATATGGAGAAAATGTTGGAATTGGAGAAAGGTTTAGTCACTTTACCAACGTAATAAATTTTTTATGTATTTCAAACGGTATGATTTCCATTTATTTTATTTATTTATTTATTTTAATCTAATAGGAATTGTTTATAAATGCAATACTAGTCCTGATATTTCGTAGATACTTTTTCATAGCTTCAAGCTATTACAATACTTGTTCTTTTTGGAAATGCTTAAATACCTAAGCACTTTTTTCTTTTCTTTTTTAAATACGAGTTTTTATTCGGCAACACTCTGACGTCTTATTCTACAAAATACACAATTATAAATTTTTGACATTCCTCTTATCTTTGCCTTTTTAAAATACGTTTCTCACCTTCTCACATACAAATTACAATAATTCCATTAAACTCATAACAATAGAGTGATTTCTATAATGTATCAACTCATCACAATTATATCCTTCGCTTATATTAAAGTAGTTAAACACGTGACTTGTTATATGCATATATAATTGCAAGAGATTAACAAAATTAAAACTATATGATCCTGTGAGATCGATGTCAAATATACAATGGAAGGAAAGAAATTCATGAAAATTTGAAACATATATATATACATATTATATATATATATATAAAAGATATCAAAATATGTTTTTAATCATACAATTTATTAAAAAAATGAAACAAAAATTACTTACATTATATAATTAACTTATATGAAAATCAAAAATTGTAGAACTGAAACTAAAGTAAAACTTAATTCAAAAACATAGAAAAATGAATTAAACTGCCAAAAATGCCCCGTATGGCTTGAGACATACGTGAGGGTTACAGCTTGCTTTTACATGATCAAAACTCTCCCCCTAAGCAGACAGTTTAACAAAAAAGCACAATTAAGGCTAATTTTAAATTGAATTAAATAAAAGGGAACTAGCAAGAGAATTTATCAATATTTACTCAAACTGCAACATAAAATTTATTGAATCTTTTGCTAAATAACTAGGTAAAATCCACAGTCACTATAGCCAGTAGTCCACAGTCACTATAGCCACTAGGTAATATCCACAGCCACTATATATATATATATATATATATACATGTAAGTGTGTGTGCGTGTATACCGGGTGTCCCATAAATCTTTAGACATTTTTAAAGTTCATAAAAATTGAAGGTATTGGTAGAATTAAACGCGGTTTGCGAAAAAGTTATTCTATTAATTTTATTTTAGTAAAAATAAAATTAGTTAATTTTTTTGTCGATAGAGGGTGCTGTACAGACTTTTAACGATTACTATGCAAATCAAACTCCCATAAATTGCACGTTTTTACAATTAACAGGTTATTTCTTATTTTCCCTCCTACCTGTGCATACATGAAGTTTTAATTGCGATGCTGACTTAGTGGATAAAACGTTATTGGTGAAGATTTTTTTTTTTTTTTATTCAGCTAAGAATCGCCGACTGAACTTGCAGTTAGTGGTGTTGTAACTTGTTTGCAAACCGTAATTTGTGGTGATGCAGACACATAGAATAGGAGTCATATGCTTGAAAACATTTGCATGCAAAGAAATATAGTTTTTTTTAATGAAAAAGCGTGATTTTTCTGACGTACAGCGCTTTCTATCGACGAAAATTTTAACTAATATTATTTTCTTTACTAAAAAAGTCCCCTTTCACGAGAATAACTTTTCACAAACCGCGTTAAATTATACTAATCCCTTCAATATTTATGAATTTTTAAAATGTCTGTAGACTTATGGGATACGCGGTATATGTGCATATATTTGTTTTGGGTTCTCAGAAACGGCTCTAACGATTTTGATGAAAGTTTGAGGTTAAGGGTCTTTCAGTGAAAAGTTGATTACACTTAACCTCATCTTCGTGAAAATTCGCATTTGCTGTTAACCCTTCATCCGCCGTTTGCATCGTATGTCAAAATTATTCAGAAATAAATGTAAAGTTTTTATGAAAGTTTAGGGTTAATGGCTTTTGATGTGAAAAATTAGCTGGTCTTATCCTCATCTTCAGGAAAATTCAGGTTCACTGTTAACCCTTTATCTGCCGGTTGAGAAAATATAGCAGAAATTGAGTGTACTCGGAAATGCATATATCGATTTTGCTGAAGTTTGGGGTTAAGGGTGTTTTTGGATGCAAAATCGATTGGACTTATCCTTATCTTCAGGAAAATTCTCGCTTCCTATCAACCCTTTATGAGGTGGTTGCAAAATATGACAAAAATTGGGTTTATTTGGAAATGGATATAACGATTTTGACGAAACTTTGGGGTAAACAACCAATTGAACCTATCTTCATTTTCAAGAAAATTCGCATTCGCTGTTAAACCTTCATCCGCTGTTTTCAAAATATGCTGAAATCGGGTTTACTCATAAATATTGTAACGATTTTGATGAAAAATTGAGGTTAAAGGTTTTTTGGGATGGAAAACCGATTGGATATATATTCATCTTCAGGTTAATTCAAGCTCGCTGTTGACCCGTTATTTGCCGGTTACAAAATATGGAAAAAGTTGGGTTTATTCCGGAATGGATATAATGATTTTTATGAAAGCTTCAGATTTTTTTTTTTTTTTCCTTTTTTTCGGGGATGGATGAGAGGCGTTTGTTAAATTAATTGGATGCCTCCTCATCTTCAGAAAAGTCGCGTTCGATGTTAATTTATTCCCCAGTTGCAAAATTTTGCAGGAAATGGGTTTGCTCAGAAATGGGTATAACTATTTTGATAAAAATTTAGCTTTTAAGAGTCTTGATAAGAAATCCATCTGACTTATTCTCGTCCTCTCTAAAATTAGCGTTTACTCTTAAACCTTACTCCATTCGAGGCAAAATATGGCAGAGATTTGGTTATCTTGGAAACTACTTGAATGATTCATAAAAATTTAGAGTTACGGGCTTTTTGATTTTACTATTCAATCTGAATTGTTCTCCTCTTCAAAACAATTAGCTTTCACCAGGAACACGCGCTTTATCTGGGAAAAAAAAAAAGAAAAAGAAAAATAGTATGAATTTTGATTGTTTCGAAAGTAGTCGAATGCTTTTGATAAAAATTTAGAATTCACATGTTTTTGAGGCGACATTTCAATCGATTCTCTCTTTCGACATTACCCTCATCTTCAGGAAAATTAGAAATGGTAGAAGATGACATATATATATATATATATATAAAAGAAAAAATGATAATGTAAAAGTAAAAGATAGAAGAAAAGATAATGTGAAAACGGAATTTACTCATTACCTAACGTATTTTTTAAATTAGGGAAACAAATTTTCCCGTAGAATAACAAAAGGGTGTTACAGAGAAATATGTACCATTAAAATTTTTTTCCTTGCTTTGGTAACTTCCAGAGACTATCGATGTAGAATTGTAACAAGATTTTTTAATTAAACTTTATGTATGACTGTTTAAAACAATAATGTAATGTGTAGTAATATATTTTGAAAATATCATTGTTTAAAATTGAATTCTAAGAAGGGAAAAAAATGCATATTAGTACATAGAACTGTAACATAGAACTGTAAAATGTAATCCATTCAATAAGACAGTTCAAATTGTAACTTTTATCTTTAATAAAGTAATCTAAACCATTTTTTTCTTTTTATACATAAATACAAACGTAATCTAATCATATCCGAGAGAAAGGAAAAGAGAGAGAGATTTTGAAAATTTTCAATTGACGACAAATTTTTGCAAATAAACAATTGTTAGAAAAGTTTTGTAAAGTCTGGCTTTTCATTTCCACGTAAAATCTCACCCAAAAACGCCTACATACAAAAAGAGTTCTTAAGAAAACATCTCTTCAAGGCTGCAAATTTTTAGTTTAACAAGGTTGATTTATTTTCTGAATTAATAACAACGAATGACAGAAAGAGTTTTAAATTAAACCAAGGTTGGGATTCAAAATACAACGTTCCGTGCTCATTACAAGAGTTTTAGGATATATACTGCTCTAATTCTGTTTTACGGTCCAACAAATGTTTAGAAGGATTGTTTTAAACATTCGTTTGACGTGTAACACGCTGAGAATCTACTCTACAACTAAATTTGCATAACGAATTAGAATGAAATAGTAAAATGAAAAGCAATTATGTTTCTGAAATAAATAAAACTTTTTATTAATAAATAAATAATAGATGTATTGAGATTAATAGTGAAATTCAACTAATGAAATTCTGGATAATTTAAAGTGCAATGTGAATAATTATATTTCATTCAATTTAATCTATTCTTGCTTACGGATAATCAATAATTCATCCAATTAAAATAATAAATTTTTGCATTGTTTTTATTATGTATTTACAGATAATTTGAATTAATTGGTTAAGTTTAATTAAAGAAATGTAAAACCAGATAATTTTTACAACAGTTTAAATAATTAGATTTGATTAGATTTTATATTTTGTTGGTTACAGATAATCCGACATTCATACAATTAAAACAATAATTTTGTTTCATTGTGTTTGTTATTTATCATAGATAAGTTTATTTAAATAATAGAATTGCATTAAAGAAATCTTACACTGACCAATTTTAAGTGCAGTAATTATTTAAATCCAACCTTATTATTGCTTACAGATAATCAAGCACATATTCAATTAAAATAAAACTTTTTGAGATATTTTTACTTGTAATTTAAATTAAAATGATAAATAATAACTTAAAATAAATTCTGGATTAGATAATTTTAACAGCAATACATAGAAGTATATTTGATTAAATTAAACTTCTTGTTGAAGGTGGGTAATCACCCATTTAAAAAATTTAAATAATAAATTTTACATTTTTTATTTATTTATTTACCAGAACTTCCAACCCTTCGGATTATCTCATAGCACTGTTTTTCAAAAGCATTGTTTTCTCGTTTTTATCGAAAATTCCGTAATCAAACTAGTAAGTGTATCTCAAGATCAAGAGCCTCGACTTATCACTTGTGTTACTCATTACTGAACAGACCGTTTTTATTTATTCCATTTTATTTAATATAATTATATGTAATAATAGGGTAGGTGTATCCGATAGTTTCTGTCGCAATCCATCTGTATAACGAAGTATTTTATTACAAGGTTAGGCAATCAAAGTACAGTTTATGCATGCCAAATATTCTTAGAAGCTCGCAGAGAATTACGACGACTGGGGGTGTGAATAAAAGTGATTTTTTTTAGGAAACAGCTACTCGCAAAAAGGTGCCATTTTCAAGTTGTGGCTATTTTTAAACTCGTAACTTCGCCGCTAACCGCCACATTTTAACTCCTCCTACACCTTTCTATTGGTTATTAATTTTTTGATTGGTACATTAGCCGGGTTCCTGATATCCAAGATTAATTAAGTTATCCTCTGCAAATAATTTCTTAAAAATCGTACATTTTGTCACATTTTCTATTATGAAATCTCTTCCAGTGTAACATATTTTACAGGGAAATTTTCAGACTTATTTTCAAGTTATGAATTTTTAATAGGATTTTCTTAAGAGTACCATAAAATATTAATTCAACATTTACATCTATATTTACAAATAGTTTTTTTCATATCTATATAATATACATTAAGCAATTCTGGAATTATTCTTTTAATCACTTCATTGGAGGAATGGTGTGTAAAAATTTAGTCATATAACATTATAACTTTAGAAAAATAGTCTTAAATAGTTTTTCTTTAGAACGAATTATTTTTAAAAAATCATACTTCTTACTATATGTTTATATTATGGAAACTGTTACGGTATTGTAACTCATATGTGTATTTTTATTTAGTTCTTTCTCGAACTCTTTGAAGACATTATCTTACTATTTAACTATTAGATTAGTTATACACCACATTCGTGACGTATTTTTGATACAATGGATTTAAATAGCATATATTCAAATCCTCTTAAAGCAGAAATGAACATATTTTGAATTCCAATTTAAATTAAAGCTCAGTGCTTTTAGCTAACTCAGAAAAGTAGGTCCGCTTCTCTTTTACTGAAAAATAAAAGTAACAACTTCTATTTTTAATAAATATTTTATATTTGCAATAGTAGTTGCATGGATATTAATACTGAAATTATAGGAGAATGTTATCTTATATTAAATAGTTTCAATACCGATTTCTTTATTTGCAACCACTCTAGCTAGCTAGTTAGCAAAATACATATATTCTGTATATACACAATATTAATATGTTGAAACATTATATAAATAACATTACTGTTATAATGAATTAAAAGGAAAATTACAGATTGTATGTGACAAAGTGAGAAACTATTTAAAGACAGCAAAAATAAAGTTGAGACCGGATGGAAAAATTTTATAATATAATTGGGTATTTTGTAGAATAAAACGGCAGATCTTGTATACTCGATACTCGTATCGTTAAAAGAGTTGCTAATTTAATCATATACAAAGAGAATAAAGTTTGTAATACTTTGTAGTTTAAAGGAAACATATACGGAATGTCAGAATTTGCATTGCATTCAAGAGCATTTCGTATGAGAATTTTAAAAGAAATAGAAATCAAACCATTGGAAGTACATGACAAATTTATTACTTATGGTAGAGTGACTAAACATTTTTGCATTTGCAGTAATATTTTCTCCACATTAGGAGTTTCTCTTGTTTTGTTTTGTTTCCAGAAATAATTTTAAAATATAGGGATGGGCAAAAATCCTAAATATATGAATTTATATATTTTGTCGCAAAACAAAATTGTTTTGGTAACAAAAAAATTCATACCTTAAAAAAGTATTTAGTTTAAATTTTCTACGGAATTATTTAAGAACTAGAGAAATACAGTCGAACCTCTTTAACATGAATCTCAAGGGGGATAAAAATTGCGTCCATGCTATCAGTAACAGAGAAACTAATTTTCTTTTTGACGAGGACTGTGGACACAGTTCATGTTAAAAGTATTTCACGTTAACAGTGTTCACGTTAACGAGGTTTGACTGTATTTGAAACAAAATAACAGTATCAGTTTTCTTTTTATGGTCTTGTTATTAGACGTTGAAAAAGAACAAAATTTATCACTGAAGTATTTATTTATCTTTCGCTTGATATTCTTTGTCAAATGGCGTTATTTATATACCAAAAACTGGGCACAACTGCAAACGTATTCAAAGATTGCGCTGTGCGATTAAATAGTAAAATTTCCTCTCAACCAATACACAAATAAAGGAATGATATTATTTCAGTATTGTTGACAGATGTAAACAAAATTTCAAAATTATACTTTTTGAAGTATTTTAAGCATCATTAAAAGATTAAGTAAGGGTCAAAATAAACCTACAAGTCTTAGAATATCGAAATGTTTTGCAATTAAAAGGTCGTTGTTCTTCCGTGATTCCAATTATCTTTAAAGTTACTACTTGACATAAAGTGGGTTAGTTTTATAACTTTGTCGTTTAATGTAAATGTAAATGTTTACTATTAAAATAATCTGGTGTGTCACTCACACGACTTTCTCTTACCCTGAAATTTATTACTATAAATACAGGTTGCAGATTAAAAGGTAAGATAACGAGTACTGTTATGTAAACCTGTGTTAAACAATTCATATTAGACTTCTGATGAGTTTTATATGATAATTAGTTCTGTGTGAGGGGGGCTACCACCCCCCTCAACCCCCCGTTTCATTAATGCACCTACATTTATATAGAATTTAATTCGGTTATTAAAAAATAATTCTGTTTTTAAAAAATAATTTATCAAAAATATTATTAAAAAAAATCATCTTTTATGATAATGCAGACAATTTCCATATTAGAGAAGTAGTATAACACCAAATTATTCTCAATATTAAAAAAAAAAAAAAAAAAATACGATTTTTTTAAGTAAGTTTTTTTTTTTTTTTTGTTAAAAGTAAAAAAAATCGATAACTTTGTTTTAAATTATCGCAGATCGATTGTTCAACCATTCGTTTTAAAGGTATTAGCGAGCTCTTTTGAAAGATACCCATCATGAAAATTTACTCCCCTCGAGGGGGACTTCCCCCCCCCAGGGGGGCGGGGGAGGCGAGGCTCTTACATACACAAATTTTTTTCCCAGTTAACTATCTCTATTACAAAAATTATATATTCGTTTTATATGGTTTAGTGCAATCTATAGACGTTAAACTCTACTTATCTGCAATTTCCCCCATAGACGTAATGTATTAAAATTCTCTTGATTGTCCCTGTACACGAACCATTTGCTTGATCTTAACGAAAAGCTTACTGTAGCATCCTTATATGATACACATTTAGAATACCAAGTTTGAACTTTCTGCCATAATTTGTTTTTGAGATATGCTGATAACAGACAGACAGACACACAGACACACACAGAGACACACACACAGACACACACACAGACATACACACAGACCATTTGCTAAAAACATGATTTTCGTATTCAGGTTACCTCAAAACGTGTAAATATAACAAAATCTCGCGTTCGAAAATTTGACCCAAAAACAATACTTTCTCTACCTTATGGGTAAGAGAAAGTAACATATAACAGCATTATAGTGTAAAGTAAACATAGAAGTGCTATTAATGTATTTTCCAAAATATGCGCTGAAATACATTAACTAGTGATGGAACTAAATTAAATAGATGGATTAAAAAATTGAATAAAAACTTCTGAATGTGGCATTGAGATAAACTTTTTTTTTTTTTTTCTTTCATATAGGTTCTGACAATTTAGGCAATAGAGGTTTCAATTTCTGGAAAATAATATGTGAATGTCTAATTCATATACACATGCACTTTTTTATATTAATTATATTATACAGAACATAATTAGTTTAAAGTTTCGAATTTCAATCTAATAAAAAAAGAAGAATGTACGAAGCGCGAAATCTTTGCATGTATTTTGCTAGTAATGCTAGTATTAAGAATCTGGTGTGAAACGACACACGACTTCCATTACTTACTATTACACGCATTATAAGCATTTTTTGGAGTTAATATGATCAGAATATATAAAATTTACCAAACAAGTTAGACACCTAAAACTTTTCTGGTAAGAGAAAGCTTATACGCATGTAAAGATATATAAAATAGATTTACATAGCAAATTTAAAAATAGCAAGAAGAAAAAAATCGGTTTAGCCATTTTTTGAAACATTAATTTCCGACATCTAAAACTGATCTACCTAATCAGGATGACTGTTAATTTTCCTTTACTAACCACGTAATACATAAGAAAGAATATCTAAAATGGATTTATGTAAAAATGTTCAAGAAAATCATTATGGCCGTTTTTGAGATATCGACTTTTGCCAAAAATTGGCATACTCAAATATTGATCGGAAAACAATAATTACATACAAAAGGATATTTAAAATGCAGTTAATATGGCAAGTTTGAAAAAAATCCGTGCAGCCGTTTTTAAAGGAACGCAGTTGCGAGGCCTGAAATTGAGCTATTTATACAGGACACCTATCAATTTTAGAGCCGTTTTTAAGATACAGACTTGCGGTACCATTTCCGGTTTCCGATGTCCCCCTTCCGGTTTTCAAAATTTCACCAAAATTTGAAAAATTCATATGTACACCAGACTTGTCTCAAATTCTGAAGTTTCGTAGTTCAATCTCTATTAGTTTTGCAGATATGATAGTCAGAAGATTTCCCACACACATACATACTTGCACACACACACACACTGACCAGTTGCCAAAAACTACTTTTTTGGACTCAGGAAACCTTAAAAAATGTAAATCAGGTGAAAACTCGATATTGAATTTTCGGACCGAATACGATATTTCCATTACCTACGGTAGTTGGGTAATGGAAGTAACATTGTTGGGGGAAATAAGCTGTATCGATGATAGCAGTAGTTGTAGTAATGGTTGTAGTAGTAATATAAACTGTAAAGAATTTTATTGGCTGTTTTAGTAGAAAGAATTTTTTTATAAAATGTATAATTATTACAACAGAATTCATTTCTACGATATATTGACTTCGAAATTTTTTCTCAAAATTTTAGCAAAATTATTTTGACTGGATGCTACATGGTTACAACAAAGAACAAGTAAATAGTATGCAAATAGTATGAACAGCACGGTTTGATAAACCAATAAAATATAAAATAAACTGTAAATAATAATAATAATAATAATAATAATTAATAAAGAGTTCTATTTAGAATTAAGTAAATTAAATGAAACAGATTAGTTTATCAGCTACAAGATTTAAATACAATGAACATTTCTTCCGTTATATAAACAAATATAATTTAATTAAATGTGTAATATTATTGCAATATTGCAAAATTAAATAAATTTATAAAATGGGCATCAAAAATTTTTTTTAAAAGTGAAGGAAAAATCAACAGATTTATTTTTTAATGCGCATTTTACAAATGCATTAACTAATAATTATCAAATTCGCATAATTAGTATTGCATAACTTTTCTCTTTCTGCAAGAGAACATTTTATCACTTTTAAAATTTTCTTTCAGTTGCATCATGGTGATAAATCTTTATTTGACTCTTTCAGACTTGCAATTAGCGATGTACGTATTCACAAATCCCAGTAATGAGCAGCCGGCATATATCGTGTTTCTGCACGAGTTTACTTCAAAACTTTGCCATTACATTAACTTTTGCAGCTCTTTTGTGCTTTTGTAATTTTGCTGTCGTTAAGAATTAATCTTCCAAAGAAATATTTTCCTATTACTACATATTTTTGTTCGAAGAAATGCTTATGAAGCAATTTTTAAAGCATGCATTCTGAATAAATTTTATGCTTTGAAAATTCAGGCTTTCAAGGTTTTTGATTTTCTTAAATTGATTTTTCATGGAAAATATCAAATCAGTTTTCATGCATAATTAAACAAACTTTTCTATTTCTGTTTTATTCATGTACTTTTTCATTTAATTTACTTTAGATTTATCTGTTTAGAGATTTTTAAACATATTTTGACTATTTCTTTTAACCATTAACATTGTGTTACTTTAGTTTTGTAATCAATGTTATACTTAAGAACTGGTATACTATATTTCGTACGTTCATAGAAGTTAAATAATAACATATACAAGTACTGATTAGATTTTCATATATAATTTCCAATAGGTGGTAATGTACTTTCTGCAGTATCCTTCTTCTCATGATTATTAAGATGATAGCCTGTATTTCGATTTCTATTGCGTGGATTGAATCAAACTTAATATGTAAGATATAATCATTAGGAAAATTTATGCTAATCAGTGTGGTGCATATTGCTCAAAAGGTAGCGATACTTATGATAATTGTTATTTTAACTATTTGCGTGATAATTAGTTATTTGATCTACATTTATCATGCCGATTTACATCATATATCATACAGAATATGCTTATTTTGAAAGATTATGCTTATTCATATTTTATTAAGATCACTAAACATACTTAACTGTTTACTATTCTTTAAACACGTTTCTTGCGACCGTGGGAGCTTCTGTGCAAGTGATGACTCGTCGAGTTTAGTGTTAAAAGAGGGGTAATAACTTTTGTGATTGAGAGAAAATAACGATAAGGGAATTACGAATGACTGGATGTTTACCAAATCTCCTCAACCTGTCGGTCAGTTTGGCACCCTTTCAAGCTTCTGAAATCGTCTTCAGCGCTAGGCGCGAGAAACGGGTTTACACTACATATACTTTTTGCGATAAATTTAACTCAATTTCTATCGGGTAGAAAGCAATGCACTAACAGCTCCACATCAATACTGCTACCTCACATTATAAAAATCTCCCATTTATTAATTGGCAATAATTTATCACAATATTGAAAAGATTATGTAATAAAATATTTTAATGTAATAAAATGACATAAAGTAAATATTGTTATAGTTTTATCGGACTAGTTTACATCTATTTTTTAACCCTTTAACGTTCACTACTTAATTTATTTTAAAAATTATTAAACTAATTTTAAAAATTGCTTTTGAACACATAGCTGATCATAAATATTTAAAAAAAAAAAAAAAAAATAGCTTTATTCCTTTTCGAGAAATTTTTGGTTTGAAACATCTATAAGTTAACCTTATTAAATTCAAATAGTATTTAATTTAACAAATAAAACACTTTGTAAGTAAACATTATCGACTACAAAAACGAGTAAAAGTTGTTTCAGATGAAAATAATAGTCCAGCTCTTCATTAAATGAAAAAAACTAGACATGATTGCATCATCAAACTAGCAATTTGCACTCGCGCACACTAAGAAACTTCAAGTGACTTCATTTAGCTTCCTTTGAAGCATTATTTGTTAAATTTTGGGATAGTACTGCTAACTACCGAACAGAAAAAGGAACAAAAGTTTAAAACCTGATTAAAACAAGGGGGAAATGTTAAAAAAAAACTGTTGCATAAAAATTGTTAAATTATGTCAAATGTTTGGTTTCGCTGCGAAACCAATGAATGTTAAAGGGTTTTAATAACCCTTTTAGTAATTTTTTTTTTCCTTCGTGTAATTAGAAAAAAAAAACTTTTTTTCTTTCAGAAATACATGATTCCTTTGAAGAGCAGTGAGCATTCTGACGAAATCGACAGCTCCCAAGTGGATCAAATATTCTGCAGGGTTCCCGAAATCCTCAAGTTCCATGAAGGATTCTTAGAGACACTCAAGACTCGTCTGGGATATTGGGATACAAAACAGAAGATTGGGGATGTCTTTGTTGATGTGGTAAGCCCTAATTCTGAAATTTCCTTATTAGAGTTTTTTTTTTTTTTTTTTTTCAAACGTACACTGTTTTTGTTTTAGAAGAACAAATTCATTAACATCATTTTTTTTATTAATAATAATAATAATAATAATAATAAAATTTAAGGTATTTAAAAATGTGAAAACAATTTTTTATACCATAGAATCTAAACTAAGCAAGTTTGAAGTTTAAGTTTGTCGCTCTACAGTTACTTTTGCACATTACTGCTAATTAGACAGGGACTTCCGGCTTAAAGTGGATTACTACCACTTAAGAACATTCATGTCTAAACCACGATTCGAATCCGGTCCCTGTTAACTGTACACCAGAGCGCTAAGCAATTTGGTCACCAGACGGGACTCGATTAACCGGTACTGAATTTTCCAGGTGCGGATTATTCGTGAAGGCCGAGAGAATATTTTCAGATTTTTACCGGGAAGTTATATTGGAGAAGAAAATTTTCACTGTTACAGAAGAAAACGACAGTAATTATAATTAGCAGAGAAAAATATAAAAAAACTAAAAAAATTATGCAATTCTAAAAATATTAATGAAGAAGCAGTGTAAAAATAGATAAGTGAAGATTCAATATTAGAATCGTACGAACTTTTAAGTGGCAGCGATACCGTGTTTCGATAAAGAAAAATGTTTTACAACTGATGAAGATAATCAGCAAAATTAAATCATGGTGGTGTAATGGTGAACACGGAGGTGTTACTTACGAGGAAAATCGCTTTCGAGCGCATCTCAGAATATTCAGAAAAATATTTCTATAGAGTGCCTACGTGCATAGTATAAGATCAGTGAAAATTACCAGCTGGATCTCACAAGACAACTGGCGCCTTTTTTTATTACTTTCTCTTACCCATAAGGTAGAGAAAGTATTGTTTTTGGCTCAAATTTTCGAACGCGAGATTTTGTCATATTTACACGTTTTGAGGTCCCCTGAATACGAAAATCATGTTTTTAGCAAATGGTCTGTGTGTCTGTGTGTGTGTGTGTGTGTGTGTGTATGTGTGTGTGTGTGTGTCTGTGTGTGTGTGTCTGTCTGTTATCAGCATATCTCAAAAACAAATTATGGCAGAAAGTTCAAACTTGGTATTCTAAATGTGTATCATATAGGGATGCTACAGTAAACTTTTCGTTAAGATTAAGCAAATGGTTCGTGTACAGGGACAATCAAGAGAATTCTAATACATTACGTCTATGGGGTAAATTGCAGGAAGATAGAGTTTAACGTCTATAGACTGCACTAAACCAAATGAAACAAATATATATTTTTTGTAATAGAGACAGTTAGCTGGGAAAATTTTTTTGTGTATGTAGGAGCCTCGCCTCCCCCCCTGGGGGGGAAGTCCCCCCTCGAGGGGAGTAACTTTTCATGATGGGTATCTTTCAAAAGAGCTCGAAAATACCTTTAAAACGAATGGTTGAACCATCGATCTGCGATAATTTAAAACAAAGTTATCGATTTTTTTTACTTTTAACGAAAAAAAAAAAAAAAAAAAAAACTTAGAAAAAAAATCGTATTTTTTTTTTTTTTTTTTTTTTTTTTTTTTTAATATTGAGAATAAAATGGACTTTTTTTTTTTATATTTGGTGTTAAACTACTTCTCTAATATGGAAATCGTCTGCCTTATCATAAAAGATAATTTTTTTAAATAATACTTTTAATAAATTATTTTTAAAAAAGAGAAATATTTTTTAATAACCGAATTAAATTCTATATAAATGTAGGTGCATTAATGAAACGGGGGGTTGAGGGGGGCGGTAGCCCCCCTCACACAGTACTAATTATCATATAAAACTCTTCAGAAGCCTAATATGAATTGTTTAACATAGGTTTACATAACAGTACTCATTATCTTACCTCTTAATCTCCAACCTGTATTTATAGTATTAAATTTCAGGGTAAGAGAAAGTCGTGTGAGTGACACACCAGATTATTATTATTATTTTTTTTTTTTTTTAATACTGAATAAATTTAAAGTTAACCAATGAAATAATTGATTATTTTTCATATAAGGTTGCATAGTATACACAAGTTATTTTTTGTTGAAGGTATTTCATTCTTGCTTTGAAATATCTCTCTCATTATTATTATTATTATTTTTTTAGAAAGAGGGAAATGATAGATTTACATTTTCTAATGAAGCTTCTTTCAATATCACTACTTATGTTTACACAAATAAATTTGATTTTGCGCATTTTTGCTATTTCAAGGATCGGTGATTCCCCCCTCCCCCCCCCCCCTCTCTCTCGTGATTTTTTTTATTTTTTATTAATTTTATTATTATTATTATTTTATTATTTACATTAAAATTTCAATAAACAAGCAACAGATCAATGTTTAGAAAACTTTTGTCATATAAATATATTTATTTTCAGCTACACTTTTTTAAGCTACTAGTTTAGTACATAGTAATTAAAAAATTTTTTTTATTAAATTTCATTTGACCCATGGTAATAAAATGTCAATGCTAATAAACTGTAAATTTTACATATTAATATATATTCTTTGTTGAAATTTCGGACTTAATTTTAGGTTTGAAATAATTTTAATCAATTTAGGCCTGCTAACTATGCTAGTTTATCCGTAATGGTGTTAGGCCCCGTCTTTTTTTCACACTAGAATAGTTCTAGAGTAATGTTGAACAATATATTATTATGATGAAATAAGAAGATTACAGGGGTCATAGTCTCCACCCTTTTTTCAGGACATTCTCAGAGCTAAGAAATTTCGACCTTTCTTGCCACCACTAATTTCATGTAGAAATGCTACAGGTATATTTACAGTAATGTGCCATGTTTATACAGGGTACATATTATTTTATAAAAATAGTGGTACCAATAAATATGAAAATTTCTTGTTCATGATAGTGTCCTGAAAAAGAGACGGAGAGTACAACCCTTGAGATTATTGCTCTACAACAATTCTGGTGGAAAAAAAGGCGGGGCTTAATACTATCACGGATAAACTAGCATAGTTAGCAGGTCTATCAATTTAAATTCTGTTCTAAATTAAAAGTTCTGAAATCGAAGTTCTTCGAACGCACAAAATGCGTACCGATAAGCGATTGTTGTTTACCGTTGTTTCGGTTGCAAACTGTAATGCATTTTATTTTTAATTAATTATGCAATCTAAAAATACATGTACTGTTTTACTTTAATACTTAAAACTCAAGTTAAACTTAAGCTTTAACACTTAGTTTTAGTGTTTCATGTTAAATTCAAGGTTGAATAATACGATCGTTATATTTCAATTACATACTTAAAAATTGCAAACTTCAAATTACATACTGACAAAATTGTAGTTATAAAATTTCATTTATTTAAAGTAAACTTAGTATTTCACTCATGTATACTGTAGCAAGCATATAGTGTATATATTTGATACCTATTGATTCAGGCTTCAATTATCAAGCTTAAAGAAAACTGGACAAGTGTAAACTTTAACGCTTGATCTCGTGTGCATAAAACTTGCAGGCTTAAAATTTTAAGTTTGATTCAAGCATTTTTGTGTTGTCATTATTCACAAAAGAGTAAATGAAAGACAAAAACAGTATTCTTTCGTTTCATTTTTATCAAAAATGTTACATGAACTTTTGTAATAATGCATTGTTATTTGTTTGTACTGAATCAAATGTAAATTTAAAACAGCATTGAAATTTATATTCTTTCTTTTTCCATTATTTATTAAAGTCTAATTTATAATAGTTTTACTTTTTGTATCTTTTTTTTTTCCAAAATTTTTTGTCAAAATTTGCTAAAATTCGATTTCTATATTTTTATTATTATTATCCTGCAGAAGGCATTTTCTGCTTATCCTAGTTAATGATGGTTATCCTAGTTGTATACTTTTTTAAGGAAACATGAAACTATGTCGAACTAAAGTGTGCCAATTTATGTAATCGTACTCAAATTTACCTCTCAGATTTTTTTTTTTTTTTTTTCTTTACATGAGTATGCACCGAAAAAAGAGAATATCCAAAAAAAAGTTCTAATTTTAAAATGAAAAAATATATCAATTTATATATTGGAATTATTTTCAGACAGGTCACTGATGTAATTTAGATATTTTAAAAACAAAAAGTAAAAATAGCTAAAAACATTTCATCATTAAAATCATTTACACAGACAAATATTCACGAAAATTTTGCTGTATAAAATGGCAATAGGTTTTTATCTTTTATTATTAAAAAAAAAAAAAAAAAAAAAAAAAAAAAAACTCAGATTGTTGGTAATTTTACATAAAATCCACATATTTCTGATTTTTACATAGCTTTCTACATCCGAAATTCTTTTTGACTAACACTTCCACTTTCTTAAAACCTTATTAGCCGCTATTCCGGCACTGAAATTCGCTTCCCTATCTATATATAAGACCGATATTCTACCTCGTCATTCTGCGCTGATGACAAGTACACTTTACGCTACCGAAATTGAAGTTTGAGTCTAATATTTTTACATTGGCGTTTTCATCGTTGTGTAAATACAGTAGAACTTGGATAATTCGAAGTTGAAAGGACCTGAGAAAAATTCGAAATATCCAAAAATTCGAATTACATATACTATTTCATACTTGCCAACATACTAATTAAAATTCCATAGTATTGTTAACCCCGCCTTCTTTTTCATACCAGTATCCGTTTTAGAGTATTTTTCTTCTTATTTAATCGTAATTGCATTTTCAAAATATTACTTTAAAAATTTACTGGTGTGAAAAAAAAAGAAAAAGGCGGAACTAACAACACTACAGAATATTAATTAGGATGTTGGCAAGCAAATTTATTTTGTCAAAAAGAAGAGATAAATTACAAAAATTAAAACTCTACGATCAAAGATTTAACATATAAACTTTATATCTAAGACCCCCCTCCCTCCCATTAAATCAATACTTTTTACGAGCTTAATTATTCAACACTTTTTTAAAAAATAGATATTTTTTATTGCTTCTTTAAGTACAATCTTTGTGCCATAGCATATGACTTCAACCTATCAGTTGATACAAAGATAGAATCTTCTTATTTTGAAAGACTACTAAAATAAATAATGCATTTTAGCTGAGAAAAATCTTCGGAAAATTTTACTGTAATATTTTAAAGTTAATCGTATAAAAAATTCGAATTATCCAAAATAGAATTCGAATTATCCACGATTTTTTAACATTATTTTAATACAAAATTCAAGGGACCGAGTAAAAAACTCGAATTATCCAGAATTTCGAATTAAACAAATTCGAGTTATTCATGTTTCACTGTATTTATAACATTATCCCCAGCGAAAATTCGCTTGTAAATAATAACTACTCAAGAAAGTATTAGGTTTTTACTGACCTTTGTGAATGCAAAATCTTTCAATTTTTACTGTTCTATCTTGACTTTTTCTAGTACCTAGCTTTGTAATTGTATGATTTAAACCAAAAAAAATCAGCTAATAAACAGTCTTCCTTGTTTTAAAGTATCGAAGTGACTCCATTAAAAATAAAATAATTAAATCATCGATTCATGAAAAAGTGTGATATAAACTAAAAATTCTGCATTGCTATTCATTTGTACTACGCAAATTTAAATCTAAAAGGGCATTAAAATTTATATTCAACTTTCCATGAATTATTATTCTTCATTATACTAATATTATTTGTTATTTTAATTCGTTACAGTTAATTATTCTTCCTTAGCTAGAGCTATACGCGAGTTCGTTTATCATCACGTTTTCGCATAGAAAAGATCCATCAAATTTTGTACACAGGTAAATTTTTAGAAGGTAAGACCGTTTACGTAGCCTGCTTTTTGATATTGTTTTTGAGATATTTTGTATTCTTCAAAAAATTAGAAGGAAATAATGACATGGTTAACAGACAATACATATTTACATGTGAAAAATAATTTTGTGAAGTTAGCCCCATATCTGATTTCAAATTCTTGTCATATCTGAGTAAAATGATGCCATGATTAAGATTCCGTGTGCATTTACATATAGGACAAAATGCCATAAAAATGTGTACAATCACGATTACTTTTAATTAATCATTGTGAAATTAAAAAGAATTATTTAAAATAGTAACAGTAGACTATGAAAAATTTTTTGTACATGTAGGGTAAGTGCACCAGTGATTGACACTTTTAGAGCAATCTCTGATGTTTTTCATGTTCTAGTCATCAGAAAATATTTTTAGAAATCTTAAGTTAGTACATATGGTGTGAAAGACATCCAGAACCACATATATGTTAAAATATATACATTTTATAACAATTATTATTATTTTTTTTTAAATGAATTTTTATTTAACACCCACTCAATGTTCCAGTAATTGACACTGCCAATTTTTCATTTTATCAGTAATTGGCCCCCTATGTTCCAGTATTTGACACTGCTAGTTATTCATTTTACCAGTTATTAGCACCCTATGCCCCAGTGTTTCACATAAAATGTTAAAACTCTTATATGTAAAATATACGATTTATTATTTTTCTTATTTATTAATTATTTCGGGATAGATGTCAATTACTTGAGCATGCCAATCACTGGAGCACCTACCCTATAAGAGCATCGCGTCCCCTATGGAGGTTTAAATTTTTAATATAAGTATTAAAAAAAAAAAAAAAAAACTCGTCAATAGATTTAAAAATGAATGGTTGAACCGTATACCTGTAATAATTTAAACGCAGTGGTTTTTTTTAATAAAAAAAATCATTGGGGGGAAAAAAAAAGAAAAGGAAAAGTTCCTCAGATGTTGTCTGCAGGACACAAAATTCACTTTTTTCGACATTTAGTGTTATTCTTCTCTGTGTTGAAAATCTTCTGAATTCTTCATCAAAAATGATTTTAATAATAATTTTTAATAAGTAGTTTGTACTGCGTGAATTTGTGCAAATATAATATAGAGTAATATTGTATATATATAACATATATATAAAATAATATTTGTGCAAATATAATATATCAACATACTAATTTTTATTTGAAATCTATATAGATAAATAAAATTTCAAAATATTTGATAAACCATTTGTTTACGTACTTTTGAAGGAAAATGCATATTTTTACTTTGGGCAAATCGCAACGTTATAAATAAAAATATCCATTTTTGTAGTGTAATGTGGATGTAGCCTTTCTCATTTATTACATATTATTTATACGACATTTTACATATTCCCTTTAGTTTTCAATTTTTCTTGTACGTGCCTGTTTGAGATTATGGTCCATTGTATTAAAAGAAAAGGGGAAAAAATAATAATAAATCCAATGAAATCATAAGATTCAAAACATATTGAGGATTTTGGAAAGTATCATTGTATATCTTCTCTTATGTCTGGTTTGTAATTTTATTTTATCTGAATTTCTTCAATACGTTTGGGAAAATGTGCTAAATTCAATTTATTTTATTACTTGATAAATAATTTTCTTCTTTTCTTAAAAAAAAAAAAAAAAAAAATATTTATTGTATATTGAATAAATAAAATTTTACTTTTGTTGTTTTATAGAATACATATAAACAGTATAAGCATTTCATAATTATCAAACTTTGTATAAACAACATATCTTCAAAAAACTCGCAATAGTTTTTTCGGGTTGCCGCTTTGTTTGCTTTTATCTTCTTCGTTAGCCTGACTAAGGGTCATAATACTATTTCTACCCGAAACAGCTGTTACGAGTTTTTTTTTTTTTTTTTTTTTTTCAATCTATGATGTTTATGCAAAGAATTTTATTTATTTCTTTGATACACCAATACTCTGGTGAATTTTTTACAGTACAAGCTTTTTTTATTTTATTTTTTTATTTTTTATTTATTTATTTTACTCCATAAATATTTATATTTTTTTGCGATCAATTATAAAATAATTATAAAATATTTTTGCCCTGTAACAAATTTGCAATAACCGAAATCTGGAATTCTTAAAAAGAAAACTTTGCTAAAACTAAATGTTGTTGTGACATAAAAACATTATTTAGGCCAAACTTTTAATTCCCAAGATAAAATAATCTTTATACCTTCGTTTGAGATGCCTAAATTTGTTACAATTTAGTATATTAATATAAATATGGATATTTTCAAAACTAAAAAATAAAGGAGAAAATTATTATCATAAAGTTTAAAACTCTAAAGTAAATGCAACACTTTATAAATTACTAAATCATTTCTGTTAAGGTTTCTTATGTCTTTTAACATCACATTTCATGCAAAAAAATGAGTGTGTTTGGACTGTTTACAAATTTGCACATTATTTCAAATGATCACAGAAATAACTCATTAATTTGTACGTTAATTAAGGATTCTTTCAGATTTCGGAAAAGTTATAAAAGTAATGATTTTAATTAATTACAATAAATTGCATAGCAAATTATTAATGAAGCAAAATTTTTCAGTCCTTTTTCACTATGCGTATGATTACTTAATTTAGAATTTGCAAATAAGAATTTACATATCTTATACTATTACGTGAGCAATATTTGTATATTTCACTGTTCTCGAAAACGGTAGCTCGGACAGTCACGAGATTTAACACAAAGGAGCCCTCCGAAGGTCATTGTGCACATCGAAGTCAGATTTTCGAATTTTTGTTTAGTTTTTTCTTAATTAATTAAAATGTGAAAATAATAACCTTCTAATTTCTGATAAATAAGCCATTTAAATTCTAACATTTTATCCATAACTAGCAGGCTTTGCCCGCTTCGCTGGTCACTATATTTAAAGGAAACTCTTTTTTATATTGCTTTATGGGAAAAAAAAAAAAAACTGAAATCGATTAAAAGCTCGCTTTGTGTTCCCGCTGCCTTCGGCATCGACTTGTTCGTCATCGTAGCCTCCTGTGCCTGGCCCTACTGACTGCGACAATGGCTAACCCGTCCCCCAATGGCTTACCCGTTCATAAACGATGCAGGCGACGCCCGCTTCGCTGGTCCCCATTTTTAAATGAATCACTATAATTACTGAATTCTCAGAATTGCATTAATTTTTATCACGTGAAAAAAAAAAAGAGAAACAAAATCTGATTATGAAAAATGTCGCACCGGGTTCTCACTGCCTTCGGAAAAAATTCCCAAAATGTTCTAACTCTTATTTCTATTTTTTCCCCCTTCGCCCCACCACCACCCGTCTATGCTAATAATTTTACAAATTCGAAAATATCTGCAATCGATTTGTAAGTATCATAAACTTCTATGCACCAGCTTTGAACGATCTACCTCTCTTTTTATTTTTTTTTGCCCCTCCGCTCCCTCCCCCCTTACCGCCCCTCCTAATAATTTTACAAATTCGAAAATATCCCCAATCGATTTGTAAGTATCGAAAACCTCTATATACCAATTTTGAACGATCTAATTTTATTTTTATTTCCCCCCTCTCCCCTCCCCCTTCTCGCCCCTCCTAATAATTTTACACTTTCGAAAATATCCCCATTCGACTTGCAGGCCTCTAAAACCTGTCTGTACCAATTTTGAACGGCCTAACTGTATTTCTATTTGTTTTTGCCCATAGCCCCCCCTTACCGCCCCTCCTAATAATTTTTACAAATTCGAAAATATCCGCAATTGATTTGTAAGTATCGAAAACCTCTACAAACCAATTTTGAACGATCTAACTCCATTTTTATTTTTTTGCCCCCCCTCTCCCCTCCCCCCTTCTCGCCCCTCCTAATAACTTTACACTTTCGAAAATATCCCCATTCGACTTGCAGGCTTCTTAAACCTATCTATACCAATTTTGAACGGCCTAACTGTATTTCTATTTGTTTTTGCTCCATAACCTCTCTTGCCGGCCCACCCCCTTCCAGACCCTCCTAATAATTTTACAAATTCAAAAATATCCGCAATCGATTTGTAAGTATAGAAAACTTCTATGTACCAATTTTGAACGATCTGACACTATTTTTATTTTTTTGCCCCCCCCCCTCCCCTCCCCCTTCTTGCCCCTGCTAATAACTTTACACAATCGAAAATATCCCCATTCGACTTGCAGGCCTTTAAAACCTATCTGTACCAATTTTGAACGGCCTAACTGTATTTCTATTTGTTTTTGCTCCATAGCCCCCCCCCCTTGCTGCCCCACCTGGGGGTTGAATTTCTAAAATTCCAGAAATTGGTTTTTAGATAGTTGCATTAGCTATATTTTAGAGCAAAAATTTCACGTATATCTATTTTTTTTTTTTTTTTGTTTGAGATATATAGGATTATGCGAAATCACGTTTTATGCATGTGAAATCATGTTTTGCCCCCCCGCCCCCCTTGGGGACGGAATTTCAAAAATTCCAGAAACCGATTTTTAGAAATTTGTATTAGCTATATTTTAAAGCAAAAATTTTACGGATATCTGTTTTTTTGTTTGAGATATGAAGGGTTTTGTGAAATTACTTGCGCCCCCCCTCCCCCCCTTGGGGGGCGAATTTTGTAAAATCGCTTGCGGCGTTGTGTTTCTCGGATCGTAAACATTAACCGTGCCGAATTTTGTCCCGGTCGGTGAAACGGCCTATGTTTCTATAGCGGACAGACACACAGACACACACACACACACAGACTTTGCTCTTTTATATATATAGATTAATTGTTGCCAATTTTTTTTTCGACAAAATAATAATAATTAAAAAAAAAAAAAACAAAAAACGTACATTTATTTAAAATGAGGAAAATAAATCAGAAAGATTAGAAAATAAATTAGAAATATCAGTCGCATCGTTACAAATAAGATACCAAATGAAAGGGAAAACTTTTGTAAGTCCGAAGCATTAAACAGCTTATCAATCGGATGATTAGTTTTTTCTTAATTAATTAAAATGTGAAAATAATAACCTTCTAATTTCTGATAAATAAGCCATTTAAATTTTAAAATTTTATCCATAATGTAATTGTTGCCATTTTTTTCGACAAAATAATAATAATAAAAAAAAAAAAAAAAAAAAAAAAAAAAAAAACGTTCATTTATTTAAAATGAGGAAAATAAATCAGAAAGATTAGAAAATAAATTAGAAATATCAGTCGTTACAAATAAGATACCAAATGAAAGGGAAATTTTTTGTAAATCCGATGCATTAAACAGCTTATCAATCGGACAATTAGATTTTTTTAAAATTAACTAAAGTATGAATTTTAGGTGTGAACAGCAGAAGATTGTATGAAACCGTTAGGAGAAAAAAAATGAAAAATCTGCTTCACACATAGAATAATAATAAAGGAAGAAGGAGCGTAAGTGTTTTGGTTTCGGTTTGTAAAATCCAGGAATGCCGGGTATAGGGTTTTAACAGTGCTTTCATCTGATTGGTTGGCGACTTGTTGGCGAGATTTTTGAATCGTCTTGTCTCTCTGTCAATCAGTCTGCGAGGCAGCACGCACAACAAACAGCGATAAATGAGCCGAGGATGGGTGCCCTACTTCAACGTTGAGAGGAGCAAAAGTAGCTTTCGCTGGCATTTCACTAGGAGGGGTTTGTAAGCATTTGAGTATTGGCGTGCTCCTTCTTCCATTATTATTATTCTATAGGTTCACATTAAGTCACATGATTTTTAAGTGGGATTAAAAATTGCAGTTTTCAAATTCTTTTAAATTTTCTCTCACGAACACAAAAATATAATATACAGCCTGTACCCCACAAGACCAAACTTGCATTTCAAATTTCATCAATTATTTTGGTTAATAAACAAGTTTTTTTTTTTTTTTTTTTTTTTTTTATTAAGTTTTATTTTATCTTCGAAAAGATGTATGTGATCATAGATATAATCTCCTTATATTATTAAAATCTGTGCGCATCTGTCTGTGAGAAATGCCTTGTGACCGCTAAAGCTCCGGTGCTAATGGACGCAGCGCCTCGAAACCGGTGTCGACAGACGCAGAATTTCTTAATCTCGACATCGCGATAATTCGCTAAGCGATGCGACCCTAATTAGCGGAGATATTAATTAAAACGTCGACCCATGTCTACCGAAAAATGACTCAGAATTCATGATTAAATGCTTAAAAAGTGACATTTTTACGGAAAAAGTAGAAAATAAATTAGAAATATCAGTCGTATTGTTACAAACAAGGTGGTTAATCTGATGGTTTAAACGGCTTATCGATCGGACAACTAGATTTTTTAAAATTAACTAAAGTATGAAAAGAAGGTGGCAACAAATCACAAGAGTTTTATTAATTTCGTAGACTCGAGCTTCAAACGTATTTCGGTTACCATGGCGCGGGGCGAAAAAATAAATAGATTTTACTTCCTGCTTTACTGATTTTGTAGTGGGAATAAAAATTGCAAATTTCAAAATGCTTCAATTTTCTTCAAAATTATTTCAAACTTGCTACACATTGTTAACATCACAAGACGAAGTTGCAGTTCAAATTTCATCGGGTTTCGAGAATAAATAAAAAATGTACAATTTAATTGCAAATTAAATTTTGTTCTAATACGTGTATTTCCAATTCTAACTATGATTAAATTATTTTTAATACATCTTTCGAAAGATATTTTAAAGTACTTTTATATTATCGAAAGTGGGATTCAAGATTTCGCGTCATTTACACGTTTTAAGGTCTCCTGAATCGATTTTGTTTTGTATCTCAGCTACTAATAAATATAATTTCATAAGTGATACATAATTAGAAAGCTTTGTAGATTTGGAATCGAACAGTAGATTACAGAAATTTCTACCGCCAGATGGCGCTGTAATATTTTCAAATTTCAATATTTCAATTTCTAATTATGATTAAATTATTTTTAATGTATCATTCGAAAGATATTTTAAAGTTCTTTTATATTATCGAAAGTTTTCACCAGATTTACACGTTTTGAGGTGTCCTGATTAGGTTTTCTTTTGCATCTGAGCTAATTGAGTTAGACCGTTCAAAATTGGTATATGTAGGTTAATTAGGGGGGGCTGAAAGTGTGGGGAAGATATGGGCGTGCACCGCGCGCGTATCACCTAAATTGTGCGCACGCAGCGCGCACAGGACAGCGCTGCCGAAGGCAGTGGGGACCCGGTACGAATTTTTAACGATGAGAAATGATTATTTTCATTTTCTTTTCTTAAGAATAAAAATTTGATTTGAGAAGGAATATGTGCGCGTAGCGCGCGTATACCTTCACACGTGCGCGCGCATGCGTTTGCGCTGCCGAAGGCAGTGGGGACACGGTGTGAGTTTTTACCCGATCAGAAACGGTTTTTTTAGGGGGCACGAAGGGTCCGGGAAGCAATACGCTTTCGCAGCGCGCACGGGACTGCGCTGCCGTAGGCAGTGAGGACTTAGTCCGACTTTGTACCCGATGAGAAATGATTTTTTTTAATTTTCTTTTCTTAAGAATAAAAATTTCATTTGAAAAGGAATATGTGCGCGCAGCGCACGTATACCTTCACACGTGCACGCGCAGCGCGCATGGGTCTGGGCTGGCAGTGGGGACCCGGTGTGAGTTTTTACCCGATCAGAAATTATTTTTTTAGGGGGGGGGCACGAAGGGTCAGGGAAGGAATACGCGCGCGCAGCGCGTGTATCCATTAACTTGTGCGCACGGGGCTGCGCTGCCGAAGGCAGTGGGGAACCGAGGCTACTTTTTACCCGATCAGAAATGATTTTTTTTTTTTTCTTTTCTTAAGACTAAAAGTTACAGTTAGTGATTCATTTGAAAATACTGACCCGCTAGCGGGCCAAGCCCGCTAGTCTATATATATAAAATCGTTCTTCCTGACTGAGTGAGTGAGTGGGGGAGGGGGTGATTCATCATCGCCCTGACCAAACCCTTAGACCTAGAAGCATGAAATTTTGTGACAATGTTCCTTCTAGGCATCCACTAAGAAGCGATTTTACAAAATTCGCCCCCCAAGGGGGGGGCAAAACGTGATTTCACAAAATCCTTCATATCTCAAACAAAAAAACAGATATCCGTAAAATTTTTGCTTTAAAATATAGCTAATACAAATGTCTAAAAACTAATTTCTGGAATTTTCGAAATTCGGTCCCCAAGGGGGGCGGAGGGGGGGGGCAAAACGGGATTTCACATGCGTAAAACGGGATTTCGCATAATCCTATATATCTGAAACAAAAAAATAGATATACGTGAAATTTTTGCTCTAAAATATAGCTAATGCAAATATCTAAAAACCAATTTCTGGAATTTTAGAAATTCAGCCCCCAGGTGGGGCAGCAGGGGGGGCTATGGGGCAAAAACGAATACAGTTAGGGCGTTCAAAATTGGTACAGATAGGTTTTAGAGGCCTGCAAGTCGAATGAGGATATTTTCGATTGTGTAAAGTTATTAGGAGGGGCAGGAAGGGGGGTAGGGGAGAGGGGGGGCAAAAAATAAAAATATAGATCGTTCAAAATTATTATATAGAGGTTTTCGATACCTACAAATCGATTGCGGATATTTTCGAATTTGTAAAATTATTAGGAGGGGCAGGAAGGGGGGTGGGGCGGTAAGGGGGGGCCATGGGGCAAAAACAAATAGGCGTTCAAAATTGGTACAGATAGATTGTAGAGGCCTGCAAGTCGAATGGGGATATTTTCGATTGTGTAAAATTATTAGGAGGGGCAGGAAGGGGGAGAGGAGAGGGGGGGTGGCAAAAAAATAAAAGTAGTGTCAGATCGTTCAAAATTGGTACATAGAAGTTTTCTATACTTACAAATCGATTGCGGATATTTTTGAATTTGTAAAATTATTAGGAGGGTCTGGAAGGGGGTGGGCCGGCAAGAGAGGTTATGGGGCAAAAACAAATAGAAATACAGTTAGGCCGTTCAAATTTGGTACAGATAGGTTTTAGAGTCAGCAAGTCGAATGGGGATATTTTCGAAAGTGTAAAGTTATAAGGAGGGCCGGGAAGGGGGGCGGAGGGGCAAAAAAAATAAAATAGAGTTAGATCATTCAAAATTGGTACATAGAGGTTTTCGATACCTACAAATCGATTGCGGATATTTTCGAATTTTTAAAATTATTAGGATAGACGGGAGGGGTGGGGCGAAGGGGGAAAATACTAGAAATAAGAGTTAGAGCATTTTGGGAAATTTTTCCGAAGGCAGTGAGAACCCGGCGCGACATTTTTCCTAATCAGATTTTGTTTCTGTTTTTTTTTTTCACGTGATAAAAATAATACAATTTTGAGAATTCAGTAATTATAGCGGTTCATTTAAAAATAGGGACCAGCGAAGCGGGCGTTGCCTGCTAGTAATATATATAGATCTATCATCCCCATATTATCGTTTAAAGATTTTTGATGCCAAAAAAAAAAAATGCTTTGCAATCAGCCATTAAGTGGTATTGAAGGAAAAAAGGAAAAGAAGAAGAATGAATTTGGAACTATATCTGGAGCTTTTCATTCACTTTAGTAAATAAATTATTCATGAATTTTATTTGCTAAAACATTCGTGTATATTCCCGTGTGTATTCACTCGGGGAAAGACTGCCATATTTTGGTAAAATCGCCGTCTTTTCCCGAGTGAAAAGGAATCACTTTTTTCTCCCCAATGATCAATCTATATATTATTACTATATCTATGTATGTGATACGATACATTAATAATTTGGGTTTTAAAAGTTTTTTTAAATAGATTATTTAAACTCTATGAACCATATTTTTATTTTATCAGTTTCATTAACAGATCCTGCTGGGCGATTTTTTAAATTTTGGTGTTGAAGTACACCGAACGTTTTTCGACAAGAAGTTTAATATAGCAACAGCCATTTTAATCTAAGTAGCGCATCAAATATATAAAAACATAAATGATTTATTTTTACACAAAATTTACAGAACAAATGCAGTTTTAAAGATAGGAAATTTATCTCAACAAGCACTATTTTAAACCTAAAAACCATTAAAAATATAAGCAGAATATAAAGGATTCTTATGTATAAACAAAAAAGAGTCTGATAAAATTATTAGCAAAATAGTCTTCCCCTTTTCATACCAAAAAAAAAAAAAAAAAAAAAATCCATCGCTAATATGGCGACAAAAATTCAAAAGCCGCCAGTGGAGCGACATAATAAAGTTGTGTAACACGATAATGTTTACCTATTTATTTATTTTTTTTTATATAATAATCACTATGCTAATTTATCATACAAACAAATGAGCCTCTGTGTGTTACTGCACTTGCACGCTGTCGAACAGAAATATTTTAAAAATTCAAATTAATATTTAAATAAATAAATAAAAATATGTTTAATGGGAAATATATATAACCATAAAAAGATTAGTTGTCTAAAATACGGCAGAAATAGCGCTCATAGCATATTGTTACAAGGGATTAAGTCTTATTGTTACAATGGATTAAGTCTAAAATGGTGACAAAAATTCAAAAGCCGCCAAAGAGAACTATATTAAGGCTGTACTATCAGGTTTACAACCCATGAATTATATATAAACACAAAAAATTAATTGTCTCATGCGACAGACGTAGCCGGTCACAGCATATTGTAATATTTGGCGTGAAATTGCTGTCATTTAATGCTTGATTGGATAAACAAAATAAACATATGAAATAACGTAAAAGCAAATATTATGTTGTCTAAACCCAGTTACATTTGAGTCCAGTCCGAGTTACATGTGAACAACACGTATAGTGTTGTTCACATGTAACTGGGATTCAAATATAAAAGGGAAACTCCAATTTTTCCGATACTATCTATTTCGAAACTGTTATATAATAAGCACCTAAATGGAAGCTCATTGGTAAACTATTGTCGCAGGTAATAGGGACAAGCACCCGAGTTGCAGTGGATGACCAAATCGCTGCCGAATGCAGCAGAGACGTGGAGCGAGCTTTTGAACAATTTCAGTAATTTATTTTATTTTATTTTTATAAAGCTATATAGAAACGAGTTTCCTTTAAATTTAGTGGCCAGCGAAGAGGGCAAAGCCTGCTAGTTACTATGTAACGGTCGTTAAAATGTGCATAGAGGTACAAATGTGTACAGAGGTTGTGACACAAATGTGCATAGAGGTTAAAATGTGCCTATTGCACTCTGTGGAATAAATTAACATCTTTAAGGTAATTAAGTATATTTCATTATTTATAATAATAAATTAATTAAAATTTTCATTTACATTTTTCAAAATGTTGCTCTATTTTTAAACATTTTATTCCTATATAATGCAGTTTTGGAAAAATTTTAATGCAAGTTACATGTTTATATGCAATTTCTAAGTTATCTTGCGGATCATGAAATCGTGAAAAAAATCATGGTAGAGAAGTAACACAAAAATGCTTTGCTACATAAATAAGTTGCTATGTTTTTTATTTTAATTAATTAAGAGTGTTCATTTTATAATTTTCGAAATCCTGAAAAAAGCCTGAAACATCAGACCAATTTTTGTGTAATTTTAGTAAGAAAGAAAAAAAAAGCTTGTAACCAATTGAAATATTTATTTGTAAGTGAATAAAAGTCACTTGTAAGTAAAAATCATTTTAAAATTTATAAGTCCCCTTAAAGCATTCAAGAAACTGCTCACCGTTATCATTTTACACATCTGATAATCTCAGTCTTTCACATATTCTTATTTAGTACTAGAAATCTAAAATTACGATGGCACCCTCTTATTTTGTCAACTCTTGGAAGAAGAATCTCCAAATGTTTCATCAATAAAAAACAATCAAAATCTTTTTTACCATGATTTTTCAAAGAGCTGGTAATAAGTGAAAACTAATTTTTCCGGAGTTACAACCTATTTGATAAATTTGTATGGCGAAAGAACCCTTGATTTTCACTGAAATGGTCAAGTTTTGTATTTCCTATAACTTTGTCTACCTAACAAAATGCGGGGTTATCTGAGAAAATTGTTTTTTTCTAGAGATTACAACCAATCTCATCGATTTCTAAGCTCAAATATTGCTTACCCCTCAGTTTCCTCAAAATAGTCGTACCCATTTATTATACATGTACTTATAACTAGTGGATCTACAGATCAGGAACTTCGTCCCATTTGTATTACTCAGTTATTGATATTTATAATCCTCAAATACTTTATGCATCAAAAACTGTACAGCTAATTGTACGCTATTCATAAATATTTGTACAAAAATTTTCTGTCCATTAGACCATTTTTATAAACTCTTTTGCGGCCTATACAAATAGGCACCAACATTTTTTAGCCTCAACAGGTAGGTCACACTAAATAATTCTCATTATATAGAATATAAATATGCATTTTCAATAAAAGCATTTTATTTTAATAATAATTCTTCAAAAAAGAATAATGAACTTTAGTGTTCTCGTTCTGAAACTAAAAATTTGGAAGTATTCCCAATTAGCCGAGAATACATCTCTCTAATTATTTCTTTAAAAACTTATAAACTAGTTTCACTGATGAATGGTCTTAAAATCTTTTTGATATTTGTGAAAACTATTTCATTTTTCTTTTAATATTCTATAAAATTTGACCTCAGCATAAATCTTTTTCTTCTCTCAAAAACCAAAGTATTTCTAATAGCACTTTAATATTCTCATTCTTCTTTCAGACGTTTGTCTTTTTTAAAACGGCTTTGGAAAAATATTTATTCTACTAAATTGCAAAAACGAAGAATATTAAATGAAAGTAAATATTTTAAATTAAAATGAAGGGAATTTAAAACAAATGTATTGATTCATTTTTACTGTTTATATGATTTATGAATTAATCAATAAATAAGTAGTACAGTATTTTTTGAAGATATAGCTCTGCAAAAATTTTTGTATTGTACTTAATTTGGCGTATTTTCAATAAGTAGTTTTTTGCGGCTAGTTCTATATTTTTATTTCTAGGTTGTTATTCTTTCCCTTCCTTCTCTGTCCAAATTATTAATACTAGAATAGATTTTTTTGTTTTTTGTTTTTCGTTAAGTTAAGTTAAGTAATTCTTCTCATGGAATTCTTCTCTCTCATTTTCAACTGCCCGGCCATCATAAGAAGCTTACAGGCCTTTGACGAATTTCCCTTTCAGGGAAATCTCTATAGCGACAAAATTGTGGACATTGCCAAGGCCGTGATTTTGGCACATGGAATGATTTGAATTTGACTTCAATTGGACACGACACCAACCAACCAACCAACCAAGTAATTCTTCTGCGTCCTCCATAAAAGAAAGACCATTTATCTTACACATTATTCTTTATTGATTATAATTATTAAAGTAAATTTTAATTTCGGATATATGCACCTTGAAATCATTGTAACATTATTGAAAATAGAGTCATAAATTACAGTAAAAGTTATCAGAAATATTTATAATAATAATAATAATAATATATGTGTGTGTGTGTGCGCGTGTGTACATATACCTGTATGTGTTTACTGATCTTACGTGTGTTATATTTCGAGAATTACCTTAAGATTCTATTTCGCATTTTCCTTGTGGGTGTGGGTCGTTTTCTTTTCTTTTTCTTTTCTTTTCTTGCTTTTTTTTCTGTCAAAGTGTTTTTTCCGTGATAAAAAGTCAGAACTTTTAATGTTAAATCATTAAATCTAAATTGCACGTTCCGAATATTCTATAGGATTTTTTTAATATTGACAATTTGTAGTAGCTATATACTATAATATACTCAATGTTCTCTAATCTGATACCTATCTACTTAGTATTTCATGGCTTCTTAAATGTATATCATTCACTACATGATTCGTTATAGGAGTTATCTTGATAAAATACAGACGCACGTTCCGAATATTTTTACATGAACTGAGATTTAAACATATATATTAAGCTTTTCTGAATCTCAATGTACCTGCTAATAAATGTATCGTTAATCTTTCAAACAACTGAGAAGAATCGATCGGAATAAGGCAAATACTATACAACTTGTACAACACTATATCACTCCCATATTTCTTCATTGTATTGCCTCTTAGACTTTGGAATAAGTGCTATTACACGGCAAAGTAATTATGAAGCTTTTCACATAAATTCATCATTATTAAAGAGGCAGCACATTTTACTTTAGCGCATGTTGTAATTACCAGATAGCACAAATATATGTCAAGGTTCAGATGATTATAGTGAGTAGAAATTCTGATAAAGGGGAAATTTATTTGAAGAAAAGACAAAAATCTGGTAGGAGATAGTAGAAGTTACATTCTTTAGCGTAAAAATGCTTTATAACATAAAAGTTTATACTAGTTACTAGAGAGAGACGTTAAGATGCTTATGTTCACAGTCATTTACCATAAATATGTACAAATGAAACAGTATCATCTAATAACTTACTAATTTATTTTATAAATATTTTTATCGTAATAATAAAAGTATTAAGTTTTTTGAGATTTTATTTACCAGTCTTCTTGTTAATACAGTTTCGAGAAAATTATATAGATTTATTTTATTATTTTATTGTTTTTATCGTTCTCTTATTTACATTTAATCGCTTTATTGTTAATTTATATATCAAATAAGGTATTTTTTTTCCTTTCCCTCTTTGATTCCATTTAAAATTTGAATCCCTTGATTTGTTAATAACTAATTTTTGAAATTCTAAACAAAAAAGAGGCCCTTTAATTTACTCATGTACAGATTGTTTCAAAGTTATCTTACCACTCAATTGGGATGAATATTTATTTAAAGGTTTACCTATTTACCGTGAAATATTATTAACGATTTGATGTTTAAATTAGGACATTTATGTCTGTGTGTTATTATATATTAGATGTGACTGTACCTCATCGACAGAATTCATTATGTTTGTGACTTGACACTCTGTCCAGACTCCAGACATGATGCTTTGCGATTTTAGTCATGGGGTAAGGTCAAGGAGCGTGTGTATCACAAGAAAATTTGGACTATTTGAATACGAGATGTGATATCACGAATTTCCCCCGAATGTGTATACACGCTATACACTACTGTAAATCTTTGGTTTCTGTGTATTGAAAACAACAGCCAGCAAGTTGAGACCAAAATATAAATTGGGTCATTGTGTCATTGTTCCATAATTTGCCGAGAAATATGCTACCAAATGTATTCCCAGAAAATTTAATAATAATTTTCGCTTTAAAAAAAAAAAAAAAAAACATTGGCATTGACATTGTAAGTTTAATATTACTTAAACATAAACAATATTAAACAATTCGTATTATTTTCATAATTATTAAACAATTCGTATTATTTTCATAATTATGTTATTTAGAAATATATCTTGAAATGAAGGAATCTCAAATATCATCCAATATCAAAATGAGGCATTATTATTATAAAGCCTTATAAAAGATGGTTCTGCGAGTTTGAATGGGATCTTTTTTTTTTTTTTTCTCTCTTTAGCCAAAGAAAAAGCATATCAGAGGAAAGAACTCAAGGATAATGCATTGTAATAATCAAGGACAACGCATAGTTCTATATATCTTTGCATTCTTTCTAGTACAAACAATATGAGATCCGGGAAATGTAAACCTCTATTATTTTAGAAAAAGAAATATGTCGTAGTCTTTATCGGGATTACCAATAAATGGATTTGGGTTTTGCAATAGTCTGGAATAAAAATATTTACATTGAAATGGCCTTTAGAAAAAAAAACGGGGGGGGGGGATTCAATCTGCGTTATTAAATAATAATTTATCTTTAACTCGTTCAGTTAGAGAATTATTTAAGGTAAAATTCACAAATATGTAAATTTTTTTTATCTGTATTATTTGACTTTATATGGGCTTTTTATCGCTGTTGAATAAAATATTTTCCAATACTTTTTTTTTTTTTTTTTGCATTTCCTTTTTTTACATTTTCCTTATGTGATTTAGCGTAATTATTTGTCTGTTTTCGCACAATTATATGTTTGATATTCTGTTTTTTTTTTTGTTTTTTTTCACCCCTAAATTAATATGTTGACCAGTAAATTTAGTATAAAAAAATTATAAAGTTTTCTTGTCGAAAGATTTTGTATAACGTTAGAAAACTTTTATCAGCTAGATATTTCACATAACCTTATTCGTATTTGGTGGTTAGTAATTATTGAGATTATTTGTAATGCATTAAATATAATTATTGATATCCTTGAAATACTTCCAACACCCCCCACCCCACTCCCCCCCCCCAAAAAAAAAAAAAAAAAAAAAAAAAAAAAAAAAAAGAAGAAGAAGAAGTAAATGTACACTGTAAAATGTTCGTTGAAATTTTAGAAGTCGCCCAGCATAGCAGTTTCAGGTTCAAGGTTATGCTCCATTTTTACCAATTTCTACAATTTTTAAGAGAGACAATATTTTGATTTCTTAAAAGTTTTTTTTTAGTTAAAGGAGGTGAAATTAAGAAATCGTGGTGCTAGAAAAATCATAGAGGATGGCAGTATGATACTTTCTTAAATGCTATATTTTTCTTTGACTTTGGATTCATATCCTGCATTCAACTTTATTTTATCATTATTTACTTATTTATTTATTTATTTATTTTTAATATTGAATTCTATTTATTTATTCATGATTCCCTTAACTACAAATTTAAAATACATTAGCATGAAAGGTTTGTTATATGTTATGTATAAATGGGGTGACCATACGACCTCGAATCTCGAGGACAATCCTTGAAAAACTGCTTTTGCCCCCCCAAAAATTAGAATATATTTGAGGACGCTGGTTATACAGTTATTAACATTTTATTATAATAATTTATTATAATTATAATAAATAAACTGAAATAAGTTCTTTCAGGTAGCTCATACCATAGACCTATTATAACAGTGGACGAAGCATTCCTTTATTACGGGAATATAAGAAAGTGTGGTAAAAATGAATCAGATGAGTGAAGGCAAAAGGCTAACTTTTTGGCGACTATTTTATTATTATTATTATCATTATCATTATTATTATTATTATTATTTTAATTAAAAGATAAAGCAAGCAAAACTTGTGTGAAGCATTACATTTTCAGCTTTGCAGCTTTTTTTTTTTTTCTCATATAGTGCAATCATCTAGAGATAAGTATAATTCCCATAAATTAATATTACTATAAAAACAATACTGGGTTCATGTTAATTGCATATTTTTTAAGATATTACTTAAATAATATGAAATAATAAAATATAAAAAATCTTACTAGTGAAATGTTATAGTTCCTCCTTTTACAAAACATTTTTTACAGAACATCTATCAATCATTACTTGCAATAAAATTTGTTTTATATTCAGAACAATCTGACTTTTAAAGGGAAATATAAATTTAAAAAAAAGCTTTCAAAAATAAAGAAAGATATCTTCTGCGTAAGAAAAAGTAGAGTTTAGAGCTTGGCGAGAAAATTTCAATGCTGGCCAGTTTGGCGTACTCAAGTGCCTTGTGTGAAAGTGACTTTTTTTTTTTTTAAGTGATCTTTGCCACATAAAAAAGTTGCCATTGTCCCGTCCATTATAATAATAGCTCCATGGTTCATACATAAAAGTTGCTAAAATTTTAATTTAAGGTAATTTTTTTTTCCTCGAAATTCGGGGGGACACCGACATGTTTGTCCTCAAATTCAATTTAAAAATCTGGTCGCCATAGTATAAATGAAAATTTATTTGAAGAATGACAATTATTATAAAACATATTTTAAACTGTAGATGAATCATGTTAAGAGATAAATCATAGAAATAAGAATTAATATCAATTTTATCAAAAGTAATCAGGTTTATCTTTATAAATATTTAAATGTTTTCTTCAGCATTAAATGTACTACTTCATTAAAATTTAATTCAAAAAATTTCTCTCCAAAATTGTACTTTTATATGCACTGTATGGACAAAAGTATTTGAACATTTTCAAATTTAGACGTTTTGTTGAATATCTAATAATTTAGAAGTTTTCTCGAATATCTAATAATTTAGACGTTTTTTTTCAAATATTTGTAGATTTAGACGTTTTGTGGAATATTTAAAGAAACTCTTGATGGATTCTCTCGGAACTTCAGAGTTAATGAAAATGTTATTCTTCATATAGTTCAGTGTTGGTTGTATCTCGAAGGCAAAACGGAGACTAGTATCAAACTAACGAAAACACGAAATTTTTTTGAAATCACCCTATAAAAAATAATGCTTGAAATGTGTTATCACTAATAGCATATAATTAAGTGTTTTATTATTATTATTATTATTATTATACATTTTTTTTAAGTTGTAGGGTAGGTGCTCCAGTGATTGGCATGCTCCAGTAGTTGACATCTATCCCGAAATAATTAATAAATAAGAAAAACAATAAAATATATTTTTCAAAAAGAATTTTAACATTTTATATGAAACACTGGAGCATAGAGTGCTACTAACTGGTTAAACGAATAACTAGCAGTGTCAAACACTGGAACATAGGATGCCAATTACTGATAAAATGAAAAACTGGCATCGTCAATTACTGGAACACTGAGTGGGTGTCAAATAAAAATTCATAAAAAAAAATAATTGTTATCAAATGTTTATATTTTAACATATGTGGTTCTGAATGTCTTTCATGCCATATGTACTAACTTAAGACTTCTAAAAATATTTTCTGATGACTAGAACATTAAAAACATCAGAGATTGCTCTAAAAGTGTCAATCACTGGTGCACTTACCCTATATGAATAACATGTATATCCTTGTATATTTATAAAGGTTTCTTTCATTAAATTAGAAATTTCTCGCGTGTTTTTTTTTTTTTTTATATATATTTATATATATATATTTAAATAACATGCAGGGTTCCCAACCCGATGCAATCTCATTTTTAGAAAACTGACATGCCACAGTAAAATAAAATAATAATAATAATAACAACAATACAATCAGATTATAAGGGTATTAAATATCTGATTAATTGTAAGATTTCTTACTCAACACTTTAGAATTACTTTTATAAAAGAAAAAAAAAAAGCAAAGAAAATAAACCGGGAAAATTCAGAATGATATCGTCGATGCGAGAATGAGACTTGCAGAATAAGTTAAATTTCAAGTACTCTCATAAAGACCCGAATCAATTAGGGGTTTTACTCAATTTTTATATTGAATCAACGTACACAATATTATTATTAATCACTTGCAAATAAAAATTTAAATAAAAATCTCTTTTCATTATACTATTTTTAGAACAAAGAAAAATGAGACGTTCATAGACAAAGGTACCTTATAGACATATACAATAAATGACAAACATGCGTAGAAAAGATACACTATTTTATAAAGTCGATTAAAAATTCTAGAAGTTTCAATTTTAGAAAAAAAAAAAAAAAAATAAGGCTCCCATGCAAAAAAATTTCAAATAAGTAAATTCCACTTTTATCTCAATTGTTTCACGCACAAAATTTCATTATTGTATGATAAAATGTCCTAGAGATATGTTAATTAATGTAATGTGAAATCCAAATTTTTAATTTTTTCCATAAAATTTACATTTTACTAGCCATAGGTTGTGTAATTATCGCGTTATATACCGATAATATTAATTTATATACTAATAATAAATACCGAGGTCATTATTATTATTATTATTATTATTTTCACTATGTACAAGCAAATTAGATCATTAAATCTTTTTAAATATGAATATATGAACACCATACAGCGCATAAATTTAATATTTTTTAATCAAGTCTTCTCCTCAATTACCAAATGTACAATTTTACTGTGCATTCTTGTTTTTTTAATTAACTAATATATTTTTTCCACATAACCGAAATTCTATTTTTTTTTTAAAGAAATTACTTTTTTCGTCAAACAAATGTCTATAATTTTGCAGCATTACAAGCTTCACATAATGCTTATTATCATTTCAGTTGAAAGAAACTATTAACAACACAACCAGCAGTATTTAAATATTTGTCTAGCAATAAACCCTAATGTTCTAATATATTCAATAAATGATTTGGGAACTATTATGGAACAATAGTTATCGTGTAAAAAGAAGCCCAATGAAAAGAATAGCATAAATTTTATTCATGACTCTTTTAATATTAAGTAATCCCATTTTACGTTCTAAGCATTACTTTCCTTGCTTAAGACTTTTTTGTCGTTATAATCGTTAATTTTCATCTTCGTGTAAGTTATTGCACATAAGTTATTACCGCGGCCAATAGATTGCTATATAGTGTTTCGTGCAGATGAAGATAAATTACTCTGAAGGCATAAAGTTTCTCGAATAATATGTGTGTCATCAAATGTGTAGAATAATTTTAGAAAATACCTTACTTTCTTATTATCGTAATGTCAGTGCATAAATAATAAACGTAAATGTAACCTTTTTTTCATTATTAGATAGGAAAATATTATGAAATCTTTTTACGGTTTTTTAAGCAGCATAGAAAAAAAAATGAGAATATATAAAAAGTGCGATAACAATGTTAATCCTGCTTTTTCATATCTAGCGAAATTATCACACATACTGATATAACTTCGACTCGTAAAGATGGCTGTTAACTTATGTAATAATGTTAGATAAATAATTAAATGATTTCATGCTGGTAAGAAAGCTATTAAGAGCCTTTTAAATGCAGCTTAGTAACGAAATTATGCAAAATAGAAACTTTTATCAAATTACTATTTTTATGAAAACTATTCTAGATAGTTAAGAATTAAGCTGAAGATTCTTAAATAAAAAGTTTTAGCTAAATCATAATGGGCGGTGAATTCTAAAACCATCATCAGTTCGATGAGGACTGCCACCAATTAACCATTGCGTAGCTCTAGTGCGATGTTAAACCACTTCATTCATTCAATGTGATCGTATATATAAAAAAAAAAATATGTATAAGAAATTAAGTGTCATAATGCATTAGTCCATAATACTTGGCAATCTAGTTAAGTTGCACGACACATTTGTAATACGCAAAGTATGCTAAATATTTTTCCAAGTACTTCACTTCTATAATTTTGGGAATAAACTTTCAAAAATGTAAAAAATAAAAATGAAATAGCATTTTCTGCAAAAATTTTCATGTAATACAAATCCTTCTAATCTTTGTGAGATCTCATGATTTTGACACGAAGCTTCCTTATTCTTATTGTAAGACTTTATAAGGTATGATATTTGTAGTATTGATTTTCAGCGCCTTGAACAGCCAGTGATCTTCCGTCCATTTTTAAATCATCGATACAAGCAATAAAAGATAAACCATTATGATAGATAGAAGAGTACTTTATATAGACTGAATAACCGTGAAACTCTTTTTCCTATAAAGATGAATCTAAATTATAAGTATTCCTTGAAGAAGAGGTTGAAATTCAGTAATTTATTTTCTCACTGGTGCTGCGCAATGGGCTACTGGAAGAGTTCGAGAAGTCAATTCTAAGTGTGGTCAAGAAATATGCTCTGGAAATTTTGATCCTAACAGAGGACAGTGCTCCATTGGTCGGTTAGCTTATTGACCGTTATGCGAAGTCGAGCATTTCACAACAGTATAAATCAATCCCGACACCATCAGCTCTATCGCAGATTAGTAGAGTGTGACATAACCTTTTAAATTACTAACCGCAGTCAGTGTTGTTTAACTTTCGGAATTCTAATGGGACCCAAATCTAACCCACTGAGCTAGAATACAAACTAGAGAAAATACTGAGCAGTCAGTCGTCTGCTCCAAAATTTAGAATGGAGAATGACAAAAACGATGAGCATTCAACTCGAGTAAATTAAAGCTAAGCATATTGCATATTGCCAGTCTTTATTCGAAACTAATTTGTTCCCCCAAGACCGTTGCTTGTTCAATAGAAAGTTATCATCCCTTACATTCTAGCACAGCGATTTAACCATTGGTGCATTGAGGGACACTTTTGAAAAAAAAAATTATGTACTAATATGAATTGAACAAAGAATTTGATGTTAATATTGAAGCGTCTTCAGACACATGTAATTATGAAGCAAGAGAAATCGTGGTTTGAGTTTTCTGAGTGATGACAATGACTTTCAAGTTGACGATGAATCAAAGACACGTGTGAACTGTTCTGTGCTAATTATATGAAGAATAACTTCATCATATTCGATCTTGTCTTGTTAATAGTTACATTAAGACATTAGATATAGAACAATGTGTATTACAATCTCGATTTCCTGACTTCAATCATAATGGAAAATCCTATCTTGGACGAATGGTGGCTATTTTAAATTTTAATCCAAAACAATTATAAAACTATTAAAGGGTTAGTATGTTCATTATTATTACTTATTTATTAAAAACGTGAAAACTTAATTGTCATTATGGAAATAAATTGCAATGTAATTTTTTGCATGAAGAAGCCATATGGTCTTTTATTAAAGCAAATATAAAAAATCTGATATGATGACTTCCCTATACACCCATTGAAGTATACATACCGGTATGAAACCATTGACACTTTTATGAGAGGTAACTGATTCGTAAATAAACAGGCAGGTTCCAGTCCACGAACATTCTGAATATTCATTAAATAATGAGCATTCTTCGACTAGAATCTGTTTATGTCGTTAAGAATTATTTTCTACAAGCAAAAATATCGATAGGTTTCATAACAATATCATTACGGGTTCTATCATTAGCTTTTTTGAAATGATTTTGGACACATATGATGGTAGGTCATATATAATAGACAAAACCTTTGTATTTTTGGTCCTTATGAATATAATCTTCGTAAATATCTTCAAAACAGAAAATCACAGAATGACCAAAAAGTGAGGTGCCCAAATAGATGTTATAACAAACCTATATACAAATTGCAACGTTCTACATCCATCCGTTTTTGAGTTAGGCGAGATGAATACCCACACACACGTGTACATAAAGACGTCACAAAAAATCGTGTAAAGCACATATCTCTAAAACGAGAGCTCGTATATTAAGACCAACTAGGCATCATGACAGTCACAAATATAAAGCATCATTCTACGATGATTTGTTTTTTAGCTATGCGAGATATAAAACCCATTTCGCAAATGGGAATTACAATACGGCCTTATACTTTGTATAAGGAACTAAAAAAAGTCATTTATTTTTGTTTAGGGGCATGAATTTATTAAAAAATTCAATTTATTTACAAAATATATAGGATGTCAAAACTATGTAAATAAAAGATAAAAACATGAAATATTATGTATATTGATTTTTGCTGTTATTAAAACCTTTTTCTTTTATGTATTTTTTGATTAATTAGTTCAACTCTTTTGTTCTCAAAGATGCTTTTTTTCTTTTTGCTTCTTTTTAATAAAAAATGCTGTATAAGAGTGAATGTTAACTACAATGTAAAGTAACTAATTTTTGAAACTTAATTAATTAATACAAAACAGTGAACGGTGTCTTTTGTTAAATTAAAACAAAAAATTCTTGCATCAAAATTAATAAAAGTTTCGAAAAAGAACAAATTATTTTTTTAATAAAAAAAGACAATTTATTTCATTAACATATCATTATTATGCAGGCAATCCTTTTTTTTTTTTTTTTTCCTTCTCCCTGTGAAAGCATTTTACTGTGAGCATCATCTTGAAAGAGTATTTCGTAATTCTTATTTTTAAAAAAAGGTTTTTAAAAGAATTTTTTTTAATATTGAAAAAAAATTCATAACATTGAAAAATGTCTCGCATAATTTTATCTTCAAAATTCTTCATTATACATGCAGAGATTTCGAATATCCTGACCTTGACATTTTATAAAAATAAATTTGTAAAGTAATTTACTTTTCAATGAAAATGAATAAAACTTGAAGTGAAAAGTCTGAAAAAGTCTTTCTCCACATCATACGTTCATTATTTTATTTCTCTGAAACAGATTTATATTATATTGTTTTATGCTTTACTGGTTTCAGAGAAAAGGAAAAGGATTTCATTTGATATGAATAGGATATTAACGCATAACGTTATAAAAATTCATTTAATTGAATATTTTTAAGAAAACTATTTGTTTGGGTGCACATTTTGTAATGATTATTTTTTTAATTTGCGTTGCGTAACGAATTTAAATTCTAATTTGTTTGTCTTTTCCTGCATTTATCTCTGAGTTTGTGTTGATACTGCTTTTTACTTTCTCTCACCTATAAGGTAGAGAAAGTAATGATTTTGGGTCCAATTTTCGAAAGTGGGTTTTTGTTATATTTACACGTTTTGAGGTCCCCTGAATAAGAAAATGGTGTGTTTAGCCGTTGGTCTTTGTGTGTGTCTGTTATCAGCATATCTCAAGAACAAATAGTAGCAGAGATTCCAAACTAAATGTTTATCATATAGGGATGCTACATTAGATTTTCGTTGGGATGAAGCAAATGGTTTGTGTACAGAGACATTCAAGAGTATTCAAATACATTACTTCTACGGGGGAAATTGTAAATAAGTAGAGTTTAACATCTATAGACTGCTATAAACCAAATTAAATGAATATATATTTTTTATATGCATAAAAACATACCTCATGTAGAATATGGCAGGGAAATCATTCACTGTTTATTTATAGGGCTACACAAAAGAACTAGATTATAGTGCGACAACCGAAAATAGCTGGAAATTGATGGAAGTGTATTTCAGGTTGTGCCGTATATTGTTACTGTAGGATTATATTTAGGTGCACTATGCAGTTTGTATATATTCTTCAAAAATATACAGGGTTGCAAATATTTAAGCGATAACATTCTTTTTTATTGATAGTGGAAGTGCTTTACTATAATATTTTACCATGTCCAGGAAAGCTGCTCAGGAATGGAAATAAATTATTCATAGACATATGATAAATAATGTATGTTTTTAAGCTAAATATTCATAGCTTTTTTTTTTTTTTTTTTTTTTTTTTGTATATTTACACGTTTTGAGGCTTCCTGATTACCAAAGTCAAGTTTTTTAAAGCCTGATCTTTGTCTTAGAGTAACTTAAAAACGAATAATTTCAGGAGATCCAAAAGTTGTATTTTCAAGTTAATATAAAATTTCTGTACTGATAAGTATAAAGGATTTAAGTCCATATTCTTGATTTTTCAGGAGACGAAAAATAAAGTTAAACTAACTAAAAACTAATCAGAAGAATCGATTAGCAAAAAGGGATTGGGCTGATTTATACCCTTTATACCATTCAGTGATTTTCAATCTTCATTTAATAAAGGGAAATTTTTGAATTAAATATTTTATACTAAAGATTAATGCTAACTTTCTAACTTGAACCTTTTTTTACCAATGGATTTTCTGAAAGACTAAATGACATGGATTTAAATCTTTTATACCAATCGATAGAGATTTTTTTTTTCTGAGTCTGACTATGTACTTAACTCAAAATCGACATTTTGGACTTAAATCCTTTATACTTATCAGAACAGATTTGTTGCTGGAAAGTTTGATCAATACTGATAATTTTCAAGAAATGTTGCGTGTGAAAGTTGTCTGAATAGTTTTAAGTGAACTTTTAATTTTAATAACAGATCTAAATTCTATATAAATATAGGTTCAGTAATGAAACGGGGAGTTGAGTGGGCGGTAGCCCTCCTCACACAGAACTAATTATCATATAAATCTCTTCTGAAGCCTAATTTAAATTGTTTTAACATAAGTTTACATAACAGTACTCGTTATGTTACCTCTTAATTTCCAACCTGTGTTAATAGTATTAAATTTCAGGGTAAAAGAAAGTCGTGTGAGTGGCACACCAAATTATTTTCTTTATTGACGACATATTAGACTACTTGGATTATATGTATATTTTGGAAAATATCAAGCAATTTCAGTAAAATATTATTGTTTATTTTAAAGATTTTTCATTTTGCTTTTCTCAACTAGCTCTTTAATTATGCGAAATGTCTATGTTGCTGAAAATTTGTATATGTTATATATAGTACTAGCAGGCAACGCCCGCTTCGCTGGTCCCTATTTTTAAATGAATCACTATAATGAATTCTCAAAATTGCATTAATTTTTATCACGTGAAAAAAAAGAGAAACAAAATCTGAGTAGGAAAAATGTCGCACCGGGTTCCCACTGCCTTCTGGAAAAATTCCCAAAATACTCTAACCCTTATTTCTATTATTTTCCCACTTCGCCCCCCCCTCCTGTCTATCCTAATAATTTTACTAATTTGGAAATATCCGCAATCGATTTGTAAGTATCAAAAACCTCTATGCACCAGTTTTGAACGATATATCTCTATTTTTATTTTTTTGCCGCTCTACTCCCCCCCCCCTTCCCGCCCTCCCAATAATTTTAAAAATTCGAAAATATCCGCAATCGATTTGTAGGTATTGGAAACCTCTATGTACCAATTTTGAATGATCTAACTCTATTTTCTTTATTTTTTGCCCCTCTGCCCCCCCCCTTCCCGGCCCTCCTAAAAACTTTACACTTTCGAAAATATCCCCATTCGACTTGCAGCTTGCAGGACTCTAAAACCTATCTGTACCAATTTTGAACGGCCTAACTGTATTTCTATTTGTTTTTGACCATAGCCCCCCCCCTTTCCGCCCCACCTAATAATTTTAAAAATTCGAAAATATCCGCAATCGATTTGTAAGTATCGAAAACATCTATATACCAATTTTGAACGATCTAACTCTCTTTTTATTTTTTTGCCCCCCCTCACCCCTCCCCCTTTCCCGGCCCTCCTAATAACTTTACACTTTCGAAAATATCCCCATTCGACTTGCAGGCATCTAAAACCTGTCTGTACCAATTTTGAACGGCCTAACTGTATTTCTATTGGTTTTTGCCCCATAGCCCCCCCTTGCCGCCCCACCCCTTCCCGCCCCTCCTAATAATTTTACAAATTCGAAAATATCCGAAATCGATTTGTAGGTATCGAAAACCTCTATATATCAATTTTGAACGATCTAACTCTATTTTTATTTTTTTGCCCCCCCTCTCCCCTCCCCCCCTTCTTGCCCCTCCTAATAACTTTACACAATCGAAAATATCCTCATTCGACTTGCAGGCCTCCAAAACCTATCTGTACCAATTTTGAACGCCCTGACTGTATTTCTATTTGTTTTTGCCCCTTAGCCCCCCCCCCTTGCTGCCCCACCTGGGGGCTGAATTTCTAAAATTCCAGAAATTGGTTTTTAGATATTTGCATTAGCTATATTTTAGAGCAAAAATTTCACGCATATCTATTTTTACTTTCTTCTATATGTAATATAGAGAAAGTATTGGATTCGCGAAAATTTTCGACCTCCGTTTTTTGACGGATCTACACGTTTTGGGATGTCCTGAACACGAATTGATAGTTTTTAGAAAATGTCTGTCTGTGTGTCTGTCTGTCTGTCTGTCTGTGTGTCTGTCTGTCTGTATCATTTTTTTGTGGACGCTGTATCTCACGAACATATGAATGAAATTTAACCAAACTTGGTATTTAGTTGCACCCTGACATGAACTGGTGCCCATTAGATTTGGGTATCAATAGCTCAACAGGTGGCGCTGTAATCGCATTTTATGCAAATTTTTAACATGGCAGCATAGGACAAAATTCCGTATAAATGGGCATAATGAGAGTTATTTTAAACTTGTGATTGTAAAATGAATTTGAATTATTGATGATAGTAGTAGTTAACTAGGAAAAAAAAATTGTGCATGGGGGGGCATCGGTTCCCCCCCTGGGGGGGAAGTACCCCCCCGGGGGGGTTAAATTTTGAAGATGGGTATCATTCGAAAGATCTCGTCAATACCTTTAAAACGAATGGTTGAACCATAAATCTGTGATAATTTAAAACAAAGTTATCGATTTTTTTTACTTTTAACCAAAAAAAAAAAAAAAAAAAAAAAAAGGAAAAAAAAATCTTTTTTTTTTTTTAAATATTGTTACTGATTGAATATGTATAGGAAAATATAGAAGAAAGTCTTGTGGTGGCCACAACATACTAGTTTTGTTTGAGATATATAAGATTATGTGAAATCATGTTTTACGCATGTTAAATCACGTTTTGCCCCCCGCCCCTCTTGGGGACCGAATTTTGAAAATTTCAGAAATTGGTTTTTTGACATTTGTATTAGCTATATTTTAAAACAAAAATTTTACGGATATTTGTTTTTTTGTTTGAGATATGAAGGATTTTGTGAAATCACGTTTTGCTCCCCTCCCCCCCCCCCTTGGGGGGCGAATTTTGTAAAATCGCTTCTTAGTGGATGCCTACGTCATAGAAAGAACATTGTCACAAAATTTCATGCTTCTAGGTCCAGGGATTTGGTCTGGGCGTTGATAGATCACCCCCTCAGGAAGTGTTCTTTTATATATATAGATATAATGTAATACCTCTTCGAAATTATCTATTCGTCAGCTAATGATTTTCTACATGATATACCTTACACTGTTAAAAATTTCTGTAAATTTAATGTAAATATTTATCCAGAGTCTCTGTAAATTTACAGTAATTCTTAGTTAAAAGTAAATAATCGAAATTCTCAATCTTTATTCTGTATTTTTACCTAATTTTATTATTTAATTTCTTAATTAAAATTAAAAATGACTGTTTCTACTTTAGAAAAAGCATTCTAAGTCCGGAACATATTCTCAACAATAATTAATTAAATTAATATTAATTACTAAAATGAATGTATAAAATAAATTTTTAAACATCTCCGTTTATTTTTCTCTGTAATTTTACGTAAGACTTAAGATAATAGATTACACAGAGTTTTCTGTTGAAATTTTTAACAGTGTAGAATTTTATTATATTGGGAGTCAATAAAATATCGTCACAATATTAGACTTTATTAACTTTAAAATTATAATAACTAGAGTAGCAGGTTTTGCCCAATTTGCTCTTCGTCCTACTTAGATGAATCACTTTACTAAATAAATCATTATTCTTTTTTATAAATCCATTAAAGTAGTAAATTTGAAAAAATATTCTATTGAAATCCGTCATTAACATGAAACAAAATAACTCATAGTGTTTCATATGGACAAAATCCGTATGGTATTCAATTTCTCTCTATGAACCTTCTAAAAATTCCACAGACATGTTCAAATGCGTTCAGAATGCGTGATTTCAATGCAGCAGGTCTGTTATCCGCGATCAGGACCCTCGTGTACATTATTATAAATTTTAACAGAAAACTCTGTGGAATCTATTACCTTAAGTCTTACGTAAAATTACAGAGAAAAATGAACGGAGATGTTAAAAAACTTATTTCATACATTCATTTTAATAACTAATATTAATTAAATTAATTATTGTTGAGAATATATTTCGGACTTGGAATGCTTTATCTAATGTAGAAACAGTCATTTTTAATTTTAATTAAATAATTAAATAATAAAATTAGGTAAAAATACAGAATAAATATTGAGAATCTCGATTATTCACTTTTAGCTAAGAATTACTGTAAATTTACAGAGACTCTGGATAAATATTTACATTAAATTTACAGAAATTTTTAACAGTGATAGTGAACTGGCTTTAACCCTAATACTCATACCAACACCTGTAGATCTATTAATCTTTATTTGGTAATTGAACTGAAAGACAGGCATTCTCAATGCATTTCAAATATGTTGTCGTGGAATTGATCGAGTGTTCATGGAGAGAAATTGAACATCGACTGGTCGTTGTCCATGCCACTATGGGTGCACACATTGACGCGCATGGGCAAGGAAATTAAACATTAAGAGGTATCGAGGACGTATTTCGATGGAATATTTTTTCAACATTGCTAATTTTTTAGATTTATAAATAATAATAATAATAATAATAATAATAATAATAATAATAATGATTTATTTTACAAAGTGATTCATTTAAATATGTTGACGAACAAAGCGGACAAAGCTCGATAGTCTAGTATGATTTTAAAATTTATAAAATCTAAAATTGTAATAATAATTTGTGGGCAACTAATATAATAAAATTCTAAGATATATCATGTAGAAAATCATTAAACAACGAATAGTTAATTTTCCAGAGGTATTACACTATATATTACACGTAGCATATACAGATTTTGCAGCGACTTAAACATTTTGTATAATTAAAGAGCCAATTGACAAAAACAAAGAAATGAAAATTTTTTCAAATCCTTTCGTTCTTATTTTGAATACATAATACGCGCTAATAGTTTTAGGAATACCTTATCTACCAATAAGTATTTGGACCTTTTCGAATTTGAGCGTTTTGTCAAATATCTAGAAAAGTTCAAAAGGAATCAATTTGAAACTTTCTCAGTGTAAAGAAGATGTTATATCTCATATAATTCAGCAACAGATTTTTAGGAGGAGGAAAAGGGGACCAGTAAAAAATTAAAGAAATATCAAAATGTTTTGGATCACCCTAAAAATAATAATGCTTTAAATGCGTTTTGACTGTAGGATGTGATTATGAGGATTTTTCTTATAATCTGTGTGACTTTTTATGAGGCTACCACAATATATTCATAGCGATATATATATTTTTTTTAAATTGAAAAAAAAAATCCACTGTTTTAACTATAACACGTAGGATATTAGGTATTAAACCCCGTGCAAAGACATTTTTAGAGAATTTGGTATACTACGTTTGACACAGCATACTGCAATCAGAATGCAAAAATGTTAAATATCTTACAAAATATATGAGCATTTTTATTAAATAATTTTTAACTACGCATGCGCTAGCTTTAAAAAATTTCATTTGCGTAATTTAATAACAAAATGTATTGAGCAACTTATATGGAAACCCCCAAAGAAATGTCGGGTAAATTCAAAAGGTTATGATAGATAGAATGAACAGAATTTCAATTATCTCAAAATAAAATCTAAACAATAAGGGGTTTTACTCACATTTTTATTTTCATTCAATCAATGCCCAATGGTAATAGAGTGTTCGCTGATTGTAAATAAATGTTGATAACCCCCCCTCTCACCTTTCTCTTTCTTTTAGAACTTTTAGAATCACCGCATTTTAGGATATAGAAAACGAGGAAAAAATCTAAAAACCCATAGAAACACGGGAAAAAAGAGTCAAAATTCCATAGAAAAAAGCATGGGACGAAAACAAAAAAACTCACAATGTCAAGTGTGAATTTCAATTATCTCAAAGTAAAATCTAAACAAGAAGGGGTTTTACTCACATTTTTATTTTCATTTAGTCAATTCCCAATGGTAATAGAGTGTTCGCTGATTGTAAATAAATGTTGATACCCCCCCTCCCCCTCTCACCTTTCACTTTCTTTTAGAACTTTTAGAACCACCGCATTTTAGGATATAGAAAACGAGGAAAAAATCTAAAAACCCATAGAAACACGGGAAAAAAGAGTCAAAATTCCATAGAAAAAAGCATGGGACGAAAACAAAAAAACTCACAATGTCAAGTGTGCAGTGGCGGATTTAAGGGGGGGCTAGGGGGCTGAAACCCCCCCCTAAAAAAAACACTGACATTCACAATTGAATATTGCAATTGTAAAATTTTTATTGGTCTAGAATAGCACTTTGAAAAATCTTAGCCCCCCCCCCCCCCAAAAAAAAAAAAAAGTCAAATTCTGGATCCGCCGCTGCAAGTGTGAAAAGAAAAAGAGAGAGAAAAAAAAAAAGGCTAACACCGGAAGAGATAAAAGGAAAAAATTGACTAGAAAAAGACATCGAAGAGCGGGAACGGGTGGTGGTGGGCTGGGGCGTTCAATATATCGTCGAGGATTAATACGACTCGCCTAGTATAAGAGTCTATAATAATCTTTCGTGTCAATCGAATGCATGCACTGTAAAAACTTTCTGTAAAGTAAAACACTTTTTCAGCATAAATATGCTGCTATATATTTTTACAGCTAGTTCTGTAAAAATAACTGAAGACTGGTTTACTTCAAATTGTGCTGTAAATCGGTATCAAAATTTTTCCAGAAGTCTTTTGGTGCGCATGACACGATTTATCAACAAATCAGTACTGATGAACCTTATCTGTTTTTGTAAAGAAAAAAAGTCATTGTGAGTCCAACGACGCGATTGACAAAGGGCTGGCCTCTAGAACAGGAGATTGTGAGTTCGAATCCCGAGCTATCCAAGACCGCTTACTCCGCATGAAAAAATAAATAAAATAAAATAAATTGTATGTGTAAAAAAATAAATAAGTTGCTTAGTGTTGTGGTTTACTCCCTGCACGTATGTGTAATGATTGCAGGAAATATTTTTAAAGCATACTGTGAAAATTACAGTAAAAATCGCAGCAAATTTATTTTACTGCACATGTAAAAATATAGCACAGTGAATAGGCAATATTTTTTTTACCAGCACACTGTGCTGTAATCTATTACATAAGATTTTTACAGTGTGATTAACAGCCAAAAATGCAAATCGATGAACAGCATTTGAAGAAAGAACTTGAAAAGTGCCAACAACAAGGAGGAACAATTTTTCAAAAGGAGTCTGCTGCCTGCCATAAATCGAAGGAAATGTTGAAATAAGGAAAGGGCATGTTTACAAACAAACGCTTCATCAACCAATCTATGCAATTCTCGAGTGGCAAAAGATCAACCTATGTTAGTAGAAATACCAATGTTTTGCCACTCTACCAATAACTAAGACGAGTTCTACCCATAACTTCACTGCGAGTGACTTCACGTGCCCTTTCCTTATATTTCCAGGATAAGGAGATAACAATGCTTGATTAAGCAGCGATCTGAAATCTGTTGAGAATTTATGGCTTATTTGGAATGCTAAACGATGCAAAATCAACTGCACTACTAAAACAAAATAACAGGAGTGATCATTCAGATTTGGTATCGGGATGAGAGAATGTCTGAAAATTGTCAAAAACGAATCGAGTATATTCCAAAACCAGTAAAAGCTTTTTTTTTAAATCAAAGGAAGACATATTCTCTATCAATTAACGTAATGTAGCTGCATAATTTTGTAAAAAATATACAAGTTATACAATTATACAACTTATGTACACTCCTGCTCCAAAGTTTAGCAAGATTTGCAAACGACGAGTTTTTCTCAATTTAACAGCGTATCTCTCCATGAAATGTTTTCAAACATTGGGTATTTAAAGAACTGGGTCTTCCTTATGTTTTTCAGTGAAGATTGGTTTAAGACAATATTTAGGGAGTCGCTAACAAATTAAGCAAAAGCAATAATGTTTGTATTCACCTTGTATCATTAAATATACGAAATTATTTGTAGCTTTAGGATATGCTAATATAGATCCGGTACGGTTTGTGGAGGAAGTTGTGTGACGATAGCATGTTAAATAACGGAGATATAAACATTTATTTTAAAACTTAAAAAAAAAAAAAGAAAAAAAAAATCAGCATGATTTTTATTTGTAATACACAGAGTTTTAAAAGAAAATTATTCCCACTTTCATATAAATTGAAAAAACAATTTTGAAACAATATGCTGCAATCGGAATTCAAATATCTTAAATATTTCATGTAATATGAGCATTTTTATGAAAAACGTTTTAAATGTGCATGCGCGAAAGATAGAAAACATTTTATTATATAGTTTCAAAGCTAGATATAATGCTCAATTTTTGTCAAAGGTTTATTTGAATAGAGTAAAAATTAAGCAACTTGTCGGCAAAAGAACGAACTAGATTTTAGGTATTTTTCCAGTGTTGAAATTTCATAAGGGGTTTTTCACCACGCCACGTAATAAATTTGAAGATCCAATTATTTCAACCGCGTTCCAAAAGTCCTTTTTTGTGAAAAAAAAACCCTTATGATCTTACAAATCTTTATAAATAAACAAAATTATGCTAGAATTACAAGCTTGTAATAGGTTTTTCACAAAAAAGTACTTTAGAGTGAGTTGAAATAATTGGATCTTCAAATTAACTATGCGCATGTGACAAACCCCTTATGAAGTTTCAACTCCGGATAAATACCTAAAATCTTGCTCGTTCTTTTGCCGACAATTTGCTTAATTTTTACTCTGTTCAAATGATCTTTTGACAAAAGTTGCGCAATATATCTAGACTTTAACCTATGTAATAAAAAAATTTCTATTTTTCGCACATGCGCTGTGAAAACATTTTTCATAAATATGCTCCCATTTCATGAGATATTTAAGATATTTGTATTCTGACTGCCTTATATTGTTTCAAAAGTGTTTTTTCTATTTATCTGAAAGTGTGGATAATTTTCGTTGAAAACTCTGTATATTATAAAATACTGATTTTTTTTTTTTTTTAAGTTTTAAAACAAATGCTTAAATCTCCGTTATTTAATATACTATCGTCACACAAATTCATCCACAGATTGTAATGGGTCTATATTAGCATATTCTAAAGTTACAGACCATTTCGTTTATTTAATGATACAGGGTGATCACAAACATTATTGACTTTGCTCAATTTGTTACAGGCCTCCTAAATGTTATCTTACACCAATGTTCACGGAAAAACATGAAGAAGACACAGTTTTTTAAATATCCAATGCTTGAAAACATTTCGTCGAGAGATCAATTTTTAAATTGAAAAAATTGATCGTTTGCAAAGCTTGCTAAACTTTTGAGCATATAATATTTGTGTGTTTGAGCATATAACTTTTGTGTATATAATATTTTACAAGCAATGAACGGTTTTACCATAACAATTGCCTATGATTCCCTTAATTTGTACAATGCTGTATATTCTTTCGTAAAAACACCTTAAAAGTCATTTTGTTTTATTAGGAAAGAAGAAAGTTTTCAAAAATTATTTTTATACATTTTTCTATATGATAGACTACTTTTGTATAGCCCTAAGAAGTGATTGCTTTTGTTATTATTGTTTAAAAACAGCAAGCCTACAGCGGTATGTTTTGTTTTGGATACGCAATAAAGAGTCTCACAAAAGCATCTTTATATAGCTTCATTCCTAAAGAGGGAGCATTAATAGAACTGCTTTCATGTAACCCTGTGTATCGCCTAAATTTTGCAAAAATACCATAAGATGTATTAAAAATATCCTCATAACACTAACAATTTACATTGTAGAATATCCCTTTTATATCTTATAATCAATCAGAACAACTTTATAAAGGGTCTGTAAAACAAAACAGTTATGCTAATCATACCTAAACAACAGTTACGTGTTACAATCATATAATTTAATGCAATGCATTAATATTCTTTGGAGTGTCCCTGTACACAAACTATACGTGTAAAAGTAAAGTATTATGTTTTTATTGCAGAACATGTCATAGTGAAATTAAACAATATGTATGTTTAAAGAAATTCTGAAAATATTACATGAACGTTAGAATACGAACCAGACAGACATCAAATCAAAGTCATAAACAAGTTTTAAATTCTTTGAAAATGTTAATGAAAAAAATCTGACGCGCATGCATTATAAATTCTTTTCAACCTTAAGAAGATGTTGTTATGAAACCTCTGTAATAAAAATTTAGTCTCAAATTACATTTCAGGAAAGACTCAACAACAATTAATATATTTGTAGAAGTTTATGGAGTTTCTCTTTTATGGACTTGCTCTTTATGGAGTTTTTTTTTTTTTTTTTTTTTTTTTCACATATTAAATAATGTAATACAATATAACTCTCTTTGAAAACTAATTCGAATCGTAAACAATAATTAATGCAATTTACATTAAAAACCATATTATGGATGTTTATAGTCTCCTAACTCATTATTCAATTCCTACTATTACTTCACACTCTCCCTATATCTTGCACAAATCTTACAATCGATTTTTAACTAACTTCCCGACTAGCTAGAAATTTGAAAGTTTCAGGATTGCTCAGAACACGGTGACAACACAATACTTCGAAGTCCGATTTTCGAATTTTTTATTTGTTTTCTTATAATTTATTAAAATATGAAAATAATAACATCCTAATAGCGTTAAAATAGCCATTAAAATATTAGCTATAATTTAATTGTTGCCAAAAAAAATTTACAAGTTTATTTTCTTTCGACATAAAAATAAATACATTTAATTAAACGTGAACATTAAAAAATTATAAAAAGTTAAATTATGCATCTCACAAAAATTGACGTCATTATCACTTTAAAAATTTTGTGCACATTGATAAGAACTCTATGATTCATCAGAAAATTTAAAACATGGTATATAATTTTTTTTTATCTTATAATTATTTTTATTTTATTTTCCACGCTCGCTTTTTATTTCCTAATTCAAAATTATTAAAAGAAAAACTTTTTCGATAACGTTTGTAAGTAGAAATTGGCTTTAAAAAATTTTCTTTTATATTACTTGTTTTTCATTTGGTTTTAAACTTTATCAAGTAAGCCAACAAACAACGATTTTAGATATTTTGAATTTATCAGTATTCACTTATATTACTACAATTGAATTTGGAATACGCAATACTTATATGAAATATTATATTTCTCCCTCATTTTTATTCTTGATGGCATAAAATAAATTTCAACATCTTGTACAATTTTCGTTGATAGTGCTTAGAGGAAAAAAATTTCTTAAATTGATTCGAAGAAATTCTTATGACCTCTCTTATGTATGTAAATTTGCAAATGTTGCCATAAAACTACCTTAAAAGATATGATTACCTCCTGTCTTAGCCTTGGAATTTTTCATATAAATAGAGGCAATTTTGCATTTTTTTTTTTTTTTTTTTTTTTTTTTTTTTTGTCTTTTTCTCTGACTTCGTGTGTTTAATGTGAAACTGATATTAGCTTTACTTGAAGACAAGATCGGTTTATTTTCTTTTATTACTTTTTTCTTTTTCAATTATTTCATTCGCCAGAAATTGCTTTTGGTAAGTGCATTTATATGTTAGCAATTCCAGTCGATTACGGATGTCTCTGGGGAATATCGATAGAATTTTACGATGGATAAATCAAAGTTTTTCTATTGCATTCGTGTAAATGAAAATTAGGAAATTTTCAGCCGAGCATAATGCTCTGTAAATGGATTATTAAATATATATAAGTATTGTCATAAAAGCCGAAATGAGTTTAGTTCTACAATTTTCTAGAAATTAGGAAAACATACTGTCAGATATATAAGTTTAATTTTAGTTTATTGAAAAAAGAAGATAAACTTATAAGAGGTTTTTAAATGAATGCAGACACAGCTTTATTTTACCTCTTGATAAAGAAAAAATCTATATACTTTATACCTAAATTTATATTTTAACCTAGGCCAATTTTTACATGTTACCTTATAAAAAAGACACGATTGCTATAGCGTATTCTCAAAATCCCAAACTCTAGTGATATCCTTTTATTTGGCAAAGCAGAAGAAAATGGAGTAAAGTCTATGTTCTCGTTGTATACTAGTTGTATTACCAACCGTTAAACTTAATTTAAGATGTTTCATAAATAATTATAATCTATGTTTATTCAAATTGATTTTTCTATTGAAGATTTTCTTCAAGTTTCAGAAAAACACACAAAATTAATGTTATTAGATCTAGAATTATTTTTTGTTACGCGATAGTTCTTTTTAAATACGCATGGGTAGTATTATGTCATTTTGACTGCTCACTTACAGGTAAACAGAAAATTATGGAATGCTTGTCAAGGTAATATAGAGTCAAAACGAACGAAAACATATCAACAGATGCAATGAACCTATCAAAAAAATTCTCAGTTCTGTTTTCATATTTTTATTTATTTAGGTATTAAGTTCATTTTTCAACTACTTGGTTGATTTCACTTAAAAAAATTGAATTATTTACTTTCCAAACATATACTATGTAAAGAAATGATTGTAATCATGAAAAAATTCGACTATGACATTTTTGTGTATCTATGAGTTTTGAGTTCTCCTGAATTTATATTTGATATTTTTATGGTGATGTGCGTGTGACCACGTTAGTCTCTAAATGTCTTACCGATTGAGCCAGTATTTGGTAGGCGTAATGCAGGTCACCATCGCGTACGATTTGTATATAGATTTTTATGAGCTTAGGATTTATTTACAGTGGCAAAAAGAAAAACTCTTCATCATTACGGTCTATGGACTCAAATTATTTAGAGTGTACTGGCTTATAATTTCTGCATTCAATTAAGACAAAATTAGGTAAAGAGTGTTATATGTCAAGTCGCAAGAACTATGTAACTATGACTGTACAAATTGATTTTTTTTTTTTTTTTTTTTTTTTTTTTTTTTATACAAAATCGAATTCTAATAAACTGCGGTCTACGGATTCAAATTAATTGAAGTTTGTTTTGATTACCTGAAATAGTTTTAAAAATATATATATAAAATAAATAAATAAACTCCTATATGTTGCTCTGATTTGCTATGGTTTATCATTTTGAGAAATAATTTGCAGATTATTTATAGTTCTTTTTATAGGTTAATATGAAATAATTTACACACATCACGTTGCACACATTAATTATATGAAATTTATTAAATTATCCAAAAAAACAAAACTGATATATGTTTTAGAGTTTTGCTGCAGAATCAACATTACTGAAAACTGCTCGCTAAAAATTCATATTCTGTTACAGGAACGCGGAGAAGAATTTGAATACATTACAGTCTGTTATGCAAATATTCGAACTTGAGAAGAACTATTCAAATATCCCATTATACTTTTAAAATTTGATTATTTACTAAAAATTATTTGATAATTAAATTTCTTTAAACTCCTTATAACTACTAAATGTTTAAAAAGTCAAGTAAAACCAGATCTTTTCGCTTTTTTTTTAGTTCCCCATCTATAGGTATGGGGAACTTAGGTAATCGTGAAAATTTTCGACCTCGGTTTTTTGACGTTTCTACACGTTTTCAGGTGTGAGGAATCCGAAAATGACAAAATTTGTATGGTGTCTGTCTGTAGGGTGTCTGTTAGTGTGTTAGTGTGTTAGTCTGTTAGTGTGTTAGTCCGTTAGTTTGTTAGTCTGTGTACACGATATCTCAAGAACAAATTGTCGCAGAGAGGTCAGATCAGTTTTAAAATATTACTTCCGACACTGGCAAGAACCCTATTCATTTGCAACATTCGAATTTAAAAACTTCGTAAGTTATTAGAAATTTACGATTTTCTTAACAAGGGAGAATAGGACAAAAATTCACTTAAACGTGCATTAAATGGAAACTTTTTACTGTAAAAATGTCAGACCAGTTTTAAAATATCAGTTTTGATGCCGGAATGAACATCAGTAACTATAAATATGCTACTTTGAAAATTTCGCAAGTTATTGGAAATTTACGAATTTCTTAACATGGCAGTATAGGGCAAAATTTCACATAAACGTCAATTTTGAGAGATATATTCATCGTAAAGATGTCAGACTACTTTTGAAATATTATTTAGGTCACTGGCATGAATATTAATGACTATGAATTTTCCAATATAAAGATTTCGTAAGTTATTGGAAATTTACGAATTTCTTAACATGGAAGAATAGAGCAAAATTTCACATAAACGTCAATCTTGAGGGATATTTTCGTCGTAAAGATGTCAAACCACTTTCGAAATATTATTTAGGATACTGGCATGAATATCATAGACTATGATTTTTCCAATTTAAAAAATTCGTAAGTTATTTGGAATTTACGATTTACTTAACATGTCAGAATAAGGCAAAACTGAGCATAAGCTTCCATTTTCAGGATCCTAAATACATTAGACAACTTCAAAATTACGTTTCTGATATTTGTTTGAACATGATTGAATACAAATATTCTAATAGGAAAATTTTGTAAATTATTCGTAATTTACGATTTTATCAACATAACGAAATTGTAAATTTTTCATATAAATATGAATTTTGAGGATTATTACATTGGAAATAGTAGCATGAAAACTAAACAACGGAATTGACCCCGATAAAATAAATTAATAGATTAGAATAAGATAAATATATCGACGTGAACGGTGGATAGCCTATTAGGCGGGGATTTCATTCTGTCACTGTATCAAGCTTTGGTCAAATTCATTTCTTTTAACACGATTACAATATCTCTCGCACTAAAAATTTATGAGAACATAAATATGATGGGGAACTGAGCAGAGTCTACCTATGCCAACTAGTTTTTTTTTTTTTCCCCAAGAATATTATTTAGTTATCTGCGTTTATTAATAAAGTTACCAAATAAAATAACAATAATTTTTATGCAAAAACATATAGATAAAAATTTATTTTGAAGTAATAAGACATTACCAACCTCGTTATACAATTTAAAATATAATCCTGCAGTTTTTGGAGAAAAAATAAGTAGTTCTTGTGCTCAAAAAATATTTTTCCATGATGGTTATAATTATCAATAATATTATAAATTTATTTAAAACAAAAAAACGTTCACATAAGAATAAATAGTAAAATTCCCCGTTCATAATAATAATAATAATAATGATGATGATGATGATAATAAAATAACTTTCTTTTGTTTTTAGAACGTTGCACACTGCATATCTCTATACTTTTGAGAATTCAATCTCTTGAAGTAGAAAAACTGCAAGATTAGAGCTTAGTTAACTTTTCAATAGAAAGCTGCACATTAGGATTATTTAAAAAATTCAAGGTCAAAAGTTATTAATTATTTTTATTTCTTTTTCATAAAAAACATCTCCCGTTTTCTTATAAGCCCAAGAAAGAATTTTGATATCCCCCTCCATTCGATTCCCCCCCACTCTAACGATTTTAGTAAAAGAAATGAAAAGAAAAAAAAAAAAAAAAGAATTTAAGAAGGCTATTAAATAAACTAGCCTGAGTTTTAATTAAGTTGTCTGCACAGAAAAAAGAATTCGTAACATAATTAAGTACATCAGCATATGGAAAAATAACTGCATCAAGAAAAAATTAAAGTAGTGTACAAATATTAGAAATGATAATACTTTTATATTGAATTATTTTTATTTTCACGAAAGCTTTATAAATATATGCAGGTTTAAGAAAAATAAAGAGATAAATAAAAGTCTGTGCATGAGAAATATTAAATTATCCTTCTATATTTGTTTTTAGTAATTCTTTTTTTTTTTTTAAGGGGGGGGGGAGTTGAATTATAAGATATATAATACCAAATTTAGGGGATTAAAATCTTTTTATTATTATTACTAGCTGTTATACCAGTACTTCGAGAAATGCCATTAGAAATAGGAGGGGAGTATACGGATTAAGATCAGAACACATAAATAAGTGTACATTTAAAGCAATTTATATATATATTCAAATAAATATAAATTATGATTAATAAAGTATATTTATGCATTTTAATAATTCATTCTTTATGTTTATAGTATTAAGCTGAAAACATTATAGAATAAAATTTTTTTAGCATAGTTAGAATTTAATGCTATCAGCATTTTTTTTTTTTTTTTTTTTTTTTTTATAGGAAGTTATTTAAAAACTAAATTTTAAACTTTAATCAACTGCAAAGCAGAATTGTACATCAATGAGTTAAATTAAACCGTCAACAACCAAACACGATTTAGTTAAACCGTGAAAATTAATCAAGTGTTAAATGAACATATAATGCTTGACTTAATGTTATAAACATATCATAATGAGCGACATAATGTTCATAAACATAATGTTATGTGAACATATATTTTTATGAACACGGTGTTAATAAAAAAAGTGGGAACTGTAAAATATAAATAAAAATAATTTAAAATATTGAATTGTATTATTATTATATTTATTTTGGGTACATGCCTAAACTGATCCTAATTGTCATCTATTCCTTCGAACCGTTTTTAGATAATATCCGCACGAAAAAAAAAAAAAAAAACTAGAATGTTGTGGACACCACAAGACTTACTTCTGTATTTTCCTATACAAATTAATTTAGTGCAAATGATTTATTAAAACTATTACTTATTAAAATTATCTAACATGGTAAATGCAAGGGATATTCATCTTAGAGAAAACTAACACTAAATATCAAAAGACTGACAATTTTATTGGTTATAAATAACACATTAAAATATGCATTTTTACAATGGTTATCTATCTCACATATCAAGTTTCGTACAATTATATTCCATAGAAGTTGAGGTATAGCCTTTCCGTTATCGAGGAAATTTGCAGCATAGCAGCACCACCTATTGGCCGATAAGCATCCAAATTGAATCAGCATAATGTCTCATAATGGCCTTCTCCCATATCAAGTTTTGTTTAATGATACGTAATAGAACCTGAGATATAGCCTTCCCTAAAATTGCCAAAATCGCTGTGTAGCAGCGCCACCTATTGAGCAGCTGACCCTGAAAGTTGATAGGCACTAACTTATGTCAAGGTGCATCTGCATACAAATTTATATACAATTCTGTACAGTAGTTTCCGAGATATAGCCTTCCCTTAAATTACGGAAATCGCTGTATAGCAGCGACACCTCTTAGCCGATAAGCCTTCAAACGGAATCAGCATAATGTCTTATAGTGATCTTCTCACATATCAAGTTTTGATTGATTATACGCAATAGAACCTGAGATATAGCCTCCCATTAAATTACGGAAATTGCTGTATAGCAGCGCCTGCTGTTGAGCGTTTGAAACCAAAAGTTGATAGGCACTAATTTAAATTAAGGTGCATCTACATATAAATTTATATACAATTCTGAGCAATAGTTCCGGAGATACAGTTGCCACAAAATTTTTGTCACACACACACAGAGAGAGAGAGACAGACATTTTCTGAAAATGGTCAAATCGTGTTCTAGACCTCTCAAAACATGTAAATCTGTCGAAAACCGGAAGTCGAAAATTTTTACAAATCCAATTTTTTCTTCTATTGAATATAGAAGAAAGTAATAAAATTAAATACATGTTTATGTGAGTACATTTTTACTTTCTGCTATATTCAATAGAAGGTATTGGATTCGTAAAATTTTTGCCCTCGAGTTTTTGATGAATTTACACATTTTGAGAGCTGTAGAACACGGTTTGACCATTTTTAGTAAATGTCTGTCTATGTGTGTGTGTATGACAAAATTTTGTGGCAACTGTATCTCAGGGACTACTGCACAGAATTTCATGCAAATTGGTATGTAGTTACAACTTGACATAAATTAGTGCTTATCAACTTTTAGTAAAAATTATCTTACAGGTTGCGTTGCCATCCCGCTTTTTCTAAATTTTTAACATGGTGGTATAAGACAAAATTTTGTATAAATGTGAATAAAGAGAATTATTGTTTAATAATCCTTATGAAATTTACAAGAATTATTTATAATAGAGATAGTCAACTGGGAAAAAAATTTTGTATATGTAGGAGCATCGCTTCACCCCCCTGGGGGGGTAGTCCCCTCTCGATGGAATAAATTTTCATGATGGGTATATTTCAAAAGAGCTTGCCAATATCTTTAAAATGAATGGTTGAACCATCGATCTGCGATAATTTAAAATAAAGTTATCGATTTTTTTTTTTTTTTTTAATGCAATATCGAGAATGAAATTAATTTTTTTTTTTTTAGATATTTAGTGTTATACTCTTCTCTAATATGGAAATCGCACTGCATTATCATGGAAGATAATTTTATTAAAGAATGATTTTAATAAATTATTTTTACTGAGTGAATTTGCATAGGAAAATATAGAAGAAAGTCATGTGGTGGCCACAACATTCTAGTTTTTCATTATTATTATAGATGCATTATTATAGATAGATAGATGGATATAGATTTATGAGTAGTTCATTGTAAAAACGAATTATCTCCTTTTGAATGGATTTTGAAATAACGAGCGTTTTAGAAATTTGTATGTGGAAAAAAAATATAAGAATTCAGCTATAGTGTTATCTACTTTTTATTATTCAATACAAATCAGAGCTATAAGAGTTTAAAAGAAAATTAATTTGAAGTAACTTAGAAATTTCACTTTTATGATGAAGATTTAGAGGGTGAAAAATAAATAAATAAATAAATCTAAATGTTTGTTTTTCTCTATGTCTGAAAAATAAAAATATCACAATATTTTTTCATTCTGTGCGTCTTATTGCGCATGTGTAAACTACTTCTGCCCGTATATCTAAATCTAGTTAAAATTTCGAAATCGTAAACCTCAACGTGATTTCTTCGGAGTACCTGTGCATGTGGCCGCATTACCAATTGTTTGTTTACCTCCATCGAAAAAATGAAAAAAAAAAACATAATTTTTCTGAAAATATAAGAAAACAGGCAAAAGGGTTTCAATTTAGAATTTTGTTTCTGAAAAAAATCCTCGCGTGAGCAGAGTTGACGAGATGAATTTGGACAGCGAAATGGAATTAAGAATTTTGGCAAGACGTCCCCAAAACCACAGTAAATACTAAGAACGCGATTATTTAAAAGGTGGGGGGGGGGGATGATTATTTAAACTAAATTAAAATAAAAATCCTAACACAATAAAATTTCACTGAACTCCCGATAGGATCGAAAAGACAGTAGACACATCCATCGACCAATCTAGAGCTAGCGATCCATACATATAATTTTTAATTGTGCGCAGGGGGTAAATCCTTGATAAGTGTCATTCAGTTCCGTCCAGCGATTTTCATGTGACATCCGGACAAAAATGCGCTCAAGAGACCACGTACAGAAAATATTTTGAAGGTATTTTGAGCTTCCCTGTTATCCGAAACTTAAAGATATCACAAATCATTTTTTCATTCTACACTTTTTACTAAAAGAAAACTTTATTTTGCGTATGCGCAAACGTTTTTTTATCTATATCTCTAGTTATAATTAAATTTTTGAAATGCTCGATAGATATCATTTGATAATGCGTGCTGGTCTAAATCTCTGTCAAATGCCATTGAATTCCGTCCAGCCGTTTTCGCATGATACCGGACAAGAAAAAAAAAAAAAAAGGGAAAAAAAAAGTTCAATAGACCTTTATTTCCTTTCATGCATGCACAGAATATATTCTGCAGTCATTTTAGGCTTCATTGATGCGTGAAGCGTAAAAATAGCATAATATTGTTTTCAGCATTCTTCGCGTTTCATTTATAAAATCCTTATTGCGCATGCGCAAGCATTTTTCCCCATATCTCTAAAACCAATTAAAATTTTGAAATGTAGATATAATTTTAGGTTGGGTACAGATATTAAATCTCTGCCAAGTGTCATACTGAATTTCTTCCAACCGTTTTCAGGAAATACTCAGTCAAAAAAAAAAAAAAAGAAACGAAAATATTTTAAAGTCATTTTGGGATTCTTTGTTGTCTGAAACGTAAAGATATCACGATTTCTTTCTATTCAAAGCGTTTTGCTAAAAAAGGCTTTATTGCGCATGCGCAAACATTTTGCTCATATTTCTAAATCTAATTAAAATTTTCGATAGACGTAGTTTTAAGTTGGGTAAAGATCTAAGTCCCTGACAAGTGTCATTGAATTCTGTCCCGCTATTCAGTCAAAAATCCGCAACAGACACACGCATGCGCACAGAAAATATTCCGATGGCTTTTTTACTTTTCACGATGTGCGTAACGTAAAGATATCACAAAAGTTTTCGATTCTGATGAATTTACAGGCAAAAGTCTGATTTTGCTTATATAGATAGGCGAAAAAAATGAGTTATAATGAAATTAATGAAATTTTCTTTTAGAGCTACATATATAGCTCATGAACTATATTAGCACTTTATCAATATGTATAATATTTTTATAGTTATAATGATGTCAATCTTGTGAGATGTATAATTTAATTTTTGATATTTTTTTATTGTTCATGTTTAAACATGTTTCTTTTTATGTCGTAAATAATAATGAATACGTAAACTTTTTGGCAACAGATTAATATGCTTTAAAACTAGTTTTAAAGCTAATATAGCGTTATTATTTTCATATTTCAATTAATTTTTAAAATAATAATAATAACCGAAAAATTGAAAATCTGGCTTCGAAATGCACTGGGACTCCTCGGGGGGAAGGGGGGGGGCAATCTTTGTGCCGAATCACGTGATGGCCCGGCCCGAGCTACCGTCTTTGCTGTCGACTGAAAAATACATAGACATTGCCTTTTATATGTGGGTCGTTCATTCCATGTCAAATCAACACAAAAAGCTTGCATTTTTAACCTAACACCCTAAGATTTTTATAAAATTGGGCTCATTTATTTGTCCTATTGAGAAATGGATGTATACCAATTAATAAGTCCTTATCTCTTTTAGTTTTTGATATACAGGGCTGGAAAAATGGGTGAAAAATACAAATTTTCATAATTCTTCTACTACAAATGTACCCATATTTTGTTCCCTCATTAACTTAGAGATATAAAATTTATATCATTAGAAATCTTATAATACAGGTTTTCAAATGAAGTATCACATGCATATATTTTTAAAATTTTTCGTTTTAAGGTCAAACATTTTTACCTTTGACCTTTAATATCGCAAAATGTGCTAATTTAATTTTCATTTAAAAATTATATGTTAGTCTTATGTTTATTATCTATAATTACTGTAAATTACAACATGGGGCGGCCATGGGATACTGAGTTATAAATTAAAATGCGAACTAAGAAACAAGTTGTCTAAGTGGAAAGATTCAAGTTCAAAAGAAAAGTGTTACATTTTGGAAATGTATGAAAAATTTCGGAAATTTAGCTAAAGGGAACTAGCATTGAAGCTTTTTATTTCTCGGTGTGCTTTATGCAGTTTTCTGAGATATAGAGATGATGTTAGAGTTCAGATTGTACAAACGAAAACGTGAGCCGTAAGCGAGTAAAAACAAACGATATCAAAGCATAGCATTTTTAGACTGGTTCAAAAATGCCAAATTGAAAAAATTTCTCTCATCTCGCGCAATTTTGCGAAATGAAGAATTAAAGGAGTGAAGAAATTATTTATAAATCACCCCAATAATAATAAATCATGGAGGAAATCCTGTAATTTTCACTGACTTTCTGGTGCAGTTGGACAAAAGAGCTAATAGAAACTATCGTTATGAATTTTGAAAACTGTGCTGCACATCCCATAGATTTAACGTTGAAACATATATATAAAAGTAATTTTTCTTCCCCAGTGTCAATCAACCACTTGATCAGGGAATTATCAGAGCAATTAAATGCAATTAAAAAATAAATAAATAAATAAATAAATTAGTCGTGAAAGCTGTACCTCAAATCCATGTATGTATGTTTCGTTTGCGTTGTCTTCTATAATAATCAGTATAACAATATCTTTCAGTGTATTGCATAAAAAATTCGTATTAGAATGTAGCAACAAACACAATCATAATACACATCCTGACGCGCGGATTTAAGTCAGACGAAAAACTTTAAAGAAAAGATGCCATCTCTGAAGGTGAGACAATTGATGAAATCTCCTAAACTTCATTATTTGAGATGTTTGGTATCGAAATTAGAGAGAAAATTTCATTTGTTTCAAGCGTACCACCGAATGAAGATGATTCTGATTTAGATGAGGCACCGGATTTTCTACTCACAGTAGCTGATATGTGCAAGTGCTGATATGTGCAAGTATTTTTACACAAAGAAGGATATTAGCAAATCGAGATGCGGAAATAGATATGTTCGACGAGTATTATGCTTTTAGCAGAAATATTGAAGCGTAATTGCTCCGACTAAAAAGAGCGCCTTTGATCAGTTTTTTAAGAAGTCGAGCATATATGTATACATATATATAAATTAATTTCACTTATAAGGGTTTGTCTGCAGCAACACCGAACAGACAAAAAAAAAGCATATTTTAATGTCTTTGTACTGCAAAAAATATTATGAAATCAATAATTATTATTTATATGAACAAAAATATGTTTTCTAATGAATATGGCGTGATTAATATTTAGGTTTACAGGGCCAATAAAAATATTGAGTCACATTGGGGATTATAATTGAAAATTACAAGAAGGGCATAGTTAGTTTGTCCACGTGTCTATCTGTCTGTACTCTGTTTACCGTAAATATTTTTAGACTATGTTCAAACTCATATATATGTTATTAGAATTTACTACGACAGGTTCTCTGTTGAAAATACTATAAATAACGCGACTGGTTTATGTACTGGAACACCCAAAAGTATTCCAATGCATTGTGTTCTATGAGAAGTGTTTCTATAAAGCTACTTCAATATATTTGTAATGCACAAAACAGAATGAAACTGGCATTTATTATTCATATGCATCTCTAGCACTTTTCAATTATATCCCTTAATGTGTCTCAATATTTTTGGGTGGTTATAATGGAGAAATCAAGATGCGTGATCTTAGTGGTAGACCACATATAACCACAGGAATAAAAGAAACTGTAAATGATGAACAAACTTATTTATTTGCAACAACTATATCTTACATTGTTACGTTTTTAAAATTCATTTATTTTAATTTTAATGAAATGCTTGGGGGATATGCTACTAGAATAATGAGAGAGAGAGAGAGATCAAACTTTTTACGTCTTTACGAGTAGGTGGAAAAAGCGAAAATCTCGAGAAAAGGAGGAGCGCGGATGACTTACGCTGCCAAAAATTGGTAGCCCGGCAAAACTTTCGCCAAACAGAGTTCTTTGTTCTTAATATAAAACAAATGGTAAATTTTGAATTTTGAAAGTCGGTTTAAATTACATTAACCTATTTCTTGGCGGGCTCAATTAAAGCAAAAAGGAGGGTCGACTGCCAGACTAGGAAACAGGAAATGAAATGTAATTACAGTTACATTGCGCAATATTTTGATATTTTAAAAGAAGATTGCATCAGAAATATTGGGAACATAAAGCTGAAAACAATTCCTATTAGATTTATTTAATGTAGGAATTTTAAGTTTATATTTTATTTCAAGATTATTTTATTAATAAAGGGCTACATTTACATTTTGAAATTAAATGAAATCTTCAATTTATGAAAGATGTATTTTAAAAAAAAATACATAATTAATATATTATTGAAATTAATGTTTTCTTCAAAGAACTGAAATGTCAATTACTTTAACAATCAATTTCTCCTGAAAAATGTACTAATGAATTATTCAGATTTTTAAAGAATTTAAAATGACGGCATTTTAAAAATTCATCAGTTTCAATACCTGTTAATGGCTGATGCCAAAAAATTTTTCGTCATCAAAAACCATAGATACAGTACAGTCGGTAACAAAAGTGTCCGAACACTAGCAAAAATTTCTATGTAAAAAAAGTACACTTCACACGGTTTTGTTTTGTTAAATAAATCCTTGTCGAATCCTGTTCTTAGTCAGTGTAAGAACAGGATTCGACAAGGATTTATTTAGCAAAACCGAATGAAGTGTACTTTTTTCACATAGGAATTTTTGCTAGTGTTCGGACACTTTTGTTACCGACTGTAATTTATAGAGATCTATCATTCCATTGTTATCATGCAAAAATTTTTGATGCCGAAAATTTTTATTGTCATCAGCCATATAGTGGTACTGAAACCATTGGAACTCGGCAATTACGACTATAATAAAATAGAATAGAATGTTGATGAATTTTCAAAATGACGAAATATTGCGTCTTTTAATCCTTCTAATAAATTTATGAAAAGAAATGGATAAGTTATCATAAAAGTAAATTATATTTGACTAAATTATGAAAAATATAATTTTTATAATCAGTTGCTTTGTTATTAATATGAAATAAAAACTAGTTTGATTTTTAATGGAATACGTTTTTTAAAGTTTGATATTTTTTAAGATTTTATATTAGTAAGTAATATAGAATTTTTAAATTCTTTTAAATATAGTTAGCAGCGGCGTAGGTAAAGAACGTTAGTTTTAGTATATAAAAAGAGTCTAACTTTATAAATATTAACTAAATTAATAAATATATAAAAGAAAAAAGAAAGAAAGAAAAAGAAAAATGAATTTAAAGTTGTATCTGCAGTTTTTCATTCACCTTTAGTACATAAATTATTCATAAATTTTATTTTCTAAATTAGCTATGTGTATTCACTCGGAGAAAGACGGCCATATTGGACTTTTCTCCGAGTAAAATGGAATATTTTTTTTCCCCCAATGATGATCAATCTATGTCTTATGTTACTATATCTATGTCAAAAACTGTCCCTTTCCGATTTCCGTGAATTAGTATTCTTTGAACAACTCAACTTAAGAGAGACCAGTGACGCAATTTGTAAACAAATCTGGACTCGCTGCACGGAGTAGTAAAGACTCCGTGAATTTTATATAATATTAATAGAATTTAGAATAATATAGAATATTATATTGAGTCGAGTCGAGAAGCCGAATCGAGTATATATACGAGTGCCCGGCGAGAGCTCTTCAATTGCTAGTCGATCTCTCTACTAGCCGTGTCAATCTATTGCTCATTATGCTTTTCCAAATCAAAAATTATGCCTATGGCATTAAATTAAAATGTATCATGTCTACTGATGGTACACTCTTCGTCCGGGCTGAGTATGTTGCCATTTATTCTCAACATGCCCTCGATCTGGACTTTGCCAGCAAATACTCGAGCCTAACTGTAAGAGATCTCATGGACCCCAAGGTGAGGATACCTGCGAGCCCTGCTAAGATGAGATTGTTCTCGATTAGCGAGGCCAGATTCCACCTGAGGGGGTACCTAGATGAAGAGGTATTCGTATTCGATCAGATGTTTGACGGTTCGGCCACGGTGAAATACCGTAAGCCATTGATATTGAGCTATAGAAAATCTATCTCAGTTAGATTTGTACAAAAATCTCGTATTCGGTTTGAAGATTTTCTTGCCGATTACCAGCTGAAGGTGAGAAAATTCTATATTTACCTTATTATATGTATTTATAATATATTATATAATTTTATATAATTCTAATTAATATTACTCCGTGACTCGCTGTCGCTTGCGATATGCCGGCTTTTCTGTGGTAGACAATTTATATGCATTTACTTTTATTTATTTATTTATTTAATGATATCTAACAGTGAACATTTCATTATGAAAATGTTTAGATTCTTATTTACTTCTATGTATCTTATATTTATTACTTTTAATGAAATATATTATAACTGTATGAAGCGAAAAAAAGGTAATTATTTTTTTATTCACGCTAAGAAATCTCACTCCTAAGAAATTTACTACAACTGTTTCGTATTCTTTATTTTTGTAATGTGTAAAAATTCCTTACTGAAAAAATGAAAATCAAGTAGGGGTTGAGGAAGAAAGATTTAATTATACTCTGAACATCCAGCTGTTAAAAATACTTAGATTTCATTTATATTTGTTTTCAATTAGGTGTTTAGCTTATACTGTGTTTTGATTAGCAGACAAATTAAGAATCCAACTTACTTTTATATAAAATTGTAGTGAGTTGCATAATAAAAGTGATAGTAAAGAAAATAACTTTGGGCAATTAGTGTGCAGCTTACAGTGGAACAGGAACTGAGAACTCATTTCTGTCTGAAGTAAACAGTTCAGTAGAGAGTGTGTGAGTAAATAAATTATTTTGCCTTATATTAATCTAAAGTAAGGCTGAAAATCAGTGTTTGTGTAAATCCATCATTTTTTAATTGTACTATATATTACCAAGAACTATGTATATTATAAATACATATATTACAAAGTGTAATTTCAACCAATTATTGTGCAAGACTAGGGACAACAATGATAACAAAAGATAAACACAGGAAAGTAAAATCATATAACAGCTGAAAATTGAAGAAATTTAAATAATCATACTTAAATTAAAAAGTGAAGTAGAAAAAGCTATTAAATTTAAATTCTATATAAACGACTCTATTTTAGCCAATGACAACTTATAGTTGTAGAAAAAAGGTGAAATCCTATTACGCGGTACCCCCTTGCACTTTTTGGCGACTTTTGTTGGCGTGATCCCCGCCGGCTCGGAGGCGTGATTTACTTTCCAAGATGGCGTCTGTTGACGTTTTAATGATCGTTTTTACATACAAATGAAATTGAAAAAATATCTATATTAAACAAAATACCTTATTATTCGACTTTGTGCGTTGCAGAAGAGCTCTTTTCGGACGGGGGGCCCCTTCCGTCTTCAGTGTCGTCCGCACTTCGCGGCTGGCAGTTGTAGGTTTGATGTTTTTCCTTAAGTAGGTGCCGCCATATTTCTCCCATCTCTGCCGACTCGTGGTCATTAATTGCTTCTGCAACGCAGGAAGTCGAATAATAAGGTATTTTGTTTAATATTTATATATGTTTAAATGACTTCGTTTAAATCATAAAGTTATAATGAAAAAATATCATCGTTAATGAAATTTTAAATACGAAAAACATCAACAAACGCCATTTTTAAATGTAAATCACACCTATGAGCTGACGTTGATCGCACCAACAAAAGTCGCATTCAAAATAATAAAAATAGTACTAAAATATATATTATTAAAATAAAAATATTTAAATTTTGACTTTTTTTTTTCTTTCTGTACATTGCAGGGATCGGTATCCTTTTGAACTGGCGCGATCAGTTTAATTACTGCTGTTTGCTTGCTTCGCTAGCATTAAAAAAAAAAAAAAAAATCACTGGACACCCCTAATTCGTGGGGCATGAATCAGTAAAAGCATGAAAATTGATGGAGCCGTGGTCACTACGTTTTCTGCTGTTTGCTCGCTTCGCGAGCATTAAAACCAAAGAAAAATATCACTGGACACCTCTAATTCGTGGGGCATGAATCAGTAAAAGCATGAAAATTGATGGAGCCAGGGTCACTACGTTTTCTGCTGTTTGCTCACTTCGCAAGCATTAAAACCAAAAAAAAACATCACTGGATTACCCCTAATTAGCGATGCAGGAATCAGTAAATGCATGAAAATTTGTATAGGCTGCGAGCAGTACACTAGCTGTTGTATGCTTGCTTCGCAAGCATTAAAAAAAACAAAACATCACTGGACACCCCTATTTCCAGGCACATGAATCAGAAAATGCATGAAATATATATTGTAACGGTCAGTTTTCCAATGCTGGATCACTACGCAAGCATTATAAATAAATAAATAATCACTGAATGCACCTAATTAAACCAGGTGCATGAAAAAATCTATACTGAAGCAATGACTATCATGCCCTATCTTTTTCTTTGTAAATTTATTAAAAAATATATAAAAATACACTGAAAAAATTTAGTTTTAAACTTAAAAAAAATCATTTAAAAACAGTAAAATCTAGAATTAATCTTACAGATACCGTGGTGGCTTTTAAAAAAGTAGAAGAGAAGATAAAAGCCATCTTTAACAATTGAAGATCCTCACATAAAAGGAATATTTTGAATTAGTTTTAAATTAAAATCGGCTCTGTTACGAAAGCTAAACCAATCAGCTAAAGCAATTCGAATTTTAACGCTCCCGGTGGGTCCCGCTATGTGACTAATCCAATGAGATGAAAGCGCTGATGGGTTGCACTAAGAGAAGCAGTAGAGGAGCAAATTCACGTGACTGGCGAATGGGTTTTCCAGGCGCAATGCGTTATCGCTAGTTTTGGCGGGGTACCGTTAAATAGGATGAAACCTAGAAAAAATAAATATGTAAGTTCATTAATTTAAAACTCTGCACTTTAATTTAATTTATGATGTGTATATTAATAACAATATTTTGACTTGTAAGTTATTTTTTTTATTTTATATTTATTGTCTTGTTATCATTTTTTCTTTTAGTTTACACGTCCTTCAGTAGTAGATACATATATAGAATTTATCAACAATTGGAAAACTGCCAGAGATACTATCAAGTCCATCTCCTTGGCAAAACCAACATTTGCAAAATTTCTTGAGGTAAAATCTTTTCTTGATTTTGTAGAATTGAACTGGAAACATAAAGTATATCTAATTTACTAAACTATAACTTGATGAAAAGTTTAAAAAGTATTTCACTTGTACTGAGTTGTTGTTCAAAATTATGCATATAGTACTCATAAAATAGTAATTAGTAATTAATCCTGATGTGAATTTTACATAGCTTATACAGTTATAATGTTTATATATGTATATATATATATATATATATATATATATAATAAAGATGATCTATTAAGCATAGTAGAAGCCAAGCAACAGATAGAAGATAGCTGAAACACCAATGACCAATAAGATAAAAAAAAATAATAATAAAAAAAAAAAGAAATAGCCTATATTAAAAAAAAAAAAAAAAAAAAAAAATCATCAGTGGATGAAATACACTAATGTAAAGAAACCAGATCTATTAATTAGCAGCCTGCAAAACAAATGAATCAATAAAGTAAAACAACAAATCTTAACTTAAAACCATAAACTTATCAAAATTAATGAAAAAACAACCTAAGAATCACAAGATAAGAAGAAGGAGGCAGGCGGCAAGACTTGTGACTTGCCTGTGGGGTTACACTAGTTTTATGCCGGCAACACTCCCCCAGCCTGCCACAACCAGAACAGGAACCATATGGATATAAAAATGCAAATTTCAAAGCAGATGAACAACAATGAAACCACGAAGCCACAATGAAATTCACCGATTGATCACATTGTGTTTAACAGTATAATTAGAACATTAAATATAGTTGACAACTCAAAAAGGAAAAAACTGAAATTTTAATGGAAAATGAAAGTTTGCATAGTAATACAAAGCAAATGCAACAAGCCTTCTATATTTTTTTTTTTTTTAATTTAATTTCACATACCCACCCAACCATCCAGCCTTACAACACCACCCCACCTCCGTAATCAAACATCTGCCCACCCAACCACCACCTTTTTTATTGTCTTTTATTATTTTATAATTTTTTTGTTGATATACACAAGAGTGTACACAGCTTTTTTTTTTTTTTTTTTTTTTTGTACTGACAGAGACATGGTTAAGGATATAAAATAGAAAATACAAAGCTTTTAGGAAAACCCATTTTAGCAGTGGCTGTGATCAGTTTATTAATATTCTTGTTTTTAAACTTTGCAGAGCATAAATTATTAATTTGAAATAAATGGTTAATGATGATGTTTCTAAATACCGAAAGATGCAGACATGAATTAAAATGTGTAAATAAGTTTACATTAAAACAAAAATCTTGCCGTTTGTCATAGATATCTGTGTAAAGTTTATTACCATCGATGATTATTTTGAGATCTAAAAAGTCTAAAGAGATCTAAAATAGATTGATTAGTCAGAGTATTTTGAGTTAGCTTTAAATTAGGTGGATAATTGAAGGAAAAGCCATTTTGTGAGTTCTTGTTGAGATAAAATACAATAATATCATCGATGTAATGATAAAATCGAACATCATCATTGCAAATTTGCTTTTCATAATAATAAAGATAGAGATCTGCCAAAATACTGGAGCTACAACCTCCTTGTGGGATGCCTAATTGTTGCAAATAGATAGCGTTGTTGTGGAAGATATAATTATTATGGATAACAAAGTTAAGAAGTGTTTTAAATTTTTCTTCTTTAAAATTGTAAGGAAGATTAATTTGAGCTTTATATTCTTGAAAAAGACTGTAAATGATATTACTAAGATCTGATAACTCAATATTATTGAAAAGATCTTGAAAGTCAAAGGTCATAATATTGTCTATTGAATCGAGCAATTTGATGTATTGAATTAATTGAAAGCTATTTTTAAGACAGTGTAAATTATCAACTTTGCAAGTACATTTGTAAATTTGTTTTAGAATATCCAGTAGAGCTTTATTAGCATTGTTGTTATAAGTGTTACACCCAACAGTGACAGTGCGAAATTTAATTGGAGATTTGTGAAACTTAGGTATGAGAACTATATAAGGATAATTAAAGTTATTGAAGGGAAGTTGAAGTAGTTTATAGTAATTATGTATTTTTCGGTTATTAATAATAAGGTTATTATTAGTTAAACTGAAGATGTTACTATTATTGATTGAAGAGTTTAAAATAGAGAGATAGTAGGATTTACAAATAATGGCATAATTATTAGGTGATTTGTCAACATAAGTGATCACAAATTCATCCTGTAGTGATTTGATTGAGTTAAGAAGTACAGGTTTTTTAAATAACACCAGATTTGAAGAATTGATAAATAATAATGCATTTTTGATTTTTTGTAACACTAAAACTTCCCATTGAGTGAAGTAGGCAATAGGTTTATTATGTGTAATAGATATTTTATAAATAAATAAATCTAGGTCATAAGAAAACTGTTGTAAGATTTGTGGAATGCTAGTTTTAACTGGAAGTCTAAATTTGGTGCCAAATTTCATGAATTTTTTTAATTGATGATTGTCAATAATATTGAGATTACCTGTGATAATGTGTCCATGGTCTCTGTCAATAAATTTTGAGAAAGAAGGATCATTGCATTTACAGGTTACAGTGTTAGTAAAAGAGGTAGACTTAGATACAGAATTAAAATTGAATATCTTTCTTCCAAGAGGAAGAGGATATTTGAAGGTACGAGATAGATTTAAATCTTTAATCGGAAACATACATTCTTTGTCATTAATGATAGACGTAATGTTAATACTGTTCAATATTTGATTTGTAAAATTCACAATTAATTGAGTATTTGTTTTAAATTTGTTGGGCTTTTTATTAATTTTTAAATTAAATTGTTTGATTTTGTACATTATAATATCATAAAAAATGTCTGAAAAATGTTTATTATAGGATTGGCTTTGAAAGACATTCAGAAAGTTTACTAAGTATTTCTTTTTAATTGCAAAAATAAATTTTCGAATAATGAACCAGTTATAGTTAGATAAGTAATTAGTCTGTAGATCTGAAATGAGTTTAATAATGGCACTTTTAGAAAAGATTAAATCTGTTTTTTTACTACCTCGTTTAGTTCTAGAAGTTTTATTGTTAATTTTGTGATTGAGTTGTGCATAAATAGTCGAATAATCATGTAGAGGGTTGATGTTAGAATATGCTTTAATAGTTTTACTAAAGTATTCGGAATTTAGGCCATGTGGATAAATTGTATTATAATATTGCATAAATTTTGATTCAAGAAATAGACGCTCACTTTTATTTTTCTGAATTTTTACAATCTCTATGGTACATGAATTAAAATTATGTGATTTAAAGTGTTGTAATTCTATAGTTGATTTAGAAGGTGCAGCTGAAAGGTTTTTAGAATCTGATCGATGCTGATTAATGCGTAAATGTAGAGGAGTTGAAGTTTCACCAATATAACTAAGTTTACAATGACCACAACTGATTTTATAAATAACATTGTATGCCTGACAAAATGGAACCAAAGATTGATTATTATTCAATTGTGTGTGAGAGGCCATAGGGCAAGTTTTACATCTATTAGAACCGCATGTTCTAAATTGAAGTAAAGAAGGAGGAGATAATAGGTAACTGGATGTCGATCCAAGGATATCCCTATAAATATCCTTGTACCGGGCACAATACTGCTTTGAAGCAAAGTATTTTTTGCCAGGATCTAAAAATTTACTAAACAGAGTCATAGAGAAAAAATGTTTTTGTATATTAAAAATCACAAGGCAAGTAAGTATTTACATTAGTTTTATCGAAAGTGGGCTAGACCAAATTCAATTACTTAATTAAATTGATTCTTGATTAGTAAGTATCTGGATTAATGAAAAGTGAAGAGAGAACTAAAAATAATAATAATAATAATAATAATTAAATAATATGTACATATTTACACTAAACCTCCTTTGACCTAATCTATTGATTTGGTTCCAATTACAAATTAAATTCCGCCCATTATTTGAAAGTAAAGTTAGAAAAACTAACCATCACAATTCACAAAATGTCAGGCACAAAATGCTAAATAATAATTATTAGAAATAAATATTCGACTATACATACACAACATATTTTGTTAAAGATATTTATCTAATTAAAGAATAAATTATTAAAGTAAGTTGCCAACTATACAGTTAGTTATAAAGGATCCAGGGCCAGTGACATAATACTGTCGCAAAACTTCACAACACTACAAGAATCATAATATAATATAAATTTTAAATCAATAAATAACATATTGAAAAAATTAAAGAAATTACAGAAATAATACAAATTGTAAGAGCGCAAATGCAGCTTTATACAAAGTGTATAATACAAAAAATAGTGTTAATGCCAAATTAAGACAAATCTAAATATATGAAATTCATATATTAGATAATTTAAATGACATAAAGCAATAAGTTTTATTAAACACTAAATACATTCAAAATTTATGCGCAATTGCAGCAGGTTTAATTTTAAATGTAAATATAATAAAGATGATCTATTAAGCATAGTAGAAGCCAAGCAACAGATAGAAGATAGCTGAAACACCAATGACCAATAAGATAAAAATAATAATAATAATAATAATAATAAAAAAAGAAATATATATTAAAAAAAAAAAAAATCATCAGTGGATGAAATACACTAATGTAAAGAAACCAGATCTATTAATTAGCAGCCTGCAAAACAAATGAATCAATAAAGTAAAACAACAAATCTTAACTTAAAACCATAAACTTATCAAAATTAATGAAATAACAACCTAAGAATCACAAGATAAGAAGAAGGAGGCAGGCGGCAAGACTTGTGACTTGCCTGTGGGGTTACACTAGTTTTATGCCGGCAACACTCCCCCAGCCTGCCACAACCAGAACAGGAACCATATGGATATAAAAATGCAAATTTCAAAGCAGATGAACAACAATGAAACCACGAAGCCACAATGAAATTCACCGATTGATCACATTGTGTTTAACAGTATAATTAGAACATTAAATATAGTTGACAACTCAAAAAGGAAAAAACTGAAATTTTAATGGAAAATGAAAGTTTGCATAGTAATACAAAGCAAATGCAACAAGCCTTCTATTTTTTTTTTTTTTTTAATTTAATTTCACATACCCACCCAACCATCCAGCCTTACAACACCACCCCACCTCCGTAATCAAACATCTGCCCACCCAACCACCACCTTTTTTATTGTCTTTTATTATTTTATAATTTTTTTGTTGATATACACAAGAGTGTACACAGCTTTTTTTTTTTTTTTTTTTTTTTTATATATATATATATATATATATTTGTATGTTTATGATTTAATTTTCTATTCTTATGAATAACTTCTTCAAATATTTGTATGATTGATTATTGATTAAAACCATTGATTAATGAAAGTATTGTTTTTAAAGAAAATATGTGTAAATAGTCTTTATACAGTTGAACCTCGTTAACGTGAATTACTTTTAACATGAACTGTTTCTAATTATCCCCATCAAAATGAAGATTAGTTACTGATAGCATGAACTACTGATAACAGAAACAAATTTTTTATCCCCCTTCAGATTCACATTAACGAGGTTCAACTGTATACAGTAGACTCTCTTATAACGCGGGGGATACGTTCCACGTAATAGAAAATCGTGTTATAGGAGACATACATTGAGCAGATGATTTCATTCCGCAATGAGACCGAAAGCGTCGGGTGTTGGCATAGTAATGGAGCAATCCTTCCTTCAACAGGTTGAAAGTAGAAAAGATGTCATCACGTGCTTCCTTTATTTCACACGTTATACGAGACTCTTTATAGCGTTGTATGAGTAATAGTCACAGATTTTTCGTCGTATTGTATGAAATCGCGTTTTGTGGGAGCGCATTGTATGAGATTCTACTGTATTTATTTTTAAAATCTGAGAATGTCTGCTAGATTTAATTAAATTTAGCAGATTAGTTCAACAACACAGCTACTTTTAATTGATTGTAAAAAAAAAAAAAAATGTTTTATTTGGATTAAAGAAGTTTCCTTTTCGTTTGGATTTCTGATTGTTGTTGACTTTTGTTAAAAATATAATCATTATTATTATTCTTCTTAAAATCATATTTTGAAAGTGATTACTTAAAATTTACATAAAAAACTATTAAGAACCATTTATAAAATTATCTTACACTAGCGCTTTGGCTGCATGCCGCTGCCTTCCTCTGGCACGCAGAGTGAACTGACTATTGGTGGTGTCTCACAACCGATGGAAATCGACAAAAGGTGGTGTGCTACACTGGAGGAGGAGGGGAAGAAGAGGCAAGCGACAAGACTGCTGATAGTCAGTTCACTCAGCATGTCTGAGGAAGGCTGCAGCGTGCAGCTGAAAGCACTAGTGTAAGGGGATTTAAAAAATTATTTTTAATCTAAGTTATTATTATAGTTTGTTTGTTTGTTTTATAAAAGTCAAAAAAATTTCCTTTACTTATTATAAAAATACTTCTAAAGCCAATTTGTAAAAAAATATAAAAAAAATTCCAGCTTTATATAATAATAAAAACATTAATAAAATTGAACTTAATATAGTTTAAGCTTACAGTCATACTGATTAGTCAACTGTTCTGTATTTATCGACGAAAGAAACACAAGTATAAAATGTGTCCCATTTAGAACACTAACTAAATAACAATTTAACAAAACACTTTAACACATGTAGAATTAATATATATATGTTATATATTAAAACGAACAGCCACACATTAAAATAAATAAGTGCTGTCATTGGCTTAGTTTAAATGATTCTTTAATCAGTTCAGGGGGGTTTACACCACACTTTCAGCAGACGAGTCTTTCAAAAAATAAAACAAAACTATCTTAAGTCATTCTTGCTGCCGCTATAGTTACAACCCCTTTCTCCCAAATGAATCTCTCTTTCCCTCGAATTAGCTGAGGTCATCTGATTGCAAGTGCTCTGATTGGCTTAGGGGGAGTCATATGATACACAGAAGGGAGAAGGCACAATATTCTAGATTAAATTTACCTTTGCATTTCACAATATAATAAATAACGGTTTTGTTTCATTGGAAAAAAAAAATAAAATGAAATAAGTTTAAGAATTGAGAACAAGTTAATGAATTTGTAATTAATGAAATATTTAGAAAATTAATTAATAAAGAATTAATAATCCACTGTCAGGGGATTAGTGGGAAGTAGAATCATTTAAGTTTGAGAAATTAAGCTTTAATTTTAAGGGGGCTTCTAATTATATTTCATATAATATATATACATATATATATCGTTATAGAAGGAAAATCTAAAGTATTAAATTATGAGATAAAACTTTTAAAAAATATAATATTACTAATATTTTCGCTGTCACAAAATAACATCTTCAGGTGATATACAGGGTCTGACAATCATTGGATATGTATAGCAAATCTTGTCTCGTAAAAGTTGTATTGCACAAGGAGAAAATCTTTTAAAATTTAAAAGACACACTAGGAGTTCACTGTGAATTCAAGTAGATAAGAAACTTGTAACTTGGTAAGAGTTGGGAGAGACCTCAACTGATCAAGAGCCATCTTTGAATTTTCTGGAAAACACTAAGATAATAATTAAAATTTGAAAAAATATTCAAGAACTTGTGTGGCAGGGTAAACAGGACTTGAGGAAAAGGACATTGTTAACTTTATGTAGTGAGTAAAATATGCCAAATTTTAGGAAGAACTGCGGGATCTTTATTATTGATTGAAGTTGTTCGCTTGATAATATTGGTGGCATCATAATATGTTCATTCATTGATTTTGGATGGAGCAGATATAACTTGAAATTCAGACCAAATAGGAATGGCACCAGGATTATTTATACAAATTCAACTGAAGCAAAACTAATACCTTCTTTTAAATTACGGATATGCTCTTTAACTTTTCTTTTTATTGTACATTGAGTTTGACCAATGTGAGAAAAAATATATGAATCTAATTTTATTGGAATTTTTTAGATATCTCCAGTGGGTCAGATAAAATCATAAACATGTATAACTAAACTATTAATAGTTAATGGGGAGCTGAAAGGAATTAAATTGTGAAATTTATAGAAGGCTACAAGTGAATTTAGGTTTGGGGGTAACAAGAAGTCGAGTAACTGATTTTATTATTTAACAGTTTACTTTTTATTGTATTAAAAATTTCTATGATTTTTTTTATTGTACACAGTATTAACACCTAGTTGGGTAGTGTTACTAATTTGTTTATCTGGAAGTATAATTAATTGCTTGGGCACTATAAAATTGAAAAAAGAATTTTTATAGTTAACAGGTTAGGCAGAATTACCAGGGAGGAGTAAAGGAATAAAGGTCTAATTTTGACCATCTTAAAAATCTTTAATAAAATAAAGAATTAATGTTAAGTAATAAAGTGAATTACGCCTGTTTTGCTATTCCCAAACCTAAATTCACTTGTAGCCTTCCATTTTGTAAAGAATTTATATCCTTTAGGCAATTTATTTTTCATAAATTTAACATTTTAATTTTTTTCTGCTCCCTATTAACTATTAATAGTTTAGTTGTAAATGATCATGGTTTTTGCTAGGCCCACTAAATACTTATAAAATTCCCATAAAATTAGATTCAAATGTTTTTTATTATATTGGTCAAACTCAACGTACAATCAAAAGAAGAGTCCGAGGGTATATTCATGATCTAAAAAAAAGGTATTAGTTCTGCTTTAGTTGAATCTGTATGTATAATAAACTTTGTACTGCCCCTATTTGAATCCTGTTTGAGTCTCAAGTTATATTTGCTCCATCTAACATAACCTAATTAATACATTCTGAAGAAGCCATAAATATTATTAGGTGCAGAACCTTTTTTAAAGATCTTGCAGTTCTTCCTAAAATTTGGCACATTTTTGCTTGCTCCAATTAACTATGTTTTTTTCAAAAGTCTCTAAAAAAATAAAATCACTAAATACCAGAGTTTTGCTCTACAAAATACATAAAATTTAATAATGCGATAAAACACAAAATATACTTTAATAAAAAATACTTCACTTAGGGTAGCTGCTCCAGTGATTGACATGCTCCAGTAATTGACATCTTTCCCAAAATAATTAATAAATAAAATAAATAAAATAAAAGCACATGTTTTACATATAAGAATTTTAACATTGTATGTCAAACACTAAAGCATAGGGTGCCAGTAACTGGTAAAATGAAAAACTAGCAGTGTTAAACACTGGATCATAGGACGTTAATTACTGGTAAAATGAAAAACTGGCAGTGTCGTCAATTACTGGAACAATGAGTGTGTGTAAAATAAAAATTCATAATAATAATAATAATAATAATAATAATTATCAAATGCATAATATTTTAACATATATGTGATTCTGAAAGTCTTTCATGCCATATATATTAACTTAAGATTTCCAAATATTGTTTCTGATGACTAAAACATTAAAAATATCAGAAATTGCTCTAAAAGTGTCAATCACTGGAGCACTTACCCTAACTGGATTTTTTTTTTTTTTCAGAAAGGACAAGAACACTGTCAGAAATTTCAGTTTTGCTTTGATGAATTTGTCTTATTTTCTGACAGAGAATATTTTTCAGTACATTTGCCTTACATAAATAAGATTTACATTAACACAAATATATCTGAAATAATTTTGGTTATCTAAATTAATTTATATCAAGAAATTATCTCAATTAAAATAGTAGGGAACCAATTATCCTGAATGGTTGAAAGACAAAACGGTTGTTCATCAAAATAATCCTCATTAATTAAACTTGTAAAGCGTGTATGATTTTGATTTAAAATAAACATTTTAAATTAAAAAATAATCAATATTTTAAATTAATTAATCAAACTTAAACTTTTAATTTATCTGAAAATTTGAAAAATAAGTTTTGAAATACTTTTCAATCAAAATAAAATAATAATCAGAATTTGAAATGTATAAGAATCTCTTGGAAACTTAATAACCTTGTATAAAAATCAAAATCTGCCCTAATCCAAATAATTCAAACTCTGATTAGCCAATGATTTTAAAACATTAAATAGCACTTACTAAGGATTAGAAAATTAAGACTGATTTACCAGCTGATTCCTTTTTATTTCTTATGAAAATTCATATTCTTTGTTTAAAATTGAAATTTTATCATACATAAATTTTCAAAAACTAAAGCACAATGTGTCACTATTGTCATTATGCCAATATAATTACCATTATTATGTTAGTGCAGTTATGAGTCTCTTAAATAAGAAAAAGAAACACCATGTAATCTAATGACACTTTGTTGATACATGCATTTCAACATGTGTTGGGACGCAAAGAGGCCCCCAGATATTTCCATCGGCCTTCACTCTCATCAGTTACTTATTATAGAGGATGGCTTTTTAAATAAAGGAAGATACTCGTATGCTCATTTTAGAATCCACAAGTTTTTATTATTTACTTGGATTATAAAATAGACATGATAAGATAGTTTTATGTTGATATTCAAAAATTCTCATTCACAAAGTTTCATGATTCACAACAAAAATTATGAATATTGGTTAAATATTACGTAATTCCGAGCATAAAGAAATATGTATAAAACAAAAATATATACATCTTGAACAACAGAAAAACTTGCAACTGCCATTACTTTTCTTTGCCTATTACTAATAAAGCCAAAAGAACCATTGAAATGCCCTTTTCATGCCAAGAGTTACAGAATTAGCCGGAAATCGCCCAATTGGCAATTTGAAAATAATATTGTAATTGAAGTTTTATACTTTGTTTATATTTAAAAGTTGGCGAAAATATTTATTAATAAGGAGAGTATTTCAAAATATTAAGGGTTGTTTTATATAAAAAAAGAGTCTATTAGATTGCATCATCCACCAACGACCGGTAGGAATAAAAAAAATAAATGAAGAATTAAAATGAAATGTATTTTCTTTTTCTTTACTGAGTGGAGGATTAATTTATTTTTTGATTACAGGAAATGGGTTAGATTTAATATAATGAGTTGGAATTAGATGATATATATTTATATTATTATTATATTTATTTACTTATTTATTTAACAAAGGAGAAAATAAAATATTAATATTTGTTATGGAATACAGAATTTTGCCCATATTTTAATGCTACATTATACACCACATCAGTGGTCAGAACTTTATTTTAGCCCAAAAACTTTCACTGTCATTGAGAATGACTTACTAAACTACTAAATATTTGTATATGTTTAGTTTTATAAAGTTTTAGTTTTGTATATTTTTAGTTGTATAAAGATTTTACATAAATAATTTTAATTTTCAGGACACTTCACGAAAACACAAAGGAAAGCTTACCCTTGATGCCTTGTTGATAATGCCTGTCCAGCGAATTCCTCGCTATGAGCTTCTCATTAAAGTATGATTTTTACATTAAAATTAAATACCTTAAAATCCTTCTGAGCATTTTCTGCTGGAATTCCAGCCTTCTTCAGAGTTGCCTTATTGATGAATGTGGTTGCTTCGTTTCTATTTCTCTGACTATAGTAGATAGCGCAATCTTACGTCTTTGTTTTTCATTGGCTCTACTTCATTACATGTGTACATTTGCTGATTAAGATTTTCACTGTTTTACATTTGATTGCATAGCTATATTTCTTATAATCATCTAGTTAAAATATATATATATATATAATAACTATAGCTATGCAGTCAAATGTGAAATAGTGGAAATCTTATCTGGCAAACACACATGCAATGCTGTAAAGCCAACAAAAAACATAGACGTAAAATGGCACTATCTACCACAGTAGGAGAGAAAGAAATAAAACAACCACATTCATCCTAAGGTAACTATAAAATAGACTGGGATCCCAGCAGAATGTGCTCAGAGGAACTTTTAAGGTATTTATATTTATTAATTATAAAAAGTTCTTAAAAATGAAAGTATGCCTGTATGTTTTTTATATAAGACTTCTACTTAATTTAAAATCCATAAAAAATTAATTATAGGTAATAATAATAAATTTGTTTTTCATTTGTACTTAAGAATGATTTTTAATTTTAACTTTGTAAATAAAGTAAATCCCCTTTAACTTTGTAAAGCCCCTTAAAGCATTTTTAAATAATTTCATTTAAGTGTAATAAAGCAATAATTTTTTTCTTTTTATGATATCACAACCTTTCAAGAAAAAGTAATACAACTCAAAAATGCAGCATATTTGAGAAAAATCAACTTAAAAGTTTTGTAGTTATAAAGGGACAAACCAAGATTTTCAACGGCCACACATCACTCCTGTTACATATTTACCTCTGTTTGCTCTGCGATTTCTGCAGAATATTTTTTCTTTACACTTTTCTCTGCTGCTTCCACTTCCAACTTAAAGAATATGATAAACCATCCACCAGCTTGCTATAAAACTGACACAACTGTCTCTCAATAGGCTAAATTGTAAAACAGAGATATGACAATTTTCATGCACATTGGGGCACTTCATAGATATTTTTCATTGACATAAACTCAAATTTACCATTTTTTTACTTGTCTCTTTTCTTACCAAGGTACAATATGTCTCAAACTGTGACAATAATTAATAATAATAATAATAATAATAATATTTATTTAGAATATATTATTATATTCTTTCCTGTAAATCATTAATGTTGGCATTTTCTTTTTAATTAGATTATTTAAAGTAATGATATTAAGCAAAAGCGGGAAAACTTGCAAATTTTATAAATATATCTCTACTAGTGATAAAAAAGCCTGTGTGTGCATTTGTCATTGTGTTTTCACTTGGAAATGGGTGATCTAAATCCACCAAAATTGGCACACAAGTGTATCTTTACAAAATCTGATCCTGTACGAAACCTGATTTTGTTTTTGTATTATTTTATGTTTTCCAAAACCTATGGAATTTGACATCATCATAGTTGAGAGACAATATCAGGGTGATCAATGTTAAAGAATATCTTATTATTATTATTATTATTATCTGCATCTCTAAAGTATGAGAAAATGCTTTAAATGTAGCAATTTGTTAATATGTGTATATTCAATTTGTGATGCATTTGTCACTTTCTAAATCAAATGGAAAAATTATTTTTTTAAACATAAATTCTTATCAACATCATTATTAATTTTTAGCCCACTTTTGCTCCATGTGAATTGAGTAAATCGTCTGCTTTTTTCAACATTTTTAATTTTTTTGCGATTGAAATCAGAGAGTCAGATTAAAAATTTATGATGATGTTCCCTTGAGTTTTTGTTTAAAAAGCAAGTTTTCGCATTTAGAATGTGAAACATACAACTTTATAAATAACTTTTATTTTTAAATTATGTCAATAACTTAATATAACTCTTTTGTTCAATTTTTGTTTTACATTTTATAATTATTTTGATGATTTTGAAATTACAAAAAAAAAAAAAAAAGAAAAAAAAAATTAAACGTAATACAGTAGAAGACTTTTATAACACCATTCTAAAAAACACAATTCTCCATATAACGCAAAATCTCTCAAATATAAACAGTGAATTTTGCAATTAAGAAGTGCTTACATTCTCATATTAGGAAAAACTGTTATTCTCCCAATACTAAATGTTATATGTTTTTTTTTTTTTTTTAAAATCCTCTAATTCAGAGCTTTTTAATGTAAAAAGATCTATTATTGTTATTCATTTAATTATTTTGGAAAATGAGTATTACAATGAATGGTTTGGTCCAGGCATATTTGGGCTATATTTATAAAGTAAATTTAATAATGAAATTTTAATCTGTTCAATTTCTATTGCAAGGAAAGTAATTTAAAGATACTATACCATACTTGCCAACTCTCCCGATTTCGGCGGAAGACTTCCGAATTTTCGATCTATCTCCCGATTTTCCGATCGGAAGTTAAAAATTTCTGATTTATCATAAAAGAGAGAAAATTACAAAATAGTTCGTAATAGAGCAAAATTAAACAATGTTTATTACAAAAAATATCAGGCATGTAATTTTTTCGCGAATTCATGGAAATCCACAGTTTTTTTTTTTTTCATATTTCATTCAATTCCACGAATTAATTTCTGCCGTGTTTAAAAAAAATCACGGATATCGTTCGTTTATAAAAAAGAAGCCTCATTAATGAGCGATGAGCAAATGCTCTACGAAAGCCTCCCGATTTTTAATCTTTTTCCATCCACAACATGAATGTCAATATTCATTTTAAAGTTGCTTTATGAGATTCTAGAACCTTTAAAGAAATAGAAATGTTAAATGTTTCTAACACATCTAATTATTTTTTGCCATCCCCCCTTTTCACATCTCCAAGTAGCGATTGGCAATCAAGTGTTCTGCAGAAGCCTTTTGTTACCCAATCTTTCTCTATCCACAACATAAATGACAATATTCATTTTAAACTTGTTTTGGCAGATTCTAGAAATAGAATTGAAAGAGTTATTGAAAAAATTTTCTGCTAATTTCTAATTTTATCCATAGTTAAGTTTCCAAAAATTAAGTATGGAAATATGTGTACTTCGTATTAAATAAAAAAAAAAAATCTCCCTAATTTTAGTTAAATCTCCCTAATTTTGAACATGAATCTTCCTATTTCTCATTTTTTAAGGTTGGCAAGTATGCTGTACTCTATTTTGGTATGTTTCAGACATATTTGGCTATTTATACAAGGTAAATTTATAATGAGGTATGAACTGTTGAATTGTGATCTCTCTTTATATAACACAAAATTCTATATAATCTGAAACCTCGTGTTTTTAACTTTGTATTATAAAGATCTTCTACTGTACAATTATTTTTATATTATGATTAATATATATATATATATATGGTTACTTTTTTTAGGAACTTCTTAAGCACACACTTATGGAATGTCCTGATTATAAGTTACTACTTCAAGCTCAGAGAGAAGTCCATGATCTCGCTGTTAAAATTAATAAAGTTGAAAGAGAAGCTCTTCAACAGGAAGAAAAGTACCAGAAACTTAAAGAAGTTGAAAACCTCATAGAAGGTGTTGTTGATGTTAGTATTTAAAACAAGTTTTACATTTTTAGTGAAAAAAAAAAAAAAAAAAAAAAAATCCCTTTTCGGCAAGCTTAAAGGCAAAGGTAGATTCCTTTACGTTAATATTACAAATGTAAAGAAATTTTACCTATGGATTAATACTTAACCAATGGCTTTGTTCTCACACATTGTATTTTTTAAGCCGCTATTCTGTTTTCAAGAAATTTAATTTTGAACTACAAAAGGGATTCAATCTTCTTAAAATTTTAGGCTAGATTTATTGGTCTGTAAATGTTTCAATTTTTTAGAAATCAAGCTCATAGTCATTCATCAAATAGAAGTCTTAAAGATATACAATCCCAGCAATGGTGAATCCCGGAAAGGGATATTGGTCTACACCCCCCTCCGCCAAGCTTAATCAAAATTATATTTTTTATTTAAAATCCATATAACTGTTGTTCAATATCTTTCTTTTAAAAGAAAAAGTAATAGAAACGTGAAAATGAACTTGTGATCTTACTGGTTCTGGTAAGCCTGGCATTGTTATGGTCAAATCAAATACAGATAAGTGGTAGCGGTTTTTGGATAGTTATTTCATTGTAATTTTTATTGAATTATTGAAAGTTTTGTATTGTGTTTTTGTGATTCTTATTGTCAGATGAATAAAAATTGTAAAGTGAAACTGTTTTGGTTGATATAAGCTGGAACATTAACATTACTTAACATTGGACCATTTGGCACCGCTGAATTTCAATGTTAATTGTTATGAATTTAGTAAATTGTATGATTTGGCGAGATTTTGGTGAGAAAACTTGCGACTTAGCATTTGGAGGCAAAAGTTGATAGTTGACGACGAAATTTTTGACTTGGCGGCAAAATTTGGCGAGCTTGGAGGTGGAGAAAGGCAGCTTTGGCGTCATTATATTTTCTTTCCACGCGAAAACCTCATATCTCTTCACAGACCAATATCTTGTTTCGACAAGATAAAAAGTCAAAGGAAGCTGTAACGTATTACTCTCGGTCGTAAATTTTAAATTCTTGCCTAAACTGACATTCTAAACTATTCGCCACAAACGACATTTGTATTAAGATTGACGTATTATTTAAATTTTATATTTTTAAATGATTAATTAAAGCATTTAACAAGGATTTTAATTAACACACTTTTATTAACTTGATATGATGCAACTATTAATGTATGTAACGGAATTTTGCAATTCAATTTTCGGCAACTTCTTGTCCTCTAAAGGACCTGAAATTTCGCACACGACTTCATAATCAATGACAATACTAGATACAAGTGTTTCCAGGCACTTTTCCCATCAGGGGCAGGTTCCAAGGGCAAACAAAAAATCTATACTTATACAAAACTATCGTATGTGACACAGGATTTGGATGTATTTATATAATGTCGCGTGGCAACAATTATTATTATTATTTTTTTAATAAAGATTTAAAAGTATGTAATAAATTTCTAAAACATTTATTCGTTAATTTTTCAATAAAAGAGTGTTCTTTATTTTTTTTTTTAATGGTATAATTTTATTTATCAAAATAAGGGAATTCGAGTAATGAAATACGTTAATTTAAATTTAAATTTTCATGAAAATAAACTTCAACGGAAAATTCATTAAAATCGTCCCTAGTTCATTTGTTAAAGGGATACCTAAATGTCCCCAAATTTATTACCTTTTCTACCATGCCAGTTTAATTCGTTTAGCATCGATTTACAAGATTTTTTTTTTTTTAACGATGACATTTATCTTTTACATCATAGCATCAATGTCATAAAGCTAAGTCTACATCATAGAATAATAATAAAGCCGACTTGTTGGCGAGATTTTTGAATCGTCTCGTCTCTCTGACAATCAGTCTGTGAGGCAGCACCCACAACAAACAGCGATAAATGCGCTGAGGATAGGTGCCCTACTTCAAGGTTGAGAGGAGCAAAAGTAGCTTTCGCTGGCATTTCACTAGAAGGGGTTTGTAAGAATTAGATTATGGGCATGCTCCTTCTTCCTTTATTAATATTCTATGGTCTAAATCTGCTTAGCCCTTTAGATATTGTTACAAAATTGTAAATAATTGTGTTTATTTTTTGTATAAATTCTTTCAAAGAGGCTTAGTAAGTTGATAAAGTGCTAATTTTGTGCATTTCTAGTCGTTTTAGCGTTGAAATAGCCTTAATTTCCCTTAAAAACGCATTAAAAAGCCCCAATAAGGCAGGTAATATATTTGGCGCCAAAATTGGCGACTTTTTCCCACCTTGGCGATTTTTTTGGCGACCTTGGCGAGAAAATTCTTATAAGGGATATACCAAATATGGAAGCTGTAAGTTGATTTGTTAACCACTTTCTAGAGTTTTCCCGAAAAATCTGGGTTCCATGGAACAGTATATAAGAAGCGCTTTCTCGCAAAGGCAATCAGTTCAGTTCAGTCTGTGATCAGAGTCAGTCAGCTTGCATTGAGCCTCTTCGAAAGAGACTTGCTTTAAGTGTTATTGCTATACAGTTTGTACTGTGGATTTGCTATTGACAGCTGTTGTTTAAGCTGTGTTTACAGGTCGAATTGAAGCTGATACTTGGTTTATAGACCTGTATTTTTCTGGAACTTTCTGTGAATAAATTACTGAATTTTTGTACGTTTGGCCTTTCATTCTCGGACAACTCACGAACCCCCAAGTACGCAACAATATGTTGAGTTTATTTACTTATTTTTTTTATTAACTTTTATTTTATTTGTTTAAAATCATGGATGAATTTAATTTCATTTTTCTCATTACATTGTTGTAATTGTGACGTCATATTTTCTGCTAAATTAAACTTTTATTTTTTTTTCTCAATCAGATTATTATATTGTTTAAAAACATGATTAAAATTTTATTATATTTTCAGTGGTCTTTTTTATTATCATTTGCACGTGACATAAGCATCAGATTATAAATTTTTGCAATGAAAGCTATAGAAAATGTCGGCTTCATCACAAGAAAAATCACTTTTTAACTTGTAACTTTTAAGCAATTGAAGTTATCGAAAAAGTTTAAATACAAAATTTGTTCTTTAGGGTAAGGCGGTAATTCGCCTGATTTGAAGTATTTTCCTATTTTCAATTTTAAAGAAATTATGGGCAAATGAAAATTTCCACCCCCTTTGAGCAGGATACCCCATCTACGAACTTGACCGAGATTTTTACTGTCCTGACAACATATCCCGAGCTGGTTAAATTTAAATAAAAATTACTCCAGTTATCGTGTTCACAACTTAACATGGGAAAAAGCGTTATACATATATATATATATATACCTATATATATATATATATATATATATATATAATAAAGATGATCTATTAAGCATAGTAGAAGCCAAGCAACAGACACAAGATCACTGAAACACCAATGACCAATAAGATAAAAAAAAAAATCAGTGGATGAAATACACTAATGTAAAGAAACCAGATCTATTAGTTAACAGTCTGCAAAACAAACGAATCAATAAAGTAAAACAACAAATCTTAACTTAAAACCATAAACTTATCAAAATTAATGAAAAAACAACACAAGATAGGAAGAAGGAGGCAGGCGGCAAGACTTGTGACTTGCCTGTGGGGTTACACTAGTTTTACGCCGGCAACACTCCCCCAGCCTGCCACAACCAGAACAGGAACCATATGGATTTAAAAATGCAAAATTTCAAAGCAGATGAACAACAATGAAACCACGAAGCCACAATGAAATTCACCAATTGATCACATTGTGTTTAACAGTATAATTAGAACATTAAATATAGTTGACAACTCAAAAAGGAAAAATCTGAAATTTTAGTGGAAAATGAAAGTTTGCATAGTAATACAAAGCAAATGCAACAAGCCTTCTACTTTTTTTTTTTTTTTTTTTTTACAATTTAATTTCACAAACCCACCCAACCATCCAACCTTACAACACCACCCCACCTCCGTAATCAAACATCTGCCCACCCAACCGCCACCTTTTTTATTGTCTTTTATTATTTTATAATTTTTTTGTTGATATACACAGAAGTGTACACAGCTTTTTTTTTTTTTTTTTTTTTTTTTTGTACTGACAGAGACATGGTTAAGGATATAAAATAGAAAATACAAAGTTTTTAGGAAAACCCATTTTAGCAGTGGCTTTGATCAGTTTATTAATATTCTTGTTTTTTAACTTTGCAGAGCATAAATTATTAATTCGAAATAAATGGTTAATGATGATGTTTCTAAATACCGAAAGATGCAGACATGAATTAAAATGTGTAAATAAGTTGACATTAAAACAAAAATCTTGCCGTTTGTCATAGATATCTGTGTAAATTTTATTACCATCAATGATTATTTTGAGATCTAAAAAGTTAATTGATTGATTAGTCAGAGTATTTTGAGTTAGCTTTAAATTAGGTGGATAATTGAAGGAAAAGCCATTTTGTGAGTTCTTGTTGAGATAAAATACAATAATATCATCGATGTAACGATAAAATCGAACATCATCATTGCAAATTTGCTTTTCATAATAATAAAGATAGAGATCTGCCAAAATACTGGAGCTACAACCTCCTTGTGGGATGCCTAATTGTTGCAAATAGATAGCGTTGTTGTGGAATATATAATTATTATGGATAACAAAGTTAAGAAGAGTTTTAAATTTTTCTGCTTTAAAATTGTAAGGAAGATTAATTTGAGCTTTATATTCTTGAAAAAGACTGTAAATGATATTACTAAGATCTGATAACTCAATATTATTGAAAAGATCTTGAAAGTCAAAAGTCATAATATTGTCAATTGTATCGAGCGATTTTATGTATTGAATTAATTGAAAGCTATTTTTAAGACAGTGTAAATTATCAACTTTGCAAGTACATTTGTAAATTTGTTTTAGAATATCCAGTAGAGCTTTATTAGCATTGTTGTTATAAGTGTTACATCCAACAGTGACAGTGCGAAATTTAATTGGAGATTTGTGAAACTTAGGTATGAGAACTATATAAGGATAATTAAAGTTATTGAAGGGAAGTTGAAGTAGTTTATAGTAATTATGTATTTTTCGGTTATTAATAATAAGGTTATTATTAGTTAAACTGAAGATGTTACTATTATTGATTGAAGAGTTTAAAATAGAGAGATAGTAGGATTTACAAATAATGGCATAATTATTAGGTGATTTGTCAACATAAGTGATCACAAAGTCATCCTGTAGTGATTTGATTGAGTTAAGAAGTACAGATTTTTTAAATAACACCAGATTTGAAGAATTGATAAATAATGCATTTTTGATTTTTTGTAACACTAAAACTTTCCATTGAGTGAAGTAGGCAATAGGTTTATTATGAGTAATAGATATTTTATAAATAAATAAATCTAGGTCATAAGAAAACTGTTGAAGGATTTGTGGAATGCTAGTTTTAACTGGAAGTCTAAATTTGGTGCCAAATTTCATGAATTTTTTTAATTGATAATTATCAATAATATTGAGATTACCCGTGATAATGTGTCCATGGTCTCTGTCAATAAATTTTGAGAAAGAAGGATCATTGCATTTACAGGTTACAGTGTTAGTAAAAGAGGTAGACTTAGATACAGAATTATAATTGAATATCTTTCTGCCAAGAGGAAGAGGATATTTGAAGGTACGAGATAGATTTAAATCTTTAATCGGAAACAAACATTCTTTGTCATTAATGATAGACGTAATGTTAATACTGTTCAATATTTGATTTGTAAAATTCACAATTAATTGAGTATTTGTTTTAAATTTGTTGGGCTTTTTATTAAGTTTTAAATTAAATTGTTTGATTTTGTACATTATAATATCATAAAAAATGTCTGAAAAATGTTTATTATAGGATTGGCTTTGAAAGACATTCAGAAAGTTTACTAAGTATTTCTTTTTAATTGCAAAAATAAATTTTCGAATAATGAACCAGTTATAGTTAGATAAGTAATTAGTCTGTAGATCTGAAATGAGTTTAATAATGGCACTTTTAGAAAAGATTAAATCTGTTTTTTTACTACCTCGTTTAGTTCTAGAAGTTTTATTGTTAATTTTGTGATTGAGTTGTGCATAAATAGTCGAATAATCATGTAGAGGGTTGATGTTAGAAAATGCTTTAATAGTTTTACTAAAGTATTCGGAATTTAGGCCATATGGATAAATTGTATTATAATATTGCATAAATTTTGAAACGGAGGGTGGTTTTGGGTTCTAGGGGTCATGATCGGTGAAGATATGAAGAAATTTTCCAGAAGTCGTGTCATGAGAACCATTGCAATAGGTAGATCTCCTATAAGGAATCTACCTAAAAAAGGAAAAAAATATAAAAGAAACTCTTTTTATGTATTACAAAGTATGAAGAAAATGCAAATTGTTTTAAAATTGTTTGATTTTCTTTTCTCTTAATTTTCTGTCTTGACTTTTAACATGTATAATAAGTTTCTTTTTACAGTTATGTTCAATATATTTCTTTATGTTCAGATTTTTATTTATTTATAAATCACATTTTTAGATTATTATTAAGTTTTACTTATGCAATCAATTCTTATTAGGGGTATCTATTTTTGTTATTTTATTTATTTATTTATTTAATAATTCTTTAATTAAACTGTTATCTGTATACTAATAATTTTGATGAATTAAAATTTGTCACTTCATTGGCTTAAAATAATTTATACAAAAATATACCTTTATTTTTACCGCATAAGCTATGCTAATTTAAACCTATACTTAATTTCATCTAAATTTCAAATTCATTGTTTATTATTGAAAACTTGACTTTTTAAATCCTTCCATTGTAAGTCTAATATTAAAATCTTTTGTTTATACAACATAAGCAAATTCTTAATTTCACTTATACATTATTTTCTTGAAGAATCCTAAGTTTGAAATTCATTTCAAAGTAAAAAAAAAAAATAAATGCTCTCTGTATTTTTTTTTCTCATCTTTTCCGATTTCTTTTTCTTAGAACTGTTGTAATTGAAATCAATACCCTTGGGATGTTTAGGGAATATTCAAAAACAAGCAGTTTTGTGGGGACAGGGTCAATTTACAGGTATACGACTGTTAAGGATTTCTTCAAGAGAAAAGAAAGTGGCCACTTATTTAGACCTCCTTTTCTCTCATTTCATTGGGTTTCAAGGATGGGTTTAAAATGAAAACTTCCTACAGCTGTATATGCTATGCATTTTCTAAACCCATGGCCTTATCACATGAGAGATTTTCACTCAACTTTTTACTAAACACAACACAGCAGCGTATGGGAGAAGATTCAAGGTCAGTGGGTAATCAACTTGTTTGAGCGTCTTTCGGAAAAGTTGAGTATGTTGTGCTTAGTAAAAAGCTGAGTGAAATCGTTCATGTGATACGGTCATTACAGATTTATTATTCATTTTCATAGGTTTTATATAAATAGGATACTGGAAATTTTCTTACTTCTTTATCATTTTTGCTTTAAATTTTACTGTTAAAAAGATTTTTTATTTTATTTTTTATAAACTATTAGTAAAAATGTCGCCTTCACTTAAGAAACAAAAGACATTTTTGTCTTTAAAGAATAAAATTGAAATCTTAAGGGTAGACAAAATAATGCATAAAACAGAGTTTAATTAGTGAGGGGGAAAAAAATTTAGAATATTTCTGTATCAACACTAAATCAAGAGTAAAACCAGTTAATCAAGAAAAAAGTAAGTGTGTTTAATAAAGATATGTTTAATGAATAAATGACAATCAACAAGAGTTTTAAAATAGAATTAAAGGTAAAACATTTTTTTATTTTCTGTGATTTTAATATGTATCTGTGTGTGTATAAAATAGCAGTACAGAAGTATAAAATTACCATTTTTATTTTACCTTCTTAAATTATTTTAAATTTCACTTCAGAATTATCTTAATTGAATAGATAAAAAAAAGAAAATCATGAAAATGTATTAGATTTTCATTATTAATATAACTCTTTATTACATATTAATGTATCAAAACAAACTTTTAGTGGTTGTTTTTTAGGAACAGTTCCTTTAAAAAGGTATAACTGGTACTCCACTGTATATATATGTGTATAAATGTAATGTAAATATGAACATTGAAAATTTATGTTACTTGCCAGTGACTGGTAGATCCTTTAAGTTTACTCACCACTTTTTCTCAAAATTTTTACAGGATTACCAAACTAATTTTCTTTTTTGAAACTTTTTTAAATTGTCTAATTTTTGTGAAGGGTACATATCAAATTCTCTAATTTTTATGAAGTGTTCATCTTTTTTTTTTTTACTAATATTTTTTATAATATTAATAGATACTTTAACATCAGCTGCCAGGGGTCTGTCTAGGGGGGAAACTGGGTCCGTTTACGGACCTTTCACAAAATTCCAGGCTAAAAAAACAGACCCTTCACAAAATTCCATATTCATAAAACAGACCCTTCACAAAATTCCATACTCCTAAAACAGACCCTTCATAAAATTCAATTCGGAGATAAACAAACTTTTCCCAAAATTTTTTGGAAAAACAAAGCATTTATAAAATAATACCAAGCAAAAACATCTGCTCAGCAATATATAAACATTGCATCCGATCAATTTTCTCTTATGTTCTCGTACTAGTCACTATCGCTACTACATGACTATAAAACCACGGCTCCATTTCTTGCGGAGTCCATGCTGATTAGTAAGGGAATGACACCAAATACGATAATGGGTGTGGCATACCTTTCCTGGATGTGTGTGACGAAATTTTTCTGTGGAAAATTACATAATTATTTTTGCAACATCTTTTTGCCACGTTGTGTTTGTTTTTGTTTAGTTTGTAATTCTTTAGTATGTGGTTTGTAGAGTAGCATAGCTATAGCTATGTGATTTTGTATTTTCGTAATTTTTTCAGTAATTTGATCGCTTTCATTTAGTAAAGATGAAGCAAGGCCTTCCAGTTACGGGAGGAAATTCCCATAATTTGGACATTACATTAAAAAAATACGTTCAAAATATGGTGCTCCTCTTTTATTTATTGGCTCATAATAAGATACAGAAAGATTAGGGCTTCTGTCTAAATGATTTGACTATCTTTTGAAATTCAGAGTTTTTTTTTTTTTTTTCCTGAAACACTAGTTTTATTTTATTTATTTATTTATTTATTTATTATTTTTTTTTTTTTTGGGGGGGGGGTTACCTATGAGTCGTAATCATCCATTAAAAGCATAAGCATAAATATCAAAGTTGTCCCCCAGGTTTATAAAATGGGCAATGTGCTGCTAAAGAAAAGGCATTTTCTAGATTCATGTGGGCAGTTTTGGATTCTTAAGGGTTCATTTAATATTTAAAATCCAGACATTTATTTTAAAATTTCGATTTTAAGTACAAATAAAAGAAAAACTTTTAAACTTTAACTTTCTTTACAACTTAATATTGCTTGTTACTGATATATGAACGATTGTTGATTGTTATGCACAATACATTGCATTTATTTATATTTATAACATATCTTCAATTTGAAGGTTATTTTCAATAAAAGGCAAGGGCACAACTTTTTTAGATTAAGAGCAAGAAGGGTGCCATTTTTTCAGTCACAAGGGCAGGCAGGGCACAGCGCCCTCCTGAAATTATCTAGGTAAAACATATATACATATATGTGTGTGTGTGCAGATAAAATTTGTGAAATGAATTTTCACAAAAATAAAAATAACTATGTCAGAAAAAAATTTCACAAAAATAACAAACTTTTTCATAAAAATAGGACCCTGGAAAAAAAAAAAAACTGAACAGACCCCTGGCTGCGTATAAAAAGGAAAAAAATCCAGAAATATTCAAAACTGTTGTAAATGATCAAGTTACAAAAAATCAGGATTCTCCATAATATTCATTTTTATTTTATATTGTGAATCTATTATGTGAATTTCTTTTAAGTTATAAGATTTATTGTTTTTTTTTGTTTTTTTGAAGAAATATTTTTTTTACTTTTAGCTCACTCAAGGAGATCGTGCCTTTATTAGAAGTGATTTAGTTTTAATACCTGTAAGTAACATTTTTTTTCTTTTCATTTTGCACCATTTAAGAAAAGAAAGAAAGAAAACAGTACAAAAAAATCAGGCAATTTGCTTCGATTATAAGCATTTTCCAACTGAACATGCTTGTAGATGCACCACATGATGAACAAAAAAAAGATCTTCATAATACTAAAAATTTACATTGAATAATTTTCCTTATGTTTCATAATGAATAAAAACAACTTTGTGGGCCTTATAAACCAATGTATTATACTGATCATACCTTATTTTACAGAAAAAATGGTTTTGTGTATTTAAAAAATATATATATATCAATTTCGTTATGTTGTATTAGTATAAAGATATTAAAATATGCTTTAAATATATACTCTTCATAGAACACAATGTATTGTAAATCTGTTGTGAGTTTCTTTACTCAAATCAGTTGTGCTTTTCTATCACCTTTTTCAATGCTTTTACATGCCACAGTGAACTGGAAACTGGAATAAAATAATTTAATTTCAAGGTATTCTATAAATAATAACAAAAGTTAGAATATGGACAGACAGAAATACAAACTTGATTGAGGTCATAATCACTCTTAAACATTGTTGGAAATATTAAAAATGTTTAACATAAACAAAAATGCAATTTTTTAGATTTAATTTTAATTTTATTTGGCTGATCCTTGAAATTTAGTCATGCAACTTAGTTTTTCATTTGCTCTTGAATTTTTTAGATTTTATTTTAATTTTATTTATTTTCTTCCTTTACTTTTATAATTCTGGTCACACCAGTATTTATATTTACATTCAATTTTATTTCTTTTTGCTCTTCATTTTAAACAGTTTTGTGCATTGCCGCTTTGTTTGTAATGCTCGCACCTACTTTTCTTACCTGATGAAGGGTCGTGTCTTCTTTTGACCCAAAACAATTGTTGTGAGTTCTTGCATTTTATAGTGTTTATTCAAAGTTTTGTACTTGTTATCATACTATATTCTATAGAAAACATTTTTGTTTACTTTTTTTTTCTCTTAATGTGAATAATAAATACCAGTTTCTTTATGACTGCACATATCATAAAGAGGTAACATTTTCATAAATATCATTTATAAAAATGGCTTTCTTAGAATGCAATACAAAGACATATTTTTAGCTGTCCCTGTACACAAATCAGTCAGAATAAGTTGACCATTTTCAGTAGGGAATATGCTTTAGTAAACTTGAATAACATGTTAGTTTGAAAAAAAAAAAAAAAAAAAATGAATATATTCACAGACATTAGAGCATGGACAGATGTATGGACAAACAGATAAAAAACCCAAAGTCGTATTTTTCAATTCTGTGTGCAGTGTTAAAAAAAAAAAAAAATCATAAACATAAATTTCCCCGCTGTGAAATGTTTAAAAAGAAGAAAGAAAGAAAGAGAGAGAGAAAGCTCATTTTTAAAAAAGCCAATTTTTGGAATTTTAGGGATTTTTGAAAATGGATATATATGGAAAATTGTTGCTTTAAAAATGTAATAAATACAAATACAGTAGAGCACCGATTATCTGCGAAATTGGGTGGCAATCGTGGATAACCCGAAAAACAGAGTAAAATGGGGTGCAAACATAAAAAAAAAAAAAAAAAAAGCAGTTGAACAGTATAACCTCTATTTCTAAAGTAAAGAGATCCATTTCCTCTTAAAACCGCCAAAAAAAGTTCCAAGTAGGCCTATAGGATTATGATGCACAATAAACATGTTGGTAATTTTCGACCTTCACACTGTAGAACCTATTGTATTTTTCCTGTTGTTGGCTTGAATTAAAATTAGGTTTTTTAGAGGTTAGTAATTTAAATTTTTTTTCGTGGCTATGAGTTTTTCATGTATTTCACCCTTTTATATTTCCAAGAGAAAAAAAGAAGGTATTTCTAAAATATAATGAACATGAATACCTAATAATCAATTTGAGAAATTAAACATCATCGTAGAGGAGAGGTTATAGAGGCAAAACATGTGTTAGCTGGTTCCATAGATATTTCTAAACTCAATTTTTGCCAAAAGCCATATTAACTAGTCAACAAAGGCAACTAATTTTTAAGTAAATTGAATCATTATATATTTAACAAGAAATATGTAACAAATCATATCATTTCGGCTAATGCAAACTTTTTAAAGCTTCATCATTGTCCTACAAAAGTAGCTGTACTTAAAAAAGATTTTTGATAAATGGTAAGATACAAAAAGTTTGAAGCAAGCAAAAAGAATTTTGAATGTTTATATAAATATACTTTAATTATGATGCAGTCTGTGGTACACAAGAAACAGTCTTTAGTGTTCAATTAAAATAATTTTATTCACTTTTCCATTTTTGAGAGCAAAGCAGCTGTGTTTTATGTCAAATTTCTGGTTTTCAGTCGAATCCCGCCTTCAGTTTTGACAGCTATTGCCTTATCATTGACCTACAAAAGTAGCTGTACTTAAAAAAGATTTTGATAAATGGCAAGATACAAAAAGTTTGAAGCAAGCAAAGGGAATTTTGAATGTTTATTTCTATATAAATCTAAAGTAATTACAATGCAGTCTATGGCACACAAGAAAAAATCTTTTGTGTCCAGTTAAAATAACTTTATTCATTTATCCATTTTTGAGGACAAGGCAGCTGTGTTTTCTATCAAATTTCTGGTTTTCAGTAGAATCCTGCCTTTAGTTTTGACAGCTACTGTCTCATCATTGTCTTACAAAAATAGCTATACTTAAAAAAGATTTTTGATAAATGGTAAGATACAAAAAGTTCAAAGCAAGCAAAGAGAATTTTGAGTGTTTATTTCTATATAAATCTAATGTAATTACGATGCAGTCTATGGCACACAAGAAAGAGTTTTTAGTGTCCAATAAAAATAACTTTATCCACTTATCCATTTTTGAAGGGAAGGCAGCTGTGTTTTCCATCAGATTTCTGGTTTTGAGTCAAATCCCTGTCTTTAGTTTTGATAGCTATTGAAGTTCATGCAAAATCCCCTTTCCAGGTAGTGAAGTTCATTTTAATACATAGTTTCTAAAATAACCACTAGATAGATAACTACTCCTATATTTTTCCATTGGTTAATCAATATAAATTTTATATGTTATTGGCTAGAGGTGACACTCAGATATGTCAGTTTTGACAAAAAAAATTTAGAACTTATATCATCAGCTGTTTTCAATTTGAAACCATTTAGCATTTCATTATACTTTTTATATAAACATCATCCTAATAGCAGAAACAGTGCATCATAGCAACCAGCACTGCAGATTAGTTTAGCATCTCATAAAGAAATGCCAGACTTAAAAATACAAATATAATTTACATCATGTCTCTAGATTATTGTACTTCTTGTATATTCTTAATTTATTTTCTTTGTAGATGCAAATTTTACATATTTTATGAATTCCTAATACTTCTTTAAGATACAGTACTTGATCCAGCATTCTTGGATCACAGGCAAATTTTGTTTTGCTGCAGATAGATACAGAAAATTCTACTACTGGAAACATCATTAATCTTTTATTTGTTTTATCGGATAATTTAATTTCACAGTGCTTACTTTATAACATCATTCAAGAAACTTGATTTTATAGTACATTCTGCAGTATAAATTTTGAAGATAATTTTTAAGTTAATAAAAATTATTTTATATCCTTTCATCAATATTAAGTGTATTAATAATAATAAAAATGCATTATACATAAAAAATTGTCTTGAAAATCAAAATTTTATGTTACTCACCCTCTTTTCATGATTTTTCCAAATGATTACTGAAATAAACAATATTGTTTTCAGAATTTTTGTAAAATATTTTAAAACTTGTTTAGGTAAATTGGAGTGTAAGGTTGAATTTATACTAACTATGTGAAAAATGCCAGAGCCAGAAATCGAACCCAGGCACTTGCTTAACATGCAAATACTCTACCACTGAGGTGCCCTGGCTGATAATTAATTTGGCATTTCTCACATAATATCTAGGGCTGTGCCGATTAATCGATTAATCGGTTCGGTTAATCGATCAATGCTTTGTTTCGATCAATTTTTTTAATCGAGTTAATCGGATCGATTAAACCGATTAAAATTTTGCAAAATCCGATTAAAATTTTCAAACTACGAATTAAAGTAAAAATGTTGTTCTGCCTACAAAATATTTTTTCACATATTTTGCTAACAAACATTCTACGAAACATCCATCAAACAATGAAAAAGCAAAATAATAATAATAATAATAATAAATAAATAAATAAAAATAAAACCTTTCAAAAGAAGTTGCACGTTTGTTGATAGATAAAGGGGGAGGACAGTTATTGAACAAAATGCCGCTTCATGTGCATGCTGGAGAAACACCACCTGTCTGTAGCCTTCTACAGAAGGTGTTGGCTAGGGCAATAGTATTCTCAGAAACAAGAAGCTTTCAAAAAATGGAAAAGCTAAAGATTAAAAAAAAAAGGGATTGAGATTTCCGCTATCCCTCTGATGGGGGAAATGTCAACAGAGTTTCACAGTATCTTCAAGCATTTATTGTCTGCTCAGAATTGCTTATAGTAACCATTGAAGTAGAAACAGAAAATAATATTCCGTGTTCTAGTCCAAAGTGACAAAGAAGAACTAAAATATAAGAATTTGAAATTTTTATGATAATGATATGGAATTTTGAGTATTCATTTAAAAATAGTGACAAGCGAAATGGACAAGGCCTGCAAAAATAAAACTAAAATATGTGTAAATTCACTTAATGTTTTTTCAAAATGAATCGAAATATTAATTTATTAAAAAAAAAAAAATGAATAAGTGAAATTATTTATATAAAATTAACACTTAAAGTCACCAATTATTACTCTGAAAATTGATTTAAATTTCAGTTATGAAACAAATATAATTGATTAGACAAAAATTTTTGAAAAAAAAAAAAATTAGTCAAACTTATGAATAATATATATATATACTAGGGTGGGCCGAAAAAATTATTTTTTGAAATTGATTTTGGTTTAGTGCGGAAAAGTTGTGTAATGGGTCTGTAAGAAACCTCTAAAAATTTTATCAGTTTTGTTTAATATTTAACCGCGCCCCTTTGGCACTGAAAAACTGAAAAAAAGAAAAAAAAAGTTTTTTCAAAAAAATTAAATTTCAAAAATTAATTTTGAATTTAGTTCTGGTATATTGCAGAAATGTTACCTAATGAATCAGTTAGAACCCTCAAAAACTTTCATCAATTTTGCCAAATATTTAGCCGCGCCCCTCTGACATAAAAAATTGAGAAAAAGAGAAAAGCCGGGTATTTTGAAAAAAGTATATTTTAAAATAATTGAAACTAGTTATACTATATAACTAAAATATTACATAATACGTTACTACGAACAAATCCAAATAAAATTCAAATAATTTTACTTTATTTTTATTTGCGTATTTAAAAATAATAAGCATACATATTCACATAAGAAATTGAAGCTTATCTTATACCCTACTTTCGTTTTTGTTTCTTTTCATTCAGATTTCAAACGATAGATTGCGTTCTACTGCTCCTATTGCTTCCAAGGTCAATTTAACTAATAGATAAGATAAAATATTGGATTTCGTTTCATTCTACGTTTGTTTGTCAAATGAAACGGTTGTTATGGAGAAACGTGTGATTAAAAAAGTGATGCGAGCAAACTCAAGTCGTCCGCTGTTTGGAACAGGGAAAGTTTTATTCCCTTCTGATACTGTTTATCTTCCAACTTATGAGGACATAATAAGATGTTATCAAAGTATCAGATTGCAAATAAAGGGACACAAAAGTCAAGAAACTTCTTCAAGAACTGTGGCCGCAGCGGTAGCAAAAAAAATTATTGATATATGGAAACGTGCTTCGATACCTGTTGTATTATTAAACCTGTTGTATTAACTGCCATGGTTTTATCTTACAACTGTAAATATAAGAACGTTATAAAACCTGCTAAATCTAGGAATACGCCGTTTTTACAATCGAAATTGAAGAAATTTAAAGCAGATGCCGCAAAATTGTTCGACATTTGTGCTTGTAAATGCCAAGATTTATATTCGTGCAATTGCGAAAAAAAACTAAAAGTTCCTGAGAGAGAAAAAGAATTTTTAATTGATCAAAGGACAGTTAGAAAAATGGCTATTGAAAATCTGGATATAGTAACAACCCACCAACTACAAAAACGAGTGCGTCGAAAAATGGAAATATCCGATTGTCCAAACAAGAATAAAATGTCAATGCCCAGTACCAGTGGATTTCAAAATAAAGAATCTCATAACATTTCGAAAGATAAATGATTTAGAGATTGAGTCAGAAATGGATACAAAAAATGCAGATCAAGATTTCAAGTGGTTTTGTCATCTTTTAAGAAAACATAAACAAACTGAAACGCCATCAAGATCGTCCGATCAAATGAGAATTTCTATGCCTCATACAGCATTGGCTGCAGATTTAACTGGTGCCTCAAATAGAGCAGTGGCCAAAATTACTACTGCAGTTTTGGCTGATTTCAATTTAGTTTCGCCTGAGCAACAAGCATATATAGTTGATAAAAACAAAGTGAGAAGAGAAATAGAGAAGAAAAGAAAAAAAAGTAAGGGAAAACGATTTAAGACTATTTGAAGAAAAACCTATTAAGAGTTTGTATTTTGATGGGCGCAAAGATGAAACTATTCAACAAATAGATGGTCATCGAAAATTAACATCAGAAGCTCATGTAGCATTAATAGAGGAACCAGATAGCAAATATATGGGTCACATATCGTTAACTGCTGGTGAAAGTGCAAAAGGAATAGCTGAAGTTATTATGGAATTTACAAGAAAGAATAACATAAGTTTGCAGAACCTATCAGTTATCGGATGTGACGGAACAAATGTAAATACGGGATGGAAAGGTGGAGTAATACGTTTGCTTGAGACAAACATTGGAAGACCACTACAATGGAATGTATGTTTGCTTCATACCAATGAGTTGCCACTAAGACACCTTATTCAAGAAACAGACGGTTGCACATGGGGACCATATTCATATTCTGGACCTATTGGATTGCTTTTAAAAGACTGTGAGAAACGTCCAATGGTCAAATTTGATAAAATGGACTCTACACTTCAGCATTTGGATCCGCAAGATATTAGAAAGCTAAGTACAGATCAAAAATATTTGTATCGCATCTGTCAAGCCATAAAAGATGGTACTAGTTCTCCTATGTTGACTGACAGTAATCCAGGTAAACTTAGTCATGCACGATGGCTGACTACCGCAAACCGTTTGTTACGGTTATACATTAGCACACCAAGCCCATCAGAGAATCTTATAATACTTGTGAAATATGTAATGCTGGTTTATGCTCCAATGTGGTTTGAAATAAAAATGAAATCGCATTGCCAGTATGGTTCCCAATATTTTTGGAAAATGATATCCTTTTCAAAGCAGCTTCCAGACAAACCTAAGAAAATTATCTTTAAAGTTTTGTCAAACAATGCATATTATGCGCATCCCGAAAATTCATTGGTAGCAATGTTGCATGATTCCAGGAAATACATCCGGGAACTAGCAGTTAGGCGCATTCTAGGCGCTCAACAAATAAAAATGAAGAACTTGAATGGTTTACGAGTTTTCAAGGCTCCTCAAGTTAATTTCGAAGCAGACGACTACATTGATTTAATTGATTGGTCAAACTGTGTTGTAACAGAGCCACCTCTTACAATGCATTTAAAAGATAAAGACTTGAAAGGAATGTGCAAAAAAGAAGAGGATCAATTAATGACATTCGAAAAATTACCATGTCATACGTAATCTGTTGAACGATGTGTTAAATTAGTATTTGAAGCTGCAATGAAAGTTTGTGGTGATATTGCAAGGGATGGCTATATTCGTAGCAAACTTCAAGCAAGAAAAGAACTCCCAACGTTTGACAATAAAGGAGAACATTATTCGAGTACCTAATATTCAATAAGCAACAGGTATTATTAAATCCAACATAAATTTGTATATTTTTGCTTTAATCTTTATTTTGTTACTATGTAAGAGAAAATATGCTTATATACAAGAAAAAATATGTTTGTAATAATTAACCAAGTAAAAAAATAATAAAGTAAAGTAATAGTTATAGTCATAGAATTTTTATTTATAATACTAATTAATTAATCAATTATGTCAATAATAATTTAGAAAATAATGAATAGTTTATCATAGTACAGGTTTTCAGAAAATCCGATATTTCTTTCATTTTTCTCCAATTTTTGATGTCAAAAGGGGCACGGTTAAACAATGAAAAAAAAATTATACAAATTTTTATGGGTTCTAATTGACATATTATGTAACATTTTTAATGAATGTCTTTAAAAATTTTGAATATTTTTTCAAAATATATTTTTTTTCCAGAAAAAGCTTTTTCCGTTCTTTTTTTCCGATTTTCAATGTCAGAGGGGCGCGGCTAAATATTGATTAATTTTGATAAAAATTCTTGTGAGTTCTAATTGGTCCATTACACAACTTTTCATTCTATACCAAAATCAATTTCGAAAAAAAAAAAAATTCGGCCTTTATCCAAAAAAAGCTTTTTTCCGTTTTTCAATGTCAGAGGGGCGCGGCTAAATAATGATTAATTTTGATAAAAATTCTTGTGAGTTCTAATTGGTCCATTGCACAACTTTTTCATTCTATACCAAAATCAATTTCGAAAAAAAAAATTTTTCGGCCTTTTTCGGCCCACCCTAATATATACACAATATGAGAGTTTTATTCATCATTGAAATAAAATTATAAAAAGAAAAATGAAAACCGATTAAAAATCCGATTAATCGACCGATTAATCGATTAATGAACTACGATTAACCCAGTTAAAACTCTTAATCGATTCCCACCCCTAATAATATCCATTGGCAAAGTCATCGTGTCTGCTAATGCAGATATAATAGATGATGATATTATTCATTTCACAACTCTTAATTAACTACAAAATTTCAACTTAGAAATTTTTATTTGTAAATTCAATATTAACAAATATTTTAAAACTGTTTGATTTTTATGAAGAGTCTGTTTTATGTTCGCATGTGTTTGCAAAGGATCTATTTTAAGTTTACCGATTTTCTTATAGGAGACTATTTAAATTCAGTGATTTTTATGAAAAGACATTGAATTTTATAAAAGGTCTGTTTTGTGGACTTTGCTTTTGTGTGTGTGTGTGTGTGTGTAGTTGATTGACAAATAAGATGCGACATTTTTGTTGGCAAAATACACAAGTAAGTATTTCAACACTGATTAAAATAAATTATGTTTAATTGTAAGTAATTGCTGAAATATGTACCAAATATGTAGTCAGAAAACGTAATTATTTTGCTGAAAATCAACAAAATGTCTGTTTGACATATATGTTGGAATTCCAAAATGCGTGATATTTAGCCATATATTTCTGATATGCAGGATTATTTCGCTATTGTTTAAATTAGTTTGTTTGATTGCTGCTATTTGCCGAAATATGTTATTTTTACAAAGATCGATTGAGGAAACTTATGAAACTTAAGTAATAAAAAAAGGGCAGTTTAATTTTCTTAAATCACTGCATTATTTTGTTTAGTAACTATGAGAAAAGTGTATTTTTCATTTCTATAAAAAGGACACATTAATAATATGAAAATCATTTTTATGATTGCTTTTCAGAACTGTTTTACTGATGGTCTGTTATCAGTGACATAAATAATAAGTATTTCAATACTATTTTTTTTTTTTTTTTTAAACATATTTATCATGTATCATTGAAAATGTAAAAATTAATGGATATCTGTCAATTATCAGTGTTAAAAGTTTTTGCATTTTTTAATATGTATTTTGTTATTTACATATTTAATTTCTCTCTTTTTTTGTCTGGTTAATTTTTAGGGTGGACTTGGTATGAAAAAAGAAAGGTGCCTATTTTTATTTACAGATTTACTTTTAATTGCAAGTATAAAGAAAAAAGGTGGTGCTATTAGAAAATCCTCTTTGGCTGTGTAAGTGTTTTATCTTTATCTTTATTTTTTTTTTTAAATAAGGCAATTTTTTTGTTTAGTAGTACAGGGTGTCTACTAAATACTGTAGCACTTCAAAAAATAAGAGTTAATTCTAATCATTTGGTAAAACAATTTCATACACATATTAGACAAGACATATCTAAACTTCGACCATAACTTCAGGACCTTGTGCTCATTCTTCCAGAGCTTCAGTTTCTTTTTCTAATCAATTTTTACTGCATTTTGCCATTGGTGTTAGTTTTTTCTTTTTCCCCCACATTCCAGATTGTGCTATTTTGTTTTCTCTTTCTTTCCATGTTATTTTATTTGGATTTTTGAATTTTTCCACTTTTTTTCAGTCTTAAGTGCCTGAGTCATACTCTTAAATAGATTTGTGCCACAATCAGTCAAAGACGTAAGAGATTATCTTTAGTAATCTATAAAGATGGTGCTCAATTTGAATAAAATTATTTCAAGTTTAAACTTTCATTTATAGTGTTCATCACATTGGTGGGTCTATCATTTTCCATTTTATATCTGTATAATAAAATGATTCAATATTTGTAACAGTATTTTGTAGCCACCCTGTAGTTAGTTGTCAATGGCATTTTAAAATAATCAGTTTATTTTTATTTATTTATTTATTTATTTTTGTCTCAAATGGAAAGTTATTGTTTTAAATGTTAAAAAAATAAATTAATTAATCTACTGATATGCTGTTGCAATTTTGTTACAGCTATCACACTGTTACTTTATACTTTTGAAGCATAAATATATATCTTGCACAGGACATTTTTTTTACATGCTAAAAATATATACCATTTGTAACTTTAATATCCTGCTATGTTGTTTGAATTATTCACTATTTTATGTTTGTTTATATTTGTATATTTTCTGATATTTGTACATTTCTGTGCTTGAAATATTTATTGTCATATGAATTTATTCTAAATATTTTCTCATACTCTATTCTCAAAACTTGGAAGACAGTGCCTGGATGCATGTGAAAACAGTAGTGCAGCATGCATAACTAGTGCCTTGGGTATGATACCTTTTTGGCACCCCTATCCCTGAAATATATATAATAATGTAATATGCAGAATGAAATTGGGAATCATTTGTCATCCAGGGCATGATAGACCCCCCCCCATACACACACACATTTCACCATTGCATGACAATCGTATAGAATTTTTTAAATATCATACAGAATTTTATCCCAAGTCATGCTTCTTAGCCTAATTATATACAGTTTTCTCCAAAACTTGCATAAACAGGGGGTAGAGCCTCTTAGATCCCCCTATGAATGGCATTTCACTTAGGCCAAACACTCTAGTTCAGACCATAGGCCTTATTCTACACAATCACAACTTCTGTTTGTCATTTTTCTATTTTTTGCTATGAATTTCTTTGTATATTCTTCTTCTCTTAAATATGTAAATCTTCGAATTTTTACTCTACAAATGTATATGCAAATTGGAATAAAAATCTTCTTTCATAAGCCACGATCTGTAAGGCAGGAGTGATTCTGTTTTGAAATTTATAGAAAAAATTAAGGCTGACTGTTTTGAAAAAATGAAAAGAATATACAGGGTGGTTCTAAAATATGTCAAAAATGTAAAGGCAGGTAAAGGGACCTAAATAAGCAGATTTCATGTAGGAATGTGTGTGCGATAATGACACATTAAAGCACTAACTTGTCTGGCTGATTCCTATCCAGGAATCGCTCCCTGTACATCCTTTGAGCAGCTAATCCATTTCCTTGTGCAGCCCCATACATGAAATGCATGTTGGCCAGCTCCACATTGGTGAAGTGATGCATGTCACTCGAGATCCATGCGGGAAATGATAAATCTAGCTAGCGAAGCACTTTTATACGCCACATTCATCAGCGCTCTCTACCGGCTTGAGGTGGTATTACCGTACTCACAATCCTGTATGAAATCTGCTTATTTAAGTCCCCTCTACCTGCCTTTACATTTTTGACATTTAATTTAGGATCACCCTATATATATATATATATATATACAGTACTACACAAAAGTTTAGACAATGACGTTATTCATCTTTAAAATTTAGAATTATGACGTCAGAATTACAAAAATCTGTATATATATTTAAAATGCTATAATCAAAAGACAGTCATTTGATTTTCTATAATTCAAATTTTTTTGATAAAAATAAAAATTTGCTTGTCGCAAAAGTGTAGACATGATTATGAGTTTGTGTAAATATTTGCTGGCATATGCAAATTTAAAATCGATGATGTCATAAATTTTGAGTACTTAAGTTCTGCAAACGATAACGCTTCGTAGTCGACATGCCGCAAGCTAAAAAAATTCAAGGGAATGAGGTTTCAATGATTTGGCAGTTGAAAGCTGAAGGGAAGAGCGTTTCAGAAATTTCGACTATTATTAATAGATCTATAGAGTGCATTTGGTATTTAAATCATTTTTGTAAGATTAGACAGGTAGTTGTTGAACCCTCAATTGATATTAGAGTCCTGCACGGGTTGGGTTTCACCTGACCCGAACCCGACAAAAAAATTTTCATCAACCTGAAAACCGACTTGAACTTGCAATAGAGAATTTTTACGACCCCCTACCTGATCCAAACCCAACCCGAAACCTGAAAACTAAATGAAGATTACTAATTCATCTAAAAATCATGCAAAACTTTTTTTAAGTTATAAAATAAGGTCAATTTTCATTGTCACACAGTTGGCAAATTATTAAAAAAATAATTTAAAATGTATTTACTGATTGTATTAAGTTAAAAGTTTAAAAATCTGAAAAATGGATTAATAATGATTTTTAACCATTTATTTGAGTTGTGAACATATGAATTTCAAGAGTAAAAAAAAATGTATTTCAATTTAAGTGTTAGCAATTTATTGTTTAATACTTATATTCTGAAAAAAAAAAAAAAAAGATTATCATTGTTTATTACTTTCGTTCGATATGGATGTTTACTTTACTATAATAATTTGGGTAGCATGTATGTGATTTGTAGTTAAACTTCTGCTTTCTTACGATCACTTTACACGATCAGCAAATTAGCTTTTCCCATTTGCAGTTTTGGTGCATTGTTTATTTGTTCTGGAGAAGCCGATAAATAATATAATTTGCCTTAATGGAATTTGTTTCCTAAATAAGTTTATTTTACATTACTTTTTTTTATTTAAATCACAAGTATTTCCTCTATATTTGCTGTATATATAAAATGTAAATCGAAGAAAATTCAAAGTTTTGTTAACATAAAAGTGAGGATTAAAATTCGTTAAAAATAAAGGTATCTAAAAAAAAAAAAAAAAAAGAAAGAGAAAGAAAATGTAAATTGAGAAATAATTTAAATTCCCAGAACGTAAAAGTGAGGTTATATTGTATTTCTTTTATATATTAACAATAGTCAATAAAGATTTATAGCACTTTCTAATTTTCATATAATTTCTACAAAAGATCCGTATTAGATTTGTTGAAGAAAAGAAAATGTATACAGATATTTTTTTTATGCTTATACAAATCCAGATTTTTTTTTTTTTTTCTGGCGGATATCAGCGGATATGAATGCAGAGCTCCGACACATGTCTAAATTCAGTTATACAGCTATAATTATATCTACAAATTTATGCTTACAATTGTAAAATTTTTTTAATTTTTTTTTAAATATGTTCTAAAGCCGACCCGACTCATAGAAAACTAAACCTGAACCGAACCCGACCCACAAGAAAAAAAATTTCAGATAACTTGACCTGTAAGAAAAAAAGATTGTTCAACCCAACCTGCAAAAAAAAAAAAATTGTCAACCCAACCGTGTCAAGTCAGGTCGGATTCGGGCAAAATTGGGTTATCCGACCAGATGCAGGACTCTAATTGATATTCCTAAAAGGTTTGTCATATTTTATTTAAATTGCTCCATGTTAAAAAAAAAAAAAAAAAAAAAAAAAAAAGACACTACTTTATACAAAACACAGTCTTTATAAAAATCTTATACCAGTGATGTTGTTAGAGTTTTGCATGTTTGTATTCATAAATTTGTAAAAATTTTCTGCTTTTTTTCCAAGAAAAAGAAATTTACTATGTGCTTATTAAATCTTTAAAAAGATTTCAAAATCCGCTGTAAGAAGAGCTTGTATGCTCTGCTGTGGTAAATAATTTATACAACCATCACTATAACAGAGCCTTATGTATAATGCTTTTGCTCTTAATATCTGTCTCACTTCATATTTATGTGTATGCTTTCTTAACTGTAAATTTTACATTTTAATATTTTATTTTTAGAAATTCGACAGCTGTTGGTTCTTTAGAATCAAACAAGTACAAATTGCTCATGAGAACGTCTCTTCACAATGTTGATATTGTTAAAAGTATGCATTTTTTAAATTTTTAAAATTTTATTCCTAATCATTCGACTCATAGACTATGAATTAAAGACAAGTATATTTTTATATTTCTTTTATTTATTTCAAACAAATTAGTGTAACCTAAAAAAAGTATTATATTTCAATAAAAAATAGGAAAGTGGTAAAAATTATCATTTGCACTCTTGACAGATATTAAAGGTGTGCTCTCCACAAATAGCCTTGTTGCAGTAGTTGCATACGTATTTTGTCATTTTGTGTTTCATAGATGGACAGAAAGTGCAAATTCTGCATTTGTTTGCCACACTTTTAATCGTGTCTTCTGTGGGCTTTTCAATATTCAAAATATCTTCAATATTTATTTTAATAATTACTAAACATTCGGCTGTTAAATGGGGATTACAGTAAATATCGAAAAGTAACAAGTATATAGCTGTGCCTATCACCTTTGTATAACTCATTTTACTTATGAAGGTACTGTGAGTGAGGTGGTGTGAGCACAACGGGAACATCTCGAATTCGCAAAACTAGCAGGGGTCGGTAGTCTATTAAGATGAATGTTTAGTTATCTAAGAAAAAATATTTATTGTCCTTACTTGTTAATTATAAGCTTATTTATTATATGAGATTCCAAAGTTGGGTTGCATTAATATATATATATTTATTTATTTTAAATAATGTAATGTAATTAAGAATTCATTTAACTTAGAATTGTTTTCAAGGAAATATAGAAATTGTTTTTTTAAATTTTGAAAAAAAGCAGAAATGCTCTTTATTGTTAAATAAATAAATAAATTAATAATAATAATAATAATAAACTAGAGTAACTTTATTTGATTTTCTGAACATTTAGTTTGGACATTTCAATAAATTTGAGCTAGTGAATAATTTAGTAAATAAACCAAAGTCAAAATTACAATAGGCTGTTGGAATACTTTTTCTCAAGTATGTGTATTTGTACAAGGGATTGTAATGCATTTCAATTCTTTTGTGCATCCCTCTAAATTATAAATTTTAGGCACATAATTTCTTTTAACATCATGCTATAGCAATATTTTAAAATGCATATCATTTTCAATCTCTTTCAAGTAATTTAGTAAACTTCGGATAATTAGCTCTATAGGACATAATTTGTGTAAATTCATAAATGCTTCTCTGTAAAAGAATTGCAAGTGCTGTATTCACAATTTGTATAATGACCATACCTTATAAAATTAATATGTTGTCAGGGGTCTGTCCAGAGGAAAACTTGGGTCCGTTAAAGGACTCTTCACAAAATTTTATATCTTAGAAAGGGATCCTTCACAAAATTATTTATCCTATAATGGACCCTTCACAAAATTTTTTTATCCTGAAAAAGGACCCTGCACAAAAATTTCCCCCTTTAAATTTTCCCCTTTAAACTACGATTAATCTGTTTCATTTCGAAAATTAATCATCCATGGGATGAACAGGCCACCTGTACAATCAGATGTGCTTTGCTGTATTTCCTCGAAAAGCTGATATTAAATTTCTAATTTATAAAAGGTTTCTATACATATGTGTGAGTTTACCTTTGTAAAAATGAACAGTCATTGTCCAAAATGAAGCCTTCATTGTAATTTTATTTTAATTAAGTCTATGACTGTAATTTATAAGAATTTTTCTTTGTGCCCACATTTAAGTTCTATATGTCCCTACTCATGAAAATAGATGTTGTTTGTGTGAAAGTGACCTAGAACATATTCACCAAATTTAAGTTCAATTTAATCTTTCAGACATCATCATGTTCATGTGCACACATAACAGCATATATATGTAGAAAATTACAGAGTGTCTTTAGGAATTTTTTTTTTTTAAATTCTATGCCTGTCTGCGGCATTTCAGCCATCAGCAGATGAGTAGCCTAGTAATATAATGAAAGAGTAAAAAAATTAGAATAAGAATTAGCCTCCAACGAGTTGTCAATGATAAAATAAAAAACAATAGGACAATTCTTGAGATGTGCAGCATCCTTTTCACCCTGTTGGCACAAAGGGCAGCACCTAATACTGAAAATACTTGAATAGGCTCCATCCCCAGCATATTTTATTATATTTTCTACTGAACCATCAATGCACACAGAGAGCCATTTGTCTGGAGGATACTATGTATAGTAGCCAAAGCAGTATTCTTTAACTCACTCTGCATAGAAAGTTGCATGTTAACATTCCAAGCAAGGTCTAGTTTGGATCTGTAACATTTCATGGTTAATACAGGATTTCATTCTGATGAAAAAATTTTATGAGTAGTAGTAGGGATATCATAAGTAGGGATGTGCCAGATCGTCAAAAACTGTGATCTGCAGATACAGATATCAGTTTTTCTATATCCTTGGATACAGATATGGATCTTTTACTCAAAGGTCCACAGACACGGATCTTTGAAAAATCTATAATAATTAAGTACATATGTAACAAATTTTCTTCCATTACCCATTTACTGTATGTAATGGAAGTAAGGTATTCGGTTTCAATATCAATTTTTCACTGGTTACATGCTTTAAGGTCCAAAAAAGTGGATAATGCATCAATCTTTTAAAAATGAATGTTTCATTTCTAACGATTCACAGTTAAACACCTGCTTTCAAACTGTCGCTTTAGGTATAAACAGCTACTTGATATCGATTTTGGTGCACTATTTATTTGTTACTTTCTTCTATATTCAACAGAAGAAAGTATTGGATTCGTAAAAATGTTCGACCTCCGGTTTTTGATGGATTTACACGTTTTGAGAGCTGTAGAACACGATTTGACCATTTTTAGAAAATGTCTGTGTCTATCAGTCTGTGTGTCTGTGACAAAATTTTGTGGCAACTGTATCTCAGAAACTGCTGTACAGAATTTCATACAAATTGGTATGTAGTTGCACCTTGACATAAATTAGTGCCTATCAACTTTTGGTAAAAATTGTCTTACAGGTTGCGTTGCCCTCCTGCTTTTTCTAAATTTTTAACATGGTGATATAGGACAAAATTTTGTATAAATGTGCATAAAGAGAATTATTTTTTAGTAATCATTACGAAATTTACAAGAATTATTTATAATATAGATAGTCAACTGGGGAAAAAAATTTGTATGTGTAGGAGCCTCGTGAACCCCCCTGGGGGGGGGGAAGTCCCCCCTCGAGGGGAGTAAATTTTCAAGATGGGTATCTTTTGAAAGGTCTCATCAATACCTTTAAAACGAATGGTTGAACTATAAATCTGTGATAATTTAAAACAAATTTATCGATTTTTTTACTTTTTACAAAAAAGAAAAAAAAAAATTAGATTTTTTTTTTTTTTTTTAAACGAAATTTAACCAAACTTGGTATTTAGTTGAGCCCCTAACATAAACTGGTGCTGATTAGATTTGGGGATCAATCGCTCAAGAGGAGGTGCTGTGATCGTATTTTTTTTAAATTTTTAACATGACAGTATAGGATAAAATATCGTATAAATGTACATAATGAGAGTTATTCTTAACCTGTGATTGTAAAATTAATATGAATTATTGATAATAGTAGTAGTTAATGAGGAAAAAAATTTTGTGCATATGGGGGAGGGTAAATTTTCAAGATAGGTATCTTTCGAAAGGTCTCGTCAATATCTTTAAAACGAATGGTTGAACTATAAATATGTGATAATTTAAAACCAAGTTATAGATTTTTCTTTTTTACTTTTAACAAAAAAAAAAAAAAAAAAAATCTTTTTTTTTTTTTAATATTGTTATTGAGTGAATTTGTATAGGAAAATATAGAAGAAAGTCTTGTGGTGGCCACAACATACTAGTTAAAGTATAATATCTGCCGTATTGAATCCATCTCTCAGCTGTAAAATTACAAGATTAAAACAAGCTGACATGGGAAAAAAAAGGTCTGTTTGCCAGATAAGAGATGTTGATCAAATCCATGATTCCAAATGGGGTTTCACCATAGGACACAGCCAGATCACCATTTATATTCAGGTTGCTTTGGTGAATAAACTGCAATGATAGAACTCAATAAAGAATTTAAAATGTTACAAAATATGCCTAATTATTTAACCTGCCTCGTTTATTCTGGACATACATACACTGTAAAAATAGCAAAAATGAATTCATATAAATATATCCAAATCTCATAAAATTTTAGAATTTTATTTCAGTATTGAAATTGTTCATTAATTTCTTACATGAAGCCTTTTACTTTAATGTTACGTCTAGGCAAATGTATTAATTCTTCCTCTTTTGTATACTTTGTACCCAAGAAGATATTTTTAGTTACAGGTTACTTTAGAATAGCCTTCCCCATGATTTTAAAATTTAATTTGATTATTATGTGATTATTTAATTGATGATTTCCATAAGGCAGATACTTTTATTAAAGTCACTGTACCTATCTTGATGTATTTTCAAATCTAATGATACTTGCAATCTTATCATTTCATTAAATAATTTAACTATTTTCACTGATAATTTTACTTTCAGAAATTGAAGAACCATGTGTTCTAAAGTTTATGAAAGAAATTTCTACATTAGAAAATGATGTTGCAACTTTAGGGAAAATTATAGATTTAATAGGAACTCTGAGCTTTCAAAACCAGGTAAATATATTTATGTATTCTAAATAATAAATGATCATTTTAATATACTTAAACAAAAATTGTATAAGGAATTATTTAATAAATAAACTCTTATGTAATATTTTCACACTTCCATAATTATTATAAAGAAAATTTGTAAAAGAAGTTATTAAATGTAAGTAATATACTTTAATTTTGCTCATCAAGCTTTTTGTATATATCAATATTTGTAGAAATCCTTTTTGTGTAAATCTTATTTTTGCATCCTACATACTTTATTTTATACTGGTTTTTTGCTCTTTAAATTTTATTTCTTTACTTAAATAGCTATTGGAAGAAACTGTGAAAGATATTCTTTCAAATTTAAATAAGCAGTTAGCAGAAAAGCAAGCTTCAAGTTCACAAATGATGAGTTTAGAACTTGCAATAGGTATAGAGTAAGTAAATCATATATATTATCTAAATTTTTATTGTTCCTATAATTCTTATCTTTTTCTTTTAATGAGCCATTGATTTTGCTTATTATTAGGTTCTTATATTTTAAATACATTGAATGTAAAAGTAATTTTTCTCAAATCCATTAGGTACCATTGTTCTCATTTTGCAAACATTACCTTCTGATATATATATATATATATATTTTTTTTTTCCTCAAAACAACTATTCAAGACTTTTTTAACAATTATTTTTAATACAATTTTAAATCTTGCATATATGATACATTCTATATATACATATATATTTTCTTTTTAAAGCTCGGTTTAAGTTTCTATTTTTTGTAGAATTAAAAAAGAAAAGTGAAGTTTGTCATTTTTGTTTTGTTTACCTCATACATCCATATTTTAAAATAATACAGTAGTACAATTTATTTTCATACTTTAAAATAATTTATAAGTGTTTACTAAATATAAAATAACTAATGGAAAAGGAAAATTTCATTTACCTTGATTTTAAGTGGACTAATTTTAAACTTGTTTCTATTATGGAAACAATGACGTCTTCATTGGTTTTTTAAATTAAGTAATCTGATTGTAGGAAGTTTGCCTCTTCCCTTTTTATTTCTACACTTTACTTGCGTGCAAGTGGCATAGAAGACTGGTCAAACATGACTGGTTAGTGTTCAGATATCAGAGGTTATTTTTCTTTTCTCCAATGTTTTCAGCTTGTTTTTATTAAATTCTAGAATTTGTTCAATATCTCTCACTAGTGTAATTTTTTATGTAATGTATGTGTAGGCTGAAAGGCGGTGCTGCTATGCTGCAATTTTTTTCATTTATGGGAATTCTGTATTTCAGTTTCTATCGTGTTCAAGTTTTTTAAACCTCATATATGAAATGTCTTTTATAAAAAAAACTATGCAGTTCAATTTGTATGTGTATTGGCCAATAGATAGAGTTATCATTCAACTCTATTTAGGTTTCATGTAGTTTTCCCATGAATTAGTATATTAGAATGATGTATTAGAGAAGTTTTGTGCTGGCCACAGCATACTAGTTTTTCTTTGGTATCAAGTAAAAATGAATAATTTTTAACTTATTTCACTAAGGAAAACTTGTGCTATATATTTTTTATTTTAATATTTATTTTATGCATGAGATATTAGAAAAGCTAATATAATTATTGATGTTTAAGTAGATTGATATATTTAAGTATTATTATTTGAAGGCGCCTAATGTTAAGTATATAAAAATTTGACTTGAGGTGAAATAGATATAACAAAGCAGATGTACACCAATGTTTAAAATAACAAAATACAAAATAAATAATTTGAATACTGCAGTTTCAGTAGTGTTAAGCATACTGTCATCAATGAAGTGTAAGTTTACTTTTCTACATCTAATGTTATATATTTTATAAGTTTGTTTTCAAGAATATTTTCTACATTTAAAGTTCCATTTTTTAGTATATCTTTTCATTGCAGTGATGAAACAAGAAATTTAACTTTTATATTTCCAAATCCTGAACAAAGAATGACGTGGGAAGTAGCTTTTTCTGAAGCTAAAGAAAGATTAGGTAATTTAAAGCTTTTTTTTTCTTTTCCCCTTAAATTATTTAATCATTGTACACTTTTGAAAAAATTTTAATCATATAAAAATGTGTTTTAAATATTAACAATTATTGAAATATGTTTATAGTCAGTGTCATAAAATTTGATCTAGTTTGTATATACAGGGGTCGATCCAGGTTTTAATTTTTGGGTCCCTTTTTTGTGAAAAACAAAATATTTTTGTGAAATTTTTATTTATTTTTGTGAAATATAAAATATTTTTGTGAAAAAGTAAAATATTGTGTAAAATTTTTCATTTTTACAATCACTTTATGTAATGTTTAATATCAAGTTAATAGTTTCGTTGAGCCAAATTAAGGCATTAATTAAAAATAATACTGAAAACATTTAATAAAAGGATCATTTTTATAACAAAAATTCTTGTGAAGAGACTCATTTTATGAATTTGAATTTTGTGAAGGGTCCCTTTTCATGGATTTGAATTTTGTGAAGGGTCCCTTTTTATGAATTTGAATTTTGCGAAGGGTCCCTTTTTACTATGGGGAATTTTGTGAAGGGGCCGCAAAAGGGACCCAAATTTCGCCTGGATCGACCCCTGATATAAAACATAATTTTTTAAAAGAATATTTTTTGGCACTTTTCTTTGAGATTCTAATATATCTTTATTTATTTTACATCAAATATTAGCATAGAAAATAAAAATTTGTAAGTTCTATTCCTTAAAAGTCATTAAGAGAAAGAAGGACTAAAAGGATGGAGGGGGGAAAGGAAAGGGCAGAAAAATTAGGATTGAATTTAATACATTCATTCAGGTCAAGAAATCAGCTTTTTTTTTTTTATATATATATATATATATATATATGAAAGGATAAAGAGAGGTAAGTTTTTAAATTATTATTTTATTATTTTAAATTAATAGTGAACAATAATTTAAAGAAAATCCCATTAGAAAGTCTTAACTTAAAAGTAATTCTAAAGTTTCCCCTGTAAAGTAAGTTTTAGTACAATGCGTGAGCATAACGCAAAAGTCATAAAAGAGAACCAACTTTAAGACAAGAAAATGATGAATAAGTGCAATCTGCAGCTTTTTGTGGTTTGGAGCTGCATAATAATTAATCCCAGTTATCTGGACCTCAGCTAAGCTGTCAATCATTAAGTTAATATCCAATAATAAGAGGAAGGTGTGGTGTGAGTTCCCGCCAAAAATGCCAGTATTTAAGTGAAAACACATGTAGGAGCTCCCTCTCTTCTGCTGATCTCTTGCTTAGTGAACTTACGTCAAAATAACGGCCCGGGAGGGGTCCCAATCGTCACGATCGCGGGCATCCGGTTACACTGCACAGCCCCATTTGCTCAGCCTATAATGATGGATTGTATCTTAGGATGTGTTCCAAATGGATTAATAAAAGCATGCACTGCAATTTGGAGTTATTACTGAGTGCCAGCCTCTTTCCTTCATAGCTATTATGTGACTCAAGTCAGTGAATTCATCACATTAAAATAAGTCGACAAGGATGTGAAAACCTGCATAAAATAAAAAATAAATGTGCTCTAGAAGTCATGGCTGCAAGAAAATTAATTGGTGTCCCCTCTCGGGCACGTAGAAAGAAAACAATAAATTAATCCAAGAAAGAAAACACTAAATTAAATCTATATCAATGAAAGCAGCCTTCTTAAAAGACAAATATCGTTCCTTATCTGTAATACCTAATGGAGAAAAGAAAATAACAGAAAGATTTATTCAATCAGTCATATAGAGCTTTTCTGCTATCTTTCATTCATCAGAAACTGAATTGCATATCAAATAAGTGTGTCAAGTTTAGTTTCTCTCTCTACATCCATCAAGGTCAAGAGCAGATGTTTCTTCCATTTCACAAGAGTGGGAAATCAAGGTCAATGGCCTCTTAATGATTAAAACCAGATGTATTATAAAGCAGAAGTGTCAAAGTCATTTCGTTTTGTTTTGCTGACAGAAAAGTAAAAAAATTTTTTTTTGTTACTACATTCACAGGAGAAAAGTGAGTGAATTATTTATTTATTTTAAGATAAAGAGGAACTTTGATTAAAAGAAAAGAAAATCAATAAACTGGACCAAATAGATTTTGGGAAAATTATAGATATTTAATTTATATATTAAGTTGAATTGTTATGATCTAGAAAAAAAAAAAAAATAATAATAATAATAATATAATTGTTCATTTTCTGCTAAAAATTTTTTTGATATTTTCAAGGTTAAAGTATATTATTTTCTGAATTTTTATTTGAAATTTGAATATTATTGTATTTAAGGGTTACCTTAATTAGTTTTTGTTTTTAATGTTCTGCATAACTATTTAAAAAAAAAAAAGTAATAATAATAATATTAATAATACAATAAGTATTTTTTAATGTGTATTACTTGCAAAATTAAAAAGGAGTATTTTTGCAGTCTCCCATATTTAATAATGAATTTTTATTATATTTAAGGTGTATATAAATTATTTTTTATTGTTTATTTTATGCCTAAGTATTTAAAAAAAAAAAAAAAAAAAATTTGATAATTTCAAGGTTAAAGGGTATTATTTTCTAAAGTTTTATTTTTATTTGAAATTTGCATATTATTATGTTTAAGAGTTATCTAAATTAGTGTTGGCTTTTAATGTCTGCATAATTATTTTTAAAAATTGTTATTTTCACAAAGTTGGTATTTTCTAAATTTTTATTTTTATTTGAAACTTGAATATATTTCATAAAAATTAAATTTCTTTGGAAAAAAAAAAAAAAAAAAAAAAAAATTGAATTTTCTAAATTTGAAGTTAAAAAATAGAAGTTAAGATGGCCAAGGACCCACCCGAAGATCCAGTGATCCCTGAGAATACAGGTGGAGATAATTTAGGTGCCACTTCAGAGACAGAGCAGGGTAATTTAAGTGAATTAAATAACTCTTCCTCTTCTACAAACACACCAGTAAAAGAGGAAAATGTGCTTATTGAATTTTCCCCTGAAAATGGAATGTTATGGACGGCGTGGTTGCCGTATTTTGACGCGTGGTGTCAGGAAAATGGAAAAGATGCGATTTGGAAGGTTAGGAACATACAACGGTTTTTAAAGGGTAGAGCCCTAACAGTTTATGTTAATAATAGCTTAAATATGATGCACTGGGAAGAAGTAGTAGACATTTTTAATGAGCAATTCACTACACCTGGAGAGACCTCTTTAAATGATTTTTCAAGTATTGTATTCAAACAGGGTGACAATGTTATAGATTACTATCATAAAAAACTTCAAGTGGGACGAGCTTTAGGTCTAGAACCTAAATTCTTGTTGGACGGGTTAACAGACGGATTGCCTTTAACGTTAAAACAACTTGTGGTGGTTAATTCCCCGAAAAGCCTAAATGAATGGAGGGATTTGGTTCATCGCTTAGATAAATTGCAACTATCGAAAAAATCAGCTGACCCCCTCCCACCTAAGTCAGATCATTATCCAAAATATAACTACTCACAAGTATTCAATAGGGCCCCTGTGCAATACAATCCCCGTCCACAGCCTTGGAGTTATCGATTTCCTAATGTAAATAGACCCCAGATGGGATACTCTAATCAAAATCAACCCACTAGGACTCATGATAACCGACCCAGTTTACGAGGGCCTAGACCCCAGCAGTCAAACACAAATGCACGACTACATTTTCAAGGAACTTTACCTCCTTTTCCATGTAAACATTGTACTAAAATTAACATCCCTAACGCGTTTCATTGGCATAGAGAATGCCCGTTCAAGCAGGAACAACCGACTCATACCACAGAAGAGTCCACAGTAGGAAACAGTACGACAGAAGGTGTAAATAACACATATTGACAATTTGCCGCGACCGGTCGCATAATTCAAAAGAAGGGTACCCAAAGAAAGAATCAGCAAACAAGTCAAAGTGTTAAAAACCCAAACTCGTACTCTAATCCTATTCCTTTAATTTTCGACACAGGCAGCAGTTTAAGTATTCTTCCTCAACATTTTGTTCAGAAATATCGACTTCCCACACAAAATATCTCGCCAATAAATGTTGTACAAACACAAGGAATGTTGAAGATTACCAAAAAATGTTCCCTGTTATTACAAATAGGTAATATTAGAAAAAATATTGATATGTTTATTTTGAATAATAACTTACCATATGCTCTCCTTAGCTTAGATCATTGTGGACTATTTGAATTAACTTTTGATTGTGCTAAAAAATGTGTAACACAAAATAACAATATTCTACCATTGTTAAAAAATATACCAAGTTGCTCTCAAACCTTACATTTAATTCCTGAAAGTGAAAATACAATTAGAAGTGAAAATGTTAATGTTCAATCAAATAATAAGGTAGAGAAGATAGAGTACACTCCTGCCACTGAAGAAAATCACGTAACTCCTCAGTCTGCTAGAGAAGGAAAACTTCCTACTTTATTATCAAAATATGTCAAAATTTTTGCTAAATCAAAATATGACGTTGGAAGAATTCGTATGGAACCCCAGAGAATTTATTTAACTTCTGATTTACCTATTTCACTCAGAGCATATAGAACTTCCCCTAAGGAAGAAGAAGAAATTAAAACCCAAATTCAAAATTTATTACAGGCAGGTATAATAAAAGAAAGTTGTTCCCCTTATTCGGCACCTGTAACCCTGGTGTATAAGAAGGAAGAAGGAAAAAAGAGTCGTTTATGTGTTGACTTCCGTAAACTTAATTCGATAACAAAAACCGATGCTGAACCACTTCCCCGAATAGATACTTTATTAGATAAATTAGCTAAAGCAAAATTCTTTTCCACCCTCGACTTGGCAAGTGGATATTGGCACATTCCTATCCACCCAAGAGATACTGAAAAATTGGCCTTTGCTACAACTTTTGGATTATATGAATGGAAATACCTGCCCTTTGGCCTCAAGAATGCCCCCGCTATCTTCAATCGAACAATTAGAAGAATCTTAAATAAATACAAAATAGATTTTGCATGTAATTATTTTGATGATATTATTGTATTTTCACAGTCAGAGGAAGAACATTTCAAGCACTTAGAGCAACTTTTTGAAATCTGTGTTAAAGAAAACTTAAAATTAAAATTATCAAAATGTAGTTTTGTCAAAACAAAAATTAATTTTCTAGGATATGAAATTACAAATGGACTTATTACGCCTGATAATCCCAATATTGAGGTCATAAAAAATTTGAAACCACCAAAAAATGTCAAGGAATTACAGAGAGTTTTGGGATCCGTAAATGTTTATGCTAGATTTATTCCACAATATGCAAAAACTAGAGCTCCATTAAATAATTTGCTAAAGAAAAATGTCCCCTATGTTTGGGACCAAAAATGCGAAAATTCCTTCCAAAAATTAAAAAATGCTCTAATAAGTAAACCCATTTTAAGACTCTATGATCCCAAAAGTCCCTGTCATTTATTTGTTGATGCCTCGAGTCATGGTGTGGGATGTGTTGTTAAGCAGGCAGATGAGAATGGCAATTTACATCCAGTAGCATATCATTCTAGAAACTTACGTAATTATGAAAAAAATTATGCCATTACTGAATTAGAATGTTTAGCAATCATTGATGCTTTAGATAAATTTTATCATTATTTGCACGGTCAAAAATTTGTCATACATACAGATCATGCGGCTCTCACTTGGCTAAAAAATGTTAAAAATTTAAGAGGAAGATTATTCCGCTGGTCCCTTAAACTTAGTATGTTTGACTACCAAATTCAATATCAAAAAGGTTCAACTAATATTGAAGCTGATATGTTATCCCGATTGCCTGTTTTAGAAAATGTGTCACACCATGTACACCTCCTTGACTTAAATGAAATTAAAGACAATCAGAAAAAAGAAAATATAATTATTAATGGTAAGAAAATTATTGAAATTGATGATGTAAATGTAATTAAAAAGAAAGGTTTGTATAAGATAATAGTCCCTATGTCATTAAGATTATCCCTACTAGAGAAAACCCACACTCAATTTGGACATCCTGGAATTTATAAAATGGTAAATTTAATTACACCCCAGTATTATTGGCCTAATATTAATAAAGATATTGAAAGTTTTGTGAAACATTGTCATATTTGTCAATTAAACAAAAAATGTAAACAAAAAAGATTTGGCTCGTTACAAGAAGTACCACCAACAGATAAACCTTTTGAATGTTTGTCTTTGGACACTGTTGGTGGACTTAATTATTATAATTCTACAAAAAAGTATTTGCATTTGGTCGTGGACCATGCAACCCGGTATGTGTGGGGATTTCCATCAAAAAGCGTTACCACTGAAACTTATACAAACTTTTTAAAACAATTATTTCAAACTCAAGTGCCTAAAAAATTGTTAACTGACAGAAATGCAGCATTCACTTCATCCCGTTTTAAAAAATTTCTTCGAAATTATTATGTTAAACACCTATTAACAAGTAGCCATCATCCCGAGTGCAACGGGAAAGTCGAGCGGCTCAATCAGACTATTGTTACGCGTTTAAAGTGTAAAGTTAATTCTTCTTCAAGCAAAATTCCCTGGACTAAATTACTTGAAGAAGTCTTAAATCAGTATAACTCAACACCTCATTCAGTAACTCAGTTTCCACCTAAATATTTATTATTAGGAGAATTACCATATGACCCCTTATTGGCAAATAATAATTACTATCCTTCAGTTGATGAAGCTAGAAAAATAGCAAAAGAAAAAACAATACAATATCATAATAAAAACAAAATCAGATATGATGCTCGATTTCTCCCTGTGGAATTTAAAGTTGGTGATGAAGTGATTTATGAAGAATTTCAATACCCAAACACTCGTAAGTTGAGTTCACCTTATTCAGGCCCATATAAAATCTTAAGACAATTATCTAACGTTAATTTTGAAATAGACAAACCCAGTCCTCATTTTAAGAGAAATTCAGAAATTGTCCATTCATCTAAGTTAAGATACTATAATAATCCTAAAAATTTCAAATTAAGTCATGAATAAATTAATTAGGTATCAGCTTCTAGTCCCATGTTTTTTTTTTATTTTTGCTTTCCTATTTCCCCATACAAGTTGGATGAGGATCCTAGCTGAGTTAAAGAAATCGGAGGGATGTCGGGAGACATATTTTCCTTTCTTTGACTCAGTGGCACTAGCGTGCACTTAACTTTTCTTTTTTGCAAATATACCTTTTCGGTTTATTTAATTTTTTTTCTTAAATATCATGTAGATGGTTTCGCGAAATGAGGATCCTCCGCTCCTAAAGCCCCTTTTCTATAAGCAGTCTGTTTTCTCATGGTCTCCTGATCTTCACCATTGTGATGTGTCCGGAGAACACGGGAAAACTGAGTTGTTTTCCCTCTCTGTAGAAGCTAGCCAGTTTCCACCTTTATCCCAAATTACTTTTTGGAAAGGCTTGACATTCTCAGAGTTTCAAGGGTTAATGTACCCACCATATAATTTTTGTGGATTGCTAAACTTGAAGTTTATAGCAGTCTGTAATACTTTGAACACAAATAATTCCTCAGTCAGAGTATTAACTTGGTTTTATATGTAAATAATTTGTAAAAATTTTTGCTATTATTAATGTTATTATTGTTGGTATCTTTAGTAAGTATTTTTATCTGATTGTTTGAAAATATGTTTTACATTAAACAAGAAAAAGTGTCAATGATCTGAAATGTTAGAAAAGTATGTATAGTGTCATTTTTTTCAGATATGTGGACATTGGAAAAAACTGCAAGTGCCGTATATATATTTTTTAATAGATTCCTTGCAAATGTGTAATATCATATTCAACTTCGTTATATTTTTATGTAATTTTTGGACTTTGCGCAAAACCCAATGGACTTTGTTGCCAAAACATAAACTATTTTTCTTACTGAGCAATTGAAAAACATATTTACAGGACCTTGTTATAATGGTTCATTCTATATGAACACAAAACTATTATAAGATTATCAGCGTTACCAACTAGTTGGAAACAAGAACTTTCTGCTTTAATATTTTCTGCTTTATATAATATTGTATACGAGTGCTACATTATGTTTTATTTTATATTTTTATATTACTTCTATGAAACTATTGTATGTATAGGGTTGAGCACATGGAACGTGCAGGACTACGGGAAAAAAAAAAAAAAAAAAAAAAACATTTTTTCAATAAACGGGACTAAAGTAGTATTTAAAGAGACATTATACGCACTTCTCCTTCTACACAATAATACAGACCATCTTTTCCTGGATTATCTACCGCCTCTGAACGAGTTCCCATGGACTTGCAGGCAAGCCCAGGGGAACATTGTCTTGGAGGGGGGGGATATGAAAGGATAAAGAGAGGTAAGTTTTTAAATTATTATTTTATTATTTTAAATTAATAGTGAACAATAATTTAAAGAAAATCCCATTAGAAAGTCTTAACTTAAAAGTAATTCTAAAGTTTCCCCTGTAAAGTAAGTTTTAGTACAATGCGTGAGCATAACGCAAAAGTCATAAAAGAGAACCAACTTTAAGACAAGAAAATGATGAATAAGTGCAATCTGCAGCTTTTTGTGGTTTGGAGCTGCATAATAATTAATCCCAGTTATCTGGACCTCAGCTAAGCTGTCAATCATTAAGTTAATATCCAATAATAAGAGGAAGGTGTGGTGTGAGTTCCCGCCAAAAATGCCAGTATTTAAGTGAAAACACATGTAGGAGCTCCCTCTCTTCTGCTGATCTCTTGCTTAGTGAACTTACGTCAAAATAACGGCCCGGGAGGGGTCCCAATCGTCACGATCGCGGGCATCCGGTTACACTGCACAGCCCCATTTGCTCAGCCTATAATGATGGATTGTATCTTAGGATGTGTTCCAAATGGATTAATAAAAGCATGCACTGCAATTTGGAGTTATTACTGAGTGCCAGCCTCTTTCCTTCATAGCTATTATGTGACTCAAGTCAGTGAATTCATCACATATATATATAAATCTTTTAAATGTTCCTTTGAATCTCATATGCATTCTTAATATAACAAAACTTTTATATTCAGAAAATAATACTGACAAAGTATAATGAAAGTTAAAAATGTGTTATTAATATGGCTTTTGTATTTTGACATGAAAGTACACTGCCAAAGTAACCAAAGTAAAAAATGGATAATTTTTTATTATCATTTTTAATCATTTAAAATTCATATTTGAATAAAATTAAAAGTTATTTATTTTGTTAATACTAACTGATTTATGTTGTGTAAGCCTTCAGTTATTGCACTTCACACACTTGCAAGGAATGCTCAATTAGCAGATTAACATTCCAAAATAAAATTGCAACTTTTGTCATTCATTTTCTTTTTAAATATCTCATAATTATTAATTACAAAATCATTGTAATTAATCACTTTTCTTTTAAAAAAATTCTATACATGCTAATCTGGCACATCCAAATGAAATTCCAAAATGTTCTGCTATTTCAATATCAAAATACTGCTACGGGGTTGCATTTTAATTTATAACTCAGCATCCCATGGCAGTCCCAAGTTGAAACTCACAGTAATTATAGACAATCAACATATATTTTTGTTTAAAGTAAAATAAAATACCACTTTTTGCAACAGTCAAGGTCAAAGGTCAAAAAGTTTGACCTTGAAATGATTTTTTTTTTTTTTTTTTTAATATGTGCATGTGATATATTATTTGAAAGCCTGTATTAAATGCTTTCCAATAATACCAAACTTATGCGTCTACAATAATTAGGGAACAAGATATGGGCAAATTTGTAAAACAAGAATTTTGAAAATTTGCTCTTTTTACCCATTTTTGCAGCCCTGTATATCAAAAACTAAAAGAGATAGAGACTTAATAATTGGTAAATATTCATTTCTCTATAAAGTAAATAAATAAGCCCAGTTTCGTAAAAATCTAAGGGGGTCCGGTTGTGAGCTGTGTTGATTTGACACGAAATGACCCTTAACCTCTTTACTGGCCACAATAAATTGTGGGGGCTAGGATTTCCCCGTATTAACTCAGGTTGGCCGGTGGGGTGGTTAAAATCGCTCCAAACTGCTGTATAGTGGTGAGCAGCCCCTTTCTGTCTAACAAATTCTATTCCTTATTTTTATTAATTTATGCACATTGTATTATTGTTGTTATAAGAGAATATTTATCAAAAATCTTTGTGTAGAAAAAAAATAATTAAATGTTTTTTAAATATTTGAATTTTGTACCTTTAGTCCTCTTTTGTATTTTATCTTCTTTGTGGCATTTTTTTTTTTAAATCTTTTTTAATCACTATTGTTTCTTTTCTTTTCTTTCTTTCTTTATTATTTCAGCTTGGTATTCTTTAAAATAATATTAATTATTATTATTTTTTTTTTATTAAATGTCTATTTAAAAAAATATATATATGATTTGTTCTTTAAAGACATTCTTAAAATATATTATTAAAAGTGGCAAAAAGTGTTATAAAGTAATATTTAGTCTCTGCAACCAAGACTGTAACCAAAAAAAAATTTCAGGGAGTGGGGGTTCAATGTTTAATAGGTAATGTTGAGTGTTAAAAATGAAGTTTAACCCAAAATTTTATACAAATCCATAAAATTTCAGAATGTTTGAACTACATAAACCCTCTTTGGCTACGTCCTTGCCTGCAACTAAAGATATGTATTACTTTATAAAGCAGTTAATTTGATTGCCATTGGCACTTCTAGATAAGAAGAAAACTCAGCATTTCTAATATTATGTTCAAACTTTTTTTTTATATGCACATCCAATTTTGCTGTAATTTCTCTGGATATGACATTACATTTCTCATTTAAAAATCATTTTGCTTAAACTTCTAAAACAATTATATTAGTTTTACCAGAAATTTATTGAATACTAAAAAATTTATATCAGTCTTATCTGTTTCTGTTCTACTTTTCACTAAAATGATCAGATTTTAGTGAAGATTAAATGTAGTTTTTTTTTTTTTTTTTTTTTTTTTTTTTTTTTTAACTGATTATATCAACAGCAGTATTAATAATTTTAATAAAATTGAGATTTTTACTTTATTTTTAATAAAATTTAATTTTTATTTTGGGGTATAAATGATGGAAATTGTGGTTAACAGTTAATCCTGCAAAGGAAACTCATAACATGGTCGTGATTTCATCAATTTTGCTAAGTGTTGAATTGTATTTTAAGAATTTTAAAAGCTTTTATGTATTTTGTATTGAAATAACATTTTTGCTAAGTTAAAGAAATAACTAATTGCTAATGAATTTGTTTTTAGACAAATCAATAGAGAAAACTAGTCCACCTGAGTTTTTGTGCTCTTTACCACTTCGTAAAACTAGAGCAGGTCTTCAGGTATGTTTTCATATTTTCGCTAAAATAATAATAATAATAATTTTACAGTTTATTACTTGCAATTCAGAAGTTAGTGATATCAGAGTTGAACATGTTATCACATATTTATGTATTAACGAACAATATTAGAAGAAAAATTATTTATGTGATATTCCATTGCATATAAATATAAGGGGGAATTTTATGTGTATAAATGTTATTATTATTTTTTAGATTACATGTGCTGCAGCTGTTGTAGATTGTTGTCAAAGTGGTCTTCCTGATTTATGGATCTGTAGCAGTGATGGTTATGTAGGCCAAGTTAGTGTTCTTACCTTCCAGAATGAACCTGTGATATCGTCCTGTGTTAATGTTAGTAATGCTAGAATCTTGTGTGTTGCTGCTGTACCTGGAGTTAGTAGTGGGTAAGAATATGTTATAAATTACTTTGTATTAGCCGAGTGGCTTCTTTTAAAATAAATAAATAACCTAATGTGCAACAACCTCACAGTTTTTCATTACCCACTACTACGTATATTATATAACTCTTTTGGGGTAAGGTTAGAAAACATAAAATTGATTTAACAATTGAGACACCTAACAATTTTCTTGTAAGAGCAAACTGATGCATATGTCGTGAAGAGGGGTTACACAGCGCGTTTCAAAAAAATTATTAGAGCCAATTTTTTTTTTTTAAACACCCATTTCCGAGTTCTATAACATATGAATATAATCAGGATGCCTGTCAGTTTTCCTGTAGTATCAACAGCCAGGTTATGCATGCTAAGGAACATCTAATAAACAACTCAGTTTTAATAAAATTTAAGAAGTGAAACAGATAAATGATGTCATAACTTCCTACTGAAGGTTTGGCTGAAAGAATTCTACATTAAAAATGAAAATAATAAATAAATAAATAATAAAATAAAAACAGTAATATAGTAATCATTATTAAAGAACACAGATGACTAAAATGAAAGAACATGCAGTTTGAATAAAATCTGAGAAAATGAAACCTAGATAAAATAAAAGTAATTCAGTTTTTAGATGAAAACTTTTTTAATGTGAAATTAGTGTTTTATCCATTTTATTTTATCTACACAAGAAATCATTTAATTTTTTTAATTAAATTTTTATGCACAGTCATGCTTAGATTTATATATTTTGTGCAAGTTGATGTAATCCTTGAAAAATTAGCCATATTTTTATATTCATTTTAAATAAATTCAAACAGAATAAATTTACAAATAAGTTATTTGTATATACACTATTTTATTTATTATTTCTTTTATTATTTACCAGTAAAAGCCATTTTTTAAAACTAATAGCAGAATTTAAATACATATAATTTCTTTACATCCGAATTTTAAAATCTTTATATAGGACTTTATAAATTAATAATCCTGAACAGGGCAGTGGTCGATTGCTTTCATATTTTTAAACATTTTTTTAAATCTATGTATATATATATATATAAAGATGATCTATTAAGCATAGTAGAAATATATATATATATATATATATACTAGCAGGCTTTGCCCGCTTCGCTGGACACTATATTTAAATGATTTCTTTGTAACTGAATATATTTCGATTGGCGACTATTTTTGTCACAGCTTTAGTATGGGACCTCCTTGGCAATATCAAACATTTTTTGAACTTCTCGAATCAGTACAACAAAACTATTATTAAAACAAATATTTTCGAAAACAGTCCAATAGCTGGTGTTAATACTTCGAATATTCTGGAAACAGTTGAAGCTGTTACTCGTACAGTATAAGTCATTATTCGATGAATGTTCTGGGACAATCCAAAAAATAGTCACTTGTTCTACAGGAGTAAAGCAAATAACACCAACTACACCAGAGCAAAAATTTTCGCTCACTCACGAAAAATGTCCAGTCGCTTAGAGCTCAATCCTTAAAGTGCAATGACTCAGAATAGGTCTCTGAATAACTCTGGATCGCAGTGACTACACACTGTTTCGCAAAAATCAACTCACACCTACTTATAACTTTTGGCGATGGGGCTTGCAGATGACTCCATCGAGAATCCCTTGGTAAGCTTAAGGTCTATGTTCCCGTGTGTCGGAGAGCTTCGAAACATCGGGAACCCTGAACTATCATTTTTCACCAAATTTGGTCACCCACTCGCCAAGTTTGTCTCCAAGACTATGCTTTCTATTAAACATATCTTTATATTTAGTTATTTAAATATTAATTTGAATTAATCAAATATTTCTGCCCGACAGCGTGCAAGTGCAGTCACACACAGCAGCTCATTTATTTGTATGTTAAATTAGCGTAGTGATTGGTATATAAAAAAATAAATAAATAACTAAACATTATCGTGCTACACAACTTTATTATATTTCTTCCTTGGCGGCTTTTGAATTTTTGTCGCCGTATTATCGTTTTTTTTTTTTTTTTTTTTTTTTTTGTATAATTTCTTGCATAAAAATAGAAAGCGTTTTATCGGACACCTTTTCGTTAACATATAAGAACCCTTCATATTCTGTTTAATTTATTAATGGTTTTTAGGTTTAAAATAGTGCTTGATGAAATAATTTTTCTATTTTTAAAACTGCACTTTTTTTTTCTATAAAATTATCTACTCAGATAAAAATAGATCATTTATGTACTATTTCAGTTTATTTTTTTCGTTTTGTAGTATTTTATAAATTTTACATTTTTCTTGAACTACCTAGATTAAAATCGCTGTTGCTAAATTAAACCTCTTGGCGAAAAATGTTCGGTGTACTTCAACGCAACAATTTAAAAAATCACCCAGGAGGATCTATAAATAAAAGGGATTTTAGTACAACATATATTAGCATCGTAAACTATATTAGCACTTTATCAATGTGTAAAAGTAATTTTAAATTAAAAATGACGTCAATTTTTGTGAGATGCATAATTTATTTATTTTTTATATTTTTTATTGTTCACGTTTAGATAAATGTATTTATTTTCCTGTTGGAAAAAAAATAAACTCGTATTTTTTTTGGCAACAATTAAATTATGGATAAAAATTTAAATGGCTAATTTTTTGCTATTATTAGCTTACAAAATTGCTATTTTATGCATAAAAATAACAAAAACAAAGTTTTTTTCGGAATAAAAGGCAGCCAACTTTGTAAGTTAGGGTATAAGCTATCTCCATTACAAATTTCATCGAAATCCGTCGAGCAGTTTTGGCGTGAAACTCAGTCAAATAAATTCACGGACATTCACATTTATAATATATATAAGATATATACAGGGTGAGTTTGACGTAATCTGCCAAACGAAAGGAGGTGATAGAACAGCCCATGGGGAGCATAAAACACCATAGAAACTCTGTCCTATCTCTAACCGTTTCCGAGTTATGGTAGATAGAAGAAAAATCTGTTTTTTTCCATCCCGTCTAAAAAAACCCAAATTTGTGAGCTTTCTGAAAGACTTACATGCAAAATAAGCCCATATTTGGAAAGAGCAGAAAAAATCCTATCGGGTGACATCATTTACATCAGGATAACTTAATTTGACGGCGAGCTACAAGCGCTAAAACATTGGCGAAGTTTAAAATCGAGTTGTCACCAAATTCTTTAACTGGTAATTCTGCAAACACCGTTCAAGCTACAATCGGTCAAATTTACCAAAAACTTTTCCATTCCACAAGCTTTAGAATGAACTCACAATAAACCATATCGGTGTTCTGGTTCAGGAGAAATTTAGCCTTTTGTGTGCAATACATCACTGAAAACGGCGTTCGTTAAAATTCGGCAAACGAAACGATGGTGAGTAAATGGAACGTATGCAAATTCGTGACTATCTGCATATCGACTTTTAGTGATACACAGATGTATTCCAACCTTCCTGCGCGCACATTTCAATTGCGGGTACAAAAGGCGAGCCAATTTGTAACAGCTCATTAGCTCGTCAGCTTCTTTTATGTTTTATGCTGCTTCTTGCTTTAGCATTTTCTAGACTTCGCCTGAGCTCAGCCGATTCTTTTCACGCTGCTGTCACATCTACTTGCTCTCTCTTAGTTCATACTTAGTATGTTTTCGTACATTGGTACGAATTAACCAAGTTGGTTCTTATTCCGTTGCACTTTTTTTCTTCTACTTTTGTAAATTAATATTGAAATTTTATCCCTTTTTGTTTACCCTTCTGACTTTTATTTTCAATTGAAGTCATCACAGGGATCAAATTGTCATACTTTCCAACCTGTAAACAGATATGCCTAGTTTTACAAATGAAGAGTATGCGGATATGCATTTTGTGTATGGATTTTGCGATGGTAATTCTCGGAGAGCCGAAAAAGAGTACTGTCTACGTTATCCACATCGTCATGCACCCAACTGTTCTGTATTTGACGCAATTCATCGAAGGATTAGGGAGAGTGGGTCTTTCAGTAGGGTGTACGAAAGGGGCCATGGTCGCCGCTCCGCCACCGCTGAGGAGTCCGTACTCGACCGAGTGGAGGAAAATCCAAATATGAGTTCACGCATACTTGCGAGAGAAGGTGGAATCTCCCGAAGTAAAGTGATGAATGTTTTGCGCAAAAACCGGTATCATCCATACAACTTCACACCGGTACAAGAATTACGCCGCTCAGATTTCCAAAAGCGGGTAACATTCTGCCGCTGGCTTTTGGAGCGAAATATTGAGGAACACCATTTCCTTAGAACGATACTGTGAACAGATGAGTCACTTTTCACTCGGGATGGCATGTTAAATTTACATAACTGGCATCATTACGCTCAACAAAATCCATTTGTAACACGAAACTCATCGTTCCAGACGCGATTCAGCTTAAATGTTTGGCTTGGAGTGGTTGGCGATCGCTTGATAGGTGCACATGTGTTCCAAGGTCATCTGACAAGCAATACATATATGGAGTTTCTGGAACATCATCTTCCAGGATTACTTGATGTCATTGCTGTACCCCAACGAGCAGAAATCATTTTCCAACACGATGGGGCCCCTGACATTCTTCCAATGCCGTTCGGGACTTCTTGACTCAGCAGTATCCGCGATGGATTGGTCGTAATGGACCAATTTCTTAGCCACCTAGATCGCCAGATCTCACTCCATTGGACTTCTATGTTTGGGGTTTCCTGAAGCAAGAAGTTTCCCACGCAGAAGTTGCCAGTTTGCAAGATTTAAGAAGCCGGCTCGATGATGCAATAATAAAACTGAGGGATGAGCTTTCGCTAAGCGCTACTGTGGTTTCCGTTCGTAAGCGGGCAAGGGCGTGTATCAGGTGTGGGGGTGACCAATTTCAGCAGCGGCACTAAATTTTACACATCCTTTCGAATGCATATGTACTTTAATCATAAACGTGAGATACATCTTTTTTTTTTCTTTTGCATATTCCTTTGTAAAAGACATGTGAAACGTCATACTTCTTTTGTTTTCATTCCATTGTGTTTGTAAACTTAATACAACTGCTACTTTTCTTGTTTGCTTTTAAAACTATCTTTTTTGCATCTGACAAAACAGCGGGCTGAAGGCGGACATGAAATCAGGAACGACCATGACACTCCGTGAGTCTCCTTCTCGACGAATGTCGAGTTCAGTGATGAATGTTTTTCAACAAAAAGACTAAATTTTTCCTGAACTAGAACACCGATATGGTTTATTGTGAGCTCATTCTAAAGCTTGTGGAATGGAGAAGTTTTTGGTAAATTTGACCGATTGAAGCTTGAACGGTGTTTGCAGAATTGCCGGTTAAAGAATTTGGTGACAACTCGATTTTAAACTTTGCCAATGTTTTAGCGCTTGTAGCTCGCCGTCAAATTAAGGTATCCTGATGTAAATGGTGTCACTCGATAGGATTTTTTCTGCTCTTTCCAAATATGTGTTTCATACTTGCCAACTTTTCCGGTTTTCCCGGAAGATTTCCGGTTTTTTAACGTCTCTTCCGGTCTTCCGGACAGATGATGAAATCTTCCGTTTTTAAAAATGTCGCGGATATCGTTCGTTTTAAAAAGAAACCCAAATGTTCTATGAAAACTCCTGATTTTCAATCTTTTTCCATCCATAACATAAATGTCAATATTCATTTCAAACTTGCTTTATGAGATTCTAGAACATTTAAAGAAATAGAATTGTTAAATATTTCTTGCTGATGTAATTATTTTTTGGCCCCCCCCCCCATTTATTTATCTGCAACTAGTGATTAGCAATCAAATGTTCTGCAGAAATCTTTTGTTTCCTAATCTTTATCCATCTGCAACATAAATGATAATAATTTTAAAGTTCTTACATTAGATTCTAGAAGTAGAGTTGAAAGAGTTTAAATATTTCTTACTCTGTAATTATTTTTGTATCCCCCCCCCATCCTTTCCCGGATTGTGATCAATTCTAGAAACAATAAAGCAATGAAAGTGCTCAATATTTCTCACATATGTAATTATTTTTAGATCTTTATTGCTGAATTTAATGAATCTGTTTATCTTTCCTCAATTAAATTAAATATTTGTACGTCATATTTATACCAAATGTGTAAACATGAGAAAAAAATGAAGAATAATTTTTTCAGATAGGAAAATTTTTCCCAAATCAATTGAATATTAATACTCAGTTGGTTTTATGCACGTTTGAAACTGATAATTAGCTACTGCTACTTTTTCATGTATGTATGGTTAATGTACATACACAAAAATCATATTCTATATTTATTTAAAAAATTAGTTATACTTTAACTTAACTAAGTTTTTTTGTCTATTGTTAAGTAAATTTCTTACAGATTCTGTTTTGTAGATATTTATATGTTGAAGAGGAATAACTTTATTTAAAACTTTTATATATTTAGTATAATCAATCTATAGTAAAACGTTTTTATAGATTGCTTCTAAATATTAAAATTGTGAAACTGTATTGTTTAACACGTCAAAGAGAAAAAAAAAAAAATCTTCCCTTTTTTTATGAAATCTTCTGGTTTTTCAACAAAAATCTTCCCTTTTTTTATTTAAATTGGTTGGCAAGTATGGTGTTTATTTTGCGTGTAAGTCTTTCAGGAAGCTCACAAATTTGGGTTTTTTCAGACGGGATGGAAAAAAACAGATTTTTCTTCTATCTACCATAACTCGAAAACGGTTAGAGATAGGACAGGGTTTCTATGGTGTTTTATGCTCCCCATGGGCTGTTCTATCACCTCCTTTCATTTCGCAGATTATGTCAAACTCACCCTGTATAATAACTAAAAATTTGCTGTTTAAATGTTTATCAAACAGGTTGAAAATGAAAGGTTATTGAGCATAGTTATAAATGTTATTTTTGCTTATTTATTTTATTTTATTTTTTTCATTATATTCATAGTATTCACTCTTAAGTGTAACTGATAAACTTTGAAAAAATAAAATTAAAATTATTATGTTAATGAAGTCTGAGCAATCATTTTCTACCCTTTCTTTTCTAATGAGAAATTAAAGATAATTTAAAATCATTTGCATTTGTTCTGATCTTCAACTTCTGGTTTTTAATGTATTTACATGTTACAAGATGTCTTGAACACAATTTGATCATTTTTAGGAAATGTCTGTATGTCTATGTGTGTGTAAGAAGAATTCTGTCAGCTCTAGATTATGAACTAATACACATATTATATATATATACTAGAAGACCCGGCCACGCGTTGCTGTGACTAAGTTATACGTTGAATTATACGGCTGTAAACTATTTAGTACAGTCAAATTATTATTTACGAACAAAGACGAAAACGTTGTAGCCGATGTAAAAACCCACAGGGTTGAGATTTGAAACTTAGGTCAAAATTTGGAAGCGATTGATAAAAATTTTCGTAGTGTTGATATTAAGCACAAATTAATTTTATTGTAGGGTCCTATAAATTTTAATGGAGAAGTGATATATATTATTTCTAATGCTACTTTGGATAAAATTGCTAAAATGACTAATATATAAATTAAATTCTATTAAAATTCTATTAAAATAAAAGTATAAAAGAAACAGACGATTTTAAAATCAATTTTTATGGAGGAGTGAAATATAATATATGCTATAATGGATAATTTTACTATAAAATGACCACATCATTTTAAATATTTTAAAGAGGGCAACAGCTGTAGTTATAAAAAGGAAAACAATAAGGCTAAACCAGAAAAATAAGTAAATTTGATAAATATTTTAAAACTTTAAAATTGGAAATCATATGAAATATTGGACATTTAAAGTAAATACATGTATCATTTTAAATAGAAAAAGATTTTGGAAAAGTTTAGTGTATTTTAACGAAGTGATGAGAAGTTTTTGAGTATGTTAAAATTTTAATAGTAAATTCAAGTTAATAAAGATGGGAAACATTGAGGATTAAGATAAGAATAATTATAAGATAAAAAAAAAAAAAACCTTTTTATATACCATGCTTTTAAATTTTAATATACTAATAATACACCAATTAAAAGGAAAATGATAAATATTCTATCATAGTTTGAAGTCAAATTTGTTTTCAAATGTCTAAATAAAATATCTGATGTAAGATACTAATATTCTGTAGCGGAATAGATTTCATTTCTGTCATCCTTGGCGAAAAAAAAAAGAATATCGCCAAATTATCTGGCGAAAATATTTAATTCCTTGCAAAAATCATGGTTATTTTAACAACTTATATTAAAAGAGTAATGAATAATATGAAACAATATTTCGTACAATACATATTACATGTCATACATACGTACAATGAATAATACATATTACATTTAGTACAATGTATACATCTGGCATGTATATTTTCGTGTTACGCTTTTGATCGCCAAATAATAATAATAATAATAATAAAAGCCAAGGGCGACAGAGTTTTGAAATTTAAAATTAAAATTTTGTCAATTTGACAGCAAAATAATTCAATCTAACACCCGCGATAACTAATACATATCTATACCCAAATATAAGGATTAAAATCGGGAAATAAATTTCCTCGATTTTTAATAATTTCTTACAAAAAATCCAGTGGGCAATTAACATAAAAAATCTTTTTCTTGGCTGCACAGACGGTCAGTGAGTCACACTTCGCTTGCGTATAGAACTCATAGATATAGTATAGCATATATAGAATAGAGTGATCATTGGGGAGAAAAACGTTATTCCTTTTCATTTGGGAAAAGACGACGTTTTTACCAAAATATGGCCGTCTTTCCCCGAGTGAATACACACGGGAATACATACTAATATTTTAGCAAATAAAATTTATGAATAATTTATTTGCTAAAGGGGAATGGAAGACTCCAGATACAGTTTCAAATTCATATTTCTTTCTTTCTTTTCTTTTCTTTTTTTTTTTTTTTTTTCAATACCACTTAATGGCTGTTTCCAAAGCTTTTTTTTTTTTTTTTTTTTTTTTTTTTTTTTTTCGGCATCAAAAATCTTTGTACGATAACATGGGGATGAGAGATCTATATATATTACTATATCTATGATAGAACTACATTAGCACTTTATCAATGTGTATAAAATCTTTAAATTGATTATGACGTCAATTTTCGTGAGATGCATAATTTAACTTTTTATAATTTTTTAACTTTCACGTTTGATTAAATGTATTTATTTTTATGTCGAAAGAAAATGAACTCGTATTTTTTTTTTTTTTTTTTTTTTTTTTGGCAACAATTAAATTAATGGAACTCACAGATATTTTGGAGCAACTTTAATAAAGGTCTATAATTAACAAATAATTGCAATAAAACAATATTGTGACAATAAATTGAGATAAAAACTATCCTGTCTCTCAAGTTGGACCAAACTGCACACAGTGTGCAAAATTTCATTAAAATCGGTTCCTTAGTTTAGGAGTTTACCCCGGACAAACATCGTGACACGTAATTTATATATATATACAGATATATATATATATATATATATATATATTCTGTCATTTATGGAAAGGATATAGCTCAGCTTCTGTAGTGTATGAATACACAAAACATGTGTAACAGGACATTCATTATGAAGAACTATGCTGATTCAATTTCAGTGCATATCAGCCTATAGGGGTACTGCTATACAGCAATTTTTCCTTATGTATAGGAAGATTGTATCTCAGCTTCTATAGTGTGTAGATGTACCAAACTTGATCTGTGAAATGTCCACTATGAAGAAAATTACTCACTTAATTTGGGTGTATATTATCAGTTCACTAGTGGTACTGCTATTGCTCTCCTGCGATTCTCCATATGACTACATTACAGCATCTATTGGTTAAAACTGCATTAAACTGTATGTGTGAAATTTTTATTATGAGAAGATATGATTTAATTTTTGTACATGTTAATTAGTAAGTTGTGCTATTATATAACGTGATATAAAAGAAAGTTTTGTGCTGGCTACAACATACTACTTCATTATTGTGATCAATCTATTTTTAATACTGAGCATTACTTATGGATAGTAATTCCAAGAAATGATATTTATTATTAATAATAACTTGTGATTAAATGACTAATTCTGTGAATTATTATTATTTTTAATGTGCTGTGCTACCCAAATGTATATATATATACAGTGCATCCCAAAAGTTTATAGACTTTTTTTTCTTTATTTTACCATTGTAAAAAATGAATAAAGATTTCAAAATCATTTTTAATTATAAGTAATATCAAGGTAATAATAATATTTATACAAAAATATTATATTACAATCACAGACATTGTGATAGAAACTAAAACTGAAAATTTACTGTCCCAAAAGTTTATAGACAACTCATTATTTTTTCTTCAACATTCAAATTTTTGAGCCATTTTTCCTAATCACTTCAAAAACTCGATCAGGCTTACTCAAAACAGTAGTTTGAAGAATTTCTGGCTTTAGAGAAAACCAACTTCCTTCAATTTGCAGCATTCGATCTTGAACTGATGCAAATTGACGCCATTGGCATATACGTCTCTAGCAAATATTCCCCAAAGGTTCTCCATTGAGTCAGGTCAGGACTTAGGGATGGCCAGTCCATAACAGTTACTTGGTTTTGTCTAAACCATTGCATTGTAGAGTTTGACACGTGAATGGAGCAATTGTCTTGCTGATATATCCATTCTTCCCCACTTAGCAGCTTTCCAAATAGAAGTAACCGTACTTCTAGCATTTTCTGATAATCTTCGAAACATTGATGATCTTTTAAAAAAACAATATCGGTAGTGACGGTAGTTCCTTTAAAGGAAAATGCTCCCCGGACCATGAGTGAATCCCCTCCTTCTTGTCTGCTGAAAAAAGTTTGTGGTTCCTTGCAAATATCGAGCCAGTAATATTTCCAACCATCAGGGCCATCTAATTTGAACTTCTTTTCATCACTAAACAGAACACTCAGCAATTCATATGTCCAATTCACATGATTTCGAGCTCACTAAACACGAGCGTCTTTATGCCGTTTTGTCAACTTTGGTGAACGACGCTTTTTGCGATAAGCAAGCAATTTACTTACCTGCAGCCGTTGATGCACTGTGTATTTTGATACTGGAATGGTCATCTCTCTAGAAATTGACCGTACAGACAGGTTCTGCGTTGGAACTAATCTGAAAATCTTTATGTCTTGTCGTTTAGTTGTTTTCTTTGGTCACCCTGAACGAGATTTTGTTTAAAAATTGTCACCTTTTGACAGAATACCATAAATACCAGCCCTGCTGCGTCCAGTTTTTCTTGAAATGTCCACAACATTCATTCCACGAGCTTTGAAACAATAAATTTTCAAAATTTCATGATTGGAAAACTGCACGTTGCGAGACATCTGTACAATCAGTCTAAAAAAGAAAGGCAGCTTTGCTTTTATCTCAGAAAACTATTACGTCACATGTACATAACCTTGGAATATGCAAATTTGAAGATCAGTACTTCAATCAGCTTTTAACACCGGTTGTCTATATATTTTTGGGACAGCATTACTTCGTTTTATTTTTTTATATTAAATTTATGTGTGTTTAAAGTTTTTTAAGTATTTTATTATTTGTATTATGTCAATACATATTTATATAATTTATTTCGTCTTTCTTACTCATTTAATTAGCTCTTAAATAATAAAAAAAAAGGCTGTCTATAAATTTTTGGGACGCACTGTATATATATTTATTTATTTAAAACGATTTAAAAAGGTAAAAACATTAAAACTTTTAAAAAATTAAAACCCGTTAAAAATTACCTTTAGCTAGCGTTAGCTAAAGGTAATTTTTAACGAGTTTTAATGTTTTAAAAGTTTATATTTATTTATTTTACAAGTAATAATATATATATATCTTCAGTAATGTAAGAATGCTTCATATTCCCCTTTTAAATATTGCTGTTGTAGATCTTTAACAATGAGGAGAAGAAGTACACTTTTGCCATACGTACCTGGGTTCAAATATGAACGTTTGGATAGTGTGGAAAAAGATTCCCTAAGAGAAAATAATTTTCCATTAGACAGGTAAGAAATAAATGTTCATTTTAAAATTAAATCTAATGAAATTATTATTTTTTAATTATCATATACTGCTGTTGTTTTAAATAGAGTTTTATTTATTTTGCTTTTTCATGCAAATTTACCATTCCTTATAAAACTTCATCTAAATTCATTATTGTTGCTAGTTACTACTACTTTTAATAGTTTATTCCCTTTGAGATATAGTACTAATGCCCGTGCAAAAGTAAATTTTTTTTTAAATTAAAATATAATAAATTCAACAGTCTTACTTTGAAGCTTCCATTTTAAATTAAAATATAATAAATTCATCGAATTTATTATATTTTAACAGAAATTTTAAATTAGCTCTTCATTTGCACACTATAAACTTTAATCATATAAAGGACTAAGGTTTTATAATTCATGTTTATATTCATATGTTTATAATTCATTTTAGTTTTGTAATAGCAGCAATGAACTTGGTTTTAATTTTCTTCATCAAATGTTAAAAGATATGATTTAGAAAGGAAGATCAAGAATTATTATTATTACCTTTTAGCAAACAAACAATAAAAATAAGGATCTAAAATATAAAAATTCTTGAAAATAACTTTTTTTTCAATTTGTAAAATGGGGGAAAAAAAAAAAAGTGAATCAACATTTTATTTTAAATGTTGTTTTTATTATATTCAACAGTGAGACGTAAAAATGTTTAATTATATTAAAATGTAAGATCAAGTTAAGGATGTGTATGGCTGTTTTATTAAAAATTGATTATTTAAAAAACTAACATTTATTGAATTGTTTTAAAACAATAAGAGTGAAACATAACATGAGTAAATAGCAGTACAATAAAGGGTTAAATTTATCACATGATAAATAAAGGATATCATTATAAGGTAACTTTTCAAGCGAAAACAATGTTTTCCAAATTAATTTTAATAACAAGTAACACCAAAAAACAATGTGCTTAGCATAATTGGGAATTCTAATTCATGTTATTCATTCACTTATTATTCTTTATTTATTAATTCTAGTGGATTGAGGAATACCCAACCAGATGGGTAGATGACTGTCAGTACTGAGGGCACACTAACTGAGTGCTGAAATCGAAACTTAGTAAATTCAGGGATGAGATTTTCCAGCTTTTCAGCTGATTTCAGCTTTTTTGTACATTTAGCTTTTCAGCTTTTTAAACATTTTTTCAGCTTTTTTTTATGTTTCTGATGTGCATTTGTTCTTTTTTTATACATTCAAGATTAAAATAAATATTTATTACTCTAATATAATAGATTTTGTCATCAAAATTCTGATATTTCATTTCAAAGTCTTGCCTTTGCATACAGTTTCAGCTTTTTTCTATTTTTGCTAATCTCATCCCTGTAAATTGACAATCAGGGCTGTGTTGTGTGTGTGGGGGGGGGGGGGGGGGAGGCAAAGGGGCAATCACTATGGGCCGCTAAGAATTTCGAAGTGCAGCTGAAAATTAGGTCTACTGAAATTGGCCATCTGGCAAAAGAAAAAAATCTGGAGTAATTTTATTTGTTCTGCATCTATATGTGTATTTTTCAGGACTTAATACTCTCAACATGTGTTCTTTGTACAAAGGTAGTAATCTGCTTTCTCCACAATAAGTCAGAAAACAAAATCTTCAATCAAAGCCATAGGCCAAGTTTCTCACTTTCCGTAGTTGTGCAATACCTTTTGAAATTGTTGAGTGCAGAGGCTAAATGCTTGTCGGCTAAAATCTTCTGCTCAGGGCAGCTAAAATCTTCTGTCCAGTGTGGATAAAAGTGTGGGAACAGTCCTGTTGTCGATATGTACTAGCATGGGATGTAAATAAACATATTTCTAGTGTCTCACTTAAAATTAAAAACTAAAGAAAAACATCTTTTTCATCAATTAAAGCCAGACTAAGGATAATAAAGCATTCAACATTAAAATAAAGTGTTTTTCAGTTGAATAAAATTGTGTTTTTAGCCCCCCCCCCCCCCCCCCGATGGGGCCTGAAAATTAACTATAAGAAGACAGACAACAGGGACAGAAGAAGCTATCGTCATAGATGGATTTGAAATAAAAAATGTACAGGCTTTTAAATATCTGGGATCAATACTAGAAAAAGATTGTTTATCATGGATGGAAATCAAAAAGAGAATATCTGACTCTAGGAAAATAATAGGAATACTAAACTCAATTCTATGGAGTAGAAATATTATTGAAAAAACAAAAGAATCATCTTCAACACCTTGATAGAAAGTGTTCTGCTGTATGGAGCAGAAACATGGACAATCAAGTCTGCAAGCGAAAAAAAACTGCTATCTACAGAAATGGACTTCTGGTGACGATCGGACAAAACTTCAAGACTTGAAGAAAAGACCAATATTGACATAAGAGCAAGGATGGGTGTTAAGATGAATATCATAAGAAAAATAGACAAGAAGAGGCTGCAATGGTATGGACATGTTCAACGGATGAATGTGAATGGAATACCACAGCTTGTACTGAACTGGAAACCTGAAGGGAAAAACGGGAGGGAAAGACTGCAGAAAAGGTGGAAAGACAAGCATATGAGGGACATTACAGAGAATGGAATGGATGAGGAAGATGCTCAGGACAGAGAAAGATGGAGACAAAAACTAAAGGCTGTTTTTGGTTGAAAGGAAACCTCAGCATTGAGAAAATTCCTTAATAAAAAAAAAATAATAAAAAATTCTTTGATAATATAAAATAAAATACCATTTAAGCACCCTTTAATCTTTAAGGAAAATTGGGATACATTTGAGGAGGGCTGTATAAACAGTAAAAATTGGCAAAAATATAGAAATTGATGTGTATTCCTGCTAAAATTAAGTGGCATAAAAATGATTTTAAAACAAAAACATATATATATTTTTAATTGCTATGATAAAAGTATATAAATACAGCAAACTCCTGGTTAACCAGCATTCAACTAACCAGAAAAAAATTGGAAAACTCTTTCTTCTCACTTCCAATAAATTATTCTAAAAAAATTGCCACTATTTTAGAAAACTAATGTTTTCCATTTTCAAATAATCACAGTGCCTGGTTTATTATAAAACAAATCAATGTTCATATTTATAAAGTTAAATATTATTAAAGAAATAAATAATGTAAAAAACTGTCTCTTATTCAGATAGTCTATTGTTGTTGAGCATAAGGAAGGGGCCTTGTTTGATATTTTCAGAACAAACAAAATTCACGTAAAAAGTTGTTTAGTCGAGAAGTGTTGCTTTTGCAGTATTTTATGGTAGGTAAAATTTATGGCATTTTGGAGCAACATGGTAAGTCAAAGGGGAAAATTTAATTATCTAACAGAGACATGAGACAAATTTGATGCAGCACGCAACATACGCATGCCCTGAAAGGTTTGTAGGAGAAGAAAATTGACTTAACATGTATGGGTTGTGTCAAAGTTTGACTCATGTCTCTTCAGTGTGTGGCATGCCTAATGGTATTTTTCCATTTAAGGACTGCCACCTATTTGACACATTTGATGATTCATACATGCCTGAGAACTAAACTAGTTTAGATTTTTTATTTTTTATTTTATTTTATTTATTTATTTATTTTTAAGTCCACGATCTCTACTGATAAAATAGCAAGGAGTTGGTCGGCCTAGAAATGGTGCAATTCCAAGCATCTCCATTGTTGAATCAAGGTTGGATATTTTTAATGAAAATTAATGAATTAAAAAGAAAGTGCTCTACAGATGTTTTATATTTTTTGAAAAGAATTCTCAAAACTCTCAATATTTTTTATGAACACTGTATACATAATTATTATCTATGAGGGTATCATATTACAAAGTTTTATGATTAAGGAAGATTAGCTGCTATTATCTTAAAATAACAAGTCTAATATTTAACAAAAACCAATATTATGTTAAAGAATAATGAATAAATTTCTAAAAAATCAGTTAGATGAAGTAATGCATTTAGCAAACTAAAACTTCTGCCTTTTAAATTTAATTAATTTATTTATTTCAAATGATATTTTTAATAAAAGTTTTTGCTGTGAGAAATTCCATGGTTAAAAGGTAATATATATTTACATGTGGGAAAAAAAGAAAAAAAGTTAGTTTGCATTTATTTATTTTTAAATGATATAGAATTAGAACATCAGTATGAAAAGAATTTATTTATTTTATGGAAGTTGATACTATGATTATGTTGAAATATACAGTTAAAGAAAATATTATAGGGACATAATTATGAAGATCACATATATATTTAAGTATACACGCTTATTTCAATGCTTTCAAATATATTTAATAAAGCACTGAGTTAATTCAAGTATCTCTGTAGGTATATAATTCAAATTTGGAAATGTTTTGTATGTTCAATCATTTTCATGTCAGTTTCTTTTCCAGTACAAATATAACATTTGTCTTTTAATTACTTAACAGTTTTTCATTCTTCACTTTAATTTTTACTTTCCCTCACTCTACCATTATAATTTTAACATATTGATCTATATTGGTGCTTATTAATGGGTTAAATCGAAGTAACAGACTTTTTATGTTGCTTGTTTTATACTAGTTTCAATGAACTGTTCACACATGTATATATTATGTGCTCATTATTAATATCATTATTGGTGTTGGTACATAGTACTAACTAATTTTACTATTAACATTACTATAAATGCTGTAGAAATGTTGTAGTTTGAAATGTAATAATTAAAATGCTGTACTCTAAAATTCCTAATTTCAAAATCATTCTCTTTAGTGATTCTGAGGATGAATTTATTGATGCTACAGGTTAGTTTCTTATTTATTTATTTATTTTACAGTATTTTTTGAAGAAATGTTGGTTAAATTATAGCAACACTTATAAATTAAAATGTTCAACATTTTAAAGCTACTATGTTTTTTTGCAATGGCATGTGAATGACTCTGATAATAGAATTAGATAACAGTATAATAATGTAAACTCAAAAATTAAGCTTTTTTTCTTCTTTTTAATTAATTGTTTTCTCCATTGTAATAGGAGAAAGACTATCATATGAATAATATCATTTATGAAGTTTGCCGATTTTAAAAATTATTATCTATTAAAAAAATGTTATATAAATTTTTATATGTATCTAAAACATGAAAAATATGACTTTTTTATTTTAACAAATGAAACTTATATCAAATTGCTTATTACTTCCATTACTCTACTACTGTATATAATGGAAGTATTGTATTTGGTCCAAAAATTCAATATCGAGTTTTCACCTTATTTACACATTTTAAGGCCTCCTGAGTCTAAAAAACGTAGTTTTTGGCAATTGGTCAGAGTGTGTGTGTGTGTGTGTGTGTGTATGTGTATGTATGTATGTATGTATGTATGTGTGGAATCTTCTGGCTATCGTATCTCCGAAACTAATAGAGATAGAACTATGAAACTTCAGAATTGATACAGGTCTAGTATATAGATGAAGTTTCCAAATTTTGCTGAAAATTGGAATCAAAAATGGCTCTAACGATTTTCTTCAAATTTGCTATATAAAAACTCTATTAGATGTCCTTTCGAATGATATAGTTGGTTAGTTCAGAAAAATTGATAAGCGTCCTGTATAAATAGCTCAATTTCAGGTTATCGTAAGTGTGTTCCTTTAAAAACGGCTGTATGGATTTTTTTTCAAACTCGCCATATTAACTCCTTTTTAAATATCCTTTTGTATGTAATTATTGTTTTCCAGTTAATAATTGAGTATGTCAAATTTTGGTAAAAGTTGGTATCTCAAAAACGGCTCTAACGATTTTCTTGAAAATTGTTACATAAATCCATTTTAGACACCCTTTCTCATGTATTATGTGGTTATTACAGGAAAATTAATGGTCATTCTGATTAGATAGTTCAGTTTTAGATCTCATAAATTGGTGTTTAAAACAATAACTATTATCATTTTTTTCTTATTTTTTAACTCTATTTTATATGTCTCTACACATGTATCAAGTTTTTTTTACTGGAAAATTCCAAAAAATGCATATAATATCTTCAAAAAATGCATATGATACGTGTGTAATAGTGGGTAATGTGGTTGTTTCACACCAGATTTATTTTTTTTTTTATTTTTTTTTAGATCTTCATAAAATTGTATTCTTTTCAAAATCAATATGTTTATACTAGGTAGGGTTCAAACATTTTTTTTTTTCTTTTTTAATTTTAATTTATTTTTTTACTTTCTCTTACCCATATATTATAGAGTCAAATTTTTGAAATTGCATTTTTATTATATTTACATGTTTTGAGGTTTCCTGAAACTGAAAAACAGTTTTTAGCAGTTGATCTGTGTGTGTGTGTGTCTGTTATCAGCATATCTCAAGAAAAAATGACAGCAAGAAGTTGAAACTCAGTATTCTAAATCTGTGTCATGTAGGAATGCTACATTAAACTTTTTAGAGATTAAGCAAGTGGTTCATATACGGGGACATTTAAGAGAATTCAAATACATTACACCTATGGGGGAAATTTATAATAAGTACAGTTTAACATCTATAGGTTGCACTAAACCAAGTGAAATAAGCATACATTATTTATGTGTATAATCATATTTTGTGTAAAATATAGAATGGAAATATCTGATTGTTCATTTTGCTACCCAAAAGAGTTTTGATATATTGGGTTTATACTTGAAAATTGCTAGAAATGCATTTCAAGTTGTGTTAAGTATTATGAGACTAAATTATAAGACTAAAATTAAGTTCACAGTGTGGTGTCTAACTTATAGAAATTATACAGGGATACTCAAAATTAAGTAAAAGCATTCTTTCTGTTGAATGTAATTGATGAAAGCGCTTTACTGCATTTTAGCATGTCCATAAAAACTAATGAAGAATGAAAATTAATTTTCCATGTCCATACGATAGATAAAGTATTTTTTGAAGTTCGATCAGCTCTGTTTTTTTTTTTTTTTTTTAAGAATATCATGTTTTGAGGTCTTCTGAATACAAAAGTCAAGTTTCTAGCAATCAATCTGTATGTATGTGTTTTACCGGCATAACTTAAAAGCAGATAATTGCTGGAAATTAAAATTTGTATTTTGAAGCTCATATGAGGTAGTCACTTGAACAGTTTGATCAAGATTACTAAGTTCCAAAGATTGTTATAGATAAAAATTGTCTAAATAATTTGGAATAAACTTTAAACTTCAATAACAGCCTTGAATTTTTACTTTCTTCTATATTCAATAGAAGAAAGTATTGGATTCGTAAAAATTTTCGACCTCGGGTTTTTGATAGATTTACACGTTTTGAGAGCTGTAGAACATGATTTGACCGTTTTTAGAAAATGTCTGTCTGTCTGTCAGTCTGTCTGTGTGTGTGTGACAAAATTTTGTGGCAACTGTATCTCAGGAACTACTGCACAGAATTTGATACAAATTGGTATGTAGTTGCACTTTGACATAAATTAGTGCCTATCAACTTTTGGTAAAAATTGCGTTACAGGTTGCGTTGCCATCCCCCTTTTTCTAAATTTTTAACATGGTGATAAAGGATAAAATTTTGTATAAATGTGCATAAAGAGAATTATTTTTTAGTAATCATTATGAAATTTACAAGAATTATTTATAATAGAGACAGTCAACTAGGAAAATTTTTTTGTATGTGTAGGAGCCTCGCCACCCCCCCCCCCCCCCTGGGGGTGACGTCCCCCCTCGAGGGGAGTAAATTTTCAAGATGGGTATCTATCGAAAGGTCTCGTCAATACCTTTAAAACGAATGGTTGAACTATAAATATGTGATAATTTAAAACAAAGTTATTGATTTTTTTTACTTTTAATAAAAAAAACTTAGAATTTTATTTTTGTTGTTTTTTATTTTACGAAATTTAACCAAACTTGGTATTTAGTTCGCCCCTGACATAAACTGGTGCTGATTAGATTTGGGGATCAATCGCTCAACAGTTGGCGCTGTGATCGTATTTTTTCTAAATTTTTAACATGGCAGTATAGTACAAAATTTCGTATGAATGTACATAATAAGTGTTATTCTTAACCTGTGATTGTAATATTAATATGAATTATTGATAATAGTAGTAGTTAATTAGGAAAAAAAAATTGTGCATGTGGGGCATCGCTTCCCCCCCTGGGGGGGAGTACCCCCCAGGGGGAGGTAAATTTTCAAGATGGGTATCTTTCGAAAGGTCTTGTCAATACCTTGAAAACGAATGGTTGAACTATAAATGTGTGATAATTTAAAATAAAGTTATCGATTTTTTTTTTACTTTTAATGAAAAAAAAAAAAAAATGAAAAACGTAATTTTTTTTTATTTTTTATTGTTACTGATTGAATTTGTATAGGAAAATATAGAAGAAAGTCTTGTGGTGGCCACAACATACTAGTTTATAAATGTAGATATCGTATTGAAACTGCAGCTGAGGATTCAAGTAGCTCTCCTCACATACAGCTATATATCAAACAGTTTCTAAACTTAATTTAAATTGTTTATAAATTGGGTTCATGTACAATACTTATCATATTACCACTTACTCTGCCAACTGTCTTTATGGTGTTCAAATGCAAGGTAAGAGAGTGTCGTGTGAGTGATACAACAGATTATTTTCATTAGGAAGAGCATTACCCATAGCGCAGTATTATTGTGATGTTAAACCCAACCAACCTTAGGAAGAGCAAAGAGACTGCAAATTTGAAACAGTTTTAAAAGTTTTCTTTAAAAAATAAACAGTAGGAGCGTACAATTGTCAAAATTTTTGGGGGTTACAGAGCAGTTTATTGTTGAAGGTGGTATACAATATGAGAGTGTGTATATGGTATGCAGCTAATTATACAATATGAGACTAGAAATTTATAATTTATTCTGGATTCTGCTTATAAAATATTTCTTTTAAAATAAAAATAAAAATATTTCTTATTAGGAAAGACTATTATTAAAGAAATATATCTATAAATATATATTTTTTGGATTATGGTAACAGTATAAAATTTAAGATTATAAATGTATTAACTTAATATTGACATCCAATATATATAGTAAAAATTATTGTGTTATTTTTCTCAAATATGTATTTTTGCTGAAATATTGTTTATTTCAGATGATGATTATATATTTGATGATTCAAATGTTCATCAATCCACTATGTGGCTTGGTACAGAAGATGGTTGGTAAGTAAACAAATTTTAACCTTAATTATATTGAATATATAAGGTGTATATTAATATAGAAAAATTAAATTTACATTATAAGTTTTTAACGCTGAATTACATATAAATCGCAGGCTTTTCTGAACTATTTTATTAATTAGAAGCATTTTGCTACTAAATATATTTTATGCTTAATAACTTTAATTTTAATTTTCAACAAATGCTTATTTATTTTTCCCAAAGAAAAATACTGAAAAAGTCGTAGTTAAAACATAATTTATCACTATATTTGAATTGTGTTTGCAATTTCTTTTCTTTCTCTCTAATGTTAACTATATATCGTATATATAAGGTGTATATTAATATAGAAAAATTAAATTTACATTATAAGTTTTTAACTTTGAGTTACATATAAATCACAGGCTTTTCTGAACTATTTTATTAATTAGAAGCATTTTGCTACTAAATATATTTTATGCTTAATAACTTTAATTTTAATTTTCAACAAATGCTTATTTATTTTTCCCAAAGAAAAATACTGAAAAAGTCTTAGTTAAAACATAATTTATCACTATATTTGAATTGTGTTTGCAATTTCTTTTCTTTCTTTCTAATGTTAACTATATATCGTATATATAAGGTGTATATTAATATAGAAAAATTAAATTTACATTATAAGTTTTTAACTTTGAGTTACATATAAATCACAGGCTTTTCTGAACTATTTTATTAATTAGAAGCATTTTGCTACTAAATATATTTTATGCTTAATAACTTTAATTTTAATTTTCAACAAATGCTTATTTATTTTTCCCAAAGAAAAATACTGAAAAAGTCTTAGTTAAAACATAATTTATCACTATATTTGAATTGTGTTTGCAATTTCTTTTCTTTCTCTCTAATGTTAACTATATATCGTATATATAAGGTGTATATTAATATAGAAAAATTAAATTTACATTATAAGTTTTTAACTTTGAGTTACATATAAATCACAGGCTTTTCTGAACTATTTTATTAATTAGAAGCATTTTGCTACTAAATATATTTTATGCTTAATAACTTTAATTTTAATTTTCAACAAATGCTTATTTATTTTTCCCAAAGAAAAATACTGAAAAAGTCTTAGTTAAAACATAATTTATCACTATATTTGAATTGTGTTTGCAATTTCTTTTCTTTCTCTCTAATGTTAACTATATATCGTATATATAAGGTGTATATTAATATAGAAAAATTAAATTTACATTATAAGTTTTTAACTTTGAGTTACATATAAATCACAGGCTTTTCTGAACTATTTTATTAATTAGAAGCATTTTGCTACTAAATATATTTTATGCTTAATAACTTATATTTTAATTTTCAACAAATGTTTATTTATTTTTCCCCCAAAAAAATATTGAAAAAGTCTTAGTTTTTAAAACATGATTTATCACTATATTTGAATTGTGTTTACAATTTCTTTTCTTTCTCTCTTATGTTAACTTAGAAAGGAAATGTAATCTTATTATCTTTAATTGAACAACTGTGTGTCCTCAACATTATTAATTTTACATCATTCACCCATTAACCTATGTATTTAAGTAGTTTTTATCTATTGTTTTCAGTTATTGTATATTTTTATAAAAATATATTGTGTCTATTATGCTTTTAAAATTGTGCATAAATATTTATTATGTATTTTTGCTGATACAGAGGATCAATGTAGGTCTATTTTTTTAAAAAAAAGATTTTAAGTTACACCACCCAAAATTTTAAAAAGAGAGCTTAATATTATCATCCATACATTTTGTTAAACTTCTTTTCTTTGTAATTTCATCTTATTATATGGGGAGAAAAGGACAGGATTATTTTTTCCTAGCTAAAATGCAAATAGATATTTTAAAATTTGAACAAACAAAAATATTTTAAACAGATTCAGTTTATTTAATAGAACAAATTTAATAAATATTTAAAAATTTATTTTTTTAACTGAAATCTTTTTGTTGCCCTTTCAAAGAAGAAATATTTAATGTCTAAGCTTTTATCTGAAATGTAAATGATTGAGTGTTTGAATATTAGCCAGTTTTTAATTGAAAGCATTTTTTTTTTTTTTTATATAATATAAGCTGTGTTGTTAGTTATTTTAAAAAATAAATAAATAAATAAGTATTGGGATATTTATCATACGTATATATATATATATATATATATATATATATAAAAGGCAAGTCACAAGTCTTGCTGCCTGCCTCCTTCTTCCTATCTTGTGTTTCTTGGGTTGTTTTTTCATTAATTTTGATAAGTTTATGGTTTTAAGTTAAGATTTGTTGTTTTACTTTATTGATTCGTTTGTTTTGCAGGCTGTTAATTAATAGATCTGGTTTCGTTACATTAGTGTATTTCATCCACTGATGATTTTTTTTTTTTTTTTTTTTTTATCTTATTGGTTATTGGTATTTCAGTGATCTTGTATCTGTTGCTTGGCTTCTACTATGCTTAATAGATCATCTTTATTATATATATATATATTATATATATTTTCTTCTTTACTCTGTTAATTTTAAAGATGCTACACAAAGCATATAACAAAAGTATTTTTCTTTTTAAAACTATTTAACAGAATTTTTCATTCTAGTAGAAAACTTTAAATACAGATATTAATTATCCTATCCACTTTCTTATATTTTATAGTAGGTTTACATATGGTGTAGGATTATATTAGGTTACAAGTTCTAAAAAAAAGCATACAAGTGCATTAAATTATTTTTTTTTTAAATATACATAACTGGATTTGTAGAATCATTTTGGTGATTGGATGCACTCACCTTCTAATTCTAGAGATTTTACATATATGTGTACAGTATTTGGGAAAAATAATTGTGTTTTTACTAGAGTTCTAAGAAAAGACTAAGGTTAATATGATTGTAATTTCAGAGTCTCATTATGTGTTTGAGTTTTAAAATTTCAAAACTCCATTTTCTATTTATTTTTCAAAAACAGTACTCAGTAATTATAGGACAACAAATTTTATTTTTGTGTAAAAATCTTTATGCTTAAGATATTTAATAAGCTATTCAGCTTGTTAATATGGCACTCACTTTTTTCTTTACTTACAAAGATCATCATATTTTTGTTCTACCAAGTGTTCTTGACAATTTAGTGATTACTACAATAAAATGAAGTACTTATAATTTCGTTGAATTTTTTAAATATGTTACCGATTTATGTAAATGAAAGAAGAAATGAAAACAGATTTTTAAATTGAAATTTGTTTCCTATAATTTCTAAATTAACATTAATTGACCTATTAATAAAGTTAATTTTTGATCAAACTATAGGGAATAAACTCAGTAACTAAAAATGAAGTGTTTATAATTCTTGATATCCTTATAAATAATTATTTATTATGCATCCACTGATAGATAAGTGTATTTAAAAATCTAAAAATTTGAGGTTTAAAAACTTTAAATATTAATTTTTGGTACTTTTCTGTTATCAGAACCAGATTCATCATCAAATGTTTTGCTAAATTTGTCAAGAAATTCCTTTGCTGTTGCCAGTTGCAATTTCACGTTCCCATGTTAATATTAATTTATTATATTTTATTCTCTCATTCTTTAGCAAGTTGTTTATTTTTCATTAAAAGTTACTACTTTTTAGAATATCTGTTAGGTTATGTTTTTTCTAACTTATTGGTATCATAAATATTTTGGCGATTATTTTTATGCTTCAAATTATTGCTAAATGATATCTGAATCTAGCCTCAATAATAGAAAAGTAACTAATTTTCTTTTAAAATATGTTTATTAGCAGTTAATTAAAAATATTTAATGCATGTCTAATTATTTTATTACTTTTATTTTTTACAGCATTTATATTTATAATTGTATTGATACAAAGCTAAAAAGGGCGAAATTAAAAATTCAACATTCCTCTTGTGTTTATGATATTTTGTAAGTATAAAATTATTTAATAAAGCTTTAATCAAAATTTTATTATTTTTGCCAATTATTATTGATCAATTCCTTTTTAATTTGTTTTGTTTTTTAGGCATGTTGAAGGCCAAGTGTTTGTTACTTTGGCTAATGGAGAGCTTGTGATTTATAGTAGAGATCCTAGTAAGTTTTGTTGTGAAACATTTGTAAATATTTTTATTTGATCAAAGGAACAAATTTTAAACTGCACATATTATTTTTTAAAGATAAAGAGCATTTGTATATACTGTCTCCCAATGAAGTAATTTATTCCTTCATCCACTGTAGATGGCTTTTGGGATGCTACAAACCCTCAAAGGACACAAATTGCAACTGATGTTTCTCCCATATCAAAAATGATGCTTATCAAAGGAAACTTATGGTGTTCTACTTTAAATTCCATTGTGATTATTGATGCATCATCACTCGAAGTTAAGGTAATTTTAATTGCAGTTCATTCTTAAATATGAGAAACATACATCTCTGGGAAATGAAAAATCTAATTATGTAATTCTAATTGTTTTCTTTTCTCCAATTAGTTTTTAAGTAAAAGATATTGTGAAACTGCTAACTTTAAATTCCATTGTTGTTACTGAAACACCTTAGAGGTTAAGGTAATCTCAAATGCTCCGGGCTTTTCTGCCGCAAAAAACCTTGTATATGTCCCAGTTATTGTGTGTAGACAGTAGCATTAGCCTACCCCTGAGAAAGGAATTTATAGTAAAACAATGCCAATCATTGTAAATCAAATCTGTCTATGACAACTAATGATGTGATCACTTAAGCTAATGTACTGGATTCTTTTTTCATCTGTCATCAGCAGATAATTCAAAAACAGTTTTTCTGGCAGAGAAAAAAATAATGAACAGATGGATAAATTTTGAAATTTATTGCATTGTGTAAGCTTGTGAGGAACTCATTTTTACACCTTTTCTAATTTGTGTAAGTGCGCACAAATGATATCATTGGGTAGAGTTCGCAAATTCGTGACATGTTTGAGAAATGTCCTGTATGATAGCACTTTTCAAATTATTGGGATTTAAGACTATTGGTGTTCCTGATTCAGTGTTAAAAATTAACCAGTTGTTAGTCATCAAATGTGACTAAATCATTGTATTTGACAACTACAAAATTATTACCAGGCTTCAAATTTGAAGCCTAGTTTTTTTAACACTTATTACTTTCTTCTACATATATAAGAAGAAAGTATTGAAATCATAAAAAGTATGACCTTCAGTTTTAAATAAATTGCACATTTTGAGATGTCCTGAACATGATTTGACTATTTTTAGAAAAAGTCTTGTGTATCAAAAATTTTGTGGATGATTCAATGGACGAAATTTAACCAAGCTTAATATTTAGTTGGACCTTGACTTAAATTGGTGCTGATTACATTTAGGGATCAATCACTCAACAGGCAGCACTACCATATTTTTTTCCTCTACAATATTTAGTAGGACAGAATGGAACAAAATCTCATATAAATGTGCATAATGAGAATTACTTATAACTTAAAAAAAAAAAAAATCTGGAGTGACTCCACTCGACTTTCCGAACATTGAGTAATTAACAGTTTTGTAGATAAAGTAAAGAAAGAGGAGTTGTTAAACAAACAAAAGGGAGAAAACCATAATAGAGTGTTTGAGTATTTTTCTCCATATATTACACGATGTTTTATTTAACGCTACTGATCTTTGAGCCCATAGATCATAATGATAAATAATTTTTCGTTGTGTCCCTGTAAAAACCTATAAATGCTAGATTCACCAAAATGCTTATAGTTAGTGCAACTGTGATTTATAATATTCATATAAAATTTCAGCTCAATTGAATAAGGTGTTTAGATGCTATCGCACTTTTAAAAATTTGGTCCCATAGGCCATAATGATAAAGAATTTTTCTTTGTGTCCCTGTAAAAAAACTGTAAGTGCTAGATTCACAAAAATCTATACAGTTCGTGCAACTGTGACCTATAACATGTGTACAATTTTTTTGTTTAGATTCATAAGGCGTTTAGACGCTATCACACTTTTAAAAATTTGGCCCCATTGGCCATAATGATAAAGAATTTTTCTTTATGTCCCTGTAAGAAAACTATAAGTCCTAGATTCTCCAAAATCTATACAGGTTGAGTACCTGTGACCTATAATATGTGTATAAATTTTTTGCGCAATTGAATAAGGCGTTTAGATGCTATCGCACTTTTAATATTTTGGTCCCATAGGCCGTAATGATAAAGAATTTTTCTTTGTGTCCCTGTAAAAAAACTATAAATGCTAGATTCACCAAAATCTATAGGGTTCGTACTATGGTGACTTACAACATACGTACCAACTTTTAGCTTATTCGAACGAAGCGTTTAGACGCTAGCGTGTTCACTCACAGACATACACACATACATACACACATACATACACACATACATACACACACACATACATACATCATCGCAAAAATAGTGAAAACGGACTCATTGGACCTTGAAACGTATAGAAACATCAAAATCTCAAATTCGGATTTTTGACATGATTACAATACTTTCCTCACTATAGTGTTCGGAAAGTAAAAAAAATCTGGAGTGACTCCACTCGACTTTCCGAACATTGAGTAATTAACAGTTTTGTAGATAAAGTAAAGAAAGAGGAGTTGTTAAACAAACAAAAGAGAGAAAACCATAATAGAGTGTTTGAGTATTTTTCTCCATCTATTACACGATGTTTTATTTAACGCTACTGAACTTTGAGCCCATAGATCATAATGATAAAGAATTTTTCGTTGTGTCCCTGTAAAAATCTATAAATGCTAAATTCACCAAAATGCTTATAGTTAGTGCAACAGTGATTTATAATACTCATATAAATTTTCAGCTCAATTCAATAAGGCGTTTAGATGCTATCGTACTTTTAAAAATTTAGTCCCATAGGCCATAATGTTAAAGAATTTTTCTTTGTGTCCCTGTAAAAAAACTGTAAGTGCTAGATTCACCAAAGTCTATACAGTTAGTTCAATTGTGATCTATAACATGTGTACAAATTTTTTGCTCAGATTAATAAGGCGTTTAGACGCTATCACACTTTTAAAAATTTGGCCCCATAGGCATAATGATAAAGAATTTTTCTTTGTGTCCCTGTAAAAAAACTATAAGTGCTAGATTCTCCAAAATCTATACAAATTGAGTATTTGTGACCTATAATATGTGTATAAATTTTTTGCTCAATTGAACAAGGCGTTTAGATGCTATCGCACTTTTAAGATTTTGCTCCCATAGGCCCTAATGATAAAGAATTTTTCTTTGTGTCCCTGTAAAAAAACTATAAGTGCTAGATTCACTAAAATCTATAGGGTTCGTACTATGGCGACTTACAATATGCGTACCAACTTTCAGGTTAATCGAACGAAGCGTTTAGACGCTAGCGTGTTCACTCACAGACATACACACATACACACATACACACACACATACATACATCATCGTAAAAATAGTGAAAACGGACTCAGGGGACCTCAAAACGTATAGAAACATCAAAATCTCGAATTCGGATTTTTGACATGATTACAATACTTTCCTCACTATAGTGTTCGGAAAGTAAAAAAAAGAATTATAAGATAGGGGGTATCGAAAAAATAAAATTTTTTATGATGCTTTTGGGGTAGAGCAGAAAAGTTGCCTCTATACATAAGTAACTTCTGTTCAAAATTTCACCACCCTAGGATAATGTCTTCTGTTCTGGCAAGGGACGTGAAATTTAAAAAATTTAGTAAAATCTGCAATTTTTTTTTTTTTTTTGAAATTTTTTTCAAATTTCACAGCACTTTGCGGTAGTGTGCAAAAGTTGCACCTATGTATGGTTAATTACAGTGCAAAATTTGGCGCCCCATGGACAATATGTTCTGTTCTGGCAAAGAGCCTGAAATTACCCAAAAATCGACAAATACACTGTTTTTTCATTATTTAACTAACATTTATTAAACATAAACCAGAATTGTCATACACTCGCATACTATTAGATATAAGAATTAAGAAATAAGTATTCAAAATTAAAAGTACGAAAATGTGTGTTTTGTTAGGTCTTTAGGTTTCGTACTGTCTCTTGCACCTAAATTCAGGCATGGCCTTCTCGATTACAGAGTGGAGCGAATAAATCCATCCCGTTTTTTATGACCACATACTTTCTTTGAGGCCTCCGTAACCAATTTTACTGTTCTTTCCACAGCTTGTGTGTGGCATGGGAACTTTGTAAAATTCCAGTCAATTGGTATTGGTTCTTTCAGCATACTTTTCAAATCTTCTGTAGTCATATCATTCAGTATTGGTGGTGGAGTTACTTCGCTGGACGACCAGTCAATTAGTTCGCTGTAGTCGTTTGCTTCGAAGTTTATTTTTGGAATATCGAACTTTCTAATCCCAACGTGTCCAACTGTCTCACATGATTCTCGTGCTTTTATGACTCGTCGAATGCCAAGGGCTCTGATATGTGTTCTCTTATCAGTCAGCATTGCGAGCAGAATGTTTTCTGGAGATGCGAAGTAAGCATTCCGAGAAATCACAGGGTCGATGACGTTGCGGTGAACTTGATCCAAGTATCAGCATCTGGATGACTGAATGAAATGGTAAAGATGCCGAGCTCCATCCTTCAGTGAATGATGGATTTTGATGCGGAACCAAGATGGCACATACACCCTGATAACGAACTCTACTATGGTACGTAAGTTGTCTGATGGTTCCGTGGTGGAAACATACAGTCTTAATATCTGGTTGACTGTTGTCAACCAGCGGGACATGTTTAGGGGACCTGGATCGCGCTTAGCAAGATCTGGAGGACACATGCCTGAGCTAACGGTGAGAGCAATATCCCTCAGATACTTCTGGTCCTTACTCAAAGTGGATATATCATCTGATGGCAAGGTGCAGTTAACTGGCTCAAATGTTACCACTGGAAGCCGCTCACACACCTTCAAAGATTTTCCAATGCAACCAGTGTTGGAATTGGGTCCGGAGGTGGGACCATCGAGGGACTCGAACAAGTGGCGGAGAGGCAATTCGTTGAAATGTAGTTGACAAACTGCCCATTGCACAGCTCTCCTGATCTTCAGTTCAAGACGACGCAGTACCTGTGATGTAAATACATCACCTCTTGTTTAATTCCTATGCCAAAATACATCGTTTTGCAGGCATCTCATCGCAGCCGTTCGTTCCTGGCTCAACGCACCCTGTAAAGTTTGCTTCCCGCGACACTTGTCAACGGGAGAATCCGCGATTGTTTCTCTTGCGTGCGCAAAGTGTTCATTGGTTACCTTTGCGGTCCGATTAACGAATCAAAATCGCGTATCCATGATTTTAGGTGTGCGGACCTGTTTTTTCTTTAGGAGCGATTTTTAAAGTTTAAAAATCAGTTTCAGTTTGTGTTCCACCTTGGTCCTGAGAAGAATGGTCGGGTGCTTGCGTCCGTGCATTATATTTTACCGTTATTTTTTTATATGTGGTCCCACACCCTGATACATTTTTAAATCTTTTTCCATCGAAAGATTTTTATTATTAACGGTTATTATGACTTGAAACTAAATTGTGAAAATGACCGGAGATGATTTTTTAAAAAAAATATTTTTGTGAAGTATCTTGCATTTCTTTTAAAGAAAATGGCTATGTTATCATAGATTTGAGATTTGTAATATGAGTACATGTACAGATTCAACATTCCTGAAAATGAAGAAACCAATTAATAAAGACTTCTAATTTTGTGCAATTGAATGCTGCCTTTCTTTTTTCAAGACTGGGTATGTTTGTCTTTAAATCTTAATTCTGAATTTTAAAATATCTTAAAAAATAAAAAATTGAATTTATCTTATGCTTGGTATGTACCCTAGGGTTCACTCATCATTATTTTATACGATCACTATTTTTAATATATCTTCTGTTTTGGATTAAAAACAGCCTCTATCCAAAATAAAATATTTTTATGATAAGTCTCTATTCAAGAGCAGGTAGTATATAAAGTAACACCACATATGGTGCCGATCGTAAAAATCAAAGATTGCATGAGGTACATTGCCAGTTTTGGTCTGAAAGTGCTTTATTTAAGAAATTATTAGAAAGATGTATATTTTTGTTATTATTCATATTTTCATAGCCATAAGTGCAGTAATTATTGAAAGTAGTACTGTTTGTATGGGTGAAATTTTATTTTAAGATGCCTATTAGCCATTTCATTAATAATAGTAATAATAATAAACTGAAATAGTTAAATAAGAATTCATATATTTTTTCAAAAAACATACTTTTGAAAAGTGTTTTTTCAAAAAAAAAAAAAAAAATTCCATAGTGGCGTATTGAACTAAGTATTATAATCTAGTCTGTTGAATGTATTTAAACAAATAGTTTATCAAGAATAATAATTAAAAGCTTACTTTCACATTTGAAGTGTAATATATTGGTATGTGTTTCTGGATTATATAGGGTATTATTCATTTGCAAAATAAAAATACTGTTTTGGTTTAGAATTAATGCCAAGATAATAGAGAGAGAATATTTTGAAAATAGGCTGTATGATATTTTTGTATTTGAAGGAATAACATGTTATAATTTATTGTGTTTGGGAGTTTGCTATCACTTCTAAAAAATATACATAATAAGATGAGTCAACTTCAGTTAATATGAAAATTTGTTATGAAATATAATAAGATTAAAGTTGATAAGTATGTCTGCTTGATATTTTGAAAATATATGACTATGCATTAACTTTTTTTATTTTGTCTCTGCAAAATTTTGACAATTTTTTCTTAAAATCATGAATGCTGAAAAATCTTATTGTCTTAAATTCACAGTAACACCATTTAATGGTGATCCAGATCTTTTGGATTTTTTTATTGAACAGGTGCAGACTAAAATAGATTGTTTTAAATGGCATCCTAAACATGCCCTTATTTTTATTAAATCAAAACTTTGCGATAGGGCTTTAAAATTTTATACATCGTCAATCCCATGCCAAAGAGCCAAGTCTCCTGATGAATTATTTCAGATTTTACGTAAGAATTTTAAAGGTGAAACAGAACAGAGTGTAGCATTACAATATAATGCCATTAAATTTGATGGTTTGGAGAATATCCGAAACTTTGCTAATCGGCTCCAACATCTTGTTTATAAGAGGTTTCCAAAATTTTCACAAGAATCAATGGACCAACTACTCATTGCAAAATTAACAGATACACTCACCCCCGATTATAAATTACATCTTTTAACGAGAAAGTGTAGTAATTTTGAGGAAACGGTTGACAGTCTAGCTGCATATCAGGAGGTTGTTCAATCGGGTGAATCTTTGGCTGTTTCCCAGCCATCATTTTCAAATATAAATCATTGCATGGCTGATGAAATTGCACAACACAATACCTCGGATCAGGACTCCCAGCTACATCATATTAAATTAAATTCAGATCGGCCCTCGTGGTCTGATGGTCATAAACCGACATGTCAGTGGTGTTCTCGTGTTGGACACACTGCCCGGTTTTGTTACAAATTAAAAGATTATCAGGGTGGCAGAAGATTTGACACAGATCGACAGGGATTCAGATCATGTCGAAGAAATAAAATTAGATCCAAATATAACCGTAAACATTCTCCTTCGGATGGACACTCCTCTCACACACCCCCCCGGTCAGCACAGGCTCAATCTGAGTCAGCAAGCTTTGAACATAAACGTAAAGGCTCTACTACAAAAATCGTCAGTTTCATAAAGACTGACAAGTTTCTGGGAGTGGTCAGGAGATAATCCTAAGATCACCAAGCACTAGATTAAAATTTCCTATCTCATCAAAAAGATTGGTCAGTTCAGTAAGTACTCAAACCATTGTTCCTGCAAATATATCATCTAATGCTACATCCCAAACAGAAAATCAGCCTGATGATGATGTTATTTTTATTCATTCATTAAGATTTCTATTGTACACGCAAGCTGCCAGTCCTCACTTACCTATTGTTAAGTTAAACATAAATAAGTCATTACAAAACTTTCTTTTGGATTCAGGTGCGAGCATTTCAGTTTTAGCCAAAGGCTATTTCAATAAATTCAGAAATGAATTACACTTTAAAAGAGTCGCTACAAAAGTTAAAATTGCTACTGTCAATTCAGCGGTATTTTGTGCGGGATGTATCAATCTATCATTCAAAATTGGCAAATTTTTTTTCAGACATACATTTTTTCTCATAGATATTCCTACAGACTCTAAATTCATTGGTATATTGGGATTTGATTTTCTGAAAACCCATAGGGTCCTAATTGATTTAAAACAAAATCCCGTACAAATTAACGATTGTCATGTTGACATTTATAGCACAATTCCTGAAGATGAGTATGAGATTCCTGAATCCAAAATTAATTGCCTCCAAAATTTACCCGCTGCTCCTGAGACCAGTAGTTCTACCTCTAATCCTACTTTCGTAAACGATAAAAATTCTCAATTTGACTGTCAAGATGAAGTTAATAAATGTACACTCAAAAACAAAGTGATCATTCCACCGCTACAAACAGTTTATGTCTTTGTTATGAGCAAACAAATATATGCTGATAAACAGGTAATCTTTATTCCCACACTGAATAAAAACAAAGGTATAGGTTTGTACACTGCAATTGTCAACCTTGAAGAGGGTTCACATAGTAAAAATATTGAAGTAATGTCATTTTCAGTTCCGTTAACAAATTATTCTAAAGTAGATCAACATTTAAATAAAGGTACCAAGCTTGGAATAATTCACCAAATTGAAGAAATAGAGGAAATTAAACAAGAGCCCAGAGCACAAGTTAATCTGATTCAAGCATCGGATGAGATTATTCAACTCCGAAAATCTGAATTTAGTATTGATAATTTTTCCTTACACCATTTGTCTACTAAAGAAAGATTGACTATCCAGAAATTGCTTATGGAACATCAAGTGGTTTTTTCCTCATCACTTAAATCACTGGGACACACTGACCATGTGACCCCACACATACAATTCACAAGTGATGTTCCTGTAAGAACGTTGCCTTATCCAGTTCCTGAAGCTATGCAGGATGAGATAAAGAAACAAATTGATGCTCTACAAGAGGCTGGCATCATTGAAAGGAGCATTTCTGAATGGGCGTGTCCCATGCTTGCTGTGAAGAAAAAACCCACATCTCCTGATGAAAAGCCATCTTTTCGACTAGCCCTTGATCTGCGACTCATCAATGCTATGATAAGGAGTTCATCGTATCCATTGCCACGAATTGATTATATCATTAATAACATTTCAAAGTATAAATACTTCACCACGCTGGACTTCCCGTCTGCATATCATCAAATACATCTCCCAAAGAAGTTCAGAAAAAGGTTATCACTCACAACTCAGTGGGGGACCTATTCATTTAGTCGTTTAATGTTTGGACTAAGATCTGCAGCAAGCAGTTTCCAAATGTTGATTGATGCGATAATTGAAGAAACAAAATGTCTTGGTATCTTTGCATACCAGGACAATATCATTGTATGTAGCAACTCATTTCCAGAAATGTTAGAAAAACTGACTCAACTTTTCAAAATTTTACTAAAGTATAACATCACCTTATCTCCGAAGAAATCCCAATTTTTTAAGAAGGCTATTGATTACCTTGGATTTCATATACAAGACCATACTATAAGTCCCATATCATCAAACATCACCAAAATAACAGCATTTCCAACTCCCAAAACAAGAAAACATTTAAAGAGATTTTTGGGTTTATGTGGTTTTTACAGAAAAATTCTTCCAAATTATGCAAAACTAGTGGATCAACTAACACAGTTAACTTCAACGAAGATCCCGTTTAAATGGACACATCAACACACAGAAGTTTTTCAGAAAATTCAAAAGATATTTTTTACTAAACCATTTCTAAATTTACCTGATTTTGACAAGCCTTTCTTCCTGAATACCGATGCTAGCAATGTAGCTATAGCTGGGGTTCTGTTGCAAGAACGCAACAATGTATTACAACCAGTTAGCTATTTCAGCAAAACACTTTCTAATTCTGAGAAGCACTATCCGGCACTCAAGAAAGAACTTATGGCAATTGTTAAATCAGTTCAAGCATTCAGGTTCTACTTATATAATAGACAATTTACTATTTTAAGTGATAGCAAACCCATAGAATTCTATCGCAGTACTACTTCACCTGTAGATCTTACTACAAAATGGCTAATAGAGTTGTACACATATGATTTTACATTCCAATACATTAAAGGTCAATCTAATGTTCTAGCAGATTATTTTTCACGTGATGACTTTTCAGAATCCACCCAAAATTTGACAACAAATCCAGAGTTAATAAATGATGAAAATATCTTACCTGTATCATCCAATTCACCCAGCATACAGTTGCACAATATAAATCACAACAACCTAAATTTAACTAATAGAGAAAATAATGACCCAGAACTACAAGTTTCACAAGATACTTTATTTATTGAACAAAAACATGATGATAATTTATTGAAAATAGTACAAAATATTACGTCTGAAAATCCAAAACAGAAATTCAAAAATTATTTCATCCATCCAGATACAGGTCTATTGATGATAAAAAGAAAATTTAATAGCAAACAAGATAGTAATTCATCCAAGATTCTTGTACCAAATTCACTGAAACCTAAAATTTTAAAGATAGCTCATATGCCACATTTTGGTATTTACAATACATACCGTAAAATCCTGAAGTCATATTACTGCAGAGGAATATACAGAGATACCAAAAATTACGTGCTTTCTTGTAAACTGTGTATCAGAAATAAGCCTCACAAAATTCCTGCAGCTCCTTTACAAGAAATGTTCATTCCAAATAAACCTGGTGAACTGGTATCTATGGATTTTATTGGACCATTCTCCAACAACATGTTTGTACTTACCTGTTTTGATCACTTCTCCAAATTCTTAGAACTTTTTCCAATTAAAAGACCCACGGCACAGTCTGTTGTAGACTCCCTAACAAAATATATCACATCATATGGACGTCCTGCAGCATTAATGTCTGACCTTGGACCTCAGTTTACAGCAGATATTTTCAACCATTTCACCAAAACCATGAAAATAAGCCTTGTTCATGCTTCAGCTGCACATCCACAGACGCAAGAATCTTCAGAAAGGATAAATACTAGTATCAAATCATCTATTGCTTCATTAGCAGGTGAAGGCTTCAACTTCAAACAAGCCTTGATGATACATAAAAGTATATACAACACTTCTATACATTCATCGACGAGGTATTCACCAGCATTTTTACATTTTGGTAGGTCAGTTTCTAATATATTTGATATATGTGAATTGCATGAAATGTCAAATATGGATTTCCCCTTTGAGTATTATGAATACATGAAGTCGCTAAATAGAATCTATGAAAAGGTACATAGAAATATGAAGGATGCTCAAAATTACAGAAATCAAAGACAACACCAGAGGGCTTCCCTCAGAGTGTTCAAGACTGGCGACCTTGTTTACATGAAAACACGAGACACTTTCAAAGCAAGGTTTATCGGGCCTTTTATTGTCACCAAAGTAATTTCTAAGGTGCTGGTTCAAATCAAAGAGTATGAAAGTGTTACAGCAAAACCGTTCCACATTAATATCAATAGACTTTTAATTGTCCCAAAAAGGAAACAATATCTTATACAAAACAATACAAATTCTCTGCTTACAAACAATAAATTACCAGTTCTAGAAAATAGTCAATCTCCTGCTCCTATTGTCAACAAGAAAAGTAACACTTGTATACCAGATAGCTCGGCCCCCAGGTACAACCTGAGGCCCAGGAATTAAAAATAGTAATCTTTAACAATATATATATATATATATATATATTTTTTTTTTTTGCTTTATCTGTCTTTCCGGGAGTGCTTCGGAATAGGACTGATCAACCTGCTTGGGAGTACTCTTGGAAAGTCACATCCAGTAAATTATGTTTTATAAAAGAGTTAATTTTTGAAAATATAATATTAATATCTCAAGATTATCATGGTGAAGTATACAAAAAAAAAAGTGTTCAATGTGTTACAGGGTTGGATTTTGCTGTACCACATTTCTGTTAAGTAATTCCTCATTTATATATATATATATTTAGAGTATTATTCAGATATAAATATATATATATCTGAAAATAATTGTGTAATAGTAGCAAGCCAATTGGAAATAGCATTTTTTTTTTAAAGCACATTCTTTTATTTTCATTTTAGGGTTATTATTTTAATTGGGTTTTAATTTCATTTGATATTTTTTTTTTTTGGTCTATTTCCAAGGGGCTTTCTCACATGTAATAATTGGGCCCAAATATATTGCTATTTATTTTATAAACAATTCTTATGTTAATGGTAACAAATATAATATTTCTTTCATGACATGTCGCTTGTGTAATATGATTTCATGTTTATATTCATACTTATATATTAAAATGGATATCTATTTTCATATGCTGTGTTTATATTTAAAACATTACATTTATATTTTATGTGTATCTTATTTTTCTATAACAACTGAGATTATTTAATTTTATGAGCCATGTTATTGTCATTCGCATGATTTCCCTTGAAGAAAAATTTAAAAAAAAAAAAAAAAAAAAAGGGAAAAAAAAATTTTTTTTTCACGTGAGTGTTTTCAAATAATAAGCTCAATATGCTCAGTGATTTTTTTTTTTTGTTGTTGATATTATGATTATATTATTTCTTCTTATAACAAGTTCGTATGTGTAATAACGATAAGTTTCTTTTAGTTGTAAAATAATTGATATATATGTTATATTTAGTAATGTTTCTGAATTTTTTTATATTATTCTTTTACACAATTTATTCACAAAAAATTTTATGTCTTTTGTCAACAAAAACCGTCTCTGGCTCTGTTCACAATTTCACCATATCCGGTTCTTGTTTCCAGTGCCATAAATTTTTTTGTAATTGGTCATGTGGGGATATGTGATGTAAATACATCACCTCTTGTTTAATTACTATGCCAAAATACATCGTTTTGCAGGCATCTCATCGCAGCCGTTCGTTCCTGGCTCAACGCACCCTGTAAAGTTTGCTTCCCGCGACACTTGTCAACAGGAGAATCCGCAATTGTTTCTCTTGCGTGCGCAAAGTGTTCATTGGTTACCTTTGCGGTCCGATTAACGAATCAAAATCGCGTATCCGTGATTTTAGGTGTGTGGACCTGTTTTTTCTTTAGGAGCGATTTTTAAAGTTTAAAAATCAGTTTCAGTTTGTGTTCCACCTTGGTCCTGAGAAGAATGGTCGGGCGCTTGCGTCCGTGCGTTATATTTTAAAGTTATTTTTTTATATGTGGTCCCACACCCTGATACATTTTTAAATCTTTTTCCATCGAAAGATTTTTATTATTAACGGTTATTATGACTTGAAACTAAATTGTGAAAATGACCGGAGATGATTTTTTTTTTTAAATATTTTTTTGAAGTATCTTGCATTTCTTTTAAAGAAAGTATGATCAGATCGAAGCCTAGGGTTCACTCATCATTATTTTATACGATCACTATTTTTAATATATCTTCTGTTTTGGATTAAAAACAGCCTCTATCCAAAATAAAATATTTTTATGATAAGTCTCTATTCAAGAGCAGGTAGTATATAAAGTAACACCACAGTACCCCATTGTGAACTCCAGTATTTACGACCGTTCCATCACATCCTAGAACAAGAATATGGTTTAAATCGAGCGATCCAATGCACATTAGGCACTTTGTTCTCTGATCAGCAAGAAATGTCTGTTCCTTAAAGGGGACCTTGGATTCCTTCGGGCAATTGCAGTCTGTAAACGTGGAGCACTTACAAGCTGCTATATCAAAAAGAAAGCATGATTCTTCTTTAAACTTCTCCACCCTTGCTTTAGTTGCCATGCTTTTTGCTATTCTTTTATAAACAGCCTTGATATCGATATATTTCTTGTGATATGCATGAATCATATCAAGGACACGTTTCTTTGAAACTGTCGGAATGGAAGCATCAGAATACAGCATTTGCAGCTTTACACAAACTTGCTCTGCGATGTAAGAAAATGCGGGTTCCTTGTTACCAGTTTTTTCAGATCCAAGACGCCATCTTTCGTAAATGCAGCATTTAATAACATCCTCTTTTGTTGGAAGCATCCTAGCAAAATCTGTCGGTGATCCGAAAATTGGGCAGTCTAATGCTCCTCGCTTTGAAAATTTTGAAGATTTTGCCATGTTTTTTTGCTCACTGCTAGCTCAGTTCACGACCTGTAACAAAAAAAAAAAGATTAATAATTAATAATCATTAATTAGTGGTAAATAATTAGTGGTTAATGATAATCTGAAAATCTGCTGCTAAAATAATTGTTAATAAATCAGATTCATATCTAAAAGTATAATGAAAAAAACAGTGTATTTGTCGATTTTGGGGTAATTTCAGGCTCCTTGCCAGAACAAAACATATTGTCCGTGGGGCGCCAAATTTTGCACTGTAATTAACCATACATAGGTGCAACTTTTGCACACTACCGCAAAGTGCTGTAAAATTTGAAAACAATTTCAAAAAAAAAAAAAAATTGCCGATTTTACTAAATTTTTGAAATTTTACGTCCCTTGCCAGAACAGAAGACATTATCCTAGGGTGGTGAAATTTTGAACAGAAGTTACTTATGTATAGAGGCAACTTTTCCGCTCTACCCCAAAAGCATCATAAAAAATTTGCTTTTTTCGATCCCCCCTATCATAAGAGTCACACAGATTTATTTATTTTTTATGTAGGGGCATTGCACCTCTCCCCACCATCCTCAGGGGGTTTAAATTTTCTATAAGAGGGCATCTTTCAAAAGAACACGTCAGTACCTTTAAAATGAATAGCTAAACCATAGACCTGCATTAATATAAAATAAATTTATCAATTTTTTTCATTTTTAACAGAGAGGAAAAAAAAAATAATAATCAGATGTTATGTATATTGCACAAAATTTCTTTTAACCTTTTGTGTTATACTTTTGTGATGCAAAAATCATGTGCATTCATCATTAAAAACAATTTTAATAAATAATCTACTGCATAAATTTGTGTAGGGAAATAGAAAAGAAAATGCGATGGCCACAACATTACTAGTTTTTGTTAGCTTTGAACGCTGTAGGTTTTTACTGTATTTTTACTTTCCGAACACTATAGTGAGGAAAGTATTGTAATCATGTCAAAAATCCGAATTCGAGATTTTGATGTTTCTATACGTTTTGAGGTCCCCTGAGTCCGTTTTCACTATTTTTACGATGATGTATGTATGTGTGTGTGTATGTGTGTATGTCTGTGAGTGAACACGCTAGCGTCTAAACGCTTTGTTTGATTAACCTGAAAGTTGGTACGCATATTGTAAGTCACCATAGTACGAACCCTATAGATTTTGGTGAATCTAGCACTTATAGTTTTTTTACAGGGACACAAAGAAAAATTCTTTATCATTATGGCCTATGGGAGCAAAATCTTAAAAGTGCGATAGCATCTAAACGCCTTATTCAATTGAGCAAAAATTTTATACGCATATTATAGATCACAAATACTCAATCTGTATAGATTTTGGAGAATCTAGCACTTATAGTTTTTTTACAGGGACACAAAGAAAAATTCTTTATCATTATGCCTATGGGGCCAAATTTTTAAAAATGTGATAGCGTCTAAACGCCTTATTAATCCGAGCAAAAAATTTGTACACATGTTATAGATCACAGTTGAACTAACTGTATAGATTTTGGTGAATCTAGCACTTACAGTTTTTTTTACAGGGACACAAAGAAAAATTTTTTATCATTATGGCCTATGGGACTAAATTTTTAAAAGTACGATAGCATCTAAACGCCTTATTGAATTCAGCTGAAAATTTATATGAGTATTATAAATCACTGTTGCACTAACTATAAGCATTTTGGTGAATCTAGCATTTATAGGTTTTTACAGGGACACAACAAAAATTTCTTTATCATTATGATCTATGGGCTCAAAGTTCAGTAGCGTTAAATAAAACAATGTGTAATAGATGGAGAAAAATACTCAAACACTCTATTATGGTTTTCTCTCTTTTGTTTGTTTAACAACTACTCTTTCTTTACTTTATCTACAAAACTGTTAATTACTCAATGTTCGGAAAGTCGAGTGGAGTCACTCCAGATTTTTTCCCTGCTGCATACAGTTCTATTATTTTAGCTAAAAAATGGTACTATTATTTTAACAGTTCAGTTAACAGACACACACACATTTTTTTTTTTTTTTTCCTCAATTTCATGTGAAAAAGATTTGAGTGTAAGTAATATATAGGAAATGCAAATACATCATCTTGAAAGTTTTGACTTTTGACAAATTCTTGATGAAGTAGCCTGGATTTTATTATGCCTTTAAATACTTTGGGCTCTGAAGAAATGCCTCTTGTGCCTTGCTGGTAATTGAACGCTAAATTCCAGTATTAAAGTTTCTTGAATTTTTGCTTTCTTCATTATTCATTTAATAAATATATGTATAACTATATACAAAACAGCTATACACTATTTAAAAAGAATAGTTTATAGAATTTCAGCAAGTATGATAATTTTTCTTCTTTCACTTTTATGAATTTTTAGCATACATTCCAAGTGGCATCAGATCTCAATAGACATATTACATCTATTGTTCCTTCAACTTGTGGTGTATGGATTTCTGTACAGAGCAGTCCTGTTATTCATTTGTATGATTTTACTTCATATGATCATTTGTTTGAAGTCAATGTTTCCTCATCAGTTACAAAAATGCTTAGTGGTTAGTATTTATTTGTTAAATATATGTTTTTAATCTTTAATATTTTATATTATTATTTATTTATCAGATATATACTTTTAACCTTTAGCGTTTCATGTTAGTATTTTTATGTATAATTTGATTAATATATATGTATGCATATATAAATATAGAAGGTGGGCCAAAAGTCCCCGATGAATTTTAAATTTTAATGTAAAATCAAACAAGTGGCATACAAGAGTGCAGTTTGCACTGCTTCCTACTGTGAAAAGTTAGGTTTAAGAAAATATGAAAATTAGTTCCATATTTTCCCTTAAAGTCCTTACTCCTATGTTTGGTTTATCTTGTGTTTTTTGTAGTTTTGGTATGGTCCCCTCAATCCCCAGATTTAACCTCTCTTGGATTTCTTCTTGTTGGATTATGTAGAGAACAAAGTAAAGGGCAACTTACCCTGTGACTGACAACAAAGTATTGAAGATATGAATAGTGCAAGAATTCACAATCATTGTCACCATTAAAGAAAAAAGAAAGAAAGAAATTATTATTATCCCACGTCCAACAACTACATTTCTGCCATTAGTTGACGAACAGTCTGATAAAATGACAAGAAAGTAAAAAATTAGGAGTAAAATTTAGCCTCCATAGAGTTGTTGTCGCTAATAAAATTCAAAACAATAGGGCAGGGGTATAGAGAGCAACAAGCTGAATCCCTGGTGTAAATGTTTTTGTAAGTACTTACTTTACTGAAAATATAGATTGAATTTTAAGAACACTTTTGAAATTGTGGCACCATTTTATGCTTCAATATGCTGAGTTCATCTAAAATTTTTGTAGTTCAAGTTTATGATATACTGGAATTCCATTTGATGTGAAATATTTCTTCTTTGTATGTTTTTCTTTACACACAATTATTGCTTCCTGGTTATTTGAAATTTTCTATAAAATCTTGTTTAATCAAATGTACTTCAATTCCGAACTTTTTGGATAATCAGGATTCTACTGTATTTATTTTATTAAATTAGCATAAATTAATTTAAAGAAAATTAGCAAATAAGAAATAGTAATTTTCATTTGAATGCATTGCATGTAGCCTTCTGTTCTAATTTATTTTTCTTATTAGGATGTGATGACATTATTAGGCAGCATAAACTGGCATGTTTACGAGTATCATCAATTTGTGTTGAGAAAGACCTGCTTTGGGTTGGTACTAGTGCTGGTGTGATTTTGAACTTAACAATGTCATCCATTTGTTCATTTAATGGGATAGGAGATGCTCAGTCTAATATTGAAGGTAAGTTAAAATAACTCATTTGAGATAAATTTCTATTAAAATATATTTAAATTTTTCTTTCAACCATTACCTTTTCTGTATGTCATAATCAGTAAGTGTTAAATATTTTTCTATACATGATGTTAATACTGCACTATTACTATTGTGTTTTTATTTAATTTCAGTGCATACTTTATCAGCAGTGTTTTCTTTGCTCAATAATTGCCTGCTGTATGTAAACAAACTTGAAATAATATTGTTACATGTGCTATAGGTGTGAGAAGCATCTTCTAGCATCTATGGAATAATTGATTTATATAACAATATCTAAAAACTTATGTATTACTGTTTGTTTGTATGGATAATTGTTTTCCCTTTTCAGGAAAATATTGTTAAAAAAAAAATAGTTAGTTTATACAAACATCCAGTATGGTCCTGTTTGTTCATCACATCCACAGATCAAAAGTAAAACAATTGGAAATATAATACTGCCTAACAATAAATGGCTGGACATTTTTATTTCAAAAGATTTCTTAAATATATCAAAAAGTACTTGCTGTGTTATCTTGAAGCATTTGGAGTGTAAAGAACACAAACAAAAATGGGATTAGTAAAAATTAAAGAAAAAACAAATAAATACCTATAAAAGGTAATGCTTGAGATACATTCTGGCTGTAGCAAATGATTATGGGGCTTTTTTTTAAATTATTAATTATAGCAATTTGCAAAAGGTTAGCACATATATTCATGGAGATGTAAAAGTTTCTTTAAAAATTAAATATACATATGTATATAAGATGTAGGGTATTAAATCCAATTTTTTACTAAATAATTTTTAACTGTGCATGCACAGGCACTAACAAAATTTCTTTTGCGTAATTTAGACAAATCATTAATTCTAATATATGTATATATCATTAAATATCACTGAGGTGATTTTATCTATGTTTTCATTTTGAATCAACATACAGTTACAGACATATGTTTGTAATAAACTTAAATAATAAATTATTTTATAGTATAATTGACAATAAATTCAAACTGAATTAATTTATTATTCTTTATTCTATTATTTAGTATGAGCCATTTTTTAAAATTAATTTTTGAATATACAAACATTTGTACATTTTTTTTTTTTTTTTTTTTTTTTTTTTTGCTCAAGCAATGTAAAATACAATTTAAAATCAATTAACAAAACAACAAAAAAAAAAAAAAAAAAAAAAAAGAGAAGGAAACCAAAGAAATAACTCGAATTTGACTAAAATTTAGGTAAATTAAACAGATATGACTTTACAGCTTCCTACTGAAGGTATGACTTAAAGAATGCTATGTTAGAAAGGAGGATAAACAGATCTCTGGTCAGTGTGCCCAGTGCTCAATGTTTTGTTCATGGCTATACTCTTTTAAAACACAAAACATATTAAAAAAGGCAAAATATGAAAAATAATTTACTAAACGAAATTAAAAACATTTAAGTTCAGTTAAGTAAAAATAATCTCTGACGCACACCTTACTGAGGTTTGAGCTATTCCTGCTATACTTTGTAACTCTGTGATCAGCAGCCTGAGTTCTAAGTGCATACAGACACCTCTTTATTTACATAGATTATAAATGTCTTATTTATGAATTACTGGGTCCTGTGTATCAATTGCCAAATGTGCCAAATAGTGTGGCAGTCATGAAATGGAAAAGTATAAATTTTTTTATTAATTCTGTTACCATTAATACAGTATAAGACCGAAAATCCGGTAGGACCCAAAATCTGGAATGTTTTGAAATTTCAATCATTCCTGCACTGAAGACTCTGGGGAAAAAAGAGGTAGGAGGAAAAAAAAAAAAAAAAAAAACCTATTTCCAGCAACTTACGGTAATTTAATTCAATTTTTAAAAATCTTAAATTCATTCCTTCACTTTTTTTTTTTTTTTTTTTTTTTGTTAATCCAAAAAATTATTACAAAGTTTATTAATCATTTAATCTCAAAAATATAGAATGCATAAATGCGATTTTTTTCATTTGGTTATACCTTTTGCTGATAGATGACAGCACCAAACAATTTTCTGAATTTTTAATAGGAAATACTGTTCTTACCTAATTTATTTTTAAACTTATTTTTACATTTGTTTTGTGAAATTTTCTAGTTTATAATTTTATCTTTTTACATATAAATTTTTAGAAGAGGTAAAATCATTAAGCATCTCTAAATCTTTAAAAAAAAAAAAAAAATATTTTATTACTATTATTATTAATTTTTTATTCTGCTGATGTATGGCTATAGCAGTCATTATTATTCTGAATTAGAAAATTAAGGAATAGTGAAGTATTAAAAAATTAAAGGGAGAAAAAATTGAAAATATTGTTGAAATGTCAACTAAAGTTTATTTTTAATAAGCTTTATCTAATATTTCAACTAAATGAACCTAAACAGTTATAAATATAAAAAAAAAGGAGAAAAGAAAAAAAAAGCTGCTGTTGTTGATGATGATTAATGAAATGCTATGGAAAATGTCCGTTTTTTTGGAGTCCGGTTTTTCGGCTCCATATTATATTTTACTTTTTTTTTTCTTTCTGTGTAACGTAGTGTGTTCAGACTTAATTCTAATTAAATCGATATATTTAAGTTTCTAAAATCCGGAAAATTTCGAAATCCGGAATGTCATCAGTCCCGCGGTTTCTGGTATTTCGGTCCCATACTGTATTAAAAAAATTATTTTTTTAAGCTGCTTATAATTTTAATTGTGTTTTGGGTTGTCTCTATTTCAGTTAAATGTATCAAATACAATTTAGCAATTTTTATTGTTGGAATTTTGAAAAATTTACTGAATCAAAAAGTGACAGTCATTTAGTGGAAAAGAATATAAAATCCTTCTATAAAAACATAGCTTTATTATTTTTTTTTTTTTAAATAAATTTTTAATACTTGTTTCTAAAATAACAATACTAATAACGAAAACATTAACATTCTCTTGGAGCAAGCAACACAAAATATAATTTAAATAAAAAAAAAAAAAAAAAAACTTAATAAACATCTCAAGTTTGAAAAAAATTTTCAGAAGTCAGATTGATTAAGTGGATGATGTTACAACTTCTAGCAGGGTCCGATGAGACAGTTATTATAAGAAAGTGAAAAAGCTTTGCTTATTTCTTTGTTTACTAAACTGTTCAAGATTAAAAAATTGTACCACTATTTCCATAACATAAAGGTTATAATTAATTAATGCAGGTAAAATGCAGATTTACCTGCAAAAATATATTATAAATTTAATTTTTTTTGGAAATACTTGGACAAAAAGACTATAAAGTCATCTGTGACAGTCCTGCTTAAATCTCCATAAGTGTAAAATAATTTAAAATCTGATACACTTAAATAAGTAAATGTGTGTTATTACATTATTATTATTTATTCTCTGACATGTCTAAGTATTTTAAACAAATTTTAAATTTACATACTTTTTTCGACCACACTGTTTTGAAGCTGTTTTATGAAACTAGATAAAATCACATTTTAGTTTTATGTTGCCATATATCGGTATCTTCTTAAAGCCAAATCATTCAGTTTTTTATTATTCTAGTCAAAATGTAAAAATATTGAATTGTTTAGATTTTATAATTCAAAGAAGAGAAGTCCTCATATGTAGACTGCTGGAAAGAAGAGGTTATAGAAAAGCAAATAAAATGAAAGCTTTGTTAAAATGTTAAACAAATAAAATTGTTTATTAAACTATTACTGTGGGTGCTAAAACAGAAGTTAAATTATTTTTAATAACCACTTACAATCTGTGAAAGAAAAAAAAAAAAGGCTCTTACTCACTGTAGAAATTTGAAGCTATTATATACAAACAAGCTCATGCACAAACATTTTCTTTTGTTTGTATAGATTACTACTTTTAATATTGAGCATACAGTGCGTATCGAAATGATAGGTCCACCCGCATTTTTCAAAATTTCGACTCTTAATTGAGAATAAGAATCACTTTTTTGGTAGAGATAATTAATCAGTAATTGTTATAACTATTTATGAAAACATTTCTTAAAAATAAATAATTCCTTTTTATTTTATGCAAATTTTCATTTTCAGACCGTTTCGAAAAGATAGGTCCGCCTTCAGACATTTTGCACCAATCACGTTTATTTCCAAAAAAATTGCATAAATATCGTTGCTTAGTCTTACTGCGGGATTATGCTGGCTGCTGTGGAGGTATTTAAACAGATTTGAACATCACGTTGTAATCAAACGAAATGGGTTGTCGTTGCAGTCTTTCGCTGGTTGAGCAGGGGGAAATTGATGCATTTAAACAGTGTGGAAAATCGAATAGAGAAATAGGTAAACTTTTAAACAGATCACATAATGTTATAAACAATTATTTGCGACTTAGAAATGCTTATGGCAGTAAAAAATCATCTGGCCGCCCATCAAAAGTGACACCCCGACAAAGAAGGACTATCGTAAAGGAGTTAAAATCTGGAAATATGAGCTTATCCACTGTGGCCAGACAACAAAACCCTCCAATATGAAAATCTACAGTCCATAGAGTGGTAAAGAAGTTCGGCAATTGTACTATGGCCTAGTACAGTCAGGTTCGTTTAACACAAAAGCCGGATCGTAGAATAATTAAAAATATAAAGTAGAAGTCTTTACTTCGAAGTAATCAGGACATATCATTTTTAGTACTGTGATTTATTAATGCAGCAATATAATATTCAGTTTGCAGTCACTAATTACTTTACATTTCACTCCTATATTCGTAAGCAAATACAAATATTCTATCCCCATCAACTATACAGAGAGGGAGGAGGACCTCAAAAAATTTACGTCTTCTTAGGACTTGAACAACAGCGAAAAGATACACTAAATCTGCTAGCCACAGATAGTTTAAAATCGCAACCCCGGAGATTGGCATCTTTGAAATGCAGCCAAAAGAATGCCAAACTGTTTCTTTGTTCTTCTAACATATTCATACTAAATTTTGAATATAAAAAGTTCGTTACAAATATTAAATCGATTTGACATTAAGAAGCCATGCCAAATGACCTTCAACTCTCAATGAACAAAGAAGGCGACGCCCAGACTATCGAACATCATTATAAATCTATTTTTAGAATTATAATGACCCTCTTGAAATAATAATGGTTTTTTTAACATAAACATTCAAGGGTAATAAATATGAAATCAAATGCTTGTTTTATTTTATTAATAGCTGTATATAGTATAAATATGTTGATAACGGCTTTTTAAATTACCCTCTGAAAATAAATAATTATGGCTAAATAGATTTAATCCATCCGGGGAAAATGTATACACAAACTATTTTTCACAAACCCCAATATAAAAATTGCTTTATTTTATTCCTAGATCAATGTGTTTTTAACGATAGAAGAACAAAGAAATGAAAATTTTGATTTTAAAATAAAACGGGAAATTCTCTATAATTAATTACTTGAATTAGATAAATTTAAAAAGATTTATTTTATTTAATCTATATTAATCCCTCCTTTTTGTTATATATTAAATTTGGATAAATAAATAAGCTTTTAAAGGACATATGTGTGAGAACACTCACACATATATCTCCCCTTCGACTAGCAAAAAAAAAAAAAACAAGTAACTCCTCCTCGCCTCCTGTATAGAAATGCATATACAAACAATAATATTCAAAAGCACTTACCAAAGACGCACACTTAAAAAAAATGATATTACATCATAAGTAAAAATTATATGAATGCTTAATATTGAACAAACAAAATATATATGAAATATAAACACCAATTCAAAAATACAAAATACACATATTTCAAAAATATCAGTACAACCAAAAAAAACTTTAAGAGAAACACCTTGTCATGACAGGCGCAAAAATGTGGCTTCTATAAGTAATTTCAAATGCAGTTCAAAATAGTTTTTTTATATACCACCAAAAAATTCAGCTGAAATGTTTTTAAGAAAGAGTCTCTTCAAATAATGCCACAGTAACAGTTACTAACGTTAGATTTTTTACACACAAAATACTAAATTTTCACACTAATATGTATGGTGAAATAGAGAAAAAGAAAATATATATATATAAATTACATATATTCATATATATTGTTGTAATACTAAAGGTTCCAGCATATTATTGTAATATTTATTTGTCTAACACCTTGGTTACACATATTGGTCAACGTTAAACAAAATTATGTACAAAAAAAAAAGTAAAGAAACAGAAAAGTTTTCGTGTATACCACACAGGAAAGATTTTAAAAAGGACGCCATTGGCAGTCAAAAAAAAATAATCTTCCCTTAATCCTTACAAAAATGTAAGTGTAATGATGTTAACTTAAGGCTAACATCCTAGCGGGACAGGGCGTGTTGAAAGACCTGTACTGTTAGGCACAGGCCTCCGTCCCCCAGCAGAATCCACAGACCCCTGTAGGGACACCTCACGAAACCGATTAATTAAGTGTCATAAATGTTGAAAAATTAATGTCAACAAAAATATAGATTCTCATCACATATCCAATGTTGCTCTCCCGGGAGAAAATTTTGAACGAGACAACATATATCTAGGATAGGGTAATAAATAAGTAAAAGAAAACAAATTGACAAAATTTTGAGTGATGAGAGGGAGTGCCAAAATAATAAAAATTTAGATTGGATATTGAACAAACCAAACACATGTTGTACACCAAAAATCAATTGAAAACTTATAAAATTTAGCTGTATGTATGTTGTTAGCACTATTCTCATTAATAATTAATTTCCTATGAACTAAATCTGTATTCCAATGAAATATCTCTATTAAATATATTTCAATTATCTTATTTTTGTTTAACCTTCACCCAATAAAAATAGACATAGTAAACATTAAATAAAAAAAATAACACCTTGATTACTAATTTAGAAAATTCAAAATATGATCTACAAGCATTTATGTTATCATTAGAATCATTTTTTTTTTTTTATACATCTTATTTATAAATATTATATATATTCAACAACACTGCAATGCAAGAAATAGTCTTTACATCAAAAGAAAAATATAAAAAAACAGTGGACCAGCCATCTAAAAATAAAAATAATAAAATAAATAAAGACGAGTTCCTGCACAGCAAACAAATACACTCCCTTGGCCATTGGAAAATGCATTTGTGAAGCAAAATATATTCAAACTTTTTTTGTGAAAAAAATTAATTGCGATTTCTTAAGTTATAAGGATGTGTAGAATTATTGCCAATATTATGTGTTACATTGGAGTTGGGTTCAGTAAACAAATAATTACGTCGAGGTGGAGCAATAAGGAGTCTATCAATATGGACTCTGAAAGCTTTATTATCAGGTGCATGTAATCTCTTAATGGAAAAGGAAACTGGCGAGTGTTTTTGTACAACAATAAATGGCCCAGAATACTTGGGTTTAAATTTATCTATTGATTTCAAGTATACAACATCATGAACAGCAACAGGCCTCAGTTTTGCACGCTTTTGAAAATTTTGATATCTTTTGTCTTGATTTTCTTTAATGTTAGAATATGCTTTGCTATAGATGTTATCTAAGTCGTGTAATAATTTATATATGTCTACATTTTTATCCAAAAATGGCTGATTTATAAATTGATCAAATGTATCAAATATTAAAGACAGTTCCCTACCAAAATGCAGTAGGTTAGGTGAAAACAATGTGGATGAATGTGTTGAACCATTGTAAAGTGATTTATGTATAGCTAGTGAATTTTCAAAAGAATGCCCCTCAGAAATTAAAGTGTTAATTGAGTACTTTATAGATTTATTTATCCTCTCAGAAATAGAGTTGCTTTGAGGATGAGCAACAGATGAATGTAAGATTTTTATGCCAAGTTTATCATTAAAAATATTATAAATAGTTGATGTAAACTGTTTGCCTAAATCCGATAATATTACTGATGGTCTACCAAATGTTGTAATGTAATTAAATAAACATTTAACTATTTTTGATGAAGAAGTGTCTTTTAATTGAAATAATTCAATGTGTCACGAAAAATGGTCAATCACAGTTAAAACTGAATGTCCATCTATAAAAGGACCAACCAAGTCGACACTAATAGTATGCCCTGGATGTGTTGGAGTATAGGTGGGTTGTAGAGGAGCTGGTGGTGTGTTATGATGTTTATTTTGTAAACATAAAGTACACGAAGCAACAAAATTTAAAGTGTCTGTGTACATACCTTTCCAATAATATCTATTTGATAAAAATTCGTATGTTTTTGTTAACCCAAAGTGAGAAAGGTGTGAAATGGTTAAAACTTTAGATTTTAAAGAATGTGGTACAACAATGAGATATGAAAAAGTATTATTATGCAAATTTTGTTTCTTGTACATTAAAACTTTAGAATCTGGATGGATAAAAAAATTATCATTATTTTTTGAAAAACCTTTTCTCAAAATTTGCCTGTAAATAATTGACAATTTTGGATCATTCTTTTGCTCATATATAAATGTATTATTTGAAATTTCCAAAAGGGGATCTTTATTTTGAATATTACCAGAAACTAGAAAATTGTTGAATTGATTTTGTAGTACTGACTGAGTAGAAGTGGAAATTTGATTACTTGAATGTGTGTCATCTTGTACGATAGGAAGAGGTTGAGAACTGAATATTAATTCTGGATTTGTTTTTAAATTTTGTTGATTACTTGAGAAGTCTGATCTTGATAAATAATCCGCTAAAACATTTGTAGTGCCAGGAATATGTTCAAATTCAAATGAGTATTCTGACAACTCTAACAGCCATTTAGTAGTTAAATCAGCAGGACTATTTGTTTTTCTATATGTTTTTAAAGGAGCACTGTCAGACAAAATGATAAACTTTCTATTGTATAAGTAATATTTGAAAGCAATTACAGATTTATAAATGGCCATTAATTCAAGTTTGATAGCCGGATATCTTTTTTCAGACGGTTTAAGTGATTTAGAGAAAAAGGCGACAGGTAATAATTGATTGTCATATTTCTGCATCAAAACTCCTGCAATAGAAATATTTGATGCATCAGTGTTGAGAAAGAAAGTCTTGTTCCAATCCGGTAATCTTACCATAGGTGAATTTAAAAATATATCTTGAAATTTCTTAAAAATATCCTGATGATGTTTATTCCACACAAATTTTGTTTTCGGTTTAGTCAACTCAATAAGTGGTTGAATTAATTTAGAAAAATTATGAATAAGAGACTTATAAAAGGTTACAACTCCTATAAAGCGTTTTAATTGTCTTTTTGTTGTAGGTGTAGGGAAAGAGTTTATTTTAATGATATTTGACTCAATTGGAGAAATTGAATTATTCTCTATGTGAAATCCCAAATAATTTACAGCACTCTTATGAAATGTACATTTACTAGGAGCTAAGGTTAAATTATATTTAATTAAAATCTTAAGAATTCTTTCAAGTTTGACACATGTCTCTTCAAAACTATTTGCACCAAATATTAAATCATCCTGATACGCGTAAATTCCATCTATATTAATTTCATCAATTAAAGAATCCATAAGGGCTTGATACTGAGAAGCCGCGTTTTTAAGACCAAAACATAGTCTTTTAAATTTGAAACTGCCAAACATTGATGTGAAAGTAATTTTATCTTGTAAATGTTCCGGTCAATCAATTTGATGATATGCTTGTTGGAAATCAAGACAAGTGAAAAATTTATACGCAGATAAATCAGCTATTATATTTTGAATTTTAGGTAACGGATAAGAAGAACCTTGAATAATAGAATTTAACATTCTTAAATCTAACGCGAGTCGAAATTTCTGTTTACCAGATCCATCTTGTTTTTTCTTTACCAGTAAAATTGGGCAAGCCCATTCTGAGCAGTTTCGCTCAATAATCCCAGCCTCTACCAATTGGTTAATTTGATCTCTAGCTTCCTGTTGTAAAGCCTGAGGAATGGGAAAGGGCAAAGTCTTAATTGGATAGTCACTTAAAAATTTTAAATCTGGTACTACCTTGTCAGTATGTCCAAGGGTTTTCATATTTTTAGAAAATGCTGCGAAATTACTTAATAAAATTTGTTTTAATTTTGTTGCATGAGACCCATTGAGATGTTTAACATCAAAGTCCGTGGGTGTTAAATCTTGTTTTCTCATTTTTAATACATCACTAGAAGGTTGAATATAATTAATAAATTGTGAATCCTCTGAAATATCAACATTATCATTTTGTTTTGAACCATAGTCTATAATTTGTTCGATTTCTTTAATTGTACCAATATTTGAATGTTTGTTTACATGCATATTTCTATTAGTGTTATTCTTAACATATAACTGAAATTTTACTCTATCATATTTACTATTACAATTTTGTTTCTGAGAATGCTCAATATTAACTATTGAATCCAAAAAAATTAATTTGGAAGAACTCTTTTTACTCTGAAATAAATAATCACCCGAAGAAACTTTGGGACAATAAACCGTAATAGAAGATTCTTCTTTGGGTTGTAAAATAAGTTTTTGTCCCGTTTTTACTGAAAGTTTCTTACATTGAGTATGCATATTAAGATTTTCTTCATGGTCGCTATATGTGTTTGTTATGGGAATACTTATGTCTTTTATTTTTAACAAGGACCTCTGCATATCTAATATTACATGATATTGTTGAATAAAATCGTAACCCAAAATAACCCTAAATGCTGAACCTTCAGGTATGTCCACTATGAAGAATTTTTGTGAAAAAAATTGATTTTGAATTTTGAAAGTGGTTTGTATACAAGATGAAAACTGTACATTCGAGTTCACGGTTTTGATTGTCACATGGGAAGATAAATGTCTATATTTCAAACTATGTTTTAATTTATTAAATGTACTTTCAGCTAACAGACTAACAGAACTACCAGTGTCAATAAGTGTGTTTACCTTTTGTTTATCTAGCAAAATTTTAATAAGAGGTAACTTTGGAGAATTTACATGGACATTAAAAATGTTCTCCCTTTTATCGTTATTTGTTTGAGTACATTTAGAATCAGAAATTTTCAAGATTTGTTGTGTCTGAGACGCAGTAGAATTCACCAATCTGTCACTAGATAATTTGGGTAGATTAACGTTATTATCAATGTCCAGAGAAAAATTTTGTGCTGATGCTCTATTCAATTCCTGAGATGTACTTGCATCAGCTAAACTACATCTCTGCGCTCGTTTAAATTACTTGGATTTTTACTATAATTATTTCTGTCATAATTTTTACCCCTAGTCTGATTTCTTTGCCATCTAAAGCACCTAGTAGCAACATGTCCTCTTTTACTGCACAACTGGCAAATAGGAGAAGAATGATATCTGTTTTTATTTTGATTACCCCTGAAATTTTGTTTACCCCTGAAATTTTGATTTCTACTTTTATAATTATATCTTAATTCACTTTGTCTATCATTATTTCTTTGCCTATCTTGCACTGGGGATTCGTGTGAATGATTAACCTCATGAGATTTACTAACAAATGACAGATTATTCATCCTATCTGTCAGTTCGACTAACTTTTCAGATAGTGTATTAATAACTGGGTTATTTAAGCTTAATTGTAATAATGTTTCATTAGCGTTAATGTCCTGTAATTTCTGTGCTCGGTTGACCGCCTGTTGGTACTCAGAGATTCCCTCTTCTTGAATCTTAACTCTAATGTTTGAGGGAATGGTTGAAATGAATTTAGTAAATTTAATGGAATTTTAAGCATTAGCATCATTAATCTGCGAATATACTACATCGGCTAAAATATTTAGCCTGTGGGAAAAATTTCTAATTGATTCTTGTGGTAAGAGTATTAAATTGTTAAATTCCACAAGAGCCTGAGTACTGCTCATTGGAGCAAAAAATTTCTGGAATTCATCCTTGATAAATTTTAAATCTGTCGATTTGTATAATAAGGGAGATTGAGTCATGAATTTTAACGCAGGGCCAGTTAATTTACCTTTTAAAATTGCCACTGCCTCTTCTGAATTCAATCTATTTAATTTTGCATATGACTCAATCTGATCGAAAAAAAATTCAAGTAAGGATGAGTCCCCGTCAAAATTTAGAATGTTAATATTAATGTTCTTTTTAGTGGCCATCTTGATTATTTATGTTGGGTCAAATAAATATCAATATATCTCAGAAATACTCGAGTAAAAAATATATAATATATTAAATTAAATGAGCACAAAAATTACGCATTTTTTTTTTTATGCTTACGGCAACTGCATCAGATAAAATACCTCATTAAAAATGTCAAAAAGTATACATATATATCTTAAAATATTCAAAAAACAAAATAAATCATAAGGAATTGTAGAAATTTGCAGCAGTAATTGTAATAAATCACTTAAAAAAATAAATTATAATATGCTCATAACAGTATTAATCATCATGAAAGAAAAATAAAATCCCAACAAAATACTGTGAGACCCATTAAAAATATATATTCCAAAAAATTTCAAAATTGCCCTAGCAAAAAAAATAAATTGCGTTAAGATCTATGAGCACAAAATATTATGCATTTTATAAGCATAGAAAAATACCAACTATCATGAAAAACAACAAAATGTATATATATATATATATACTTATATCAAATGAAATACTTTATTAAAAAATTACGAAAAAAATATATATATTTCAAAAAAATTTCAAAATAATAAAAAAAGTAAATCACATTAAGCTTTATAAGCAAAGAAAAATACCAATTATCATGAAAAACACCAAAACATGTATACACATATACTTATATCGCATGAAATACTTTATTAAAAATCAGGAAAAATATATATATTTCAAAAACTTCAAAAGCATAAGGAAGATTTTTTTTTTTTTTTTTTTTTTTCTTTTTGCTTAAAATTTCAATAAAATGTCAAAATAGAATTCTTAAATCACTTATGTTCCAAATATAAATCTATATATCATATTAAAAATTCTCTTCCCTGCTTCCCTTATAATTATCATTATTATTTCTTCTTAAAAATAAATCTTAATCTTAATCTTATACCAAATAACAAGAATCCTTGGTGAGAAAGAAAGCAGAAAAAGAAAAAAAAAAAATTCACTAACAACTGAAAATTATATATTGTATAACCATATTTATATGAAATATTCAAAATATAAGATAAACTTAACTTACCAATTCTTGGACATAACTTGGTTAAAAAAAAAATATTCTGTAAACAAAAAAAAATTATCGTTTACTTTATTAATATCTTTCAATTAATTTTATTTCTTTGTTCTAAAAATGGTATATTTTTTCCCTATTTTCTTTCCTCTCTCTTCCGTTCCTTATGCATTCCTGCAATAGTAGAAAAGAAATTCAAAAATTCGAGCACGCGAAGTTGCCGATTAGACACCGACGGATGTGTCCCACGGTAAAAAGGCTTTCTTGATTCCTTGTTCAGATCATTCTCATGCCTCGTTGGCAACACAAACTAACAAAAACACCTTGACTATTTCTATCTTCAGGCCCCCCTCACGGCCGCTTATCTTCATCTGTTCAGCAAAGATGACTGGCGATATCTTCAGGCCCCCCTCACGGCCGCTTATCTTCATCTGAGGAGTTCTATGATTACACAAGAATATCTGAAGAGAGTCTTTATTCTAGAGAAGATTTACAGTCCTCGCTCATGGCCACCCACTCAAGCAAATTTTTTGTAAGCTCAAGTAAGTTCACTGCACAGAAAAAGAAGAAGATTCGTCCACAAAATTTTATAGAGTCACTATTTTCCCTGTCCATGACTCTTAAAACAGTCTGTCCTGCGATAACACTGTTACTATAAAATTATATGTCTTTCTTTCCTTCCTCTCCAAAGAAAAACCAGAATTTCATTTATAGAAAATCCATTATGCTGCTGTCGGGTTCCTCCTCCCCCTCCATTTTTGAAGATCGGGGAAGCTGGACACGCACCAATTAATATGTACTATGGCCTAGTACAGTCAGGTTCGTTTAACACAAAAGCCGGATCGTAGAATAATTAAAAATATAAAGTAGAAGTCTTTACTTCGAAGTAATCAGGACATATCATTTTTAGTACTGTGATTTATTAATGCAGCAATATAATATTCAGTTTGCAGTCACTAATTACTTTACATTTCACTCCTATATTCGTAAGCAAATACAAATATTCTATCCCCATCAACTATACAGAGAGGGAGGAGGACCTCAAAAAATTTACGTCTTCTTAGGACTTGAACAACAGCGAAAAGATACACTAAATCTGCTAGCCACAGATAGCTTAAAATCGCAACCCCGGAGATTGGCATCTTTGAAATGCAGCCAAAAGAATGCCAAACTGTTTCTTTGTTCTTCTAACATATTCATACTAAATTTTGAATATAAAAAGTTCGTTACAAATATTAAATCGATTTGACATTGAGAAGCCATGCCAAATGACCTTCAACTCTCAATGAACAAAGAAGGCGACGCCCAGACTATCGAACATCATTATAAATCTATTTTTAGAATTATAATGACCCTCTTGAAATAATAATGGTTTTTTTAACATAAACATTCAAGGGTAATAAATATGAAATCAAATGCTTGTTTTATTTTATTAATAGCTGTATATAGTATAAATATGTTGATAACGGCTTTTTAAATTACCCTCTGAAAATAAATAATTATGGCTAAATAGATTTAATCCATCCGGGGAAAATGTATACACAAACTATTTTTCACAAACCCCAATATAAAAATTGCTTTATTTTATTCCTAGATCAATGTGTTTTTAACGATAGAAGAACAAAGAAATGAAAATTTTGATTTAAAAATAAAACGGGAAATTCTCTATAATTAATTACTTGAATTAGATAAATTTAAAAAGATTTATTTTATTTAATCTATATTAATCCCTCCTTTTTGTTATATATTAAATTTGGATAAATAAATAAGCTTTTAAAGGACATATGTGTGAGAACACTCACACAGCAATGTAGTTTACGTGAAGAGGAAAGCGGCTCCGAAATTGACTAAAAAGCACAAAGAAAAGATATTGAAATTCTCATATGAAGTGATGTCCTAGAAACAATATTGGCATCGTGTGATATTCAGTGATGAAAAGAAATTCAACCTAGATGGTCCAGATGACTACTGGCACGATCTGCGTAACGATAGACAGATATTCTCGAAGAGGCAAGCTGGTGGTGGTTCCATTATGGTATGGGCCGGATTCGGAGATGCAGGAAAAACTGATATAGCATTTGTAGACAATCGTTTGAATGTTGCAGGCTATCAACAGCTGCTTGAACAATACTTTCTTCCACAAGAAGAGCACATTGGCGGCCCATTCTTCATGTTCCAACAGGACAATGCTCCTGTGCACACTGCAAAGTCCACTTTCGAATGGTTTCTGGATAATGGTGCACATGTTATCGATTGGCCACCTTGCAGCCCCGACCTGAATCCGGTAGAAAACATGTGGGGTATACTCGCAAGAGCGGTGTATGCAGGCGGAAGGCAGTACAACAGTACTGCAGACTTGGAAAAGGCTATTTCCTCCGAATGGTCAAAAATCGAGAAAAAGTGTTTGCAAAAACTTGTAGAAACCATGCCTTATAGGGTTTATAAGCTTATTCTGAAACAAGGTGGAAAAATTTCTTATTAATTCAACATTAATTTGACGCTTGGTTCAGTGGACCTATCTTTTTGAAACAGCTTTTTCATGTAATTTTTGTTTTCCTTATTATTCCTATTATTTGTATATTATTCATGTATTATTTTACATTCAATGAAGTAATGTAGTTTATAAAATAGTACTTTGTACACAATAAAACTTTTTTTACCAACATAACTTTCGTTTTTACTGGTGGACCTATCATTTCGACACGCACTGTATGTATAATCATCTCAAATATATTATTTTATGTCTTTTGATAAATTTGATATGAAAAGAATATAACAATGATTTGATATTCTAGGAAGTATCTCTAAATTATGTAGTTGAATGTGTTTATAAATACTCTTATCATCATCACAAAAATGAATAAAGGCATATAAGATATCCCTTTGCGGCGCAAGACAATTCGAATCATTTAAATTATACTGCCACCGGAATTCATGAACTAAAAGAAATTTTAAATTTTAAGGTTAAAAAAAACTGGCCTTTTCTGCTATGTTATAAACGTAAATTTTTCTTAAAACTTTCCGGGATGAATTTTTGCAGCTGGATCTGAAATTTTGCGTCCTCACAGCGAAGGACAGCTCGCGTTAAGGGGTTAAGACAAAATTTACCATTAATATCCTGTCTCTTCAAGCTTTAAGCATTAATAACTCTTGTTAAGTATTAAAATTTTAGAATAAATAAAAGTAAGTGAGATAAGTCTCATCATTAAAATTGGAAGTTATAAAACTTCTAATTTATTGTAACCATTTAGATTTCTTTTAAAGTTATAATCAATTTTAGTAGGTAAATATTAATATTTTTTGCACATTTCATTAAAATTCAAACTATTATTTCTGAAGAATTTTCTGGTTTTGTTTTGCAGATAAAATTAGCTTTTAAATTATCATGAAATTATATTTTCAAGCTGAGTGAGTAAAATAGCCAAAAAAGTGTGGCTGTTATGCACCTGATTTTTTATGAATATAATGCCATATCTTGCTTTTGATTTAATTTTAAAACCAAAAACATCTAGGAATTTTTTTTTAAATGTTTTTAGGGAAAATTTTAATTATATTGTTGTTGTAAAAATGTTAATAACTTTAAACAATACTGTCTTTTAAAAAGTGTACATTTTGAAAGCTTTATATTCATGAAAAATCAGGTTTATAACAACCACATAAGTTCTGTTACCCACTGCCACACATATTATATATACTCTTTTTAGAGATAGTGTGGTCAGAAGACATAAAATTAATGTAACAAATCAAACATCTAACAATTTTCAAGTAAGATAAAACTAGTACATATGTCGTAAAGATATATAAAACAGACTTTAAAAAAAAATGGTAGAGCTGTAAATTTCTGAGATCTAAAAATGACCTGCATAATCAGGACTTTCAGTTTTCCCGTAGTAACCAAGTAATACACATGAAAAGACATCTAAAAAAAAGTTTATGTAGTGTTTTAGATCCTGACTTTCGGTTCCACATTCAGGGGTTTGTCCAGAGGCAATCCTGGGTCCATTAAAGGACCCTTCACAAAATTTAATATCTTAAAAAAGGACCCTTCACAAAATTATTTATCCTAAAAAAAGGACCCTTCACAAAATTATTTATCCTAAAATAGGACCCTTCACAAAATTATTTATTCTTAAAAAGGACCCTTCACAAAAATTTTCTCCTTAAAAACAGATCTTTGATAAATCTGTATCATTTTCAAAACTAATCTTCCTTGGAATGAACAGGCTGCCTGAATAATCGGATGTGTTTTGCTGTATTTCCCCGAACAGCTGAAATGAATTGGTAATTTATAAAGAACTTCTATGCACATAAGTTAATTTAGTTCTATAAAAGTGAGTTGTCATTGTCTGAAATGAAACATTAATTATAATTTCATTTTGCAAAATGACATTTTTCACAATTTCACTAAAAGTGAACCCTTAGCTGATAAGTTTGGAAGAACTTTATTTTCACACTAAATTTAAATTCACAAAATACGTCTAAAATTTTTCACAATTTCACAAAAACAGGACCCTGTCTGAAAAGTCTGGACAGACCCATGACATTTGATTTTCCCCAAAACTTGGAAAATTCATCTCGTCACCAGAAACCAACAATTACATATAAAGGCACATCTAAAAGGAAGTTAATAGGGCAAATTTGATGAAAATCCATAGAACCATTTTCAAAGAAATGCACTTTTGAGACTTTAAATTTACTTACTTTTACAGAGCCCCTATCAATTTTTTCCAGCTAACCAACTAATAGATGCGAAGGGACATCTTAAATTGTGTTTATATAGTAACTTTGAAAAAAAATGTAGAGCCAATTTTCAGACCATTTTTCAGACCATTTCCGGTTTTCCAATTTGCACTAAAAGTTAGCAAAATCATCTGTACACTGGACCTGTCTTAATTCTGAAGTTTTGCCATTCTATCTTTATTAGTTTAGAAAATATGATAGTAAAAAGATTCCCCATAAGTATACATGTAATAACTCAGAGATGCAGTCATTAATTTTAAGTAAAGAGACTATTTAAATGTATAATAATTTTTATTAAAAAGTATGAGTTCAGACCCGAGTGTCCAAATGATATCAAGTTCACCGACCTACAAGCTACCAGGCTTTCCAAGAGAGAGACCCAACCATTGAATATCGTGAAAAGGACAACTTGAAATCTTGAAAAATCGCCACCTTTGCACTGTGAATCTGAGTTTTATTAATGTAGTTCCTAAATTTACCACTAGAGGGGTAAACTTTTCCCATGATTTTCTATTGGTTATTTCATATAATTTAATCTAGTCTTTGTATCTAATTGGATAAGTCTTTTGGAAATTTGGATAAGTCCTTTGGAATTAGAAAGCTATGACAGGTCATTAAAACAAGATATTTATGTGATTTGAGTTCTGACACAAATAATTTAGAATTATTATTTATTAGTAATTTCATCAGTTATTATTCAAACTGAATCCATTAATCATTTATTTATTTCTTTTTATACAAAGATCCTTCATCTAAATGAAATGCTTTTATACTGAATAATTTAAGCATTGTTTATTTAATCATATTAATACAAGAATTTGTATTGAAGTGTTTACTTTAAATTAAAATTAAAAAGAGAGTTATTTTGGAGAGATTTATGGATAATCATTAAAAGTAATTTGATATACTTACAAGGAGTTTATTTTTATTGAGTAATTTAATTTTCCAATGTTTATTTTAAGATTATTTCCATTGATTTATTATGCTTCATTTTTCATTAAAAGTAATTTATTAACTCAAAGTTTTAGGATATCTATTCTTTTTATAAAGGAAAACCTAATTTATTTTTATCACTTGAAAGATGCAACATTAGGATTTTCCCTAAATAAATATTAATTTTAGCAAATAATTTTAAGATTAAATAATGCTTTCTTTTATATCCTTTATTATACATACTTATATAAATACACACTGACCAATCTCTGAAAACTGCCTTTTTGGACTCAGGAGACCTTAAAACATGTAAATCAGGTGAAAACTCTATATCGATTTTTTTTATTGAATACAATACTTCCATCAGTAATGGAGGTAAAAAGAGATAATCATATTAAGTTATTTCATAAATCTAGCTCCAGCATAGAAGGACATATTGGAATGAACTTTAAAGTTAAAATTTGCTATAATTTTAATGTTAAATAAACATTATTATTACTTTAAAAAAGTAAAAAAAAAAAAAAAAAAAAATCAATAGCAATTTAAACGAAAAAATGCAATTGATTTTTTTTTTACTTATTTTTATTTATTTTTATGTTTATTTATTTTTCATAAATAAACCAGGGAAGGCTACACACGGAATTAGTTAAGTTAAATTTTTAGTAATAAAAATCTATTACTAAATAAATGAAAAAGAAAAAAGGTAACTTTTTTTGAGTACTTTGTAATATGTTTGTAATAGAGGGAAAAGGAAAGAAAAAAAAATAATATATATATATATATAAATTTCAAATATGTTTATTTATTAATTTATAATTTCAAAGGAAATACACCAGAAAACTTATTCTCAAAAAACGAATTTTCCAGAAAGCTGGAAGTGAGGAAAAAGGGGTGGAGGGATGTGACTTGAAAATTTATAGAAATTTTAATTTTCTTAAAAAATAAATGGGGAAAAAATGGAAAGTTTTTAATGGATACTTTGTAAGATACTATTAATAAAGTTAAAAACAAAATAAAAAAAAAAGTATTTAAAAGTTCCAAATATGTTTATTATTTTATAATTTCAAAGCAAATAAAAAAAACTTTTTATTTCCCAACAAATGAATTTTCTAGAAACTGGAAATAAGAAAAAAAAGTGACTTGAAAATTTTTAGAAATTTTAATTTTCTTAACAAACAAATAAATAAATTGTCAGTCTTGGTAATGTAGATGTCTGTCTTTAATTTATTATTTAAATACTTTAAAAAACATATTTTTAGGTCTTTTACATGGACATTCTGGACATGTAAGATTTCTTACCAGTATATGTGCCTCTTCAGGAAAAGATTCTCTTAGTTCAGATGGATCTAGTATTCATTCAGGTCAAATCAAAGCTACTGATGCTATAGCTTCAACTTCTACTGCATCACCTTATTCAGCAGTTGTCATTAGTGGTGGCGATGGTTATGAAGATTTTGGATCCCTCGATGAAACAGAGACTATTGGTCGTGATGATAGCACTAACCATTTGCTCATGTGGAGAGTATGATCCTGAACATTTGCTCATTAATCATGTGTAATTATGTAGATTTATTACTCACCTCAGATTATCTAATTTACAACCTCATTTTTATAAATTTTATATATGTTGAGAGCAATATATCATCCGTTACATACTTTTTTATTTATTAATTTGTACGCCCTCTCCTTGGTTATATATATATATTTAAGTACCTTTGTATTTTTATAAATATTTTTATTGTTACATCCTTATTTCTACTTAACAGTTATGTGAAATCTGCATGTTTATACTGTCATATTTATGCATAAGTATTTTTGCAGCAATTAATAAATACCATACATATTTAATAATTTGATGAGATTGCTTATTGTGGTTTGCTGAATTTTATTACATTGTCTTCTGTTTATGGAAATTATTTAACTATTTGCAAAAAATGATCACGTTTAAAGAATGGGAAAAAAAAAATAGTTTCTCAATAACATATTAAGGAGAAAAGAAGGGAAATTTCAAATTATATTTAAGTTTATCGTATTTTATCTTTTAAATTATAATTTTCTGTGCGTTGTTAATTATATTTTGTATGCAACTTTTTTTTTTCACTTATTAAAGGTTCTTAATTTATCAGTCTTTTCATTTGTTGTATTATAAATTCATATGGCCTGAATATTTGATTAAATTCTGTTATAAAAATCAGTTTTCAAAATAATTGTTATAGCCTTAAAATTTCAGTTTCTTATACTTGATATGGAATTTTACTTTCATTTAAAAGTATTTTTTTTTTATATTGATATGATCTATACAACTATTTATTAAATTTGACTGTAAAATAAATAAATAAATAAATATATATTAAAGAATGTATACTGTAATTAAATTTAATTATAAAATTTGAATTAAAAAAAAAAAAATGTTAATATATTAGGCCAAAAATATTGTTAATGAAGCTTTTGTAGAACAGAAATTACTGTGAAATATAAATATATATATATTTAATATTTTTTCTCTTACAACAAAATAAAATCCTTTGAGAATGCATTAAGAGCCTATGTCAGGGCCCGAAATTTCAACTCAGATTACACTCGCCGAAAAAAAAGTTTTACTCGCCACAAAATAGAGTTGTCATTTTTTTTCTTCTTTTTTGCGCATTTTGGGTTCTTTTTTCTTTTTTCAACTAACTATTTGAAATGCTTTTACAAATATACTTAAAATTATATATATTAAAAGTGTGTCGTTTATCATCCTCTCTCATAATCATCTTTAATCAAAAATCATTATAAACATAGGCAGTATGTTTAAATGGGCTCGGGATCACTTTCATGCGCCAATATCGCATAGGCAAATTTTCACATTTCTCTTCTGCCGGATAGTGGGCGACGGGCAAAGAGGTTCTCTGCTCGTCTATTCTCCCTCTGCTTGGAGAAATCATAGTGGGAGAAACGAAACTGCCGAAGAGATTAAAAATTTTAAGTATGCACTAAGCATTTTTCCTTTCCAGCTAAATATTAGGTTATAATATGGCAAGATTTTACCATATTTAAATCTATAAAAAGAATGTTTTCTGTCACCATATCGTGTAAAAATTCTATCTATAACTAGACCAAATTTTTACTCGCCACAGTAAAAATTCCACTCGCCAATGGCGAGCTGGCGAGCGGAAATTTCGCGCCCTGGCCTATGTACTTTTTTAGTTTTTCAAAATAATATGACAAAATTTTGCTCAGTTTACATTGTTGAACATTATTTTAACAAAAATTCACTTATAAAATTTGGAAAATTTCAAACAAATACTGTCAATACATATTTATCATTCATACATTTTTAATTTCATCTAAATAATTTATCATGATAGACAGTCACTATTTATCACAAAGATTGTATAATATTCATTAAACAATATTATGTATATTATTCCAACATTATATAAACTAAAACAAAATTATTTGACTTAATATTTCTCTTCTGTTGCTTAAAATGTTATATTGCTGATGTCTGATTAAATCATTCATTAAAGTTGCGTAGCAGTTTGTTTCTTTTATATCCAAAGCAAATACCAAAATTTTATATCCAAATCAAAAAATAAATAAATAAAATAATATAAATGATAATAATTCATAAATGCTTTTTTATATACGTAAGAAATGTTGAATAATATCTGCTTGAAAAACCTGATAAACTTTTCAGTTATTGTGAAATCTGATTTACTAACTATAACACATTTTTTTTATTCTTTCTGTAAAATAGGATGGCATTTGTGTTTGATTTTTTTTTAATATACTATCTTTTTAGTTCATTAAGATATTGTTTTATTTACTTAATTTGAAGAAGGAAATATTTATTTACTTATTATCATGTTTTTATTAACTTCTATTCTTATTTGTTTGTTTGTCCTGTACAAATCTTGCAATCAAATTTTAACTAACTTCCCTACTAGCTAGACATTTGAAACTTTCACAATAGCTCACAACCCGATGGCAACACAATACTTTGAAGTTCGATTTTTGAATTTTTGAATAGTATTCTTATAATTAATTAAAATATGAAAATAGTAACCTCCTAATACCTTATAAATAGCCATTAAAATATTAGCTATAATTTAATTGTTGCCAAAAAAAAAAAAAAAAAAAAAGTTACGAGTTTATTTTCTTTTGACATAAAAATAAATACATTTAATTAAACGTGAGCATTAAAAAACTGTAAAAAGTTAAATTATGCATCTCACAAAAATTGACGTCATTATCACTTTAAAGATTTCATACGATTGATAAGGTGCTAATGTAGTTAGTTCTATAGCTATGATTCAATAGAAAATTTAAAAACATGGTTTATAAAAAGTTTTTTTTCTTTCTTTTCTTTTCTTTTCTTTTTTTTTTTTTTTTTTTTTTTTTGTTGTTGAAGTTAAATGAAAATATCCTTTTTTTGTTACAACTGTCAAAATGCATTGTTTTTAATTAATACTATTTTGTTTCTGATTAATTATACTTTTAATTGCTTGCATTAAACTTGATTGGATTCTCACAAACTTTTTTTAACTTAAAAAGTTTAAACTTATTTTAAATAATGGTTTCTTGCCACTGTTTTATTACAAATTTTATAATTTTAAGGTTTGATAAAGGTATAAATATTTGAGGCCCTTTTTATTTATTTATTTATTTATTTATTTATTTTTAAATAAATTATCTTTATGAAATTTCTATCTATTTTGATAAGTGGAGAAAAAATTCATGTAAACCATATTAAATAGATTAAAATAAATAAATTAAAGTAAAATACAAAATTAAAACATTCAAAACAAGTTATCAATCAAAAAACAATTTTCTTTTGCTGACGGTTTTAGCTGCCTATGCAGCTTTCATTATGATGCAGGGTGAACTAGTCGATGCTCCTGTTCTTGCATCATTTTTCTTCTTTTCTTTTGAGTTCACTGTGTTTGAATATCCACCTTGTCCTTGTGTGTTGATTTAAGCCACTGTCAGACAAAGTTCTGTATGAAAGGCATTAGCTTATAGTAATGCATAAATAGGTTTTTCATGAAGGAAACGAGTGAAATACTATCATTTGATAGTTTTGTCTAATCACGCATTTTCGACTGTTAAAATCACATACGATAGTTTATAGAATGAAGTCCTCCAATCAGAGAATCGCAATTATAGAGTACTCTCTATCCTTTTCCCTTTTAAACATCCTTGAGGTGGATTATTACCAAATATAGGGTCCGCTGTTTATATTTCTGAATTTCGTTTATGCTTAAAAACAACCCTACTACACTCCGATAAAGTGGTTTGGCAGCTTTTGAGCGGCAATAGCTTATATTTTAGAATATATATTCTTTCATCTGATATCACCTTTAGAATCTGGACATATATATATATATAGATGTACAGTCGAACCTCGTTATCGTGAACACTGGTAATGTGAATTACTTTTAACATGAACTGTTTCTACAATTCCCATCAATATGAAGATTAGTTTAGTTATATGAAAATTATTTACTGATAACATGAACAAATTTTTTAGCCCCCTTGAGATTCAGATTAACAAGGTTCGACTGTATATATGTATGCACTTCATCAATTCCATACAATAAAGGTGCTACCAACAAATTAAATTTAGACTCTGACAAATTAGGAATAAATATATCAGTAAAACAATTTTTAATGATTTAGAAATGATAAATATGAGACCCATAATTCAAAAACTGCTAGTATTTACAAAATTAATTTTATAAAAGAGGGATTTAAGACTGACTCGTATATTGACATGATAAAAAAAAAAAAAAAAATTGAACAACATTTTAGTGACAAAAATGTGAGAATATGGCGGGAAAAACATGACCTATTTAATTTAACCAAACACTTATGACACAAAAGGTGGGCTAAACAAGTTTATACAGGAAGAGATATTTTTTTCTCTCTTGACTCCTACTGACTGCTCATCTGAGAGCAAAAAAAAAATGCAGTAGGAGCATTGTATCATGGTGACATTATAGATCGCATGCACAGTGAAATTGCAATATAGTGCTGTAGAATACAATTTAGATTTCTACAGCGGTTTTCATGACCATGGAAGTGACCTTGCCTGAAAGTATTAAAGATACCTAAAAAAAAATTGAAATATTTTCTAAATGAGCAAATTGCACTAGTTATTTTTACTCTATAAAACATGAAACAGTTGTGATCTTAACAGGTCACAACTGTTGCTCCGTGTCATTGTATAGTACATACAATGACACGGAGCTGTTCAAAATTGATGCAAGGTAACACACCATGCTTGAAAGAAAGGAAGAAGATGGAGCAAGAGTGAGAGTAGTGACCAGTTTACCCAATAGTGGGATGAATGCTATGTAGGCAGCTGAAATTATCAACAAAATTAATATTTTTTTAGGTTTATAGCTTATTTAACTTTTTAATTCATGTAAACCATTGAATTTTAGCCATCATTAGATTTTTTGTGAAACATCAAGCTAACAATGTTTTACTGAATCATGTGTAAGTAGTAATTTGATATAATGCTGAAAATGGAGTTTAGTTATAGAAAAATTGTAAAGAGATCACTTTCATTACACAAAATTTTGTGAAAGAATCTTTTTTATGAATTTGAATTTTGTAAAAGGACCATTTTGTAGATGAAAATTTTGTAAAATAAAATGAAGTGGAATTTTGTGAAGATGTTCCTAAAGAGTGTTAATTTTTCTGTAGATTGGTCTTTGGATTTATATGAAAAAACATCTGGGGAATTTTATACTTAATGACAGTTTTATATATAAGGACTAGATGGTGAGGTAAAATCTTGTGTTCAATTTTTGAATATGTTTAATAATTTAGCATGCTATAATAAAGTCAATTATAAAAAAGCACTTACCAGAACGAATTTAAAAAAAAGGACAATTATAATATTTTTATTTTATGACATTATAAGTGTTAAATATGACTTTCTTGAGTCTTGCGGACAGCGTCTAGACAATAGTATGTTTTCTGTGGTTTTCTCCAAAACTTGTGTAAATATGAGCTACACCACTCAAAAAGGTCCCCACAGAGAGCATTCCTCTTACACGCCTAGGACCCTAGTGTAGTCAATCAGCTTTAATCCACACAACCAACCAGGCAACAGTCCATTTCTGCCTATATTTGTTTTAACACATCTGATACTATTAAGATTAGAGCATTACCTATGCATGTTTGTAGATCCTCCAAGTAGTGTGCCAGTTGTGGCACATATACTTTGCATTTCACAAAGCCCCATAAGAAAAAATCCCATGGAGTAATGTTAGGTGATCTGGAGGACCGAGGAAACATCATCTTGTCATTTGTTTTGGTGAGACCAGTAAAACAATTAGGAATTACATTATTGAGTAGTGTGTCCTTCCAGTGTGCAGGTGTCGGGAAAAGCAAAAATTTTAATTGTCCTTCCATTTAAATTTGCTCTAAATAGTCTCTGTTTAAGAATAGATTTATTTCAGGCTTTTAAAATACCATACACCATTCTGAAAAACCCTGTATATCACATAAAGTATCATTATATTATGCTTTATTCATTACTAAATGTCAAGCGTTAAAAAGATGAAAATTCACTTTAAAATAAATGTGCTTATAAATTTATGGTCTTCTGTTGAGCTGCATATTGTTGAAATGAATATTGCTCAACAAATTATATATTGACAATTGTTGGGGTGTAACACTGAAAGTGTATTTTCTGTATGACAAACAATACATACTTCTGTAAAAAAAATAGATATATATAAAGACTATTAATATGTTACAAAACATTTTTAAAACACAAGTTACAAAACTGAAAACATACAGTTTTTTTGCTTCTTGTATCATCTTTGTAACTTACAAACAAGGATGTCTTTTTATCCTTATTCTTTAGGATTATCATTGTTTACATATGTTTATCTGACTGAAATGTAATATATTTAAGATTCAGTGATTGTGATAAAAGTGTATTGTTCATATATTTATACCAGTTTTTAATGTCTCTGACAAATTAAAGATGTGCATTTGTATAATGTTGTATAATGTGTGATGTTATTAAGATGTTGTTAATGTTCTTATAGATGTTTTTTATTGATAAATGTTGCTTCATAGCTTTTAATGTTCTATTTGATTTGTTTGCCATTGCTAAAGTTCCAGACATTGATTGTGATGTAACACTGCAAAGGAAAAAAAGTTTGCATTTATATTTATATACATATATATAAATCAAAATATATTTATATGGAATAATGCATATATATCTATATTTAATGAGAAGAAATTAGAGATTTGTAATGTATTTTTTATTTAGTATAATTATTCTTATATATTATCTGCATTTACAGAATATGTTTTAAACAAATAATATTGTTGCATTCATATGCTTCAAAATACTATCAGAAAAGTTCTCAAATGTATTTCGTTCATTTCATATTATGTTTTTTATTTTTTCCATTGACTTCACTAAAAATCATTTCTTTAAATAGTGCTGACAAGTTGGAAAGAAACGATAAAACTTTTTTTCAAAATAATCTATATGAATAACTCAAAGTAAACTGCTGTAAAAGAGAAGTTTCTAAATTATTTGTAAAGTACTTGTCTTAACAGTATTTTATGAACATAATAAACCTATTAATTTTTATGTTGTTATTTGTCTCCATGAAAATAATTTCACTGAGGATTGTTAAAAAGTCAGATTTTATAATGCAGGCTTTTGACCTTTCTGATATAACAGAAATTTATTTTTAATGTCTTTTTGTATTAAGTAGGGATTTGTTGCAATCGACGGATCAGTATGATTAATTGTCAATAGTATTATGAATTTTAAAAGATGAATTATGGCATGGGTCACCCTTGTTTATGAAACAGTGACTGTGTTTTAAAATTTCTTATTCATTTGCCATTGTTCAACAGACAAAAAACTTTTAACAGTGTATCATTCATGCCTACAAGGGTAGGTTACTAACTGTCTAAAATCTTTTTATATATATATCATTTTAAGTCTTATTGGGCTAATAAAAAAATTTCCATATGTCAATGCATTACTCTTAAAGTTTTTAATCTGGTGACCATTCAGTAATGTATTTGACAAAGTGTCTAGCATTGTGATCAGTTTTGTAATAGATTACATTCTGAATACTATGACATATAACATTAGCAAATTATTTTATACTTTAATAATTATTGAAATGTTATTGAGGTCTGTTGTTAAAAGTTGAAATTTTTGATTTCTGTATCTTTGTAGCAGTTGCAAAACCCACTCAATTCACTCCAAATTTGCTTCATATATTTATGAGGTATATAGAATATTTAGATTTACAGTAAGGGTTGCCACAGTACATGGAATTCAGGGTGAACTCAGAAAACTCAGAAAATTTTGAAAAACTACTAAAAAATGGGAAAAACTCGGTAATTTTTTTAATTTATTGCAAAAACAGGGAAAATTCAGAGATTTTTTTTTTTTTTTTGGGGGGGGGGGGGGGAGGGGGGGGACATTTGAAAAAAAAATTTTCTTTATCAAATCTTTTTTATAATTTTAGTGCTTCATAATGAAAAAGTGAATTATATGTTTTTTTTTTTTTTGTAATATAGTGAGTTAATAAAAATTTAAATATATCCTGGATATGTTCAATTGACTTGTAAACAAGTTAGATTCTAATGCTTCATGATTATGCGTCATCTATTTTACTTTTAAAAGAGACAGGGAAAACTCAGAAAATTATTTTCCTGATTTGTGTAGCAACTGTGACAGTTTTTGGTGTTGATAGCTTAAATGGTTTTGGACAGAGACACCCAAAAGAATTTGGTTATATTATAGTCTAAAAACAATATAACTTGAAGTGCATTTTGTCATTGTTACACATTTTCATTAAACATAATGAAGTTAATACATTATTCATATGTACAAAAGACAGTTTTTATAGAAAATAGTGTGCATATAATTAATTTATTTGCAGGGCTTTAGAAAACAATTCAGATATAGTTCTTTCTCTACTAGAAAAATAAATGTTTCTATATTTTCCAAATTAATAATTGTATTGCTTTCAACAATTTGCTATAAATTAAAATATAAGATAATCTGATTAATTAATTTTAAAAGAATAACTACAATTGAACTAGGTTATATTATCAACTTACTTATAATATAAAAAATATTTTTCTCACTCTGTAATTCATAAATTTTAATGTTAAAATAATAACCTGCTTATGTCATATGACCTCAGTTTTAACATAAAAAATATATGTATATTTGATCACTTTTCGTTCCCTTTTCAAAAAAAAAAAAAAAAAAAAGAAAAAAACTAAAACCAGAAATTGAAGCTATATTTTTATTTTACTTTTTTAAGTACTGGCTGTTTAACAAAACAATACATACAGTATATATGAATGTTTATCAATGAACATCATATCTAGTTTGAATTGTTTCAAATAAAAAGGTTCTTTCTCCTTAAAAATGTTCAGTTTATTTTAAAATATTTCATACAACAGTAACACTCTTCTGTATTATAATAAAGACTAGTTTGCCCACCTAGCAGTTGATATTACCAAACAAACCTATTTCCATATATAGCCAATAATTAAAATAAAAAAATAAAATATTTAAGAATTGTATTTTTTATTAAAATAATAGAATTTTAGTAATGAAATGTATTTTAAATATATTTATTTATAAAAAAATAAATTTTAACACACATTCATTGAAATAGTCACTAGTTTATTTGTTGATGGAATAATAATACTTAAATATTACAAATTTATTGCTTTTTTTTTCCTCAAGCCAATTTAAATTGTTTATAATCATTTTGCATGCTTTTTTTTTTCTTTAATTTTTTTTTTTTTATTTATTTAAAATCACAGATAAAATTATTATTTTTTTTTTCAGCGCATTGTTACAGTTCTGATATAATTTTTACTTTCTTCTATATTCAATAGAAGAAAGTATTGGATTCGTAAAAATTTTCGACCTCAGGTTTTTGATGGATTTACACGTTTTGAGAGCTGTAGAACACGATTTCACCATTTTTAGAAAATGTCTGTCTGTCTGTCTGTCCGTCTGTCTGTGTGTGTGTGTGTGACAAAATTTTGTGGCAACTGTATCTCAGAAACTACTGCACAGAATTTCATACAAATTGGTATGTAGTTGCACCTTGACATAAATTAGTGCCTATCAACTTTTGGTAAAAAATGTTTTACAGTTTGTGTTGCCATCTCGCTTTTTCTAAATTTTTAACATGGTTATATAAGACAAAATTTTGTATAAATGTGCATGAAGAGAATTATTTTTTAGTAATCATTATGAAATTTACAAGAATTATTTATAATAGGGATAGTCAACTGGGAAAATTTTTTTTTGTGTATAGGAGCCTCGCCACCCCCCCCTGGGGGAGAAGTTCCCCCTCGAGGTGAGTAAATTTTCAAGATGGGTATCTTTCAAAAGGTCTCGTCAATACCTTTAAAACGAATAGTTGAACTATAAATCTGTGATAATTTAAAGCAAAGTTATTGATTTTTTTACTTTTAACGAAAAAAAACTTAGAAAAAAAAATCGTATTTATTTATTTATTTTTTTTAACGAAATTTAACCAAACTTGGTATTTAGTTGGCCCCTGACATAAACTGGGGCTGATTAGATTTGGGGATCAATCGCTCAACAGGTGGCGTGCTGATCGTATTTTTTCTAAATTTTTAACATGGCAGTATAGGACAAAATTTCGTATAAATGTACATAATGAGAGTTATTCTTAACCTGTGATTGTAAAATTAATATGAATTATTAATAATAATAGTAGTTAATTAGGAAACAAATTTTGTGCGTGTTGGGGCATCGCTTCCCCACCTGGGGGGAAGTACCCGCTGGGGGGGAGGTAAATTTTCAAGATGGGTATATTTCGAAAGGCCTCGTCAATACCTTTAAAACAAATGCTTGAACTATAAATATGTGATAATTTAAAACAAAGTTATCGGTTTTTTTTTTTTTTTTTTTTTTTTTTTTTTACTTTTAACGGAAAAAAAAAAAAAAAAAAAAAAAAAAAAAAACTGAAAAAAATCTTTTTTTTTTTTTTTTTTTTTTTTTTAAAAATATTGTTACTGAGTGAATTTTTATAGGAAAATATAGAAGAAAGTCTTGTGGTGGCCACAACATACTAGTTTCTATTCGATTAAACTTTCTAAAAAAATTATTTCATTTTTTGAAAACATGAATAGAATTCTTTTTTTTTCCTCTGTATTTCAATATATTGTTCCAGCAGCAATGACATTAGTTTCAAATATTACAATGTAAAAACTGAGGTTTTTATTATTAAGATGATGTTCTTACTTTTATTCTTATATCACTTACACAGAGTGTTTTCATTTACTTTTAAATTACTTTTTTTTTTTAACTTATTTGTTATGTCACTCAGCTATATCATGTAATGTTTTAGACCTTTAGATGCCATCATAACTGAGTTTGACTTCTTAAAAAAAAAAAAAAAAAATTGATATATATGATGGTAACACAAACACTAAAGATTTTAGGTAATAATAGAAATCACAATATTTTAAAGCAGTTAAACCATAGAACTACTATATTGTATTTTGAAAAACTTCTGTTGTGTATATTTTTAACCAAAATATATTAGGATTTATACAATAAAAGCTCTATTTTACTTTAAATGAGCAATTTATGCAAATATGCACATTGGCTGAAAATATGGATATTTTTGCTAGCAGCACGAGACCTTTAAATGATATGTAAATCTATATCTGTTGAACAGCAAATAATCTTTCCTTGTTAGTCTTAAAGGAGGGTGCTTCTGAAGGACCATAGGACAATGGCCAACGGTCTATTGTACTATATATTTTCTTGTTAATTATAAGGAAATGATTTTAATTTTTTCAAAACTGTACTGTAATTTTCAGTTATTCACATTGAATGCTTATACATTTTATGTGTGTACATAAAATGTATAGACTACTAACCAACTAATTTTTCCAGAATCACTGTGGATCAGAGTTAAGATTTCAAATGTTGTTATAAATGACTTTTTTAAATATTGTATATGTTGTTTTAAGTGATTAATTTAAAAATACAATAGCAATGAATATTTTAAGTAACGAATTGAAATATTTTCTTATTTAGTACTTATTTAGAAAATTCATTCTCTCTTATTCTGGAATAATGTGATTTTGGTGCTATTTTTTTGAATTACAATTTTGATGTTTATTTTAGTGATAATTAGAGTAATTCATTTAGTGATATTTATATTTTTATTAATGTTCTTATGTCATAAGTTTTTTTTTTTTTTTTTTTTTTTTTTTTTTTAGAATTATAGTATTTGTTAAATGATGTTTTGCCATTTTTTTTTTTCTCCTGGTCCATGCGTTTAATTGGCCTGTGTAAATGACAATTTTTTGCCTACAGCACATGCATATGTTCTAAAGTGAAATGTTGATGTGTTATGTCTCTAAATATGTATAACTATACTTAACAATCATACTACGGCTGCATTTATTGGTGGGTTTATTTAAAAATATATATTATAGAATTACATTATATGATCTTTTCTAAACTAAAATATATGTATTAAAAAAGTCGTTTTTTTTTTTTTTTTTTTTTTTTTTAATTCTGTTACTTAGTTGCATTATGCTCAAATTATTATTTTACACATCCATTTTTATTCAGCTGCGTCATTTATCCAATTTTTCCCATTTAAACTTACAAAAAGATGATCTTTTCTACTCTGTTTTAATTTTGAAATTTGTTTACCTGTTTTGAATCATTCTTTTATTCAACAATATAAATTTTTCAGAATAGTGCCCTTTTTCTTTATTTTATATTCATTGAACAAATAACTTTTTATTTAAAAACACTAGATTGGATATCACTATGGGTCAATATTCTGCAAAAGTCCTCTTCTTTTTTCCTTGTTACAAATGTGTAATTGCTTAAATGAATTTCAATTTGTCAAAGTTTGAGATTTTGTAATTAAAAGGGAAAAATAAATAAATAAAAATAAATACATTTAGTTATCTTAAAAAGATCATGTGTCTAAGTATTGGTATTTATAGAATTTTTCTATTTAAGATGCTGTTGCACAGATGTTTTTGAGAAATTTTCATTAGTGTTAGATATTCAACTCTTAATAAAAATTCCATAAAATAAACTTTTCATGAGACACATTGTGGACTGTATTATGTATCTAAGTATTAAATTCACAAATGGATACTGTCCTGACAATAAAACTTAGTACTGACTCTAGAACAAAATAGCCTTTGAGAAAAACGTAATACTGTTCTACCGCGATGAGAAAAACCCTGAGCAGGGTTGCTTCCTCTGGTCATTCCAAAAGGGAGAGGTGGGTCGACTTTGCGTTAGGTCATGTCTTGGTGCAATTATTGTTTCTTTGATTCTCTTCTCCCGTTGTATAAAGCAAATAAATCTGTATCATTTATATAATATAGAAATATAGGTACAGAAATAGCGCTTATATAGTCGATATTTTGATTATATCCTATGCAAATATGATTAAATATTTATCAGTATTTTTGTTTATACAAATGAAATGAAAATGTACAGCAAATTATTATTATTATTTAATCATAATTTAAAAGTGTTCATTGTCTAACAATGCGGATATAAGCTCACTATTTCTTTTTCTTTGCATAATTCAAGTGTATAAAAAATTCGAGATTTTACAAAATTGATGTGTATATTAATGTTTTGTAAATAAAAACCTAAACAAATTTTAAATTTCTATTGATTATGTAAAACTTTTTAATTCTTCAATATTATATGATATAATATTTGTAAAGCTGTTAAATAGGCTTTCTATTCCGAATTTATAAACGATTTGAGGACACATTAAAGTTACCGTCAAAGTTAAATCCTTCATTCAGGTATTATTATTCATTTGCAAACGTATGAAAGTTCTAAATATTTTTTTTTACGATCACAGAAAAATTAGTAGCATTTCTCCTATTTTCTGATCATAATAAAGGATTTTGCATTAAAATCGTAATGATGTGATGATAATCTAACTTTATGTCCTGGAAGTCTTAATAAATTTTCAGTATTATGCTACATTGATTTAACCTTTAAATGCCTAATTATTTTTAAATCAATTTTAAAATGTTTTACTTCTTTCTCTCTTAAATAAATCGCTGGAAAAATACTTTAAAAAATCATACCTTATTTTAATTATGGTTTACAGCTAAAAGCAATTTTGTTGCCGATTGGCAAAATGAGGCATTAGAGCTTCAATGTTATTCGACTAATTCTTTAGAAGACAAAATTAGGTATGTTGCCGAAAGGCAACACTCGGTATTATTCGTAAAACAGGAACTAAAAATTTAATCATTATCCTAAAAAATTTATATTGATCAATGAAAAATTTTTAGACTCTAAAATAACCATCTGACAATAACGAAAGTATAAGCAAAATACTACTGCATATCACAGATAAAAGATATTTATAATAATCACATTTAATATTCTCTTTCCTTATACCTTCTTTTCCACATTCTCTTTCCTTTCTCCCTTTATATTTCGCGCCAAATGAATGACAAAGAGAGAATACAACATCCACCGTACCTAAAATGAAGTGGACACACCCGTTTCTATAGTGACTGTTTCTACCCTCAGAGACATTCTCGTGACGGTCTATCAGTAATAGGGGCACCCTGTTCTGAAATGGCATTATTTGTCACCACCTCTCACTTTGCACTTGCCATATTTTTTCTACTTTTTATGATACATATACTGTGATTTTTTGCATACAGCAATATTAAACTACTGTTTTTCACTTGCTATGTGTTCTTGTTCTTCCAGAAATATTTGTAGAAGAAAAAAAAAATGATGGATAATGGCAAAAAATATTTGAATATTGTAAAATTGTTTTTAAAAGGCAGCAGGACATGTACAGGAGTAACTGTTGGTTGGGTACTTTACACTTTAACATTCAAATTAATTCTGCTAAATATATTTTGACGACTATTTCAAATCAAAATTAATATGGATTACTGAGCGTGAAATATATTAAATTAAAACAACTCTTAGTTTTGAAATTAAAGCCTGTCCTCATTTGAGGACGCTTCAGTGAAAAACTTTGAGATAACAGATAACTTTTTTATTTTATGTTAACAAAGATCTTTAAAGTAAAATATTATATTATGCATTATTATTCAACTTGATTTTAGTTGGTACACCTGCGCAAAAAGCAAATATATCTGTGATGAATGAAATATCATAAAACAGATGTCCAAATTATGAAATTATAATTAATAGCAGATACTTAAAAATTTTTTTGAGATTGTTTATAGTGATATCATAATTATCGCTAAAAAGAAGTAATCATTCACAGAAACCATAAAGATTTTAAGCACTATTTTATTAGCTGTCGTGAAATGGGGGCAGTAGACATTAATGGGTTAAAGTTGGCTGTCAGATACTGAAATGTGTTAAAAAGAGCTGCTGTTTGTTAGGGCCACCAGGTGCTGCATCAAACCAATTAAATTTAGAATCAGCACTAAACCCATATTAATATCTTTCATTAATTATCTCTAATACTTTAAAACACAAGCACATGTACACTTTCATATAATGTATAAAAATGTTGTTTTCAAGGGTAAGTTTAAGTAAAGGATCTGTGATAATTTAATCAGATATTTTATATTTTATTTGATTATTTTCATATGATTGAAATGTAAAGAAGAAACTAAGCATCATTTTTATGTAGTTCCAAATGTTTTAAGTGTGAAAATTATCCCAAAATTATTTATTTTTGTAATTAAATTATTTCATTCTACTAGCTCTCTAGAATTAATTGTTTTTTGTAATTTATAAAAACTTAAATCTAATCTCGTGATTCAAGATTAAAATTTACAATATATAGGAAAAGTTTTTAAATATAAATGAAGATTGATTTTAGAAACAAAAAGATTAAAATTTATGCTTTAAAAATTTTATACACAGGTTATTGCGATTTAGACAGTGGATAGTTAGTCAAGGTCAAGGAATTAAGCATGTAGAAACAAGAAACTTTGATCTATGTTAGAAGAAGGTGGGATTGATATACTTTTTTATAATTGTTTGGGAATATAACATGTATTGTGGTGCTATTGAGATATATATATATATATTTAGTTGTTATATAACTTCCTGTGAAAACTTTTGTGCATAAAATTTGATGATAGAAATACTTTGCTAATCTGTAAATATGAAAAACATACCTTTTGTTTATAGTAGACATTTTATAACTTTGATTATTTATATATAAACTTTTTTAATCTATATCAGAAATTTAATGTGTAAAAATTTTCTTCTTAATTATGAAGTCTTAGGAAAGTTTCTTTTTTTTTTTTTAGATTGAAACTTATTTATTCTTTATATGTGTTGTCTAGTTGCAAAAATTGTCCAACTCCTTGAAATCGGAAAATGCATTTTTTTCAGATTCTTAAGTTCTAAGTAAATGTTTTCAGCATCTGGAAAACATAATCACACTAACCTAATCAGCTGCTGTAGTGGGGTGGAGCAGAAGCGCCATCAAACAGATATAAAGATGATTATTTACTTACAAACTTTGAATAAACACCATAAAATGCAATAAACTCGCAACAATTGTTTCGGGTCGAAAAAACACACGACCCTTCATCAGGCGAATAAAGTAAGCACGAGTGCTGCAGTCAAAGCGGCAACGCACAAAATCGTTTAAAATGAAAAGAAAAACTTTATAAAGTAGAAAGTAAATATAGCTACTGGTGTGAGTAGAATTGTACAAGAAAACTATATAAACTTCTTATGCAATTATTTGTTTCTGTCAAATTTTTATTTAATTCTTCACTCTATTATTAATTTTCCACTGCTGGTCTCAAGGTCATCGTTTTGATTTTTCCAAAACTAACATAATTTCATCTCCTGTCTGTTCCTCCCATTTGGATATTCATGAAGCATTTTACATATTTAAAAATTCGAAAAATCTTGTTAATGATATTTCTTCCACTCCTTTCTTCTCTGATGCTTGGAAATTACTCACGTAACTTAGATTTTCGTTTTAATTTTTGATTTCCTTAGATTGTTATATGTTTAATCTCACTCATTTATTTATACAATTCTACTCACACCACTAGCTATATTTACTTTCTACTTTATAAAGTTTTTCTTTTCATTTTAAACGATTTTGTGCGTTGCCGCTTTGACTGCAGCACTCGTGCTTACTTTATTCGCCTGATGAAGGGTCGTGTGTTTTTTCGACCCGAAACAATTGTTGCGAGTTTATTGCATTTTATGGTGTTTATTCAAAGTTTGTAAGTAAATAATTTTTACAACGCCAGTTTTGTGGTGCTTTATTAAAGATATAAAGATGATCAGTTTTGAAACTTAACAGCCTTAAAATTTGACAAGTTTTTCTGCACATTGTGATTTTCAAATGCATATAACATAAGGATTGTACTGGCTTAGGCATACTTTCTTGCTTTCAGATGTGGAAGTGGTTACTTAGAACCTAAAAAAAAAAAAAAAACAGAAAAAAAATGAATTTTTTGGTTTCAGGGAGTTGGCCAATTTTGTAACTAGACAACACATACATAAAATCAATAGCTAGTTTTGTGAGAACTCCAATTGTTATGTACTCAGGTATGACTCAAAGTCAGACTAATACCTTAATATAGTGATAAAATCATTCTACTATAAAAGTTAAGTTTTGAACTTGATACAAATTTAAACATTTTAACTATCAAATTGTACATATTCTATTTCTTTTTTCAAAATTGAATTTTGAGCAAGCAGACTTTTATTGTATTTATAATATTTTTAAATTATTGTGCTTATCATCCTCTGAAAAAAGTACAATAAAAAAATCTGATATATTTTAAATTTTTATTTGTGTTACATAAGTGTTAATATTATTATAGGTAGACATATATGTTAAAAAATATTAAAAGGTAATTATTATTTTTTTATTTAAATGTATAAGAATTCAGATAATATAATCATGTTTTTTCTGTATACAAGTTTGGCTGTGAAAGTCTAAGATTTAAATTTAATATATTAAATTGTATTATTACATTTGGAATTTATTACTTTATCAACATATTGTTAACCTTCGATTTATTATTTCATAAAATTCAGTTATTCTCTGGTTTTTATTTTATTTTTGTAAATAAGTACATCTAATCATAAGATCTATGGTCCACAAAACATTTAACCCATTATCCATTCTTGGATGTAAATAATAGAATTCACTGTGGCAAAATTAGTTGTGGTAATTTTTTTTTTTTTTTTTTTTTTCTCCTTTTATGGAATATTAATATTTTTCTTCTTATTAATTGAATTTTCAAGTTTATTATTTTTTTTTCGTTTCTTCTGAACTATGCATTATAAGGCAACTTTTAATTTATTAATGTAACAGATAAGAACATTAGTATTTTTATTACAACAAAAAAAATAAAATTTTTTTTACTTCACAGTTTGATGAACTTATTGCAGTGCTTTTAAAAAAAAAGGAAAAAAAAATTGCATAGTTTAAATAATAACATTTTCAGACATATAGTGTGGCTACGTTTCCCCACACCTAGCGTAGAGGATAATTTTACAAAGGGATACATTTTATAATTTTTTAAAATGATATGATTGAAATATCTTATGGTAATTATTTTTAATGCAAAACTTCAGCATATTACTTTGAATATAAATATTACTTTTTAGAAAAAAAAGTATATTTATTCAGGTAGTGTTTATTCAGTGATAAAAATGCTTTAATTATTTTGGTTAGAAATTCTTATATTTTTCTCTATTAAACAAATTAAAGAAAATTGTTTATAGTATTCTTAATATGAGAAATTTTGAATTCGTTTTTGCACACTTTCATTAAGTTTTAGGAAAACAAATACGAAAACAAGTTAATGGTGCAAATATCATGTGTGACAATCTTATTTCTAAACGCCTATTTCTTTTTTAAATGTTGTTAATTATTATAAAGTGTTCAACTTATTGCATCACTTATATAAGTTTATTTTAGTTCATAAATGTAAAATATATTGATGTTGTAACAATGGGGAGAATCTAGACTAAAAGAGAAAGAAAATATTTAACACTCAGAAATGCTTGAAATAAAATAAATAGTTTAAGGACTATAACTTTTTTAACGGTTCATTATCAGGCCAAATGTATGTGTAGTCCCTACAAAAGCAGAAAATTGTTCTACAGAGATAAAAATAATTTTCTTTACAAACTCTGTTTGAAAAGTTGTTTATTGTGATATGATCAATGTTATTGATGAACCTATAATGACTCTCTAAATACTAAATAATTTTTATTTTATTATTATTTTTTTTTTCTAGTTAGAAAATTAGAAAATTGCCTTAAATGTATATTTTGACCTTAATGTACATTTATATTTGTGTTTATGTGATTATTGTTTCACTTTTGTTTATTTGTATTCGCTTTGTTTATAATAAATTACTTAGAATAATATTATATATTATTAAAGCTCTAAGTCAAAGTAATGAAGTTTTTTCATAAAAAAAACAAAAAAACATTTTCTAATCAGAGAGCTAGTCGATTTTATGTAATTTTTGTATATAAAAAATTATTTATATATATTGTGCACGTCTTATTAGCAGTATGTATATTATGCTTTGCTGTATTTTGCCAAATTATTGTTTACTTTTGTACAGGACAGTTGAGTGAATAAAATTAATTAAATGAACTAAAGACTTATTTATTTAACATTTGAAAGGCCATTATTTGTTTTTTTTATTTGAAAGCTTTTTTAAATATAAAATTATTTTTTTACATTCTCTTACTTATATATGGTAAAGAAAGTATTCTTTTTTAGTCAAATTTTTGTCAGGTTTACATGACTGTACATCTGTTATCAGCACACTGTAAAAAATAGGTTCTTAAAAATAAGTATATATTGTCACAAAATAGCCCCAAAACAATATATACTTAAATTTGAAAACCCATGTACTCATTTTTGAGTACATTGACATGCTCAAAAATGGGGTTGACCAATAAGAATCCCAATATCCCCATGTTTGACATGTCAATGTACTCAAAAATGAGTACATGGGTTTTCAAATTTAAGTATATATTGTTTTGGGGCTATTTTGAGACAATATATACTTATTTTTAAGAACTTATTTCTTACAGTGCATATCGTAAGAACAATTGCAACAGGAAATTCAAGCTTGGTGTTTTAAATTTGTGTCATATAGAGATGCTACACTAAACTTTTCATTGAGGTCAAGCAAATGATTTATATACAAAAAATCCAAGATAATTCAGATACATTACACCTATCAGCAAAATTTCTGACAGGTACAGTTTAACAACCACAGGCTGCACTAAACAAAATGAAATGAACATATGTTCATAAAAGCCTGTATTGGGTAGAATATGGTATGGCAATCATTGATCATTTGTTTACAGTGCTACCCAAAAGAATTTGAATATATTGGGGTTATACTTAGAAATTACTAGAAGTGTATTTCAAGTTGCGATGTGTGTTATTAATATAGGACTATATTTAAGTACATAGTGTAGCGTGTGTATATATTTAACTTATAAACAATGTATAGGGCTATCCAAAATTAAACAAAAGCATTTTTTTTTTTTTTTTTTTAATTGATTATAATTGATAGAAGTGCTTTACTACATTTTATTATGTTGACAAAGACTTCTCATTAATGAAAATTAATTTCTGATACCCATACAGTAAACAAAGTATTTTTTAAGTTCAATTTTCAGCATTCTTTTTTTTTTTTTTTTTTTTTTTTAAATAATGTCACATTCTGAAATCCCTTGAATATAAAAATCAAATTTTTAGAGGTTGATCTGTATGTGTGTGTATTATCATCATAACTTAAAACAAATAATTGCAGGAAATTTAAATTTGTATTTTGAAATTTATGTGAGGTTTCCACTTGAATAATTTGATCAAGATTGTTAAGTTTCAAGGAATGTTGCAGGTGAAAGTTGTGTGAATAATTTGAAATAAACTCGTAAATTTCATAACAACCTTGAATTCTATATAAATGTATGTAGGTGCTATATTTAAATGGGGGTTAAGGGGGGGGGGGGGGTTCAGTACCTCTCGCACACAGAATTGTATGTCAAATAAAACCCATCCTAAACAGATTTTAAATTGTTTTTAATTTAGGTTTTTAGCATAACAGTACTTGTTGTCTTATTCCTTAATCTGCAAACTGTCTTTATAGTATTAAAATGCAGGGTAAGAGAAAATTGTGTGTCACACTAAATTATTACACTATATAACATGATAAAAAAAAGGTTATATAGACTTTAATTTTTTTTTAATTCAATGATTAGTATTTTAATCATTTATATTTTATTCATGACTGGGAGAAAATAATGTTCGAGGAATTTAACTGTTTAAAATACTGATTTAATTTAAAAACTTCATTCTATCCTAATAATGTATGTGTTTATTTTTAATAATGAAACTTAGTAAATATTTCTTGCATTGTTTCAGATATTTTCACATGCTTTTATTAGTTCCCCATCATACTATAGGTATGGGGAACTTAGGTAATCGTGGAAATTTTCGACCTCGGTTTTTTTACTTTTTTACACATTTTCAGGTGTGAGGAATCCGAAAATGACAAAATTTGTATGGTGTCTGTCTGTAGGGTGTCTGTTAGTGGGTTAGTGTGTTAGTCCATTAGTTTGTTAGTCTGTGTACACGATATCTCAAGAACAAATTGTCGCAGAGAGGTCAGATCAGTTTTAAAATATTACTTTCGACACTGGCAAGAACCCTATTCATTTCCAACATTCGAATTAAAAAACTTCAGCAGTTTTTCGAAATTTACGATTTTCTTAACATGGGAGAATAGGACAAAAATTCACTTTAAACGTGCATTAAATGGAAACTTTTTACTGTAAAAATGTCACACCAGTTTTAAAATATCAGTTTTGATGCCGGAATGAACATCAGTAACTATAAATATGCTACTTTGAAAATTTTGCAAGTCATTGGAAAAGTTGCGAATTTCTTAACATGGCAGTATAGGGCAAAATTTCACATAAACGTCAATTTTGAGAGATATTTTCATCGTAAAGATGTCAGACTACTTTTGAAATATTATTTAGGACACTGGCATGAATATTAATGACTATGAATTTTCCAATATAAAAATTTCGTAAGTTATTGGAAATTTACGAATTTCTTAACATGGCGGTATAGGGCAAAATTTTACATAAACGCCAATTTTAAGGGATATTTTCATCTTAAAGATGTCCGACTACTTTGAAATATTATTTAGGACACTGGCATGAATATTAATGATTATGATTTTTCCAATTTAAAAAATTCGTAAGTTATTTGGTATTCACGATTTACTTAACATGTCAGAATAAGGCAAAATTGAGCATAAACTTCCATTTTGAGGATCTTAAATACATTAGACAACTTCAAAATTACATTTATCGTATCTGTTTGAACATGATTGAATACAAATATTCTAATAGGAAAATTTCATAATTTACGATTTTATCAACATAGCGAAATTGAAAATTTTTCACATAAATATGAATTTTGAGGATTATTGCATTGGAAATAGTAGCATGAAAACTCAACGGAATTAACCCTTATAAAATAAATTAATAGATTAGAATAAGATAAATATATCGAATTGAACGGTGGATAGCCTATTAGGCGGGGATTTCATTCTGTCACTGAATCAAACTTTGGTGAAATTCATTTCTTTTAACATGATTATAAAATTTCTCACACTAGAAATTTATGAAAACATAAATATGATGGGGAACTGAGCAGAGTCCACCTATGCCAACTAGTTTAACATTGTTGTCTATCAGGGTGAAATTTTGTAAGTGAATTTTATTTCACTTGAGCTGAAATTATACGTACATGTATAACTATTATGATAATGCATGCTCAAGCAGTAACTGATTTATGGGACACTGGGCCCTGTTACATGCTTTTATTATCTTTGTATGTTACAATAAAAATTTCAACCCAAAACGGTTGTTACAAATATCTTGCATTTTACAGTGTTTATTCAAAGTTTTGTACTTATTATCTTTGTTTGTTGTCTGTCGATTGAGATGGAATTGTGCATATATATATATATAAATCTGATGTAATACATGCTTAAGCAATAATATACTTATTGGTGCCCTAGGAGCCCTGTTATACATTCTTATACACTTATTTAACTTTGCCTATTGTCTGTTATGATCAAATTTTTGTAGTGAATTGTAACTCGCTTTTCATGATCTGAATGAGTTAAAATTGTGTGTATACATGTTTAACTCCTACAACAAAGCATATACATGCTCAAGATTAAAAAGACTTAGTATATGGGGCCTGGGTGCCTTCAGTCCACTTGTTTGTTATCTATCAGGGTCGAATCCTGCAAGCCAATTTTAACTCATTTCTTATTATTCAACTGAACTGTTATTTTGCATACATGTATAACTACAATGACAATATACACCCCAAAAGCAAAGGACTTAAATGGTCTGTGGGTCAGGAGTCCTGGACTCCTAACTAGGGGTTGAAATTAGTATCAGCAAGTTGGGTGCCAGATGGCAACTAACATTGTTTTCTTAGTTGCCATTATGTTGTATTAAGGGGCCTTTTTAAAATTGTTATTTACTTATAGAAACATATGCGTAAATATTGTGCATAAACTATAATTACTGTATCTAGTTAGTTTTTTCCATTTCAAAAATGTGCTAGTGCTAATATTTTTATAAGAATGCTAGGAATTTAATTTTACTACTTTGTTGCTCATGCCTTTATTTTCATCACACATATTATAACTGCATGCTGAAGGGGAAAAAGAATGTTAGGCGTCAAAGTGTGGTGTAAAATTGGGGTCATAAAAATGAAATATTTAGTTGCAAAATACAACTAACGACTGCTAATTTCGAGCCTTGCTGCCAACTCTAGTTGAACATTTTCAGTTTATTTTGGAATCAAAGCCAATTTTTATTTATTTATTTATTTACTCATTTTTTAAGTTGTATTATTACATGCTTTTATTTAACTTTATTTATTGTAGTTCACTGTTAAATTTTGTAAACAAATTTTAACTTACTCCCTATCATCCAACTGAGCTGAAATTGTGCAGATATATAACTCCAGTGACAATACATGCTTAGGCAATATCAAATTAGTGGTGAAGGTGGGGGGGGGAGACTGTGTGTCTTGGTCTCTTTGTTTGTCAGAGTCAAATTTTGCAAGCACCAATTTTAACTCATGTCCTATTATCTGATTAAGCGGAAGTTTGTACATACATCTATAACTTCAATGACAATACATGCTCAAGCACTAATGGATTTAAGGGAAGAGCCAATGGCCCTGGGCAACTTTGTGATTTATCTGACAGTGTCTTGCAAGAGAATTTTAACTAACTTTTATCCAAATAAGCCAAAATTGGGCATTCATGTATAACTTCAATGACAAGACATGCACAAGCTCTTACAGACTTAGGGAGACCCTGTCCTTCATCTTCAATTAAAGATTTGATTTTAAATTTTAAGCCACTTGCAGCTGCTTTCTCTCATCCCATTGAATTGACATACATGTATAACTCCAATGACAAAACTTGCTTAAACAGTAATGGACTTGGGGGAAGTGGCCTGGGGTCTTAGGCCTCTTAGGGTCAAGTCTTGCAAGTGAATTTTAATCCACTTGTATCCAATTGAGCTGAAATTATGTATACATATATTACTCAATTGAAATAGATATTCAAGCAATAATAAGCTTAGGGCAGGGGAACTGGGTGCCTTAGGTACCTTTGTTTGTTGTTTGTCAGGTCAGGATCAAATCTTGTAAGCGAATTTTAACTCATTTTATATCATTGGATTGAGCTGAAATTATACATACATATATAACTCGGATTCTCAAGCAATAACAGACGGCCCTGGACATTTTTTTTTTCTGTTAGTGTCAAATCTTGCAAGCAAATTTTAATTTTCTTCCTATCAAACGATTGAGATGAAATTGTGCATACATGTATTAGAGATGCACCGAATACCAGTTTTGGCCAAATACCGAATGCCAAATATTCGGCCAACCGAATACTAACTATTCGGTCGAATACTGAATATCCTTGAAACTTGACATAGACCAAAAGGTCAATCTTTTAATTTATCTTATTATGCAGATAGCATACAGTGGAAACAAATTAATTTTAAGTTTTAAGGGTTTCAATAAAAAGTAACCTGACCAGTGTTCAATTGTTATGACACATTAAATACAAAAGTTTTAACAAAAAAAAACCAGTTTTATTCAACAAAGCATAAATATATATTCAGTGGCCCACCCAGAATTTCTGTCTGGAGGGGGCTGAAGAGTAATTGGGTCCTACAGTATAGTAATAGGTTTATGTCCATATATGCAGCAACGGCGGCTCATGAACCGAAAATAGATGAAGAGCTGAGAAATAACATTTAAGTAGTTTTAATGCATAATTTTAATTAAAAATACTCATTTTATTTAAATGTAAATTTATACTCTATAAATGAATACAATGTAAAATATTAGGTGAAATGGCTCTTCACCTATTTTCGGTCCATGAGCCGCCACTGGTACGCAGACATATGCATAGTAAAGAATCTGTTTTAAATGTTTCTTTTGAAATAATGAATGAATGAATGAAACTGAATTTAAGTTGAATAGCACAATTGTGGAATTTATCTCTGTATATAATGTGCAAGTAATTCGGTCAGTTGGAGTTGAAATTGAACTTTCGAACATAAAGTTGTAGATTCAACTATGATCAAAAACTGTCTACGATCAAAATCTTCTAGGTCCATCTACGATCAAAAGAATATGACAAGCTGGTGAACATAAAATTTACTCGAAATGAAATGCCCCCACCCAAATATTTCCATTGAAAATAAAATTTGATCAATTTTAATACCCTTTTGTGATGCTTTATTTGTATATGCAGTAACACTTAAGTAATTAAGAAATCTTAATAATTATAGCCAAATAAAAGCTGCAGTTGTTATAAGTATGAATTAGAACAGAATTTCAGTGTAAATTTTCACATGGCTATTTTTATTTAATTATCTGGAGTGTGGGGTGATGCTTTTTCAAGGTTCGATTAACAGAAACAAATCGGACGTGCAGTCTTCGTGGTGGTAAGCCAACACAGCAAGCAGGGGGCAGAACCTCTTAATATCCTAAAACATATATTACTTAGAATAGTTTGTTCAGTTGGTAAATATTTCAAGCGTTACCTTTCTGAGTAATATCATTACAGGATATTGTATTCCAATAATATAATATATATTTATGAAATTTGAATTTTTATAACAGGCAAAAATTTTATTATCCAAGAACGGAGCTTAGATCTCAGTGACATCAGAAGCAAAAATGAAAATTGTGATTGGACCCTACTGTATTTTCTACATACTGTTACAAAAAAAAAAAAAAAAATAATAATAATAATTAACCCCATCCTCCCAAGCATCTGTAAAATATCTCAAAATATTATTATCAGGGTATTTTCCTATTTTGAACAGTAAACTACGCTTTGTGGCATTTCTCTAAATCGGTATATTTTTAGAAAAATATTTTACTCATTTGTGATCAGATCAATTAAATTTTATCTTCAGCAATTGATGCGAAATTTCACTAGCATGTATTTGTACTAGATGCATTTAAAGGGTTTAACACGAATATGCAAAGTCCATTTTTAATTTAAAATTTAGTTTTAGAGGAACGACTATAAGAGCAAAGCTAATTTTTATTTCATATCAAACGAGAATTTTCATTTGCCGATGTGAATGTGTTAATTTTGCCCAGGGACAAAACACACTTCCACAAAGATGCTATAAATACTCATAAATTAAGATACAATAACTGCATGAGCTTGGTATCCCCTTTTCCTGAAAAATACATCCCAGCTTATTTCCACGTCTGATTGCTTCTTCTGTCCGACTTTTTAGATACTTACTCGATTTCGTGATAACAGTATATTCTCTAGTTTAGGACCTTAGAAGCCCATCCCTAAAAATTGCAACTTCTTTCAACTAAAAATCAAAGAACTAGTTCATTGTTTTTGTTTTTGACAGTAAGTATTTCAAAAATTCCTAATTTTTAATGTATAATTTATAAACTATTTCTGCTTACAATATCTGTGTTAGTAGTATTTTTTTTTTCATGCACATCTGAAATTTTTTACTATGTCAGCTCGTTCTGGAGGGGGCTTCAGCCCCCTAAGCCCCCTCCGTGGGTGCGCCACTGTATATATTAAAACTTTCAAAAATATGACAAAATTAAGATTACCTTTTCAGGTGATGAATAAGACAAAGCAATAGGCATAATCTAACATCTGTAAACAATGCACTTGAAATACAATCACATATTTCGTTCTTTGACAACAAAACATCCGCGATCGCCATGTTGACCAGCGGGAAATAGGATGATGAACTATACTTCCGCGATTGCCATGTTGACCAGCGAAAGAAAAATAAGATGTACTATCACAGTGTAACAACGATGAAGATTACGCTTGCACACTATTAATTCTATGATTTAATTCAGAAGACTTTAATTTAACTTTGAAACTTAACAATTGTGGCTTAAAAAGCCACTAAACAAGATTTAACATTAGTGAAAAATAAATTTAACAACCTCATTTCAAACATCGATTATCATTTTGATTTCTAGAATTTCTATCATCCGCGAATGACGAAAAACTATAAACTTATCCTTTTTAAAGGAAACAAACTTAATGAAATTTAAATAAAAACTTAACAATTAACATTTGTAAACTTGTAACAATGGCAGCCATCAAGAGAAAAATGCAACAGCCAAAAAGGACATAACTAGCTTAGCTGTAACAACGCTAAAAGCACACCTGCCAGTACTTAGCCCACCAACAGCTTAAAGCTGCTCAATTATCCAAAGCTATTACTACTTCATCTTTAATTGAAGACTAGCTGGCCACTGCTGACAACTGCAATCTAACACACACGCCGGCGCCGCGATCTATTTATACTGACTGAAAGGTCGGCGTTAGTTCACATCCATCGGCAGTCGTGACGTCGTCACTGCTTGTCACATGATCAAAATAGTAGATTGCGTCATCGGTTGCTGCTAGCAGTTTACCTTCATGATTATTTTCTATCGTACTTTACAGCGAGTACCGATGGCACAGTGGATAGCACATCCATCTATAATCTCTGAGTACATCGGTTCGATCCTGAAGTTGGAATTTCTGTGTCATTTTGTAACTTTGTGTTTTAAGTTCATTTTTCATATATTTTAAGTATTTTAGTGTTACTTTTTGATTTAAATACTGAAAAATAAATAAATAATAATAATAAATGCATTTCCTAAGAACTTTCATTCTACATAAATATGCAGAATATATAGAGTGAAATATATATTTCTCTCTCTTTTTTTTTTTTTAATTTAATTTATATATATATATATATATATATATATATATATATATACATACATATATAAGAGTTATAATTTTTAGCTTTAAATTTTTGCAATTTTCAACTTATCTTAATTTTAAATTTTCCCTTTATAGGCACCTCTCTTCACTTCCCTAAATCAAAGAAAAGAAAATTTTGAAATATGTAATCTTAATAATTAAGTCCTGGGAAGTTTTCTAAAAGTATTATAAGTAGTTTAAAATTAATAGTAAATAATAATAATTGAGTTAAGTAATAGTACTCTAATTATTACTAGTATGCTATTGATTAAAAAATATGGGGTGACACACATACTTCCTTCTCTTAACTTTCTAGTTATAGAAGCACTTTAATGTGGCATATATTTCCGTGTGTAAGGGGGGGGGAGGATCTATCATCACTTTCACTCCTTATTTGAATGTTTAACAAACATTCATGAAATATTCATGGTTGTTATAAAACTAAAATATACATTTAAAATTATTCGCAGAACTTTACTCACCTCACTATTGGAAACTTATAGATCTTAAGTCAAAAATTTCAAGTGGCATTCCCATACAATTTTTCAAATACCAAATTTGAACTTCTATAATTTTCATGTTTTTAACTTATGATAGCAGACTCTAAGCTAAAAGTCTGATATATGTATTCAGAAAACCTCAAAACGTGCAATTGTAGCAAAATTCTAAGTCAAAAATGGCCCAACCAGTTACCAAGTAGCTCTGAGCTCAAAGCTGGTAGACGGGAAGTGCTGGGTTCGATCCCAGATTGCGTACATTGACTTAACCATTTGAAATTTTCCATGGTTTTCTCTGAAACTTGCATAAACATGGGCTAGAACCTCTTAGAAAGACCTCCATGGAGGGCACACCACCTTTGACCAAGGACTCATGTGTTGCCAGTCGGCCTTGCACACAAACACACCTAAATCAAAAATTGGACTCCAAAACAAAATATTGTCTGCCGTATAAGTATGAGAAAGTAATTATAATTTCTGGAGCCCTGTATAAAAATATATTATGCAGTGTATTTGACCTTAATTATTACTCAACACATTTTCTTAGTTTTGCTGATAATGGTCATCTTTTAGTTTCGAAAATGGTACATTTTACAATTCTTATAATGTAAGATTTCAAAAATTTCAGCTTTTGATTGACATAGTTTCTATAATGAAATGATTCGTTTAAATATTAAAGATGCGTAAATATTAAACTTTGTGTGTATGGTAACAGAGGGCTAAGGCAAAAAAAAAAGAAGCATTAGCATAAGACTGAATTTCTAGTTTTTTTGAATAGTCAAAAATTAAATTTATTTAATTTTGAAGAAACTGGGGGGGGGGGGGCAACCACCCACTTAAAATAAAGTAACAAGTAAAGCAGGAAAAAAGAAATTTCTAAATTAATATTCCTTTGTAATGACTCTTCATTAAATCATTGGTATATTTTGTTTTTACTGATACTGGGCAAACTAATTAGCAATATTTTGGATTTTTTAATAAATTGGTATTATCAGAAAGATATTAGTATTATTTTCCCTTTTGTAATAATTTTCCCTTGAGAAAGATGTTGTCAAATGAGTATTTTTTCATAATAATTCGTCTATTGTTTTAATTTCATAGGATTAATCTTCATTTATTATACTATTTCTAATTTATTTGTTTGAATTTTTCCTTTATCACAAAAAATGATCTGTTCTTATACATATAAATATTTCTTGTATATTGTTTGAAAAGGTTTTTATAATATAATAATAATATTTCATAATTATGATGATCAAATACCAGGAAGAAAGACTTGAATAAATCAATAAACAATTACTTCAAAGCAAAATATATAGAAAAGTTAATAAATACTGAAAAATAATTTTGAAATTTACAAAATTACTATATCTTTATCAAGGACTATAGCAGTAGGTTAATAGAAAATGAGTTGGTTTTAGCACAGTAATATACCAGATTGTGTAGTATCATTGTCATTGCCCAACGACTCAAAGATTTCAACAATGAATTAAGATATTTAAAAAATGAAAATAATAATAATAATAAAATAAAAAAATATCAAACATTTCTCTCTCTTTTTTTTTTTTTTAATAAAAAAACCTATCAAGTAATACAGCACATTGCATATATTTAAAAAATATAGATCATTATTTCTTTTTTATTAAGCAGAAAATAATTCCAATTTTTTTATACATGTAATGTCTGTCACACAATTATTATTATTTATTTATTTTTTTTAATGAGACAAAAGCCCTGTGTGTGTAAATTAAAATCTCTGGACTCCGAATGTATTTCAGTTTAGAGCAAATGAGTGACAAAGATTAATTACTGAAAACATGCTTTGTTGTCATGTTTGTCACGCTATATCTTTACCTTAGTAAATGTAATTATTTTTTCTTAGATTAAAAAAAAAAAAAAAAAAAAAAAAATGTATCATTTATAAGAAAAACATATAGATACATCGGAACACCAAAATTCATTAAGATAAATTTAAATTTAGTATTTAAAATTGAACAAGAAAGCTGTGTGATATGTCTGTCACAAATGAAATTAACCATTACACATCACAAGCAGATTGTCAATAAAGCATTAAAAACATATTTTTTTTTTTTCTGAATGTTTAGAAAAGAATCACTAATGGATCAGAATTTTACGATTGTACTATATTTTACTTCAACGAAAACCTTGTCGCTTTTGAAGCAAACAAATTTAGATAATTTTTAATTTCGTGTTATATTGTTCTTGCAAAACAATTATAAATTCCTCAAACGAAATCTCATTATTATTTCTGCATATATATTTCATTATTCTGGCATTAACAGAACATGCAAAACTACCTTTCTAAGCTTTGACAACGACAAAATAAAGTCCATGCAAAATTGCCGGATTCCTTTTAACTCTTTAGACACCCCCCCTTCTGACGTCACGACTGCCGATGGATGTGAACTAACGCCGACCTGACTGAAAAGTCAAAATCTGCATATAAACAACACATCGCTATTGCCACTCAACGATCATAACCATAAATATAATTTACTATAACTATTTCAATAGAAGTGGCAACAGTCAGAATAAGGAAAATTATGCAGATCAAGATTGGCAACAGCAAGGATGTAAACAAACATCGATCGTTAAGGCGTGATGCAGGCAAAGATGGCTGACCGAATTTTAAGTAAAGAAAACAAGTAAACTTTTAATAAACTTAAAGAAAAAGGTAAGCTAAAAGTTATATCTTGAAAAATAGGCATTTATATTTATAAAAATTAACAATTTTTTATGTGTGAGGACATTTGATAGATATCAATGCCCCCCACCGCAGCATATAAAAAATATAAATTTAGTTAACAAAATACCATCATGAGATTCCCATAGTCCATGAAAAAAGTATCACTAAACGATACAATAAACTAGTTAATACGAAGAGTACCATTGACAAAACATCTAAATTTTCAAATGATGAAGTACAATTCTCCACCCCGCAGACATACTAAAGAAAAGGCGATATGAAACATACATTATATACAATATTAATTATATGATAACAATTATATACAATATCAATTATATTATGCAATTCAGTTTATGTACAAGAATAAATATGATGGATATATACAATATATGAAAAAAAATTATGAAAAATGAATATATATACAAATGTACAAATACGCAAGGCGCCTCACGATTTCACACACACATTCACACCATGATAACATAAAAAATTATGAAAAACATCTGCAAAGCGAAGAAATCAATTCAAGCACAAAAGTTTTATATAAAGATTACTTTTATAAATAAATCATTTTTTGTCAACGGCTTCGTAAACGGGTCGGCAAGATTTAATTTAGAGGAAATATACTCAATATGAAATTTGCCCTCATCAAACCAATCCCTTATGAAAAATAGTTTAATATTAACATGACGTGTATGGAAATTCTCAATTCTGGACTTTGTAAAATGTATGGCAGCCTGATTATCAGCATATAAGGTGGGTATATCAAAATTATTTTCTATAAGATTTAAACCAGAACACTCACATAGAATATTGTAAAACCAGTCCTGCTCACGAACACAATCACACATAGAAACAAATTTTGACTCCATTGTTGAAATGGTAATCCCCTTTTGTTTATTAGTACGCCAAGAAACAGCAGCACTATCCAAAAGAATTAACTGGCCACCCATAGAAACATAATCGTCCCTATTAGCAGCATCAGAATAAGAAATTAATTTAACTTGTGTGCATTTGAGATGGAGCTTATATTGGCTGGTGAATTTTATATATCCTAGGAGTTTAAGTAAGCCCTGCCAATGTTTAATGCCTGGATTTTGTTGGAACTGTGAGAAAATGTTAGTGGCATATGCGATATCAGTTCTTGTACGATTTGAAATAAAAGAAATACAACCTAAAAGATTTCTATAAGATAAATGAGAAGCTTCATCGTTGTCTGCTTCAATAACAGGACAATCACTCTTTGAAAATTGAATACCTTTAACAATAGGCAAGGAGGAGATAGGTACACGGTGATTTTGAAACCTTTTACTAACTTCATCAATGTATTGATTTTGATGAATCAAAACCCCTGTATCTGTATACTGAAACTCCACACCTAACAACTTGCGAGTGATACCCAAAATTTTCAAATCAAACTTTGATTTCAATAAACCTAAAATATCATTAGCTTGGGATTCAGTCCTAGCAAAAACAACGATGTCATCAATATAAACCAATAAAACAGATAAATCATAATACGAATATGCACAGTTACAATTTTCAAATTTATTAAAACCAAGTTCCAACAATACTTTATTTAACTCATAAAACCATAACCTGCCTGACTGATGTAATCCGTACAGTGCTCTATCCAGCTTACAGACCCAGTCTTCTTTACCTTTTTCAGCAAAGCCAACTGGTTGCCTAATGTAAATCTCATCCTTTAAGGGAGCATACAGATAGGCACACTTAACATCACACTGTACATTAAACCAACCGCAACATGAGACTAAAAGAGAGAAAAAGAATCTAACAACAGAAAAATTTACCACAGGCGAGAAGGTCTCATCATAGGATTCACCCTGGACCTGGTTGAAACCTTGCGCGACTAATCTGGCCTTGTATCTGACAATGTTGCCCGACTCGTCACGCTTTACTGTGTAAACCCAGCGGTTTCCCAACGCAGTTTTGTTCTCAGGGAGTTTCACAAGATACCAGACTCCTCTCGTGGCCATACATTCCAATTCCTCCAACATAGCCCCATGCCACTCTTCAGACTGTGCGGATTTTAAAGCCTGTTTATACGTTCTCGGGACCACCACATCTAGTCAACTAGCCGTGCTGGATGCGGAAGGTATAACACCAGGGTTAACAACACCAGAAAATTTATTAAACTTAGAAAAATCAAAATCAGCAGGGTTAAAAATAATACCATTTGAATTACAAAATTTTTCGACATCATTAGGTGACCTTTGACAACACTTTTTACCTTCACCATCAGGATAATAATAAATATCGACCTTATCTCCCTTGGGTCGAGGCACAATCTTCCGATACCAAATAGGATTAGTCATCCAGTTAGGAGAAGCGGTATGCGGAGTAACTTGAGGAGCAGGAGTAACAGGAGAGACGGCTGGGACGACACCTTCAGTCTCGCTGGGCAAGACCCCAGAGGTACCAGGCTCCAGACCAGGAAGATGGTACCGGTCAACGGGCCGTGGTTGTTCCTCTGGGACAAGCACCAACTCAAAAGAAGAGTCGCCCATCACCGCTCCACTGCGTAAAACGTCACCGCTTTCACCAAAGAAACATTTATGGTTTCCACAACCCTCTTCTCGTCTTCTAACCAGACCCTATAACCACGTGTACGCAAGGCATAACCCACAAGGACTCCACGCATTGATTTGGGGTCTAACTTGTGTTTGCGCTTGACCTTTGGGACGCCGACATATGATAAAGTACCAAAAGGCCTTAAATGCCTGACAGAAGGCCTGTTTCCTGAATAGAGTTCAAATGGAGTTTTAGAGTTCCCACCGTGACAAACCCTGTTCCATGTATAATTAAAATGTAAACATGCTTCAGGCCAAAAATCATCAGACAAACCACTGGATTTTAACATTGCCCGAACACAGTTCATGATTGTCTGGTTGAACCTCTCACAAACTCCATTTTCTTCTGGTGTGTAAAAGTTAGTCAGTTCATGATTTATACCATTTTCTCTACAAAAAACCTTAAAAGAATCATTATCAAACTCCTTACCATTATCAGTTCTGATCGACTTCAACTTGGTTCCCAAAAACCTTTCTGCTCTTAAAACATGTCTCTTAAAGACCTCAAAACACATAGATTTTTCCTGGATGGGGTAAACGGATGATCTGCCAGAAAAATCATCTATTATGGATAAAAAGAAACGTTCACCTTTTTTTCCAGGAATTTTAATTGGACCCCAAGTATCCATGAACAGTCGATCTAAAGGTTTTTTGGAAGAAGAATGACTCAAAGGTTTGAAAGAAATACGATTTTGCTTACTCACATGACAGGGATCACAAAAAAAATTATCAACTGATTTTAAATTGGGCAGACCTTTAACAGCAGAATTACGAATAGTATTAAAAATTAAATCAGGGCTTAGATGATCGAACCGGAGATGCCAGGTATCAAAGTTTTTTATATTAACAGGCTTTATTACAGGAGAAGCTGAAATTTCAGCATTATCATTTATATTAGAATTCTGCCCCCCAGTCAATTTAACACTATGATTGCTTTTTAGTACTTTAGGAAATGTATAGTAAATCCCGTCATGGAGTTTAGCTGAGAAAAGAAAGTCACCGTACTTGTCGACCACGTTTATTTTGCCAGCCTCGCCAATAAATTTTGCACCACCCTGGTCGAATCTAGAACCACTCAAAAGATTTTTTCTCAAGTTCGGCGAGTACAAAACATTCCAGAGTTTAATAACAGTCCCATTAAAACTCAACTCTACTTCACCTTTACCAGTAATGGGAAAAGTGACACCATCAACAGCCACGTGTAACTCATCACCAGGAATTTCAGAAAAATTACAAAAAAGAGATTTATCTTTGCAGAAGTGATGAGAGGCCGCTGTATCGTAAGCCCAGCTTCCCTCTCTATCAAAACTACTTAAATTAGTTTCTGCAATAAAATTTTGAGCTTTACGAGTAGGAGTTTTATCACGTTTTGACTGTTGATTGGAGCGACCCCTCTTAGAAAAATTACTTCTGAGTGGTCGTTCTTTTTCTTTTGCAGCTAGATCATTATTTAATTTAACTTTACAATCTTTAATTACATGGCCTTTTTTTCCACACCTCCAACAAGTAAAAACAGGCCTACGTTTAAATTTTACATTTTGGGCCTCAATAGAACATTCCGTTCTACTTTTATCAAAATTCCTAAGTTGGAGACGTGTTTCCTCGGCACAAAGTTCAATAATAATTTTCTTAAAGGTAAATTCCTTATCAGGCCAACGAAGAATTTGCTGAACAACCTGATCAAATTTATCAGGCAAGTATCTCAACACTTGAAAACAAAGATATTCATCTGCAATAGGTTTATATGATGACTTCTACTCTCTGGCTGGAAGTTAACTTTTAAGATTTTCCACGCTTCTGAGGGGTCAGTACATTCACTTATTAAACTTCTAAACTCAGTATCGATATTTAGATATAAAATTGACATGGCAGCATTCTGCCTTCTTTTAAAATCATGCACTGCCTCCTCAGTCACGGTTTCACTAACTTTAGGTTCTTTCTCGACACCAATAACGATGTCGTAAGCGTTTTTCTCCATAAGTAAAAATTTAATGTCACACTTCCAACCAGCATAGTTAGTTGAATTTAACCTGGTAATTTGAGGTATAATATTATAAGCCATTTTTTTTTTTTTTTACATAGTTACAAATTATCAATTATACAGTAAACAAGAAGAAAACAACTGGTCAAGTTTAAAAAAATGACACCCTCAAAAAAACTTGCCCATAACCAAATGACATAGACCAAAAGGTCAATCTTTTAATTTATCTTATTATGCAGATAGCATACAGTGGAAACAAATTAATTTTAAGGGTTTCAATAAAAAGTAACCTGACCAGTGTTCAATTGTTATGACACATTAAATACAAAAGTTTTAACAAAAAAAACCAGTTTTATTCAACAAAGCATAAATATATATTAAAACTTTCAAAAATATGACAAAATTAAGATTACCTTTTCAGGTGATGAACAAGACAAAGCAATAGGCATAATCTAACATCTGTAAACAATGCACTTGAAATACAATCACATATTTCGTTCTTTGACGACAAAACATCCGCGATCGCCATGTTGACCAGCGGGAAATAGGATGATGAACTATACTTCCGCGATCGCCATGTTGACCAGCGAAAGAAAAATAAGATGTACTATCACAGTGTAACAACGATGAAGATTACGCTTGGACACGATTAATTCTATGATTTAATTCAGAAGACTTTAATTTAACTTTGAAACTTAACAATTGTGGCTTAAAAAGCCACTAAACAAGATTTAACATTAGTGAAAAATAAATTTAACAACCTCATTTCAAACATCGATTATCATTTTGATTTCTAGAATTTCTATCATCCGCGAATGACGAAAAACTATAAACTTATCCTTTTTAAAGGAAACAAACTTAATGAAATTTAAACAAAAACTTAACAATTAACATTTGTAAACTTGTAACAATGGCAGCCATCAAGAGAAAAATGCAACAGCCAAAAAGGACATAACTAGCTTAGCTGTAACAACGCTAAAAGCACACCTGCCAGTACTTAGCCCACCAACAGCTTAAAGCTGCTCAATTATCCAAAGCTATTACTACTTCATCTTTAATTGAAGAATAGCTGGCCACTGCTGACAACTGCAATCTAACACACACGCCGCGATCTATTTATACTGACTGAAAAGTCAAAATCTGCATATAAACAACACATCGCTATTGCCACTCAACGATCATAACCATAAATATAATTTACTATAACTATTTCAATAGAAGTGGCAACAGTCAGAATAATGAAAATTATGCAGATCAAGATTGGCAACAGCAAGGATGTAAACAAACATCGATCGTTAAGGCGTGATGCAGGCAAAGATGGCTGACCGAATTTTAAGTAAAGAAAACAAGTAAACTTTTAATAAACTTAAAGAAAAAGGTAAGCTAAAAGTTATATCTTGAAAAATAGGCATTTATATTTATAAAAATTAACAATTTTTTATGTGTGAGGACATTTGATAGATATCAAAACTGAACAGTAACTATTTGGCCGAATACCAAATATTCAGCTGGCTGGTTTAATCTTATATTCAGGTGTCTATCACCTAATTTTTTGCAAACTTTTACAGTAATACCATTTACATTTAGTAATATTTTATTTTTTTAATTATGCAAAAAATATTAACTACTATTCAGAAACAGTGGTTTATATAAATGTAGAAAAATATTAGGAAATATTACTATATGTAAATAGTGGTGTAATGCTGAATTCACAGTCAAAGAAAATTATTAACTGTTAGGCTTTGTAATAAACACATAAAATTTCTTAAATAATATCTTGTTGTGCCCACTCAAAAAAAAAAAAAAAAAAAAAAAAAAAGCAACTGAGACATGCAGCATTTGAGAAAAATTAACTTAAAAGTAACAACGTATTGGCTAACCTATATGAAAACTGACGCAAATGCCTCTTACTCTCATGTGGATATATTGTGAGATAGAGAGGTGATTTTTATTGTACATGTTGGGGTACTTCATATGCATTTTTCAATGACAAGTTCAAAACTACTATTTTATGACATCTATCAGTTTTCTTGCCAGATTTGAATGTGATCTTTGTTTGATCTCTTGAAGTTTCCTAGATAACAACATCATATGAATTATGTATGCCCTTTCTTAACTCAACTGTAGAAACATATATTGTAATGCTGTTATTGATAAAGACAACGTTTGTTAGATATTAATTGTTATAATTAATGTAACTAATAATTTTCTTTCATCTTACTTGAAACTAGATAAAACAATTGTTTTCATTTAAATATGCTATATTTCTTAATTAGTCTGAAAAATCTTAATTTAAATTTAATGATAATTAAAAATAGCAAATTTTTTTCAAATGATTGAACATTTTTAAAAAATTGAATTTTTATGTATTCCAACAAGCTGAATATTAGTCAAATAATTTGATATTCGGCCAAACCGAATATTCGATAGTATGGCCGAATACCAAATAGATACCAAATATTCGGTGCATCCTTAGCATGTATAACTTTGATGGCAAGATATGTTCAAGCACTAACAGACTTAGGCATGGGTGTAGCCAATATACAATATATTGGGGTGCAATCAATGGCATGTACAAGTTATCTGTGAAGTTTATTGTTGGTGATGATAGTGTGGTAATGCTGATGGCACTGATCATGATGGCTTTATCGCCTTGTCACTTAATTATAGACTAAATTTGTATGCAGTGTATATGTATAAATAATGTTATAAGCTTGTAGAATAAGAAGAGAAACATATGATCAAAAAATGTATTAATATTTATATGAGCTATTAGACATTTTTCTTCATTTTCAATATATCCTTTCTGAATTTAACTTAACAAATAAAAAATTTTATTAAAAATTTTGATAAACATAATTATATTTTGCAAGTTTTATGTCTTTGTCATTTAATAGTAAACTAGCTGAGCAGTCCCTTTTAAAATTTCAAGTTGAAGAATAAGTTGTGTTGACTTTGATAAGGATTTCCAAAGCGACACAATGAAGTTTTTAAAGTAAACACAATAAATTTTATAAGGCTACTAGAGACATTTGTGTATGTCCATAGTTCTCTTTTCAAGGAAAAAAAAAGAAAATCTGAAATATTTAATGCATAATTCATGGAAAAAATTATTTCCTGTTAAGTACATTCATCTCAAGTTCAAATCACACTTATTTGCTTAAAACTTTATTTTCCTGACTGCACTTTTACCGAGTGAACAGCAGTAGCCCATTTCCAGACTCTCGAACCCGTAACTGGAAAACTATAAGTTTGATACTCAAATCGACAAAACACTGTTGTGTACATTAATGAAAGCTGGTGCACATAAAATTTATCTTGGTTGTAATGTCCTCCATGTTCTGTAAAAATTGAAGCGGAGGATTCATCCCCCTCCATAGAGGATCAAAATTATGATTGCATATCTTGTTTCGCCCCCTAGGGATGAATCCCAGACCATTGCCAGTTGTCCACTGTGTTGTTCTAGTGTGATATTAAACCAACTCAACTCCAACCACAACACAACCTTTCCTGAACTGCAAGCCAGGTATTTTGTGTCCACAGTTTCACTTTGCCAATTCTTCAGTTTGCATTTTCAAGAAAATTTGCAGACTTACAAATTTGAAGTGTCTTTTCGCACTTTGCAAGACATTTTGTTAAAACTGTACCAAATGCAAAAATTGAAAAGGTAGGTATTTTTAATTTCTTAAATAGAAGCTGTGAAATCAAAACTTAAGTTTTTATATTTTCAATCACTTGAAAATGACATCTCGAAAAGGTAAGAGCGTTGTTTGAATGTGTGGAAAATGATTTAAACGAGAATACAATTATGAAAGAGATCTTAGAGGTAACAATTTTTAAAACATTAAAAAAAAAACTTCCATTTTTTTCCTTGATTACCTTCAAAGAAGTATGGTGAACAGACTTTCATAAAAGAATACCTTTAAAATTTATTAAAATGTCTAGAACGAGCTGGAGCTTTCAATGTTTGTGAAGAAAATCTATGCTATGATTGGCTATACTACAACTTTTTGTGGGCTAAATTAAGACTTTTGTAGGTTAAATGAAAAAAATTGTCATCATGATGCAAATGATGTCAGAGGCATGTCGTCCATTTCCCAGTAAATGGCGTAAATTTTATTCTTTGGAAATGATGACCAAAGAGATAATAATTAAGATAAAAATGTTTTACTTGCTATATTTTCTCACAATTTAGAAAAAATGTCCTCAAAGACTGTCCTCAGAAGATGAGAATATCTGTTCATCTCATGGGGAGGATAAAAATTTTTGCTAATTGTTCATCATATAACTCTAGTGCGACATTAAACTTGTTCATCCTTAACTTTTCTTGTTTTTTTTTTATACCTCTATGGAAGATCAAAATTGTGATTGCATGTCTCCAGACAACACCTTGGAATAAAACCCAGATCGTCACCATTTGCTCACTGCATAGCTATAATCAACATTAAACCCATTGAACTCCAACTTTCATTTCTCGTTTACTATGAAGATCCTTGGTAGGGTGTTTGACAATGGCAGTCCATATTCGAGCCAGCTGAAGACTGCTGTGCACAGTAATGGTTGTTGGTGCATGTAAAATCTGTCAGGGCTGCAGTTTCAGGAAAATCCGTAGGGGTGTGTCCCAGATTGTCACCAATTACCCATTGCACAATATTAGTGCAACATAAAATCCAACCAGTCAACCAGCCATCGGGGCTGCAATGTTCTCCATGTTCCAAAATTAATATATCTGGGTGTTACTGAAATGGGGATTACCGAAAAATTTTATTATTAGAAAACAATGACCAGATACAATAATTGCAATAAAAAAATTTCCATATCACAATTTTTCACAATTCAAATGAAGTGTCTTCAAATTAAGGCTGTCCTCAGAAAGTTAGAATAGCTGATTACCTCATACGGAGGATCAAAATCGTGATGGCATGTCTCCAGACCAACCACCCCTATGGATAAATCAAAGACCATCGCTACTTGTGCACTGTGTAGCTCTAGTGCTACGATAAAATCACTCAATTTAACTTCTCTTGTTTTTTCTTGATACCTCTGTGGAGGATCAAAATTGTGATTGCATCTCTCCAGACCACATTCTGGTATAAATCTCAGAATGTCGTCAGTTGCTCCCTGCCTAGCTCTTAGTATCATATTAAACTGATTGAATTTCAATCTTCATTTCTCATTTACTATGGAGAGCCTCTGTAGCCCGTTTAACAGTCTATATTTGAACCAGCTGAAGACTAATGGTGATTGATGCACGTAAAATCCATTGGAGCTGCAATGTCCTCCATGTTCCACAATTTAATATCGCTGGGACTATCAAAACATGGTATTCATTCCCTCCACAGACGATTGAACCAAGACCTTTGCCAATTGCCTGCTGTGTAGCTATAGTGTGACATTAAACTTAGCCAACTCAATTTGTTTACTGTGGTGTAGTTGGTTTGTGCACTGAGCTTATATTGCTCAATGTCTAATAAGAAGAATATAATTGTTTCAGATTGGCTCAAAGATTTTTGTGCAGTCTCAAATGCTCTCACTTTGGTCTTAAAGGAACAACTTTGTTTTATAATATATGAAATGTCTTAACAGAGAATTTGTTAAAAATCAAAATTTAAGTTTTTGCTTATGAATATTTTTACAAAACAAAGGATTCCTTGATAAGGCACATTTTTTATGATTTTGTAATTTAAATTCAAGTTGAAATTTACAAAATGTTGTCATTAGTTGAGTATTGTTGAGTAGATTTTTACGTCACACTAGTGCAACACTATGGACAATAATGTTGTCATAAAAATTTCTTTCTATTTATGTAATTTTTAATTTGTTTTCATTTATATTTATATCTTATGCAGATTTTTTTTTATCACAACCCTTACAATTATTTCAAGAAAAGCCTCTTTCAGCAACCATTTGGTTTGCGGCTTCTAAAAATTCTGATTGCAGTAAACATTACCAAGTTGTTCGCAGCCGTTTAAAATCTTGACTCCCCACAGGGCTGTGCAGCGTTTCCACATAAATGTAAGACACTATTATTGATTATTATTATTATTATTTTTATTAATTATCAGTTACAAATAATAATTTTTTTTCTATCGAAATCTATTATTAATTCAATACAAATGATATCAGTTTATAAATGTAAGATATTCTTATTTATTTATATTTACAAATTATATAAAATATGAGAAACCCTGATCCAGATACTTCACTCACTCAAAATCTGACAAACATTCAGTTTTATTATAACTACATCTCGTAATACGGGAAAATGTTTCATAACTTATGAGTGATAGGTGATTTTACTTACTTGTTTTTATTGTAATGTGTATATGTCTTACATCATGTAAATATAAAAATTTAAATTAAACCCAAAATGTATCTTAATTTCATAATAAATAATAACAGAATGAAGTTCTGCTACTAAGATAAAACAAAGCAAACAAACAACAACAACAACAAAAGCTGTTTTACCACCTAAACTAATAATATCAATGTGCAGCAAAAAAAAAAAAAAAAAAAAAAAAAAAAAAAAATCGAACCATCGAGCCCTCATACCATTCTTGCTGATTCTTACGTAAAATGACCTTCTGAATCTGAATATGACTCCCATTTTGCCCAATCACCCATCACCATTTTCTCGGGATGCCACACCCTCCATCAATTTTTATCACTGTTCAATAATTTTATGGCCATGAATTTGAGTTGGAGAATGGAAAAGAATTATTTTAACACTTAAAAACAAAAAAACATAATGTATCTACACTAATATTATAAATGCAAAAGTTTGGATGTATGGATGGATGTTTGTTACTCAATCACGCAACAATGGCTAAACGGATCTGGATGAAATTTAGAACAAAGATAGATAATAATCTGAAATAGGACATAGGCTGCTATTTATACCGGAAATTTGATTAGATTTTTTAAAATTAATTAAAATATGAAAATAATAAACTGGTAATTGACTTAATATAAGCCATTTAAATTTTTAATTGTCACCAAAAAAGTTTACGAGGTATTTTTATTTATTTATTTTTTATTTTTCAACATAAAATGAAATATGCTTTCACGCGAAAAATAAAAAGTTACTGAATGTTAAATTGGTGAATGAGAAAATGATGTATTTATAACTTTAAAATACAATAGTAATAATACAAATCTAGCATTTTTTTTTTCCTGAATTTTATTTCAGTGGGAAAGAGTATGCCCAATTGAAAGCAAGATTCACTGTTGGAGAAGAAGGGTGTCTCAAAAATGAGCACATGTTTAATTAATTTGAGTAGAGGGGTATCTTAAAAACGAGCACATGTCAAATCAGTCTTGAGTAGAGGAGTGTCTCAAAATTGAGCACATTTTAAATCACTTTTAAGTAGAATGGTTTCTCAAAAATGAGTAAATATGAATCTGTTTTAAGTAGATTGGTGTCTAAAAAATAAACACATGTAGAAACATTTTTAAATAGAGTGGTGTCTTAAAAACCAGCACGTATCAACTTACTTTTAAGAAGATGGGTGTCTCAAAAATAAGAACATATCGAATCATTTTTAAGTAGAATGGTGTCTCAAAAATAAGTACATATGTCATTTTTGAGAAGAGGATGTATTTCAAAAATAAGGACATCATTTTTTCAAATCTAAGCCATTTTGATTTTGGGCTATTCTGAGTAAGTGATGTACTTAAAAACAAGCAATTTTGTCTCAATAATAAGAACCCAATTTAACAGTGTGTGCTCAAATTCTTTAAAGTGCGATAGCGTCTAAACGCCATATCGACTTGAGCAGAAAATTTATATACATGTTATTATCCACATGAACTATATGGATTTTGGACTATGTAGCGTTTGTAGTTTTTTAGAGGAACACAAAGAAAAATTCTTTATCATTGTGGCTTACAGGCTCAAATTATTTAAAATGCGATAGCGTCTAAACACTTCATCCGATAGATTTCAAAATTTATACACATGTTATATGTCATCATTGCACGAACTATATAGATTTTGGTGAATCTAGCACGTATAGTTTTTTTTTTTGCAGGGACGCAAAGCAAAATTATTTATCATTATAGCATATGGACTCAAATTCGTTAAAGTGCGTGTAAACGCTATATCCGATTGAGCTAAAACATTATGTACGTGTTATAGATCACCTTGACACGAGCTGTATGAATTTTGAAGAATCTAGAACTTAGTCTCTTTACAGGGATACAAAGAAAAATTCTCTATCATTGTGGCTTATGGGCTCTGTAAAGCAACGGAATAAGCACCGCAAATTCCTAGCTTTTCTCTTACTAAAGTAAACTGTATAAAAGCGGACGCCAATACTACTTATTTACACTTTAAAATTATTAAAGTAGCATATCTTATGCTCGTATAATAATTCCCTATAACATTAAACATAGTAAAATTATTCCTACGGTAAAAAGTAGTTCACTAAAATTAAAAACTCAAACTATATGAAAAAATGCAACTAACATCGTTGCTAACTTTATTCTATTCTATTTCTTGAATTAAAAAAACAAAAACGATGGATGCCACACGCATCACATAATCTTTACATTTTAACAAATTTTGAAGATAGCACGCGCTCATATTTTACATAAAAATTAAAAGCATTAAATTCATTTAACTCTTTTTTTCTTTGACATATTGTTCAGCACGTGAACTTACAAAAAATAGAGGATAAATAATAAACAAATTTATACACTGAAATTGAAAATGGTTCAGTTATAACATCCTCCCACCTTTTGATTATAGGTTATAATCAAAACCAAATGTTGCAGGTGTAGTTCTCAATACATTAATCTTTCAGGGACTTTAATTCTCCTTCTTGCTTTGCTATATCTGACTGGTTCCTCTTCTGAAGTTACAACGGGTTTAACAGTTTGAGCAGAGGTTTCCTTTGAATGGTATGCTTCTTTCAGTTTTGAACTATTATTTGATGATGTTACTTCTAAAGGATATAATCTTTGAATAGGTCGTAAAAGTTCATGTTGCGAAGTTTGAACCTTTACAAGTCGAACTTTCTTATCTTTTCCAGGAATAAGCTCTGTGATACGGCCTAGTGGCCAGTGGATTCGTTTCTTGTTGTCAGATCCAATTAATACAGTATCTCCGACAGCGATACCCTTTTCTGACTGTTTTCTATTTGCTCGCTGTATGAGAGCACCCAAATATTCGGATCTGAATCGATCTCTCAAAGCTCTGAGTAGGGACTGCCTATATCTGAGCCTCTTTGATAGAGAATTTTGTTCAACTGCATCAACATCTGGAAGCTGAATTTCGTGAACATCTTGAAGAAACATAGATGGGGAGATAGGCTTTTCAGTCGCATCTTCAGAAAGGTATGTTAGAGGCCTTGAATTCACTACACTTTCAACATCAGCTAAAAGAGTTGTCATTTCTTCGTACGTAAGACAGGCGCGTCCTAAGACTCTTTTAAGAAGGTCTTTTATTACCCTAATCAGCCTCTCCCAGAAGCCACCCCACCACGCCGCCGTTGGCGGGTTAAACTTCCAGTCTATGGAGTTGACAGACCCATATTTTTGTATACGTTGCCAATCTAAGCTTCTCAATAAATTAGCTGCGCCAACAAAATTTGTTCCGTTATCACAGTAGATAACAGAGCATCTTCCTCTGCGAGCCACAAACCTTCTCAAACCCATCAGAAATGCATCTGTTGAAGCAGAGGTCACTAGCTCTAGATGAACAGCTCTATGTATAGCACATGTGAAAATCAAAATCCAACTCTTCTTATCGTTCTTAAGATACAAAGGACCAGCCATATCTATGCCTGTAACTTGAAATACGGCAGAATCTTTTACTCTGTTTTCAGGTAGAAGCCCTTGAATTAAACCTTTTACAAATCACACAACTGGCTAACACAAGCTTTACACTCTTTCTTCCGTTGAGGATCCAATACCTTTCTCTAAGCAAATTTAAGAGGATTTGTAACCCCGCATGACAGTTCTTTACATGAATATAAAAAATAAGTCGCTTAACAACTTCATGCTTTGAAGGGAGAATTATGGGATGGAGAAAATCTTCACTATCTTTCCTGTAAGTTATTTTAGTTTTCAAACGAATGACATCTTGCTCATCCTTACAGGTTTGTAATGTCTTCAATCTTTCATCACTTTCCGAAGAGAAAGATTCTTTTTGAACCATACGTAGAGTTTTTATCTCAGCTTCCCGAAATTCAGTAGCCGTCAATTCGCCTTTACTCTTCTTATCAGGATTTAAACAATTATGCTTAAAGCGAAGAATCCAAGCAACTAAACGTATGATTTTTTCATAACTTGAAAAGTAGCTGTAATACCAGTTATTGTTGGATGGAAATTCAGGCTTCGTCAACATACAAATAGACTTTGACCTTTCTTTCTGAATTTCTTCCTCATTCCAATCTTCATTGGAAGTGTTCATGTGGTTTCTAAATTCTGATGAATCTTTCATCCAATGTGGGCCCTCCCACCATCTGATTAAAGCTAATTGCTTAGCCTTACAGCCTCTAGACGGCAAGTCTGCTGGATTCTTCTCACTTGGTATATGTTTCCATGATGAAGGACTGCTTAATTTCTGAATCTCTTGAACCCGATTTCTGACAAACACAGACCAGCTCTCATTTCTTGATATCCAAGCAAGCACTGTTGAGGAATCGCTCCAGTAATATCGCTTCATTTCCTGCCAACCCAAAGCATCCACAACAGTTTTCGCCAAACGAGCGCCAATAGTAGCCGCTAATAGCTCCATTCTTGGTACAGTCGTATTTTTTAAAGGCGCAACTCGGGACTTGGCAGCAAGCAGAATTATTTCCCCTTGATCTTCTTTTTCTATCCTCAAGAATATTACTGCTGCGTAAGCATCTTTACTTCCATCAACGAAAGTATGAATTGTGCATGCATGTAAGTTTTCTGGAGTGATCTGGATATGTCTTGGTATCTTAACATCATTTAAATATTTAAGTTCTTGAAACCATAATAGGAATTCTTTTTGTAAATCACCAGTTATTTCGTCATCCCAATTAATTCCTAATTTCCAAGCTTTCTGTAACATCAATTTAGGATAAAGCATCACCGGAGCAGTAAAACCAAAAGGATCAAAAATTTTATGAACTGCCGATAACATACTTCGCTTGGTAATCCTTTCTGTGTTGAAATCGTTTAGCCATTTCATGTTGACTTTTAATGTATCGGAAACCTTATCCCAAATCAGACCCAATACTTGAGTTTCCTTCTGGTTCGACGTTTCATCGTGATCACCAGTGTATTCCCACTGTCTTAAATCAAAACCACCATTTGCCATTATTTTCTTTGAGTCCGAGATAAATTTCTTTAGATCTTCTTCACTGTGCACACTAGTGGCGACATTGTCTACATAAAAACTATGCAAAAGCCTTTGCTTGAAATTTTCCTCAAAACTTGCACTATTTTTGATGTGATATTCAATTACTGATGATAAAAGAAAAGGGCTACACTTTACACCGAAAACGACTCGTGCATGCCTAAATACTCTAAGTTTCTTCTCTTTTAGATCTTTCTACCATAGAAATCGTAGGAAATCTCTATCCTTTTCACAAATGCTAATTTGAAGAAACGCTTTTCTAATATCAGCGGTTACACCAAATTTTCTTTCTCTGAAACGTAGAAGAATATCTGGGATAAGCTCAATCAAATTTGGGCCACACTGCAGACACTGATTTAAAGATGGATGGTTAGCCAACTTTGCTGAAGCATCGAAAACCGGACGGATAGGTGTTGTACTACTGGTCTCTTTAATAACTGGGTGATGAGGTAAATAATTACCATAAGAGTTCACTTTGGTAGCAGGAACTTCTTCTATGATCCCCTCATTCAACCAGTCCATAAATATATTTTCATATTTTCCGTACATGTTCTTAGATAATAACTTAGAAGTTGTACTTTCCAAACGTCTTACAGCCAAACTCAAGTTATCTGGTAATGCAGATGTGTCGTCAGCCCAAGGAAGACAAATTTCGTAACGACCATCCTTGTTAATTTTTACTGTCTCTAAGAAATGTTCCTTTGTTTGACGGTCAATCTCACTTTTAGATTTCTTTTCTATAGTATCTGTTATTCCGATCAAGTCCAATCTCCATAAGTTTGAGATGTCAGCTTCATTTACAAAGACGTCACCACCATTGCTAAATTATCTGTTGAGACTTCGGTGTGAGGCGCTTTGCCCATCAATGTCCAACCAAGGTATGTTTCTATTGCAACAAGACCAGATGTCAATACTTTTCTTTTGCCAGTTAACATCTTTCCCATAATATCAGCACCAATCAATATTTCGATAACTTCACGGCAATGACTTACATCAGATAATTCGATTCCATATTCTTTCAACTCTTTAATCCACGGACCATTAGTGACCGGTTGAATGTTTTCACATATAGTAATTTGATCCATCACTTCAAAATTACAGGTGAACTTCTCCTTCATATCCTTAACCTTTATTCTATAACAATTATGTTGGCATTCCTTTGTTGTAACTCCGCCAAACAATGAATGCATCATTTTTTCTTGACGAATGGGAGTATAATTCATCTCTTCTGCTATACTTTTCAAAATATAAGATTTTTGGGATGCTGAATCTAACAATAAACGAACTGTTTTTTGCTTGTTTTCGGAGATGAGTTTCACTTTTAAGGTTTGAAGGAATACTTTAGCACTTTGCTTATTAAAATTTGCCATGTTTACTTCACTACTGACTGAATTTTCTTCAACCTTTTCTTGTGCAGTTTTACCTTGAGAATCACGCAAATCGCACATCAAAGGCACATGCTTCTTAGAACAGATAATGCATCTTAAAACTGCTCGACATTTTTTCACTGTATGATTAGGTAACAAACAAGCGAAGCAGCAATTTTTATCCTTTACAATCTTTTGTATCTCAGTTAAACTCAATTTTCGAGCTGAAAAGCATTCAGAGCTCAAATGTTTGCCTTGGCAAAAAATGCATACTCTTTTGAAATCTAAAGCAGAAGACGTTGTCAATAAACCTGCAGCTGTCGATATCTTATTTCGCATATAGTCTGCACTTGCACTGTTTTTCCTTTTAGAATATTTATTATCTTCACGCTTTGTCAAACCGAAGCCCGCTACAGCTAAAGATATTCTCTCTTCACCTTCTACTTCCGTTTTCAAAAAATGCATCAGATTATTCAACCTTCCTTTAGCATCCGTATTAGAAGAAGAGAGATTCGAGCGATTCCAGGCCTTCAAAAAGTCTGCTGGGAAACAAGACTCAACCATAGGGTATAAAATGGAGGCATATTTATCAGTGGTAACACCTAATGTTTCTAGCGCCCGTAAATATGACTCAAGCTTATCATATAATGAAGTTAATGCAAATCTACCTTTTGTTTGCACAGATATTATCAATTTCAATAACTCTCGTACATACACTTCTACTAGAATATCTTCCCTGCCAAAACGAGCCTTTAAACTTTCCACTGCCTTTGAATAATTGGCGCCAGTTGGCGGGAAACTTTCAACAACTTCTCTTGCGCGTGAACCAGCGATTGTTGCTTGTACTAAATACTGGAACTTGTCCTCTGGGGCAATCTCATCATCTTTATCGATTTGTTCAAATTGGCTCCAAAAAGGCAACCAATCCTTAATTTCTCCGCCAAATTTCCTGAATTCCAGCTTAGGTAAAGTAAATTTTCGTCTCATAGTACTATTTTCATAATTACTTAAAATAGCATCAGTTTGAATTTGCCCAGATGATTGTATTCTCGCCAATTCTAAATCATGATTCAATCTTAATTTCTCTTTCTCCAGTTCTGCTTCTTTTTCCAGCCTTAATGCCTCAGCTTCTTTTTCAGCTTGTTTTTCTTCTTTCAAATCTTGTTTTTCTTCTTTCAATTTTCTTTCCGCTATAGCATTTTCTAAGATATCTTTCACAAATTCGGGATCCTTTTCATACTCTTTACTATTTAAAATCAGCTCTTTTAAGCTTGCTATTGTGAACGTCGAAGGCAAAGTCTCTCCAATTTCTTCGGCTACCCACTTCAAATCTTCTTTTTTAAATCCTTTAACGGTTTTAAACATCTTTTTAATCTTAATATAATCAAAATAATTTTACTTCACTTGAAAGGTCCTGTCGCAGTGACTCCAGTATTTTTATGTAAAGCAACGGAATAAGCACCGCAAATTCCTGGCTTTTCTCTTACTAAAGCAAACTGTATAAAAGCGGACGCCAATACTACTTATTTACACTTTAAAATTATTAAAGTAGCATATCTTATGCTCGTATAATAATTCCCTATAACATTAAACATAGTAAAATTATTCCTACGGTAAAAAGTAGTTCACTAAAATTAAAAACTCAAACTATATGAAAAAATGCAACTAACATCGTTGCTAACTTTATTCTATTCTATTTCTTGAATTAAAAAAACAAAAACGATGGATGCCACACGCATCACATAATCTTTACATTTTAACAAATTTTGAAGATAGCACGCGCTCATATTTTACATAAAAATTAAAAGCATTAAATTCATTTAACTCTTTTTTTCTTTGACATATTGTTCAGCACGTGAACTTACAAAAAATAGAGGATAAATAATAAACAAATTTATACACTGAAATTGAAAATGGTTCAATTATAACAGGCTCAAATTATTTAAAGTATGATAGCATCTAAATGCCTCACCCGATTGAGCTGAAAATTTATATAACAGTTATAGATAACCGTCACGCAAACTGTATAGATTTTAGTGAATCTAGCATTTATAGATTTTTACTAGGACACAACGAAAATTTCTTTATTATTATGATCTATCGGCTCAAATTATTTGAAGGGCAATAGCGTTAATTTAAACACATACTATGTAGTGAAAAACGGGCTAGGACCACTTAGAAAGATACCCCCACGGAGGACACTCCACCTATCGGTCTAGAACCCCTGTGCAGTCATTTGGCCTTAAACTCTAGAACCCAGCCCTTATTCGGAGACCCTTAAGGTTGAGCTCCGGTGGCATTTACGGGCCCTGAATAAAGCCTTAATATACATCATAAACATTGGTCCATTTATATGAGTCGTGGAGCATATGAGACGCTAGATTTCATTTTAGAATGTATCACATTGTCACATTATTGAGAAAATTGGCATACAGATAGATAAGATACAGTCGGTAACAAAAGTGTCCGAACACTAGCAAAAATTCGTATCTAAAAAAAGCACACTTCATATGGTTTTGTTAAATAAATCCTTGTCGAATCCTGTTCTTAGTCAGTGTAAGAACATGATTCGATAAGGATTTATTTAACAAAACCGTATGAAGTGTACTTTTTTTACATGGGAATTTTTGCTAGTGTTCGGACACTTTTGTTACCGACTGTATGTTAAAAATGAATTTCATGAAACAAATAAATAAAAATAACTGCTGTTTGCTTTTAAAATCTCACAGAATAAAAATATTAACAAACAATTATGCTATTATGCAGAACATACACTTAGAACTTAAAGTATGTTTCGAATTTAATATCTAGTAAAAAGAAGATTTTTAAAATCTTTTAGTTTCAAAATTTTATCTGATAATAGAAATTAATAATAATAATCTCATAAAACAAATGAAAAAAAATCTTTGAAATCTTCTATGAATTACTTGTTAGAATGTCGTAATAGTATGACAAATTTAAAAATAAATTATATATGTGTTATATTTTAATTTTTTCAAATAAAAATGAGAGTTTTAATATTGAAAAGGAAACATCTTAAGAATAAATATATGGATTGCGAATCATTGATTGTAAACGCTCAAAAAGAGGCTTTATGTAAATATTATCAGATACGTTTTATATATGTTACAAATTTACAATTCTATTTTGATATATGGGCCTCTATACACAGTATTTAATTTTAAGTTATGTATAATAACTCACTTAGTTTTAAAGATACAGATATGCGGTTTTTTTTTGTAATGATGTTGAATAGCTGCCAACCATTCCAATTTTTTAATGCTGTTCATTTTCTTCTTCTTATCCCTTTTTTTTTTTTTTAAGGAATTATTTATAATCTTTTCTAGCAGTTTTTTATAATTAGGTGAAAATTTCTTAAAATATAAATAAACAAATAAATAAAACGGTAGTATCAGAAAATCGGAACGTTAATAACCATGATGTTGTTGAGTTAAAAGTAGAAGCTTTCTAATTTACCAAATTTGTCTTGGAGTGTTTTATAAAGAGTAGATTATAATAACAGATGGATAACATGGAGTTAGAAGATTATTATTTGTTTAATTTTAAAAATGAGAAACTGGAAATTGATTTATTTTAAATATTGGAATTAATATCTAATTAATTTTAACAATTAGTGATATTTTCTAGAATATTTTGAAGCTTATTTTTAAAATAATATTTTTTGGTTAGGAGATTAAATAAAATAGGAGGTGTAAAAATTTATCATTTTTACAGGGTTGTATAAAAATTTAAAAAGAGTAGGGTATGTTGAAAATTATAACAATTATCTGCCCAATGTATTTCACAGACTATCAAAACATTTTACTTTCGATTCGAACTGTGAAAAGAAACAAATGAGGCATCTGCGCATGCCTATGAAAACCGCTCGCACCTGCATCAATGTATATGTAATATTTTCATCTGTAGTCGTTATTCTTTAATATTCGGAGTGTTTATTAGCTCCGTAATTCAAATTTATTTTTATGTTCTTTTTCTTTTCTTAATTCTTTTCTTAAATATTTAAAAGACACAAAGTCATCTCGTAATTGAGTATGCTAAATCAATTGAATCTAATGGATATTTTCTTTATAGAAGAGTTTATAATGATTTAGCTGTATAAACAAGAATAGAGTGAACGGATGCTAAATTTACGAATACAGGTAAGAAGATTTTCTTAATTATAATTACCTGTAAAAATATTTTATCGAAATATATATATAATTAAAATAAATATATGTGTGACATCTGCGTTATTATAAAATAATATTCTGTGCTATCGAGGTAATTTAAAATAACAGATTATGAGCACAGAACAAAAAATGATGTCACTCTTTCTATAAAAATAAATTCATTTATATAAATACTAGTATTCTATTTTAAGATAATATGAAATGGAATGTATTAAAAATACAAAAATAATAAATGAATTGAAATAAATTTCGATAAAAAAAAAAAAAAATTAAAAAGCATCCGTTCAAAATAGAACTGAAACCAAAAGTTTTGGTTTGAAAAACATATGTGTTCTAGAAACAAAAAGAAAGAAAAGAAAAAACTCAATTGAATTGTAATTAAGTATAATAAGAAAAGAAATATTATATAATCAAAATATCTGCAGTGATTAAATAATAAAGTTAAAATGATAGCAGGAGACTTGGCGTTGGAATATTAAAACAGGAATAAACTACTACGTCAGAAACGCCAAAGAAAAATTATTGAGGTGCATACAGCTGTTTCGGTAGCCTAAAGCGTACCGTCTTCAGTGCAAAAAGAATTCTGAATCTGGAGAAGTGCATTTATACATAGGAGAGGGACCGGATTTAGTTCAACCAATAGGATTACGGAAGAGGTGGGGAGTGTGGCCAATAGGAATTAAGGAATGTGTAGCTGTGTAAACAGTAGAAAAATTAAGGAAATGTGAGCTGAATGTAAAATTTCCAAGAATCAGACAAATAGGGAACAGCGAAATCACAATTTACAAGGTTTTTAAAATTTTTATAAATATGAAAAGCTTCAAAGAAATCGAGAGTTCATGAATGGATTTAGGTCTGCAAATTATTTTAGCTGAATTAAATTTAAAATTATGAATTTCCTCCCAGCAATGTTTAGAAATAGCCGATTTATTGGTTTCTTGTTTGCGGACGTAATTCATATGTTCTTTTAGACGAAATTTAAGACTGCGTTTAGTTTGGCCAATATATGATAAACCACACTGACAGGAAATACTATAAATGCCCCAAGAATTATGCATATCAATAGGATCTTTTAACTGGGAAAAGGTGAGTTTATTGGAAGGCGAAAATATTATTTTAAAATCATATTGTTTGAGAATTTTAGCTATGGTTTGACTGGTTTTAGAAAAATAGGGTAAAACAATACTGATATTAGATGTGACTGATTTAGTAGACGAAATACGAGGGAGTTGTAATTTTTGGATAGCTTTGTCTATAATGTAAGGGTCATAACCTCTGTCAATTGCGATGGCTTTCAGGTATTTAATTTCAGATTTCAATAAAATAGGATTTGAACAAATATTAAGGGCACGGTTTACAAAAGTATAGAAAGCAGCCATTTTTTGGTTAGGTGGGTGACATGAACGCGCATGGGGAGGAAGGGAGACTGCAAAATTTTTACGATAGACAGTGGTTGAAAATCCATTTACAGTGCGAGAGACGAAGGTATCAAGAAATGGAAGGGAGCCATTATTTTCTATTTCATATGTAAACTGGATATTACTGTCAATTGAATTTAAGGTTTCTAAGACATGGTCAATATTGTGATGAGATATGTCGATAAGCGTGAAGGTGTCGTCAACGTAACGGGTCCAAAAAGGAAAAGATATTTTCTTAAAAAGCTTGCTTTCGAAATAGTGCATGTAAATGTCTGCGAGAATTGGGGAGAGAGGGGAACCCATGGCTAAACCTTCAGACTGACGATAGAATTTATTTTGGAAAGAAAAAGTGGTTTGTAATAAACAAATGCGGGTAAGAGAAATTAATTCTTGTATTTCGAAAGAGGTGAAATGAAACTCTTTTAATCTATTTTCGAGACAGCAGAGGGCGCCACTTGTTGGAACATTAGTGAAAAGAGATTTTACATCAAAAGAAACCATAGTGAGATTAGTTTGAGGGCAGTTTTGAATATTTTCATTTTATGAATCATTTCTCCAGATTCAGAATTCTTTTTGCACTGAAGACGGTACGCTTTAGGCTACCGAAACAGCTGTATGCACCTCAATAATTTTTCTTTGGCGTTTCTGACGTAGTAGTTTATTCCTGTTTTAAAGTTAAAATGGCTTTTGCAAAAGATGTTTCAATCATCGACAAATTGAATTCCACGAATTACGATTTATGGAAGTTCAAAATAGAAATGATGCTATGCAAGGAAAATTTATTTGAATTGATAACAGACGAACCTCCAAATCCTGTCACTAATGAGTGGACAATAAAGGATCGCAAAGCCAAAGCGATTATTAATTTATCGATAGAAGACGATCAAATCGTACACATTAAAAATCTCGCGACAGCTAGGCAAACGTGGGACACTTTGAAAAGAATTCACGAGCGTTCGAACTTATCAAGCAAATTATTTTTATTGAGAAAGTTATATTCTGCTAAACTAGCAGAGGGTGAAAACCTATCTCAACATCTAACGCACATACTATATCAGATCCGTGATAGATTGACCGCTATAGGTGAAGTGATAAATGATGAGCACATGTCAGCTCTTATGCTATGCTCACTTCCTCTAAGTTTCGATACCTTGATTACTGTAATTGAATCTAGAGATCAGGAAGACTTGACCCCAGAATTCATCAGGGGAAAGTTACTAGACGAAGATCTAGAAAGATCAGAAAACAATCAAACAAATAATGAAAGCGCATATAAAATGCACATTAAAAATAAAACACCACCACGAAAGTTTTGCAATTATTGCAAAAAGAGTTCGCATAATAAAAGCGATTGTTGGCATTTAAAAAATAGAGAAAGCAACGAATATAAACACAAAGAAAATAATGACTACAAAAATTCAAATAACTATCAAAGCAATTTCTACAGTCGCAATAAATATAAAAACAAACAAAGATCAAACATGATTCAAGAAACGGAAAATAAAATGAAAAATCTAACTTTTAAGGTAGGAAATTCAAACAGAAACTCGTTCATCGTAGATAGCGGGAGTTCAAGCCATGTATGCAACAGCATAAAAAGGTTCATATCATTTAAAAACAATGATAAAACACAAGTTATGTTAGCCAATGGTCAATCAGTAATCTCACAAGGTTGTGGAGATGTAAAAATAGAAGTGAGAAATTCTAAATACGAAACCAAACACATTATACTCAAAGATACTCTCTTCATTCCTGAAATTGCCACAAATTTAATTTCAATAAAAAAGGCAACCGAGAATGGTTGTCAGGCAATATTTAAAGAGAACACTTGTGAAATTAAATTTAAAAACGAAGAATATATTTTTGCGACAGTAGCTGACAATTTGTATGAAGTTAAAATAAATGATAACATACAAGAAAAAATAAACATGACACAAACTTGCGATAATAAAAATTGTGTTAAACTATGGCACAGTAGATTAAGGCACAAAAATATCGCATAAATAAAAGAACTCGTCAGTAAGAAAATGGCAACGGGAATTAAACTGAACAATTGTAAACACGATGATAACTGTGAAATTTGTATTATGTCAAAATTGGAAAACGACTCATACCCCTAATTAGCTACACACAAGACAAAACAAACATTAGACATAATACATTTTGACCTCTGTGGGCCATTCCAGATACCTACGGTGGGTGGAAAAAGTTATTTTCTCACTTTTATTGACGACTATAGCCGCTACACTTATATATATCTGTTGAAAAATAAATATGAAGCTTTAGAAGCTTTCAGAAATTACCATGCACTCACTTCCAATATATTTGGAAGAAAAATAAAAATTCTGCATTCTGACAATGGTGGTGAATATATGAATAAAGGGTTTGAAAAATTTCTTCAAAATGAGGTTATCCAACACCAACTGATTGTGCCCCATTGTTCCCAACAGAACGGCGTGGCGGAAAGGAAAAACCGTACTTTAGTCGAAATGACCATATGCATGTTAAATGAAAGTCAATTAAACAAAAACTTTTGGGGAGAAGCTTTAATGACAGCAAATTATTTACAAAACAGACTACCAACAAGTGCCCGTGAAAAGAAACCATATGAGCTTTGGACTGGTATGAAACCAGACCGCTCAAAATTAAGAACATTTGGCTGCAAAGCTTATGTTTATGTGAACAAAACTGATAGAAAAAAGTTAGACAATAAAGCGAAGCGTGGAATTTTCATGGGTTATGATCTAAAAAGTAAAGGATATAGAATTTATGTAAATAAAAACATAAAAGCCTGCAGAACAGTAAAATTCCTCGAAGAGCATGAAACTCACGAACATTCTCGAAACATTGACCAAAATGCGATTAATGAAGAATCTAAAATTCCTGTTATTCTAAACAATGAAAATGATGTAACAGAAGAACACAATGAAATACAGAATGCACAAACCCTAAGGAGGTCAGATAGAATAAACAAAGGGGTACCACCTGAACGTTTTGTTTTTCTGTCAACTGATACAAATTATATTGAACTGAAAACATTTGACGATATAGTAAATATGAAAAATCCTATTGAAAAAGAAAAATGGTTAGAAGCAGCGGAAGAAGAAATAAAATCATTAAATAAAAACGAAACACGGGATCTTGTTGATCCTCCACCTAATACACACATTGTTGGCTCTAAATGGGCTTTTAAAGCAAAATACAATGACTCAGGCAAAATTGAAAAATACAAAGCACGTCTCGTGGCAAGAGGTTTTAGTTAAAAGTATGGAACTGATTATGATGAGACTTTTGCCCCAGTGGCTTCTCATACAACAATCAGAACCTTCTTGATAAATGCATTGTACAAAAATTTGCAGTTAACTCACGTTGACGTGAAAACCGCTTTCCTACATGGAGAACTAGAAGAAGACATTTTTATGAGCCAGCCAGAAGGCTTCATAATACCAGGACAAGAGAAAAAGGTCTGCAAATTACGAAAAGCCATTTATGGCCTCAAACAAGCAGCCAGGTCTTGGAATACTAAAATCAATGATACACTAATCAAGTTAAATTTTACTGCCTGCGAATCAGACAAGTGTTTATACAAAAGGTCAAAGGACAATAATACAGTTTACTTACTTATTTATGTCGATGACATATTGTTGGCAGGAAACAAAAATGAAATATACGAAGTAATAAAGGAACTTGAAAACGAATTCGAAATCACAAATCTAGGTCAAGTAAACAAATACTTAGGAATACAAATAGAAAGAGGTGATAATGGGACATTAGCTATACATCAGAAAAATAAAATAAATGAACTTGTTAGGAAATTTAATTTGCAAGATTCCAAACCAATTAACACACCACTTGATCCAGGATACCAGAAAGATGATAAAATTGAAAATATTCTACCAAATAACACCAAATATCGGCAAGCTGTAGGAGCTTTGTTGTATATAGCAACGTTAAGCAGACCGGATATCTCGGCAGCAGTTAATATACTTAGTTGTAGAAATGAACAACCTAGAGAAAAGGATTGGGAAGCCGCAAAAAGGGTAATTAAATACTTAAACACAACTAAAGATTACAAATTAAAATATAATGTTGATCAAGAACCTATTTTAAAAGTTTTTGCTGACGCTGACTGGGCAAATGACACACTTGATAGAAAATCTACAAGTGGTAATATATACTTTGTTGGGAAAAACCCGATTAACTGGACATCCAAGAAACAGAACTGCATAGCACTATCAACAGCTGAAGCTGAGTATATCTCGGCTGGAAATGCAGCAAAGGAAACAATATCAATATTAAAACTACTAAAAGATCTTGATATGGAACAAAAACAACCAATCGTTATTTATGAAGACAACCAAGCCTGCATTAAACTCGCTGAATCTGATAAGTACCAAAGTCGCACAAAACACATATATGTGAAATATCATTTAATTAAATAGTTGTGTGAACAAGGAATTACTAAATTGAAATATATCTCAAGCAAGGATATGACTGCCGATGTGCTTACTAAGGCACTACCTAAAGCGGCATTCAGTAAACACAGAGATAAACTGCAACTTATTAAAACTTAATATATATTGTGCAAGGTGGAGTGTTGAAAATTATAACAATTACATGCCCAATATATTTCACAGACTATCAAAACATTTTACTTTCGATTCGAACTGTGAAAAGAAACAAATGAGGCATCTGCGCATGCCTATGAAAACCGCTCGCACCTGCATCAATGTATATGTAATATTTTCATCTGTAGTCGTTATGTAGATTCTTTAATGTTCGGAGCGTTTATTAGCTCCGTAATTCAAATTTATTTTTATGTTCTATTTCTGTTCTTAATTCTTTTATTAAATATTTAAAAGACACAAAGTCATCTCGTAATTGAGTATGCTGAATCAATTGAATCTAATGGATATTTTCTTTATAGAAGAGTTTATAATGATTTAGCTGTATAAACAAGAATAGGGTGAACGGATGCTAAATTTACGAATACAGGTAAGAAGATTTTCTTAATTATAATTACCTGTAAAAATATTTTATCGAAATATATATATAATTAAAATAAATATATGTGTGACATCTGCGTTATTATAAAATAATATTCTGTGCTATCGAGGTAATTTAAAATAACAGGGTAAAGTGCCCTATTTTCGTCCCCTTCCCTAATTTCACCCTCCCCCCCCTTTTTCTTCTCTGCTTATCCCTAAAGCTCCTCCAATACAGGCTGGCTCATCAGGCATTTTGTTTCCCTCTCAGCGATTGTTGTCCACGCGGTCCGAATTTCAAGTGTTATCAAATCACATAAAATGGAGGTTTTTCAGCCGAAAATTGCTCAAATCATACCAGAACTGCTTTTAGAACATTTAGATTTCCAACAGATGAAGAAAGGCGAAAGAAATGGGCTATATTAATTGTCCAAAAGAAAATTGTATGCTTAGCTTTCAATCACAAATATGAAGTGTAATTATGATATGTTTTCTTGCATTTTTTGTATCGATTATTTGTTTTTATTGCTGTTTGATTATCTAAATGTTGTATTTTAGAACCTACACTACTTTTAAATGTGTATAAATATTTAAAATTAACTAATTTAACAGCAACAGTGATGGCTACTTTTTACAAAGGTTATAAGAAAATTTCGCGAAATATTACCGCCAAACTTATCAAGTACAAACAATAATTCACTCTTCTGTTTAGGCAAACTCGTCATTTTAGGCGATAAAGACGCTGAGTAATACGTCTGCAACTAAATGTTGCCAATCTATATTTCCACTGTGCAACAATGATTAGCTGTGAGTCAGCTCGTATTATAGGAGTCTTACTTATCCTTGAGTGGCGCTACCTGTCACGGAAGGCAGAAGAAGCAGGACAGGAGATATAACGAGTCAGTAGTAGAAGCTTCTTTCGTCAAGACACATATATGTGCAATATACATTGAATTTCCTGTTTTTAGAAGAGGTGAGTTCTTACTAAGTCTTTTGTAGGATGTTATTTAGTGCACTATAAGTCATTTTTTCTAAGACATTGCATGTATTTTATGTTGGTAAGATGCAAATGGTAGCATACAGTGAGACTTCAAATGTTCAGTTCATTTTACGAGAACTGAAGCTTCACCATGTTGGGAAGTAGCATTGTCCCAATTTGGTCCTCCTTGAAGTTCTTAATTTTCTTCCCTTTTCCCCGTCTCCCATAGACCTTATATAGATAGACCACGCATCCGCCTCATTATCTGTCCGCGAGATGAGCTAGCTTCCCCAGCTAAATTATCATGTGATACGGACCTGGAGAGAGAGACGAGAATGAATATTATGTGATTCCTTAGGAAAGAAAGTAGTTTTGAGTTTTTTTAATTTCTGTATTGTACACATACTTTTCATTTAAGCCTTTAGATTTATGCATCGTTGGAAAGCTAAAATGTCATAGATTAATTATAAAAAAGTTTCGTTTGTGAAAAACCATTTTGAAGGGGAGATTTTTTTGTTTGATTCTTACAAAAATAAGTGCTTTCTTACAGAAGAATCTCCCTGAAGTCTATGTCACGTGACATACAGAGCTGACCGCAAAGGAGGAAGGTATCAGATTACACCCTCATGTTGAAGACATTCACTATAATGGGAAGTCCTATTGGTGGCGTAGTCTATCTATATAAGGTCTATGCCGTCTCCCATACGGCGAAAATATCATGGTAACAGATCAATCATCCTCAAGTAGCCATGTTCAGCAAACTGCTGCTGCTATGACCCCTAAAGACATCAGGAAAGTGGCAGTGATTACATCATCAACTTCTAAAAGCAACATATATATGTTGCTAATATTTAAATGCCTAATATTTCTTTCAGTTATTCCTCAGTTGATTACAACAGCTCTTTGTACCTTTATTCATTTTGAAATAAAGTTTGATTCATAAGTAGTCTCGTTTTATTAGATTTTTTGAGGGGGACGAAACTGGGACAACTTTTTTACTTTTGCCAAATATTATGTAAGTTTTGAAACACAGTTTTTTTTTTTTTTTGACCTTGTAAAAATATTTTTGTAGTCAATTTGGCTATGGTTAGATGTTTGTCGATAGTTAGTGAATGTAAAAACCAAATTTGGTACGTTTTCAGGGAAAATCATAGCTTTTAAGGACCTAAAGGTGACTGGGGGACGAAATTAGGGAATTTTACCTTAACTTTTTGAAAATTAACGGAGAAAAAAAAAATCAATAACTTTGTTTTATTTTGAAAAATTTTGCAAAAATACATTGTCTGGTTATCTCTAATAGGCAAAGAATTAAACCACGTTTTAATCTTCTTGGGACACGCTGCATAATAAATGATCATTCATTCTTTTCACTGAATAATAAGATATCTGAGATTGCAAAAAAACAATGCATTTAAGGAAAATCCATTTAATTTTAAAAGTACGGGAAACTTTCTTTCACTATTTACCAAATAATTTCATCAGTCTTCGAATTGTTATTCTATTTGAATAGAAGAAGTATTTCAGAAATGCAAACTTCGTAGTATAAGAAAATTATTTTCGTTTTGTTAAAATAATTATTTACATCTGATTAAGTTTATATTTAACTGTGCTTATTACCATTTTAATGGAATGGAGAATGCCAAATTAGTTAAAAAATTGTAATACGTCAAATGATAGATTATGAGGTGATAATTTTGTGAAATTTGAAACTAAATATTATCCTGTAGTACATTAGTATTTTTTTTTTTTTTTTTTTTTTTTTTTTTGATATAACCATATAAATAAAATTATTAAATTGCACGCAACAGCAGCCAAACACAAATCTTTAAAAATTACTATTATAAGATCAACAAAGATTTAATTTTATGAACAAATTTTATCAACAAAGATTTAATTTTGTGTTAAAAAATCTAACAGTTTCTAAAATAATAAATGAAGCATAAAAAAAATGTTGAATTTGTTATATATAGTTAAAAAGATATAATTATTAATGAGATTTCATAATATATATATATTTACAAACTCAACGCTAACGTTTGTAACGCGCTTATTTTCTCCCATAAAACGGTGCATTAAATATCCTTAATAAACTGCATAAAAATTATATATAATATCCGAAGCATTTATGTAAGAACGATGAAACTGCTATGAACCACTAATATGCTAAAGTAATTTTATCATAAACGCTGCTGAATCATAAACCGAGTAATATTTCTTTAAGGTGGATCTAAAGTGTTATATCTGCATCATTAAGTTCTCTACTGGTCAGACGCAGAAGATGGTTGTTACAAGATGAAACAAGGTAGCAAGAAAAACATAAATATTTCATTTCTTTTCACTTGATGGCAACGTCTTTCACCATTCAAGCCATCCCAGCGAAATATATAGCCCGTAAAATATTGATGTGACCCAGCATCGTCATTCCGCGTCTCATATTTCATGGTTACTTAAATTTTATGACTTTCTGGAAGTTCTTTACTGCGTAAAGTCTCTTTAGCATGAGCTAAACGGATGTTTTTACTTACTGTAATATACTTAAGGGAAACAAAAAAAAAAAAAAAAAAAAAAAAAAAAAGGAAAGTTTTAATTTCCGGTGTTTGAGGAATTTATATGTTTAGAAAAATAGGCCGAAATCGATTTGACTATTTTTAGAAAAATATAGATATTGTGTTGTGCAAGTTCTGTGTATGCTGTAGTTTAAATACTTATACTAATGCGAAAAGATTCAAGTAAAGTTGCTTGGAGGCTTTTATCTCCGCAATCATTAGTCGCAGACATATACTTCCAATTACAAAATGTTTAAAAAAATTTAATCTTTCATAATATGGGTATGTAAAGATTAAAAAAGAAAAATTTTATATTACAAAAGCAAACTTTTAATACAGTCTCCAGATCCTTACAATGATATTTAGTAAAAGTTGACACTTATCCTAACAAATATAACACAAAAAGTTTCACTTCTGTGTGCCCAAAATTGACCGAGATATTTAGTTTCAAAGTTTGGTAATTTTCCTAAAACAGCGAAGTTTGCTTTTATTTATTTATTTATTTTAAGATCCAATTTAAAGGAAAGTGAAATTCTTAAACTTAGTAAGGTAATATAGATTGTATTTAAAAAAACATTGTATTTTGAATATCTGAAATTACTATTAAATTTAAAAATAGATTTTTGCTAAAAATCCTTTTTACTTTCTCGTATCCATATATAATACAGAAAATAATGCTTTTGGATGATATTTTTGAGAACGAGTTTTTGCTACATTTACACGTTTTGTAGCCCCCTGAATCGAAAATAAAATTTTTTAGCTGTAAGTTTATTGTCTCTGTGTGTGTCTAGGTGTTTTATAAGAAAAACTAGCAGAAAGTCCAGACTCAGCGTTTTGATTCTTCATAATATGGGGATGTTACTTGAAATTGTTTCATTGAAATCAGACAAATGATTTGTACATAGAGACATACAAAATTTTTCAATTACACTACGTCTATAGGCACACCTTTATTTAACACCTTTAGAATTCACAAAACAAAATGATATTAATAGATACTTTTATATGCATAAAAGTAAATTTCATATAGAACACCTTATGAAAAGCATTCATCTTTCGTATACAGAGCAACATAAAAGAATTCTGATATATTAGGGCAGTAGTTGGAAACAGCTCGAAGGGCATTTCAGGTTGTGCTATGATTTTTTTTTCATCCAGTTTAAGTACAGTAATTGTCGGTGCTTATTCAGTTCATAAACAATATACAGGGCCACTCAAAAATATTCGAATCAGCTTCGATGAATAGTGTGGGTGGAAGTTTTCTGAATAATCTATATATATATAAATGAATGTTTGTCTCTATGTCCTTTATAAAATCGTAAACGGCTTGACCGATTTCGATCATTCTTTTTTTTGTTTTTTTCCTTATAGGTCAGGTATGGTTTAGGGAAAAAAAAAAAAAAATTGAAAAAATAAAAAAATTGAAAGAAGATATTAAATAAAAACTCCATTTTAACTTTAAAATGAAAAAAAAAAAAAAAGAAAAATAGATTTGATGCCAAAATAAACAAAATTCACGTTTATTTTTTTTTTTCCGGAAATAAAATATTTTTTATTTCGCGTGATAAATAATAAAAATTAGAAAAAAAATTAATATACTATGAAAATATTCGCGTGTAAATAAATATTTTCATAGAGATACTTGGTATAGGGCAGTTCCTTGTTTGTAAACAAACATCTCAACTTTTATGAGTGGTTGGCAAAAAGGCTTGGGAAAAGCATAGCGATGGAGGATCACCAATATAGTAAATTGCGCGGGAAAGTCGAGCGCGCTTTTTTGCCAACCACCAGACGTCACGAGGAAACGCTCTATTAGCTTAAAATTTTTATTTAATTGAGTAGTACTTACTTTTCTTTTCTACAGTAAAACAAAATTCTTCGTTTTAATTGATACTTTAAATGTAACTTATAAAGGTTCTTTTATGTTTTCACCTTGATTGTAAATAGTAATAATTTCGAATTTATTAGCATTTTTTATTTTTTTATTTTGAATATATCATAAAAGTTTTTTTTTTTTTTTTGGTATGGAACAGCTTTAGTTAATTTGGCACCGAAGTACCTCGGACGTTTCTCGCCAAGGTAATTTGAAAATCGGAATCTTTTTCTATCTTATCTCAGGTGATGATCTTCAGCAAAGTGTTGTGCATGAGTCTACGAAGGTTTCTGAGTTGGTAAGACCAATCTTTATTCAAACGCCTTTTTCGCGAAGTTTACGTACAATTATGCCTCTAAAGCGACAAGCAATTGGCCGATCTACACCTCAAGCACGGAAGAAAAGAGCATTACGAGCCTCAGAATTAGACGAGCAACGAGCATTAAGGCTGGAAAATCTTAGAGTGCATGTCGCTGATCGCTGAGACCCGTTCGTCTGAATCATCTGAACAACGAAAAGTGAGGTTAGAAAATGATCGAATACGTACTACTCAGGTACGTTCGTCTGAGACAACTGAACAACGGGAAAGAAGGCTGCAAAATGTTCGAATAAGCACCGCTCGATCAAGACGAACACTGCACGCTGATTTAAATCTTGGTTCATTCCATTATCTATATATATAAAAATGAATGTTTGTCTGTATGTCCTTTATAAAATCGTAAACGGCTTGGCCGATTTCGATCATTCTATTTTTGTTTTTTTCCTTATAGGTCAGGGATGGTTTAGGAAAAAAAAAAAAAAAAATTGAAAAAATTCGGGGGGAGGGCAAAACGTGAATTCAAAAAATCCTTCATATCTCAAACAAACAAAAAAAAAAAACAGATATCCGTAAAATTTTTGCTTTAAAATATAGCTAATATAAATGTCTAAAAACCAATTTCTGGAATTTTCGAAATTCGGTCTCCAAGGGGGGGGGGACGGGATTTCACATGCGTAAAACGCGATTTTGCATAATCATATATATCTCAAACAACAACAACAACAACAAAAAAAACAGATATACGTGAAATTTTTGCTATAAAATATAGCTAATACAAATATCTAAAAACCAATTTCTGGAATTTTAAAAATTCAGCCCCCAGGTGGGGCAGCAGAGGGGGAGGGGCAGCAGGGGCAAAAACAATTAGAAATACAGTAAGGCCTTTCAAAATTGGTACAGATAGGTTTCAATAGCCTGAACGTCGAATGGGGATATTTTCGAAAGTGTAAAGTTATTAGGAGAGGAGAGAAGGGGGGAGGGGAGTGGGGGGGGGCAAAAAAAAAATAAAAATAGAGTTAGATCGTTCAAATTTGGTATATAGAGGTTTTCGATACTTACAAATCGATTGCGGGTATTTTCGAATTTGTAAAATTATTAGGAGGTGCGGGAAGGGGGGGGGCTATGGGCAGAAACAAATAGAAATACAGTTAGGGCATTCAAAATTGGTACAGACAGGTTTTAAAGGCCTGCAAGTCGAATGGGGATATTTTCGAAAGTGTGAAGTTATTAGGAGGGGCGAGAAGGGGGGAGGGGATGGGGGGGGGCAAAAAAATAAAAATAGAGTTAGATCGTTCAAAATTGGTACACAAATGGTTTTCGATACTTAAAATCGAATGCGGATATTTTTGAATTTGTAAAATTATTAGAAGGGGCGGTAAGGAGGGTGGGGCGGTAAGGGGGGGGCTATGGGCAAAAACAAATAGAAATGCAGTTAGGCCGTTCAAAATTGGTACAGATTGGTTTTAGAGGCCTGCAAATCGAATGGGGATATTTTCGAAAGTGTAACGTTATTAGGAGGGACGAGAGGGGGGGTGGAGGGGCAAAAAAAAAAAAAAATAGAGGTAGATCATTCAAAATTGGTACATGGAGGTTTTTGATATTTACAAATCGATTGCGGATATTTTCGAATTTGTAAAATTATTAGGATAGACGGGAGGGCGGGCAAAGGGGGAAAGTAACAGAAATAAGAGTTAGAGCATTTTGGGAATTTTTTTCGAAGGCAGTGAGAACCCGGTGCGACATTTTTCCTAATCAGATTTTGTTTCGCTTTTTTTTTTCACGTGATAAAAATTAATGCAATTTTGAGAATTCATTAATTATTGTGATTCATTTAAAAATAGTGACCAGCGAAGCGGGCGTAGCCTGCTAGTAATAATAATAAAAATTAATGGCGGCCTTGAATGTTTTATTAATGTAGTTGCTACAATAGTCAAGCGGCGAATTGAGGAAGGTCATCTCTACTCCCAACATATACAAAGAAATGTATATGGCAAATAAACTCAATCAACTATAATATTTAATCTTATTTAAAAATATTGCTCACTAGTATGAAGACTAAGATTAACCAAAGAGGATCAATTAGTAATAGTAATCATCATTTTTTGTAAGGGGAAAAAGAAAAAAGGCTCAAACTGTTTTCTTGAAATAAAATATTATGTTTAATTCCCTCATCAGTTTCACTTTAAAATATTTTTATACTTTTTCTATTTTTCCATTATTTTTTATTTGAGGAATGACTTAATTACATTTAATTATCTATTTGTTTATCTCTTTATATGGGGAGAAGTTATTTTGCGTAATTTTTAAAATGTATAATAATTAAAAGTAATCCATGCGCCTTTATCGTAATTTTTTTTCTTTAAATTTTGTAGTCGTTAGAAACTCTAATTATTAAAAAGAAAAAAGTGATCAAAAGATATCCTTAGCATGTAATTTGGATTTTCTGGTAAAAATCCAAACATTAAATCTTGATAAATTTTAAATTGAAAAAATATCAAAGTTACTTGTTTTATGGAAACGCCTCTTTAATCCATTAAAAAGTATACGCATTAGATGAAAGGGGATAGATAAAAGGAAAATACTTTTTATCTAATCTATCAAATGAAAGTAATTTCATTTTATAGAACCTTCTCGGATTGCATCAAGGGATCTGAAGATAATTACGAAATCAAATGAGTTTATATTCTCATTTTATAAAAGTATTCTCTCGGGAATAAGTAATTTCAAATCAGTGATGCTATTAAAAACAAAGTTTCACGCTATTAGAGTTTGGATATCAAATGAACTGAAGAGACTTGTAATTAAACGACTTTTCATACCAGATTTTGAAGCATTACATATATGATGTTTAAATTGAATTATTTCATTTAAATTTTTAACTTCATTTATTTCTTTCTACTGTTTACAAGAATTTGTATTTTATTATTTCATTGTTTGACAAGAACATTTACAGTGAGATAAAAATGTAATGTTATTGAAAAAGCTATTTACGTTGCAATTCAGGAATGTGTTTTAAATTTATTTTACGATTGTATTCACGATGTGCGTTAAGAGATTAGTTTTAGGTGCTATGCATTTTGTAATTCTATCAAATATTTTCTTACTTGTTTTGATTTTTCTACATCCATCCATATACAAGCGCGCTTTACATAATATGTGTAAATTGGGTACACTTTAAATGTTTATTAATTAAGTGAAAAATATATAAACTTTAGAGTTTAATGGGGAAAAAAAAGGGGGGGGGGGTGAAGTATTTACTGTAACATTTATTATTTTAGTACATAAATACTTAAAAAAAAACTTATTTTATATTAAAATAAATAAATAAATAATAATAATAATTCACAAAACTTTAATCACTCGCTTTTTATTTATTTCAAAGAAAGAATTTACGATATTTGACAAAGCAAATAAACAAACATTTAGGCACGCACACATAAACACGTACATATATATATATATGAATTTAATCTTCATTTATTCGCATTTCGCACTAAATGTCATTCTTTCTTTCTTTCTTTCTTTTTTTTTTTTTTTTTGAAAGGGCTTGTTAATAGGGGAAAGTGGTATACCTTGGACATAAGTGTACCTCGAACCTATGCCATTTCTATTTAGATATGTAAACAATATCACATGCAGTTAAAATATTTACTGTTGTTGGTCTCAGTGAAGTAATCTATGTTTGCTTGGAAGCTAAACTTTTTGAAGAGTTCTTGAAAAAGTAAAGTCACCTTGCAAAAGTTAATTTTTTTAGATACTTTTATGCATTTCTATACCCACACATACATTGTATATTCTGAAATGAGTGTTATGCATCATAAAGTAGCTTTCTAGCTCCAAAACCATGTGCTTGTAATAAAATTAAGCTCAACTTTAACAGCATGATTAGCAATTTCGTAATTCAGTAACAGAGTGGTGTAACTTGAACCCAATACAAGTAGTGTACCTTGGATTGGTCATATTGTGTGGTGGATCAGAAATTCCGCTCTAAAATTTAGCATTTGGAATTGACTTAACCAATTACAATCTTGATTATAGATAAGTGTGAGGATTTTTACCAATAATCACAATATGACTTAGAGTAGACATTTTAAAGTTAATATTTAATATTTTCCACTTTTTAGACTCAAATAAGACTTAATAACAATACGGTTGAGACAGATTAATGATTCTGAAATAAAAAAAAAATTTGTATTTGAATTCATATGAGTGTAATTGATTAATAAATAAATTTTCTTACTTAAAATTGAGTTTTTCTGTATCGTTTAATAAATGATCCAAGGTACGATCCAAGGTACACTACCAGTAGTGTACCTTGGACCTAATTGCACTTTTTTTTATTCTAAAAAATATAATTGATGTAATTTTAATAAAATTTTGAAATAAATGTACGTTGTATATAACACCATACAGTATTTAAAAAAGGTATTTGTATTAAGTTTTGGCGAATAATTACAAAATTAAAATTGGAAAAGTCAAAATAGGTCGGAGGTACTCCATCTTCCTCCATTATGAGCTGCAGTAATATTTTTAGAAGCTTAAATAAAAGTATTTGCTTGTGTGTTTTATGGCTTCTATACATACACGCATTAACACAAAAGTTTAAACACATCGTTAGGCAGCGCATAGCACTATTGCATACACTCAAAACAGTCATTACACCGTACAGAATGTACTTACATATTTTGAATTTCGGTGTTTTGTTAAAGATCTGATAAATACCTGGATTCTCTTGGAACTTCAAGATTTAAAGAGCATATTATATTACATATATTTCAGGAAAGATTTTGTCGAAGGCAAAAACGCAAGTAGCGTCTATTTTGAATACCATTATTTATATAGAGTAATCTTTGTAATATTCAGTTAAAGGAAAATGCAACAAATGATTATGAAATAGTACTTTATAAAAAATGGCGTTCAAAATGTAGATTGCTCCGTTCCCTTCAGAAAAGAGGACTAGTTAGACCTTGAAGAAAAAATATAATATATGAGATCACTCTGTAAATGTTGCTTCAATTGTGTAACATGTGATTATTAGGCTTTTTTTAATTATCTCTAAGTAATTACTAAAAAAAAAAAAAAGGTCTAAATAGTATGTCTATTTACGGACATATAAAGGTATCTTTAAAAATTTTAAATAATTTGTCTATTTTTTTGTTTTAACATGCAGTTTATTCGACCCAATACAATATCTTTTTTTTTTTTTTTTTTTTTTTAAATATTTGACATATTAGATTTGAGAAAACATACTGGAATTATAATATAAAAATATTAAATGTCTAAGGAAATATGAGCATTTTTACTATATAACCTTTAGCTGCGTTTGCGTAAGCGTTAACAAAGTACATTTGCATAATTTTTTAGTCAAATATATTTAGTTTATTGTATAAAACATCCAAGCAAATATCTATATAATTAAAAAAATTAACGTCAGTAGATTGAACTAATATTTAGTAGTTATTATTATTATTTTTTTTAAGACGAATTTTTATTTCAGTTCAGTTAATGGTATATAGTGTATGTTGTTCTATATTTAGTATAGTTAAAACACGCTTTCTTTCGTACTTTTTTCTTTTTATTTATTTTTTTTTAAATGAGAGAAACTGAGTGAGTTTCCGCTCCTGTAAAAATGAATTCAGCATTTCAACCTGATATTTATGTATAATGTAAATAGATGAAGTTGCTATCTAAATAAAATATTCATATTCACTTGTAATTTCATTGCGTATGTTAAATGTCTGCAGTAATTTAATACTTATTTTTCTTTAACAAAAAAATTTAACTTTTGATTCTGTAAAGAAGATTCTTCTTCTTCTTCCTTTTTTTTTTTTTTTTTTTTTTTTTTGGTGTGTGTGTCTGTGTGTGTGTGAGGAACTGAATTTTAACTCATATAAAAATAAATTCAGCATTTCTATCTAATATTTATAATACAAATGGTCGAAGTTGCTGAATAAAATAATCATATTTACTTGTAATTTTTTTACGTATTTCATTACGCGTATATTATGTTAAACATCTACAATATTCTATGTCTATTTTTATTTAAGTAACTCCACTCGACTTTCCGAACATTAAGTAATTAACGGTTGTATAAATTAATTAAAATATGTCGTTAAAGAATTAAAAGTGAAAACTACAATAGGGTATTTGAGTATTTTTCTCTATATAGTATATTGTTTAATTTTACGCTATTGCACTTCAAATAATTTGAGCCCATAGTTCAAATCATAATGATAAACTTTTTTCGTTATGTCCCTGTAAAAATTTATATGTGCTAGATTCAACAAAATCTATACAGTTCGTGCGACGGTGACCTATAACATGTGTGTAAATTTTCAGCTCAATCGAATTAGGCTTTTAGACGCTATCGCACTTAAACAAATTTTGGCCCATAAGTCATAATGTTATGGAATTTTCTCTGTGTCCCTGTAAAAAAAAAATTATAATTCACCAAAATCAATAAGATTCGTGCTACGGTGACCTATAACACACATACCAACTTTCAGCGCATTCGAACAAAGCGTTTAGACGCTAGTGTTCACTCACTTACATGCACACATAGATACATAAATCACCGTAAAAACAGCAAAAATGAGCTCGGGCACCTCAAAACTTGTAGAAACACCAAAATCTCCAAGTCGCATTTTTGACACGATAACAATGTTTTCCTTACATATGTATGTTCGGAATGTAAAAACTAACTTTTGATTCTTTAAAGATTAGAAGGTTTGAAAAACAAATAATAGCAAAATAAACAAAAATAAGCTGAATTGCATTAAAAACTATCTTTTAAATATTATTATTATTATTATAATTATTATTATTCAAAATCTGTAGTTTTCAAAATCAAATCAGTTAAAACTTTTATAAAAGAATTTTCTGAAAGCATTGGATTGCAAATGGACGATGTTATCGGAATATTCGTTCGTATTAGGGATTCTTTGATATCTAATGAATTTCGTAAAAGAGGTAGATATGAAAATAAGATTTTGAGCTAAAACTGAATAATTCTGAATTAAGTCTGAATATATTAAAATATATCAACGACTAATTTTGCTCATAAACGCAATGTATTTGAATAATTTTGAATTTCAATGTATACGAATCATTTGTTTAAAAAGTTTCAAGTAGATTTCCTATATGATACAGATTAAGAAAACGGAGTTTGGACTTCATTCTAGTAGCTATTCATGAGTTATGATATTTTCAGACAAACAGACACAGTTAGTCGAATGGACAGACACACACAGAGCAACAGCTAAAAACCGTATTTTCGGATTCAGTAGACCTTAAAACGTATAACTATACAACAAATTCATTTAAAATATTCGATATGAAAAGCAAAGTTAAAAACATCTTTATAACATGTCATAATTATATTTTCATATATCTATTCATAAAGAAATAAATTGTTATTATTATTATTATTATTTTATGCGTGCAGCTGCAGCATAATGCTATTACTTAAAAATAAAGTCATAAAAAATAAAAAAATTTTAAATCAACAAATTTCGCTTAATTATTTTTTTAGAATATTAAAAAACAAAATTACTTTTTCAATTATAATAATAAACTACTTTTATTTGATTTAGTTAAACATTGATTATACACAAAACGTTTATTTTAATTTTTGCAATGCTAGTAATATTAGCTGTTAAATATTATAAGTGTCTATTATCTTGACGTATTGTTTGAACTTGCGAACATTTCAATTAACTCGGAAGTTTGTTTAAATATTAATCGACGTCGTAAGAATATTTAATTAGCAGACTGATTATGATATTCCAAGATTTAATTTACTTAAGTAAACGGAAATTATTTTTCCCTACTTTTGAAGCAAAGTTATTTAAGTAAAAACACAAAGGTAGTTAAATTAAAGTGGTTTTTATTAAATGTATGCTTTTTAAATATTTATAGAGTCTCTCTTTTTAAAGTATTACTATTAAAGCTAAACAGTAAAAGAATTTAGTTTAAAAAACTTTTAGAATACAATTTTAAAATATTTACCTATCATTTTTTTTTTCTTTGGTAATTAAGAGTTTTTGTAATTTATTTTACTATCAGAAAAAAAGAAAAAAGATATATATATTTACTTTTTTTTTTTACATTTATATTTAATTAAATCGTTAATGTAATAAACTTTTCAATTTTAGTTTTGAGATAATAATAATGAAGATAATATTTCTGCTATATATTTATGAAAATATTATAAGTAAACTATTTAAAAAATTTTATGCGAAATTTTTCCTATTTACAGGCCTAATTTAAATAATTTATTTTTCTTACAAATGCCTTTAAAATTATTTTTACAACAACAGTAGTTTATGTATGTAGGATTATTAGTACGACAGGACTATTTCTTTCAGACAATGATTTTGCGTTGTCACCATTTATTGTATTACTCCTTGAATGAACGTGCAGACATTTTACTTAAAATATATAAAGCTCAAAATTTTTCATTGTATCTGTCCGGATTATCAGATCTTATCAAAAATTGGAACACTTATTAATAAGGACAAAATCTAGCTAATGCTGTATTTTTTAGTTCAATTGTATAATTGATTCAAAGAATATTCAATAAAAATCCCATTTTAACTTTGAAACTTTGAAATTACTTAAAAGGGAAAAAAAAAAAAAAAATGATGCCAAAAATAAATAAATAAATACGTGACTGTATTTCTTTTTATGTCAAAAAGAAAAAAAAAAAAAAAAAAAAAAAAGAACGTTCAAACATTTTTTTTTAATAATTAAAAGAAAAAAAAAAGAAAAATCGTGCTAAAGAAATAGAACAGTTTTAGTATAGAACCCCTTTGCGAAATTTGAAATTTGGCAATGAATTAGCTCGGAAGTTTCTCGCCAAGGTCTTTACTTACAGAATTGCGATAGCCATTTTAATTTATCCCCGAAATGATAACAAAAATTTAAAAACCACCAAGGGGCTCCTAAGCTAAAGCTATACCAAAGAAATTTTAAGAAATGAATATAGTAACCGATGCTATAGGGAATGAAATACATTTACTGCATACCTTTATATGGAAGAATAGATTTAACCCTTTTATTCCCAAGTTTTTCCCTCCATAAAACAATAAATCTTATATTTAGTCATAAATTTATTTCAAACGTGATATAGATAAATATTTTTTTTTAAATAGGAGTAATATCAGAGTACGAATTAATATAGCTAACAAAGCAACTGAGAGGTGTTTGTTTATGTTTAACGTAACCAGTGATGCCATTTAAAACCATAACTTTTCAACAGATAAAAATATCAAAATTTTGGAAGAAATACATATTGCAATTAATGAAAATACAAAATATAATCATTAAAAAATAAAATAATAAATATTTCAAACAGTTAATTTACTTAAATTGCTCAAAACATGAAACTGATTCCGATATTATTATCAGAATAGAGTAAAATGTACTTTCAATTACCAACAAGGATTGTGAAATCATCTAATGTATATTTTTTTCGGTAGAAAAATATGTATAGATTTTAATATTGTTAATTTTGAACCAGCGGGAGTGTTAGATGGTAAGAAAGAAAAGCTGAAATGTTATGATTCCATTTGGCATCACGGGGAATGAAAGGGTTAAATGAGTCCTGTCGTGTTAAATTAAATTATGTTTGCAAAGAATGTAAGCAGATTACTTTTTTTTTTTTTGGTTATTTTGCGACAACAGCAACAACAAAGTATCTATCTTCTAAATTTTTAATGAAAGGTAAAAGTTCTTCAGTATGTAATGACATAGTTTTCTAGTTCTTTTGTACGATTGCCTATTACTTAACTTTAATGTTTCATACATTGTATAAAACACTAAACTTTAGAACAGATAGAAAACTCATGCACAATATTTCCTGTCGATAAGTTGAAATTATGAATTGTTGATAAAAATGTAAAATCAGACAATTATATCCGACTGATGATTAAACAGCATTGTTATGCTAAAAAAGGTTGTAATGTATAACAAGAACGAAAAATCATGCGGTAACCATTGATTATTAACGCTTTCCAAACGTATGTAATTGTTGTATCGTATAACTTTTACAGTGTTCGAACTCAAAAAGACAAATATTTTCTAAAAATGGTTGAATCGAGTCCAGGAAAGCTCAAAATGTGTAACTTCATCAAAAACCGAAAATCTAAAACTTTTTCTGAATCTTATACTTTTTTTTAATGTATGCAGAGGATAGAATAATAAATCGACTTCTTTTAAAATAAGTAGCAATTGATATTCAAGGAAATCTCAAAACATGTAAATTCATCGAAAACCAGAAATCGAAATTTTTTCCGTATCTTCTACTTTCTCCTTATAGATGCAGAAGCGAGTAGTAAATTCCCTTTTTTAAAAAACAGTAGAAAATTTCAGTTAATTGAAATGCAAGGAAATCTCAAAACGTGTAAATTCATCGAAAACCAGAAATAAAAAGTTTTTCCAAATCTTATACTTTCTTCTTATATATGCAGAAGATGTAGTAAAAAATCCATCTTTTAAATAATAAGTAGTCAATTTCAGTTAATTGAAATGCATTATGTTTTAGTTTAAAAATATGTCTTCAAATTACAGCACGCAAGTAGTAGCACATTACACAAGTACTAGCACATAAGTAGATCACAAAAAAAAAAAAAAAAAACTATCTTAAATAAGTTAGAGAAAAATAGAACTTTCATAAATCAAATCTTTTTTTTAATTATTATTTCCGTATATGTTCAATAGTATAAACTTTCTATTTATTACTCTTTCTCTCAAATTTCTACCACTGAAATGGCTATTGTCTCTTAGAATGGAAAATCTGTTGTCGAGAGTATAGTGTTGCTACATCTATACAAATTATTGTGTCTATGGTTTTATTTGAGTTTTAGGAAATTGCCAGATTAAACAAATTTTTACTTCAAGAATTTTTTAATCCAAAAAACAAAATACGTGTTATAAACATAGATATAGTAATAAGACATAGATTGATCAGCGAGAGGGAAAAAGTGATACCGTTTTTCTCGGGAAAAGTCACTCTAATGGCTGCTTTTCCCCGAGTAAATCACACACAGGAATAAACACGGATAATTTAGTAAATAAAATTTGTGAATAATTTATTTACTAAAGGTGAATGGAAAACTTCAGATACAGTTTCACATTAATTTTTCTTCTTTTTTCTTTTTTTTTCAATACTCTCTAATGGCTGCTTTTAGAACTTTTTTTCGGCCTCAAAAATTTTTCCTCGATAACATGGGGGTGATAGATCTATATATATATTACTATATATATGGTTATAAAGTGAAAAAATGCATAAAAAATAAAAGTATTTTTAAATATCTTCTTGACCTAATTTTTGTGTTCTGCAAATTTGGCTAATCGTATCTTTCGAATGATACCATTTTCAACCCTGTACTCCCATTTGTGTACGTTAAAAATGTATCACAAATTTCATGCATGCCTATTAATATATAGATGAAGTCTTCTCTATGTTATTATTATTATTATTTTAACCCTATTCAATTTCTTTCTTCCCATTAAAAGTCAACAGATAAGTAAATATTAACCAATAACCAAATAGTACACTACGCTGAAAAAAAAAAAAAAAAAAATCGAGCCCTGATATTATTCCTGCTGATTCTTATGCAAAATGATCTCCTGAATCCGAATATGATCCCGAATTCGCCCCATTACACACCGTTTTCTCGGGACGTCACCTCTTCCCCAATTTTTATCACTCTTCGGTAATTTTATGGCCACGAATTTGATTTGGAGAATGGAAAATAATTATTTTAACTCTTAAAAGTAATATATATATATATATATATATAATGTGTAATAAGTGATTAATAAAATACAATAAATGTAACTTATAATTTCAGTGGCAAATTCCTCCCCTAAATCTTACCCTTGCTGCAAATGTTCATGTTATAGAATTTTTCACCTCTTTAGACCCTCAAAAGATGTTTGACAGTTAACATTTTCTTTTCTCTACTATAAATCAAATTTACAGCTATAAAATTACCGAAGAATGTTAAAAATAGGGGGTGTCCTCCAAAAACGGTGGGTGGTAGGGCAAAATGGCCGTCATATTCGGATTCAGGAGGTCATTTTACATAAGAATTTGCAAAAATAATGTTGGGGGCAGTTTTCATGCCGAGCAGTGCTATATAAAGTTTCAAAGGCATTTTCTCATTTGAACGAAAAAAAAAAAAAAAATCTTTATAAAAACTCTATAGCTTTAAATATACAACTTATATAGAGCTTACGTAATTCTAATTAGTTTTTTGTAACTTTAAAAATTTTTATTTCATGAAAAATTAGATTCGTTTCGTTGGTTTCGTGCTAATGAAAAAGTACAGATTTAGGATACTAATTTGGAATTAAAATGTTTTTAATTCCAGTTTTTAGTCAAATTTTAAGAATTAAGCGTTACATTTTCTATTGACTTTTTTTTTTTCTTTTCAAATTTTAATGCATGCCATAAGCAATTTTTTTTAAAAAATTTTTTTTTAAAGAGCTGTCAACTAGGGTAAATGTGATTTATACATTTTTAAAATGGTCGTTTAGTGTAATACTGAATGGAACTTTATTTTACTTTTAAAACAGGTTCTAAAATTTAAAATGTTACATTAATAAAAACAAAAAGTTTGTACTTCTGAAGATAGTTTATTTTTCACATAAAAAATTATCCTGTCAAAAAATTTAGAAATCAAATTCGAAGCTAGTTCATTCAAATTTTGATACACTTTGATCTAAATAACTAATTTGATTGAACCTTTCAACAAAATAATTAATAAGATAGCTTTTACATAATCTTGTGTAAATAAATTATAGGGGAGACTGGGGCACAGTGGACCAGCCCTATTTAAATCTCTTGGTATTTAACTCTTATAGTTTATATTGAGACTCATAGGTGGAAGCACGGTACTACATGTATGCATAAAAAAAACCACATGGTAAAAGCTAAGGTAGCCATTTTACATTATTTTTATGTTTTGAGCTGCTCAAAGTAATTTTTCAAGTTTGAAGTTTTTTTACTTCCTTATACAAAGTATAAGAAAGTATAGTAATCCCGATTTGCGAAATGGATTTTGTATTTCACATTGCTCGAAAACGAATGATCGCTGAATGTTGCCAATTATACGTGTGACTGTCATGATGTATAGTTGTACACCTGCAAGTGTCGTCTTAACACGAGCTCTCGTTTTAGAGATATAAGCGATTTTACACGATTTTTCGTGACGTCTGTATGTGTGTGTGTGTGTGTTGCATAACTCAAAAACGGTTTGATGTAGAAAGTTGCGAATTAGTACATAGGTTTGTTATAACATCTAGTTGTGCACCTCCCTTTTTGGACTTTGTATGATTTTCCGTTTTGAAGATATTTAGGAAAATTAGGTTCATAATGACCAAAAATACATAGGTTTTGGCCATAATGTATCAAAAAACGGTTGGACGTAGAAAGTTGCGAATTGGTACATAGGTTTGTTATAACATCTAGTTGTGCACCTCCCTTTTTGGACTTTGTATGATTTTTCATTTTGGAGATATTTAAGAAAATTAGGTTCATAATGACCAAAAATACATAGGTTTTGGCCATAATGTATCAAAAAACGGTAATAACTCAAAAACGGTTTGGACAAATCTTGCAATTTAACTGACTTCCCGACTAGCTAGACATTTGAAACTTTCAGAAAAGCTCAGAACACGTTGACAATGTTTTTTTTAAATATTTTTAGCCAACTATTTCGGATACCTGCTGCCTTCAGCAGCGTTTATGTGATTCAACAGAAAATTTATTTAACTAACTCCCCGACTAGCGAGACATTTGAAACTTTCAGAATAGATCAGAACACGGTGAAAATGCATTTTTTAAATACTTTTAGCCAACTGTTTAGGATCCCTGCTGCCTTCGGCAGCGTTACCAGTACAAATCTTGCAATTGATTTTTAACTAACTTCCCGACTAGCTAGACATTTAAAACTTCCAGAAAAGCCCAGTACACGGTGACAATGCATTTTTAAAATATTTTTAGCCAATTGTTTCGTGTCACTGCTGCCTTCGGCAGTGTTTATATGGTTCAACAGAAAATTTATTTAACTAACTTCCCGACTAGCTAGACATTTGAAACTTTTAGAATAGTTCAAAACACGGTGAAAATGCATTTTTTTAAATACTTTTAGCCAACTGTTTCAGGTCCTTGCTATCTTCGTAGCGTTTATATGATTCAACAGAAAATTTATTTAACTAACTTCCCGACTAGCTAGACATTTGAAACTTTCAGAATAGTTCAGAACACGGTGAAAATGCATTTTTAAAATAATTTTAGCCAATATTTTCGGGTCCCTGCTGCCTTTGTCAGAATTACCAGTACAAATCTTGCAATTGGTTTTTAACTAACTTTCAGAAAAGCTCAGAACACGGTGATAATTCATTTTTTAAAATATTTTTAGCGAACTGTTTCGGGTCCAATGTCAATGTTTTTTAACATTATGTATATTTCTAAAAGTGTATAAGGAAGTCATGTGGTGCCCACATCAGATTTTTTATTTTATCAGGACTGAACTATTGACTACAAATATCGGATAGTTGTTAAGAAAAGGTAAGATATTGTTGTTTTTAAATTTATAAAAAATATTAATATATTTATAGTTTATATAGAATTTTAATATTATTATTTGTTTTGTTTGGATATGGGGCACAATGAACCACCTTCCAATGTGCCTAAAACTCCAAATTATATTTGATACCTTATTTATTTTAGTTAAATTTACATATACAAATATAATGTGACTTAAAATAATTAATAAAAAAAATAATAATCTTAATGTTACAATAAAATAAATTTCTGAAAAGGGATAGCAGTTGAATAGTAGTATAATAATTATGAATATCTAAATTTAACAACTATTTGAATTGTTTAATATTTAAAAAATAAAAATAAAAAAATAAATAGAATGATTATGTGATAAAATAAATAGTAAGTTATATAAATTTATTGTTGTTGTTTTTAGAAATAACATGTAAAAGATAAAAGTAGAATAATTTTAGTTAAACTTTTCTCAAAAATATAATGTAAAGTATTAATATCTCAAAATATTTAATAAAAATGTTTGAATTGTAACATAATGTTTAATTATATATTTATAATTTTTATAATTACATAACGTTAATAAACAAATTGTTTATTAACTGTTTATTAATTGTTTATCAACTTATTGTTTTTAGTGATGGCACGTAAAAGACAAAGGAAATCTGATATAGAATTCTTACTCTAATTTGACCTCTTATTTATTTTGATTTCCTTTAAATTTTAGTAATTTTATTTCATGAAAATGTTCGAATTATGTTATTTAGACTAGAATTGCATAAGAAACTAATTTTAGGGGGAAAAAAAATGAGTAATTTATATTAATTAAACATGAACAACATAGGTTGGTCCACTTTGTGAGTGCACACAATTTATTTTTTTATTCGTAATGTATTATAAGTATAGTTACAAAAGAATTAGGACATGTCAAGAAAGGTTTAAAGAATGTTTGCTAATTTTTTCAAGTACCTTGCTTTTTTATTTTTGGTGAAAAAAAATTCAAAGTGTAAAAGTGGTCCACTGTACCCCAGTCTCCCCTATTTTTAACCTATGAAATAAAATAATGCCACACTTGCCCCAGGTAAAATACGTTATGGGCAAATGTGGTTCTCACTTGTGATTGAACATAGTTTTTTTTTCTCTTTTTCTTTTTCTTTTTCTTTTCTTTTCTTTTCTTTTTTTTTAATCAACACATTAACGTAAGTTTTCATCATTTGCATTATCTTAATTTTAACCACCAACTGTGTTTTAGTTGCAAAGAAACTGTAAAAGAAATTGTAGTGAATATCAGTATGGGAAATTAGTTATGGTCTGAGATCCATCAACTAGGTGTGGTGGACATGCCATGCAATTTTTAATCCTCTGAGGATGGGATTGAATTCTAAGTAGAAATCGATATTATTAGATAACTTCAGGTTATTTTTTTAAGGAAATCGTTGGCAAAAGTAGCGCTTTATTTATTTATTTTTTCAAATTACTTTATTTTGGGGCACTTAACTTAGAGGGGTTGAGGCCTAGTTGGTATGTGCGGTAATTAGGCTCAGCATACAAAAAAGCAAAAAAAAAAATCTTTCTTTTTATTTTTTTAAAAAGCATTTTTATCTAAGTAAACAAGAACGTAGTTAGATACTTGAAGTACAGCAGCATTGTAATTTGATATTTTCGGACAAGAAATACAGCTAAATTTATTAAGTAACCATACAAAACATCAACAAATGAATAAAAGTCAGAACCAATGCATTAAAGAGCATGAAATATTTTTATCTCTGCATGGTCATTTAGATGAATTAAACTAGAATAAATCAAAGTAAAAAAAAAAAAAAAATCTTTCTTTTTATTTTTTTAAAAAGCATTTTTATCTAAGTAAACAAGAACGTAGTTAGATACTTGAAGTACAGCAGCATTGTAATTTGATATTCTTCGGACAAGAAATACAGCTAAATTTATTAAGTAACCATACAAAACATCAACAAATGAATAAAAGTCAGAACCAATGCATTAAAGAGAATGAAATATTTTTATCTCTGCATGGTCATTTAGATGAATTAAACTAGAATAAATCAAAGTAAAAAAAAAAAAAAATTCTTTCTTTTTATTTTTTTAAAAAGCATTTTTATCTAAGTAAACAAGAACGTAGTTAGATACTTGAAGTACAGCAACATTGTAATTTGATATTCTCCGGACAAGAAATACAGCTAAATTTATTAAGTAACCATACAAAACATCAACAAATTAATAAAAGTCAGAACCAATGCATTAAAGAGCATGAAATATTTTTATCTCTGCATGGTCATTTAGATGAATTAAACTAGAATAAATCAAAGTAAAAAAAAAAAAAAAAAAAAAGAAGTCGTTCTTATCTGTTATCGTAAATTTGAAGTAAATTTCACCTCGAAATAAAAGGAATCAAAAATTGTTTCATAAGAAATGTGTTCAGGTAATTATGTTTCTTAACACGTGTTCCTGCTTTATTACACAGACTGTAGGTAATAATATGGACTGCACTTATTGTAATCAGCAATTATATATTATTAATTCTGGAAAGAACAGAGAAAATAGCTATTTTGCTTGGGGCGTTTTATTATTCAGAATGTTAATTTTGAAGAATTTGAGCTTCTCAAGCAGCCATTTTCGTGACATAAATCATTAACAACTTTCGACATATTATTTTGCGCAGCATCTGAAAAGAAAAAAAAAAAAAAAACTGTTATAATGAAACATGTTTTCAATATTCTTTATGGATTCCTTTGAGAATTCGAAGCAATTTAGATGTTATTAGGACTTGTAGAAAATATGATAAGCAGCAAACACACTTTATGATAAATCTTGTTTCTAAAAGTGTTGCTTTAATTAATCAATAAAATTAATTATGATGGTTCCTTACATTTTAACAGATTTTGGAGCAACAGAATAATTAGAATATACAACAAAATGTAACGACAAAATTGTGCTTTGTTTCATGTAAAAATAATTTCAGTTAATTCTGTTACTTTTTTATGCGTTAAAAAGTAATGCATGTCAGAAAAAAAATTTCTTTGTTAAAAAGGGTAATTTAAAAAAGTTCACTTGTTTTAACTTTTATGTTTAAAAATATACTACCTTCTTTTTAATCATAAAATCCGAAGTATCTCAAAAGTAACTTTGAAACAAACCTTCTAGATACAAAAATGTATTGAAATAAAGAAAATGAAATTTTATCCTTGATTTAGAGAAATAATTTAATAGGTAAAAATGACGTAACAATTGCAACAATGCTTCGAGAAAAAAGGACCCGTGATTTGAAACATACAAAATATAAATTTAAGGAATAAGTTTAATCTATATATATAAAAGAGTAAACTCACTGATTCACTGACTGATTCACTCACAGATTCACTGACTCAACACGATTGTGGCGATCCCATGGGAGATATAGTCACAGTTTTTGGTGAGCAGGTTGATTTTAGGACCCTGACGCTCACTAAGACGGGATTTTTCGAAATACCCCCCCGTTACCCCCGGGGGGGGCAGAAGGCAAAAACCACCTTTATAAGCATAACTCGGCTCCAAATTGCTTCACGGTGAAGAAATTGCAGATAGGGAGACTAGACTTGAATACAAAAAAATCATTTTCTGCGATTTTGGAATTTTGGATTTTTAAGGGGGGTAGGGGGTAAAAATGTGATTTTCGGGAGCGCATAAGGCAAAAACACAATTATAAGTATAACTCGGCACCAAATTACTTCACAGTGAAGAAATTGCAGATGGGGAGACTAGACTTGAATACGAAAAAATCATTTTCTGCGATTTTGGAATTTTTGATTTTTAGGGGGAAAGGGGGTGAAAGATGATTTTCGGAGGTGCAGAAGGCAAAAACACCTTTATAAGCATAACGCGGCTCCAAATTGCTTCACGAGGAAGAAATTGCAGATGGGGAGACTAGACTTGAATACAAAAAAATCATTTTCTGCGATTTTGGAATTTTGGATTTTTAAGGGGGAAAAGGGGTGAAAATGATTTTCGGATGCGCAAGAGGCAAAAACACCTTTATAAGCATAACTCGGCTCCAAATTACTTCACGATGAAAAAATTGCAGATGGGGAGACTAGACTTAAGTACAAAAAAATCATTTTCTGCGATTTTGGAATTTTGGATTTTTAAGGGGGGAGAGGGGGTAAAAAGGATTTTCGGGGGGGAAATTTAGCAATATATGGATTTTCGAGTAAAATTCTAGCAGTAATAGCTCAAAGATATAAAAAAAAAAAGCCAAACGTCTTCTTGAAGGTATTTCCAAAAACTCATTTTTGATTTTTTCCGATTTTCGATTTTGGGGGGGAGTTACGAAGGGACAAATTCGACCCCTCCCCCTTTTAGCACTAAATTCGTCCGTGGAAATCTATAGGAGCTGAGGTCACAAATTTTAGTGTGTGGCTTATTTACGTGTGTCCAAAACCCATTGTAACGGGATTTTGTGAAAGTCCCCCCTTTACCCCTTTGGGGGCGTGGTGGGGAATAAAGGAGTAAAATCACTGATTCACAGATTCAACACAGCCGTGGCAATTCTATGGGAGATAAACTCGCAAATTTTGGAGAGCACGTTGGGTTTAGGACCCTGACGCCCATTAAGGCGGGATTTTGCAAAATTTCCTCCCGCTCCCCCTGGGGGGGCAGAAGGCAAAACCTCCCTTATAAGCATAATTCGTCTCCAAATAGCTTCACGGTGAAGAAATTGCAAAGAGAGAGACTAGAACTGAGTGCAAAAAAAAAAGTATTTTCTGCGATTTGAGTTTTCGATTTTTAAGAGGGGGGTCGTAAAAACTATCTTCGGAGGCAAATTTAGCAAAATACGGGTTTTCGAGCAAAACTGTTCCAATAACAACACAAAGATATAGAAAACCGTCAAGAGTCTTCTTGAGGATATTTCCAAAACATCATGTTTGGTTTTTTGTGATATTCGATGGGGGAGTTACGAGGGGGCAAATTTGAGCCCCTCTTTTAGCGCTAAATTCATCCGGGGAAATCTATAGGACCTGAGGTTACAAATTTTAGTGAGTGGCTTACTTACGTGTGTCTGACACCCACTGTATGGCGTTTTTCGAAAGTCCCCCCTTTTTCCCTTGGGGGGGGGGCAATATAAACCCGTTTCCAAGCATAACTTTGCTTCAAATTATCTCAGTAAGATTAATTTGTATATGTGGGTTGTTTATGCTTTTCCAACACGCACAGTAATGAGATTTTACAAATTTGCACCCTTCCCCCCTTTAAAGGCGGGGGGGGGGAGGCGAAAACACTCTTATAAGAGTAACTGTGCTCCAAATTTTCTCAGGATAACGACTTTTTGATATATCAATTGGTTATGCGTACTCAAGACACATACTACAAAGAGATTTTGTAAAATTCTGTCCTATCCCCCCTTGGGGGTAGGGGTGGGGTAAAAAGCATGTTTCCAAGCATAACTTTGCTTCAAATTATCTCAGTAAGATTAATTTTTACATGTGAGTTGTTTGTGCATTCCCAACACGCATTACAAAGGGATCTTATGAAAATTCCCCCTCCCCTCCTTCAAAGGTGGGGAGAGAGGCAAAAAACGTTTTTAAGAGTAACTCTGCTCCAAATTATCTCATAATAACGAGTTTTTGATAGGTCGATTGGTTATGCGTACTCAAGACACACACCACTAAGGGATTTTGTAAAATTCCACCTTATCCCCCTTGGGGGGTGGGGTGGGTCAAAATCATGTTTTCATGTGTAACTCTGCTGCAAACTATCTTAGATGATTTTTTATGTGCGGGCTGGTTATGCGTTCCCAATACGCACTATAAGGGGAGTTTTGTGAACTTTTCTTTTTCCTACCTTTAAAAGCGGTGTGTGGGGGGGGGGGGCAAAAACATGTTTTAAAGAGTAACTCTGCTCCAAATTATCTCAGGAAAGCGATTTTTTGATAGGTTGATTGATTATGCGTACTCAACACAATCTACAAAGGGATTATTTGGAATTTCGTGCTATCACCCCCTTGAGGGTTGGGGGTGATTTAAAACATGTTTTCATGCGTAACTCTGTTCCAAACTATCTTAGAATGGCAATTTTTGATGCGTGGACTGCTTATGCGTATTCAACACACACTACAAATTGATTTTGTGAAACTCTACCCTACCTCCCCTTAGCGGGGGGGGGGACATGTATTCAGTTAAGAGCGGGCCGTGGGGGGGGCTAAAAAACATGTTTTAAAACATAACTTTGCTTCAAATAATCTTAGAATCCCGATTTTTTAACATGTGGGCTAGATATGTGTATGCAACATGCATTATAAAGGGATTTTGTGAAGTGTGGCGAGTGGGAAAACTGCTATCGAAGGTATCGAGAACTTTAACATAGATTTTGACTGATTTCAATGATTTTTTTTTTCTTCTTATTATTATTATTAAGGTTATGGTATTTTGAGACTTCATTTCAATATAATGACCAGCGAAGCGGGCAAAGCCTGCTAGTACTATATAAAAACGGACACTTGGGAACTGGATTTTTTTTTACTGGGCCACTGAAACTGCCAAATTATAGTCAAATTTATAAGTTACATTAGAGGAAAGAAACTAATAAAATAGTTAATATTATAATAAATAATATTTTGAAATATTGATCACTAATCGGTTGAAGGACGACTAGTTACAGATAGTATTAAAAATACTTTGGTTTTCTATTTTGAGAATTTCTGTTAACTTAACCCTTAAAAAATATTTTTTCAAACGAGTAATTTTTAGATATAATGCTAAAATTTCTCGCAGATTTCGTTTCAGTTAGTTATCAAAAAGATATATGTTTGTTTCTTCTAAAAAGACTTAAGAATTAAGAAACTCTGATACATATATTTATCACCAGGAAATTGTGCTAATTCTGTCATTAACATTATGTTGCAACCGTAGCTTTAAAAATATACAACAAATTTCTTATAAGAGAATTTATTCATGCAACACATTATCTGAAATTAGTGACTACATTTTAATAACACATTTAAATTCCCTGCTGTGTGAATTGTCTCTGTCAGAAAAGCAGTATCATTAATTTTTCACTAAGCAATTTCTTCGTTAATTTTTACCATGTTTTTATTAACTCGCTTTCTTGTTTGTTTGTAAAGTACAAATCTTGCAATCGATTTTTAACTAACTTCTCGACTAACTATAGATCTAAAACATTTAGAATAGCTCAGAACACGATGACAATGCATTCTTTTAGTACTTTTATTCAATTAATAAATGTTTGAAAATTTCTTATAATTGCTCTCTTTATTATGGATTTGATCATTTTCTTTCAAACTGATGGCATAATTCATCACAAAAATTTAAAAAAATATATTTATTAATACATAGAATTGTCAAGTTTGTATAATTCAACAGAAAATTTAGAAACATGGTGTATAAAAAGTTTCTTTTATCTTATAATTATTTCTCATTTGGTACTCTGCCCTGTTTCAATTATTGCAGTACCTTTTTTGTGAGTCTATTCTGATGCTTTTATCACAAATCTTACACAAAATTTTAGGCTATTAATATTATAGTTACTATTGTAATAAAACAAAAACATGAGGCAATGGAAAATTGATCTATTTTATGAAACAGCTTTTACAAACACTGTGAGATATTATGCATAGCTGCCAATATTTTAATTTATTCCGGAGTACTTTTAGCCCCGCCTTTATTTCGCACCACTTTATTTATAGAAAAATTTTCTTTAATATATAACTTTGATAAAATAAGAAAAAATTACTTAAAAAAAATAAATAAATAAGTGGTATGAATTAGAGGCGGAGCTAAAATTATTCCAGAGTAAATTAAAATATTGGCATCTATGATTATGTATAATGAATTCCATATATACTTAAATTAATATTGGAATATTTTATGTTTTATAATTCATCCTTTAAATTTGGATTGAACTTCTAAAAAATATTTTATGATTGAGAAACAAATACGTAATATCATATAAACTATAGAATAAAATTCCTATAATTCCATTAAATAACACCTAAAGCTAATGAGTAATGTATGCGAACAATTCAAGAGTTCTATTGGTTGATGAATGGTTAAAACTTTTCTAAAATAATTAAGCATATTAATCAACTAATTCGCCAATAAATTTATTTATTACTTCATTTATTAACCTATTTACGAAATCATAAGATGATTAATGAATACATCAATTAGTACACCAATCAATCCAATTTATCCCTAATTCAGCCGTTCACAATTTCATCAATAAAACAAATAATAAATACATACATATATATACTGTACGAAAAATAAAAAGAAAGCCTGTGTTCATATTTTCCTTTTTGGCCTACATAAACAAGTACAGGTATAGTGCAAGTACGTTTCCTAAAACCAGCAGCGAGGAACAGTCCAAAAGCTTGAAGGGGTGCCAGATTGACCGACATCTTTGGATTTGGAAAACAACCAAGAATTCGGCGCTCTGTTATCGCTTATTTTCTCTAAATTAGATTACTGTCTCCCCTATTTTAACACTGGACTCGTTGAGCCAGCGCTTGCGCAGAAGCTTCCATGGTTTCAAGAAATGTGGTCGAAGAATATTACATTACATTCATTCACTGGAACTTTTTTTTTATAAATACGTCTCATTTGTAATCTTTACAAGGAGACATAACGTATATGTATGAAACCTTAATCTAATTTTTAAATCTTCAATAGATAGAGTATTTTTAAGGGAATAGTAACAAATTGAAAAAAAAAAAAAAAAAAAAGAAAAAAAGAAGCAATTGTTCGTGTATAATAAATACACTCATGTCCAAAATTATCTTTACATGAATAAATTCACGGATTTCTCAGAAACTGTGAACTATGATCTTGTGATTTTTTTTGGAATGTTATATAACACTATGACACGTAAATAACAAAGAAAAAAAATTAAGGGCATTGCATATAATATAAATTGTAGCATGAAACATTAAAAATGGTAATAAAATGTGACAAAGAGAGCTCAGAAAAAAAAAGGAATAACGCAGAACAGAATTAAAACTTACGAATTTAATATGGAATATGATCTCCCCTGACTTGTACACACATATCACAACGTGTTTTCATGCTGGCAATAACGTTGTTAACCACAGTTTGGGGAATTAAGCTCCACTCTTCAAGTAATGCCGTCTTCAGAGCATTTACATTTCTAAGAGAGGATATTTACGTGCAATTGCTCTTCCAAGGTAGTCCCATAAGTTCTCTATTGGATTAAGATCAGGAGACTTTGCTGTCCACGGTATTCGCTCAATGCCTTCACTTTCAAGGAATTCGTGAACGAGCTTTGCTCGATGTGGACGAGCACTATCGTCCATAAATAAAAAGTTAGATCCACATGCACCTCTGAAAAGTCTGACATAAGGCTATAGGACCTCATCCCGATACCTCTCAGGCACAGATCCACTGTCGAAAACGTGTAGAGGCGTGTCCATTGACCATTATCCCCCCCCCCCCATACCATCACACCTGTACTACCAAAACGGTTATGTTCCATTATGTTTGAGGGATAATTTCGTGTTTCTGACTCCCTCCATATGTAAACACGTTTAGAATCAACTGTAAAACTAATCCTCGACTCATCAGTAAACAGAACATGGGACCATTGGTGTTGACTCCAGTTCTGATGTTCTTTGCACCAATTAAAGCGATCCCTCCTGTGTTGGGAAGACAGTGAAACACACACCTTTGGCTTTCTGGCATAAAGGCCTCTTTCATTTAGCCTTCTGTGTATCGTTTGCCGTGATACAGCAGTTCCCGTGGCAGCTACAAGCTTTGAAATTAATCGGCGAGCAGTAGATTTCCTGTTACGACGGGCAGTTAGTGCCAAATATGGGTCTTCAGAAGCAGTTGTCATTCGTTTACGACCTTGTCTAGGCCTTCTTACAACAGTTCCATCGTTTCGAAACTGTTTCCATAATGTAGAGACTGTCTGTCTTGAAATATTCAGACATCTGGCTACTTCCGTGATAGACTGCCCTGCTTCTAAACGGCCGATGAGTCGCCACTTCATAGATTCTTCCAAATGATACTTCGAAGCCATAGCAAACCGATTTGAGTCCTTACACACTGAAATCAAACGCTATATCGCAGAGATTCACTAAGTTATTCACTTTGCGCAAAGCGCTTGATTCAGCATCGGATGACGTAAGCCTAGATTTGCATATCACAGAATCGTTTGATTACTTTTGATTGGATAATGCTAATTAGGCTTGTTTTTCCCGCATTTTCTGCAAAAATCGATCACGTTGATTGGATATTTCATTGATTATTATTAGTTTTGGATATGTAAAGATAATTCTGGACATGAGTGTGCTTTCAAACACATGTAACTTTTGCCCATTTCATGGGCGTCTTTGTATAAAAAAAAAAAAAAAAAATGAATTGTCAAAGACGTAAAAATATTTTACAAAAATAATATTTACAACATTACATGTTTTTCAAATTCTTTATGAAAGAAGGTTTTAAACAGTCTCTTTTAAACAAATGACGCATACGAGAAACATGATATTAAAACCTGAAAAAAATGTGTTAATATAAATAAAAGTCATTGCATGTGGGTGTGTGGGTATGCCTTACATCTCCTGCTAAACCACTGAACTGAATTCAATCAAACTTGACACTTTTACTGCTTATGACCAGCGTTAAAGTACTGTGGGTATTTAACATTTCTAGAACATGCGCGGTGGGAGGGAATCCTCTGGAAAATAATATTTTTTGTATGATTTCTATAGTAATAATGAATCTAGAAACTTCAAATTTGATATGTAGGCTGCTTCTAATGTATACGTAGAGATTTTTAAAAATTCGAAATTAAAAAGAGGTTACACAATGGGGAAGAAAAAACATCCTAAAATTACGCTTTCGTCAAAATTCCGTGCATGCGATTGAAACATTTTAGTGTGAATACGTCAGAATGACGCAGTGTCTTAAAAAATTTATTTCAAAATAATTTTTATAACATGTTAGAATGACGTCACTTTCAGAAAATCTCTCAAATGAAGTACAATCGTCTTTGAAAATGACGTCATTTCTCAGAAGTAATTTGGTGGGAAACTTGTGTTTTCACAGAGAAAAAAACTACATAACATAAACATAAACATAACAAAAACACCTCTAACAAAACAACTCTTAGAGCAGTAATTTCTCTTTTTTAAGAGTGCTGCCATTTTAGGGTTGTCTTGCAAATGAATTATTTCAGAAGTAATTCATTTGTAGTAAACGATAACTGTTCATATTTTCGTGGCTTATTAAAAAATAAAGGAATTAAAAAAAATTAGACTTATTATTATAGAAATAATCATTTTAATAACTGGGCAAATACAGCTAATAACTGATAAAATATAAGTATGTATAGAAAACGTTTTGGCGCTAACGTGCAAATGATATCTTATTTGTAAGTTTGATACTGTTTTGAAACTACAATGTGTAACCATAGACCTATTATTACAGTGAACGGAACATTCCTTTATTATGGGAATATAAAGAAAGTGTGGCAAAGATGAATCCGATGAGTGAAGGCAAAAGGTCAACTTTTTTTGGCATTTATCGCGCTATTGGCGATTAATAGTTTTGAATATATATATATATACAGTACCTCACCCCTTAATAAATTCACTTGTTAATAAAATCATCCGCTTAATCTGATCAGATTGCCAGGACCGGTATCAAATCAATACAAACTACTTTTAAAACCGCCGGTTAATAAAATCAGCATCGCCGGTTAAACAACTCAAACGAATTTCTCTTCAGCAGCAAAAATGTGCATTTGTGCTAGCTAAACAAATTTTTATTTACACTGTTACAATTTAACTTTTAAATGACAAATAAAATTAAACACAGCAATCCTTCGCTATCTCTCTTCATCGAAAATTTTTACAGCTGCACAAAATAAATACGCCCCATAACTTATCTAAATAACAAATTCAAGGAATATATTCTTAGTGCGGTAATACGCTAGAAATTTGTTTTGATCCGCCAGTAATATCAAGGAACGCGGTAGCGTTCCGCCCCGCCAAGCTAAAACAAACATTAAGAGAAAAACAAATGAAATTTACAAAGTAGGAAAGTCAATGGAAAACGCTACAAGTGTATATTATGTCGACATAGCATATCGGACTTTTCGACTACTTGTATCTCAGCTCCCTGATCCCCAAGACCTATGATGTTTTGCACAGACCTTAAGCATACCCTTAAGACAAAACATACAAATTTGCATGTCGCTCCGAATTAAGGGGCCTGAGTTATATAACTTTGAAAACCCGAAATTAACCGGTCAGATTCTTCTTCTTCTTCTGGTAATTGTTAAGACAAAGAATGTTGACGGCGATTGAGCCTAGAGTTCGGCAGCTAATGAGCTGAAAATTTGCATGGACATTCCTTCTGACCTGTACTAGTGCCTTTTGCAATCAGAAAATTTTTTGGTCAATATACAGGGTAGTTATTTTCAATTTTGTGATATTTAACCCAAAAATTTCGCGAATTCGTCAAGAGATGGCGCTCGCATTCAATGAATTTAATTTTGTCATTTAGTAAGGCATTAAATAGTAATAAATTCTGTTTTTATTTTTCTTTCTTTACTTTTTTTTTACAAAAATGGATTGAAATAAATAAAAAAAAAAAACTTTTTTCCTATATTTTTAAAAATTTTTACAAGAAACATGTTTTTTAATAAAAAAAAATAATTGATAAGTTTAGATTTCGTAATAAATAAATGCTTAAAGGACGCGCTAAACAGACTTTTAACAATAGTAATGTGGCTGATTAAATAAAAGAGCGATTCGTTAACTTTATAAAATTACGGATGATGGAAGAATATATATAATTAAATTCCGATCATATATTATATACGAGAAATATTATCATGGAAAAATTCAAATTTGACATTTTTGTGTTTCTATGAGTTTTAAGGTCTTCTGAATTCATTTTTCATTTTTTATAATAAAGAGGTATGCATGTATGTGTATCAGTGAATACGATAGCGTCTAAACACTGCATTTGATATGTATGCTGAAGGTGACCCACAACTAATGATTTTAACAATGTAGAACTCAGTTTTTTTTTTCAACACGTTTTTATTAACCTCGATTCTTGTTCGTTTGTCTGTTTTTCCAGTATAAATCTTGCAATCCATTTTTAACTAACTTCCTGACTAGCTAGACATTTGAAACTTTCAGGATAGCTCAGAACACGCTGTCAATACATTTTTTAACACTTTTAGTCAACTGTTTCAGGTCTCTACTGCCTTCGGCAGCGTTTATATGATTCGACAGAAAATTCTTTTAACTAATTTCCCGACTAGCTAGACATTTAAAACTTTCACAATAGTTCAGAACACGGTAAAAATGCATTTTTTCATACTTTTGGCCAACTGTTTCGAGTTACTGCTGCCTTCGGCAGCGTTACCAGCACGAAGCTTGCAATCGATTTTTAACTAACTTCCCGACTAGCTAGGCATTTGAAACTTTCTGGATAGCTCAGAACACGGTGACAATACATTTTTTAACACTTTTAGTCATTTGTTTCAGGTCCCTACAGCCTTCGGCAGCGTTTATATAATTCTACAGAAAATTTATTTAACTAATTTCCTGAATAGCTAGACATTTGAAGCAGTCAGGATAGCTCAGAACACGGTGACAATACATTTTTTAACACTTTTAGTCAACTGTTTCGGGTTACTGCTGCCTTAGGCAGCGTTACCAGCACACATCTTGCAATCGCTTTTTAACTAACTTCCTGACTAGCTACATATTTGAAACTTTCAGGATAGCTCAGAACACGGTGGCAATACATCTTTTAACAGTTTTAGTCAACTGTTTCAGGTCCCTACTGCCTTCGGCAGCATTTATATGATTCGACAGAAAATTCATTTAACTAACTTCCCGACTAGCTAGACATTTGAAACTTTCAGAATAGTTCAGAACACGGTAAAAATGTATTTTTTAATACTTTTAGCCAACTGTTTCGGGTTCCTGCTGCTATCGGCAGCGTTACCAGTACACATCTTGCAATCGCTTTTTAACTAACTTCCCGACTAGCTAGACATTTGAAACTTTCAGGATAGCTCAGAACACGGTGACAATACATTTTTACCAATTTGAAAATCATTTGAGGACAAATGCTCTCGAATTTACAAATTTGTCCTCAAATGTCCTCAAATTAAAGCGTAATTTAACTCGGTCCTCAAATGGCCTTTCAATTTGAGAACGTTGCGATGATTTGTCCTCAAATTGGGTTTAAAAAATTTAGTCGCCTTAGTTAAGCCCAATATCAACTTGAGTTCCATCAGAAAACGCAGCTTAAATAACAGCCGACAACATATAAATCACACCACATACCATAGTCATAACATACGGAAATAAACTACAATTCAATGGTAGAGACTTAGTCAAGCAAAATTTTCTATTCCGTAAGGTCTTAGCGAGAAACTCACCTCTTTGATCGGAACGGGACTCCTTTTATAGACTGCCATTAATCCTGAATTTTTCAGTAACTTCCGTGAAAATCGAGTTACAGCTTGGACAGTGGTTCTATGGATAATAGAGTTTTTCTCACCAAGGTCGTCAAAATAGTTGTCAAGGTGCGATAAAGTCGCCAAATTCATTGACAAGTCCATTACGTGCCCTGATAAAGTGTATTTTTAACGAAGAAGGATATTTTTTAACGCGGAAACAAGATAGAAATGCGAAAAACTGACATTTTATAATGTGACTAAACCTCTTAGAAAGAAATCCAATAAAAATAACTAGTACTATTTAGAATTTATCTGTGACACTATACTTACATCTATACATAACACGCACGATTTTTATTGATCCATTACACAAATATACTCATTATGCATACGTATTATATTTATAAAAGCACTTACATAACCTGCAAAAAGAAGTGATATCTCATAAAAAAAACAATACTTTTGTAAAAGACACCCCGCCCAGCAAAAACTCTTACCTTTCTTATGTATACGTATTATATTTATAAAAGTACATACATAACCTGCAAAAAGAAGTGATATCACATAAAAAACAATACTATTGTAAAAGTCACCCCGCCCAGCAAAAACTCTTACCTTTCTTAAGCAGCCAAAAAAAGGATTGATATCAAATTTCGCCGCCGCTATTGAATCCCGGGTACTCAATGCCTAGCTTAATGAAGATCTGCCAATAATACTGCATGTATCTTTCTAATAAATCCTAATCTCTTTCAACATTCTTTGTTATCTGTGTTAGATTTCGCTGCATTATAAAGTTATAATTTAAAGTATTTTTACGGCGGGGTGCGTCCCCTATGTTGAAGTTTTAATTAATAAAAAATTTAGTTAGTAAAAATTACAATATTATTACGCACCCCGACGTAAAAATACTTTAAATTATAACTTTATAATGCAGCGAAAAAACTAACACAGATAACAAAGAATGTTGAAAGAGATTAGGATTGTAATGACCCCCCACTTCATTGACGGAATCTTGCTGGAGTTCTCATGGACTTGATTGACGGCAGCGCCAGGAAGTCTGGACTTTATAAAGGAGTTGGTGGCTAGCGTGGTTTTTGAGTTCTTCCGACACCATTGAATCCTGATTTCACGCTTCCCTTTTATTTTTCCGTCGACTCTAGCACATCCCATGGGAGTAGGCGACAGAGCGGCGCCCATCTTACGGTCAAGCGACTGGCCGGCGAATGTTCCTAGGTGTGGTTTGGATCTCGAAGCACCTATGAGGAGGCTGATTGCATCAGGGGGCTGACCCCCCTCTCTCAAGCCCAGGAGACGAGGAAGAGATAGAGAAGACCTCGAGAATTAAGAGGGTTAGATTTGATCTTGGAGATCTCGAAGGAGGCAGGAAGCCTGATGTGGACTATTAATATTTTAATTAGGCATGAGGCCTATCAATTCTAGTTTTTTTTTTCTTTAATCGTAAATATTGCAAATTTTTGTAAATATTTCTGTATTAAACTAGATCAATTGTCCAAATGGCTCTTCATTCCTGCCCAATCTTGAATTATTTAATTGTTCTTAGCTGTTTTTCTTGCTACGCTACCACAGCTAAGATAAATGGTGGCAGCTACTTGGGATACATTTGAACTACTGTTAAAGTTCATGATCTCATGCCACTCTTCAACATTTAAAGCGAATAGTTATAAAATGTTTTTGATATTTGTGCACGCTCCTGTTGATGCCATGACGACACGAAGGATGAGCAACGACTCTTTGTTCCAGTGGACAGAGATGTCAACAAAAACAGGTGAGTCCCATTCTCTTTCCTACGGAGAGGTCATTTAATTAATAATTTTTTTTTTAATTTAAATTGTCGTAGGTTTTTTAAATTGGGAAGTGTACAAGGTAATCATTTAGCTTTGGTAAAATGTTGTAGAGTAGGGTAATATTTATTTAAATTGCATTGATTTTTTATATTTTTAATTATGTTTAAATTGTTTTAAAATATATTTTGAAATCAACTTACTAGTTTTGAGGTATGAGAATTAATCGCGATAAACTCAGTTTTAAACAGAAAGATTATAATCTGATTTTAGAGACAATATTATTTTTTATTTTGTTTTTAAAATTGACTTGAAAATCGAGTTTAATGCTATAGAAATTTTTTAATAATTTCTGAATTTTGAATTTATGTGTCAATTCAAAGGAAACTAGTAAAATTGATATCGAGGAAAATTCTTTGAGAATTTTATTTAACGTTAGCGGAAATTGCTAAAAGTTAGAAAATATTTGCACTTTTAAAATTATCTGATATAAAAATAAATAAAATTAGCACTGAAATTAACGGGATTTGTTAATTGGGAAATCAGTCATAATTTATTTTTCTTACTATTAAAGTGAGTGGGTTTTTATTATATCGGGTGATAATTTTGGAAATTGTGCTGAAAGTTCTTTTCTATTTATTTAATGTATTTTTTGTGTTTATTGTATTGCATGATATTTTGTGTAGAATTTTAAATTCAAGTATAGAATTAGGAAATTTTTAAATTTAGGAGTTAGTTTAATTTTATTATTTCGGGCAAAATGGCTAATTTTGAAGATGTTCTTTGCGGTCAAAACCGAAATGTTTTATTAGCGCTAGCTAGGGAATTTGACACAGATGTGTCAGAAAAAGATCGTATCAAGGTGATAAGACAAGCTATATTAGAAGCGCCAGATTACTCCGAGAAAGAAGCTAAAATCTTCTTACAGCATATTCTTCAACAGGAAGAAGAACGCGTAGAACGAGAGAAACAGGATCGTTTAGATCGAATAGAACGTGAAAAACAGGAAAGATTAGACCGAAAAGAACGGGAAAACCGGGAATTTGAGCTAGAAAATTTACGATTACAGGGCGCTGTAGAAAATGTTAGTCTAAATTCTGGAAGCTCCGGGTTAGATTGCGCGCCTGTAAATAAAGTTAATCTAAAAGATGTAGTGCCTAAATTTGATCCAAAAGTTATGGATATAACTCTTTTCCTAATGATTTTCGAGCGTCAGGCTCAGAGAGAAAATTTAGATGAAAGCAAATGGGTTTCTCAGTTGTTCACTTTGGTTCCAACTGAAATCGCAGAGTTAATAATAAAGGAACCAGTCGAAAAATCCGATGATTTTCAACATATAAAAAAATTATTGTTAAAAAGATATAGGTTAGGTGCAAATGCATTAAAGAAAAAATTCGAAGAACATACCCGTAAGCCCTTAGCTTTGTGGTCGGACCTTGTTTATGAATTAAGGGGTTATATGGAAAACTGGTTAGAGACCGTAGGCGCAAAAGACTACGAGTCGCTTAAAGAACTTATTCTTACAGAACAGTTGAAAAAAAGGGTTCCCTTAGAAATCCGCGATAAATACCTAGATGAATGGGATAATTTTAAATCAGCGAGTGAACTAGCTGACAAATGTGATATGTACGAAAGTATACGTTCGGATCATGGCGATAATGCATTTATATATTATGAGGGACATCAAGCCGAAAAAAATAAATTCGTTGAGAATAAATCGTACAAGGATAAAAAACTTCGGAGGCGAAATTAAAAAGAGAGAACCTATCTAAAAATTCCGAAAAAAAAAGAAAGCAGTCGGGAGAAAAAATTCGACGAAAATTTTGATAAAAGACGGGAGGTAACGTGTTTTTACTGCAAAAAACGCGGTCATATTCGTCCGAATTGCCCTGAGCTAGAAAGGAATGAAGTTAGCGATATTATTCATCATATTGGAGCAAACTCAGGTTTAAGTCATTGTTTCAAACCTTACGTAGATAAGGCAGTGATTAATGGAGTTGGAAGAGAATATCTTAGAGATACAGGGTCAAAATGGGATTTATGCAATCGCAGTTGGATTAAAAAGGGCTATTTTATCGGAAAAAATGTCTTAATGCGCTCTCCCATTGATGAAGAAAGCAAAAGCTTGTCATTAGCTCGGGTAACTATAAAAGGAGGTTTCAGAAAAATTGTAACTATTGCAGCTGTCAGACCTGATGACATAGAGGAAAATTATTATGTTTTAGGCAATAAAACGGCAGAGCTTATTGAAAAACTCAGAAAAAATCCTAAACCTTTTAATTCAGGCTTTAAAAGGCGCAAAGGTCCGAAATCTAAATCAAAATTCGATAGACTTAGCTATTGTAGTTTTAAAAGCGAACTTTACAATTCTTCATCTGAAAAGAATAAGAGGAACCAAAGAAATAGGAAAGATAAAAGTTTCGTTTCGGATTTGGAGTGTAGGAAAACTAATCCGACGTTTGACTCGCAAACAAAGAATCATCGCTCCCCCGTCTATTCCTGTTCAGAGAAAGAAAAAATATCGGATAAAGCACTTTGTTCGCAATACGAGAATCGGAAAATCTCGGAATGGGATTTACAAAGGTTTGAGGACTACGAATTGTCATAATTCTATTCATAAGTTGCATGTACATAAGTTTAATTTCATAGAAACTACTTTTATTTTTTTTATTCAGTTATTTTATATTAGTTTGGTTAATTTATTTATTTATTTTATTTTATTTTTCTTTCTTAGTGTATGTTTTTATAAAATTGATTGAATTAGGTTGATGTTATGATCGTAAGGACGACAATAATAATAAAAATAATTAAAATCTATGTATACAATACACATTTATTCGGTGTATGCCTGTGAAATATTAATTCTGGCATTGTGTTTGTTTATGAAAATGACATCATGAAGATTTTAAAATTTAATCGATCAATTGTTGCGATATGTTGAATTTAAGTTTACTTCATATTCTGAATATTTAATTTGAAGTTTAATGCAGCAAGTTATTAAATTTAATGTCCTAACGAGGCAAAATGTGTACATAGTTGATCATTGAAAAAGTATCCTTCTTAATATTATTATTGTTATTGTCTATATATGTGTGTTTGTTTTAATTGCATGATAAGAATGTTGTAGAGATTTTTAAATTTAAGACTGTTATGTTCTGTGAAAAATATCATTCGGTTAGAGGGATAGTAATCCACTCACTTTTATAGAAAGAATGATGGTAATTAATTCATGTCTTATTCAATGGGCTTTGTGTTTACAAAAGTATTACATTTCGACAGAACATAAGCCTGGAAAAAAAAAAAAAAAACATTCTAATGCAAGGGTTGAGCAGACTGAATGAATCTGTTTGAAAATGCAAATCAATAAAGAGAAATCCTTTGTAAATAAATTTAAGGATTCATAATATTTTTTTTTCCCTTTTCTCTTTTATATTTTTGTAATTTTTAATTGGAATAAATGTACCTAATATTTAGAAATGGATTCATTGAATATGGTTTAGAGAAAAATAAATTATTTCTTCTTATTTTACATATTTTTATCTTATTTTATTTCAAGTGAATGTAATGTTAATTTGAATCTCATGAGAATTTTAATAGTGTATTTTAGGTATGTCTCATAGATTGTAATTTTTCACTTAAAACTGAGTATACGGGTCAAATTTTTGTTTTATTTTTCTCTTAAATGATAATTTTTTAAGTTTATGATATAAATTTTGGGGCGTCATGACCTCTCTATGGTGAGTGTAATTGGGGCCCTGTTTCCAGGATGAAATTTCCTTCATATTAAGGAAATTCTTTTAGGGGGGAAGGGCTGTGATGACCCCCCACTTCATTGACGGAATCTTGCTGGAGTTCTCATGGACTTGATTGACGGCAGCGCCAGGAAGTCTGGACTTTATAAAGGAGTTGGTGGCTAGCATGGTTTTTGAGTTCTTCCGACACCATTGAATCCTGATTTCACGCTTCCCTTTGATTTTTCCGTCGACTCTAGCAGATCCCATGGGAGTAGGCGACAGAGCGGCGCCCATCTTACGGTCAAGCGACTGGCCGGCGAATGTTCCTAGGTGTGGTTTGGATCTCGAAGCACCTATGAGGAGCCTGATTGCATCAGGGGGCTGACCCCCTCTCTCAAGCCCAGGAGACAAGGAAGAGATAGAGAAGACCTCGAGAATTAAGAGGGTTAGATTTGATTTTGGAGATCTCGAAGGAGGCAGGAAGCCTGATGTGGACAATTAATATTTTAATTAGGCATGAGGCCTATCAATTCTAGTTTTTTTTCTTTAATCGTAAATATTGTAAATTTTTGTAAATATTTCTGTATTAAACTAGATCAGTTGTCCAAATGGCTCTTCATTCCTGCCCAATCTTGAATTATTTAATTGTTCTTAGCTGTTTTTCTTGCTACGCTACCACAGGATTTATTAGAAAGATACATGCAGTGTTATTGGCAGATTTTCATTAAGCTAGGCATTGAGTACCCGGGATTCAATAGCGGCGGCGAAATTGTTGTGATATTTAATCTCAGAACTTTCCTTTATTAACTTTCGTTTTTCTTGTTCCGGACTTTCTCTTTTTGTTTTTTATTTCCCGCCAACTGATTGTTTTTGTGCACCTGCCGTATCACGTGACGATATGTCGCGTCTCTCTACAAGTACATTGTAATACTTTTTTCAATCATGTAATTTTCGTTATTCGGAACTGACGTTCCATTTTCTTATTCTATTTAATCATAATTTTTTCTTTTTGTCTAAGATGAATAAATTAAAGTAAAAAACATCTAGGCTTTCTTTCATTACGCAGCAACGAGTGAATTATCCTAAATAACAATTGATCTACATATTATGTAAGAATTTCTCAGTCTAATCAAGATTCATTATAGGAAAAGTAGTTGCTGGTCTTTAATACAGAAGTCATATTAAGGAAATTTACTTACTCTTCACCAATGGAATAAACAATTACCTGTGACAACCCAGGTAAGCTAAACTTTATTTAATTATATGACTGTTATTTTAGCAAAGAATTATTAGTAAGAAATATTTGTTATAAATATATTTAAATAACTAATTTGAGGAAACTCCGAACTCATGCACTTATTTATAAAGTATTCTTCCATCAGATTATGATTCTGATATTTTGAATTGAAAATTTAGATTTATTCTTGACAATTTTTTTTTTTCATTGCACATTGGAAGAAATTGCTACATTTAAAATAATAAAATAAAAAAATGAAAATGTAAGCGAAAATATTTGTTTTTGTTTCTTCAAAAATGAAGTGACACTAAATCGAAAGTATTGAAAAGTGCTTATTTTTATGAAAACTATTTAATTTTATTTTCTTCTTCAAGTACTATTTATCCGAACTGTGTTGATTTAAAATATTAAATGAATATTTACGAATTGAACAAATATTAACAAAACTATTACAAAAATTTTGTTTAAGTATGTCAGCAACAAAAGATATACAAATTGAACCGCTGAACTCCACAAATTATAATGTGTGGAAGTTTCGTATCGAAATGTACTTGCAAAAAGAGGATCTTTTTACAGTCATTACTGACGATCCTCCCAACCCAATAACCGATCAGTGGCGTTCAAAAAATAGAAAGGCCAGAGCCATTATAAATCTACTTATTGATAATGAACAGATAGTGTATGTTATGAATCTAGATACAGCACGAGAGTGCTGGAATGCTCTGCGCCAAGTCCACGAAAGATCATCGCTTACGAGTAAGCTTTTCTTACTTAGGAAACTTTATTCCATAAAATTAATGGAAGGTGGTGATGTAAACCAACATATAGCTGACATATATAAAACACGCGACAGACTCACCGCCATAGGTGAAGTCATAGATGAATCGCACCTAGCTGCATTAATGCTATGCTCACTCCCTCCTTCGTATGACGTTCTCATAACAAGTCTCGAATCGAAAGACGAAGCGCAATTGACACCTGAGTATATACGAAACAAATTAGCTGATGAATATGCCAAAAGGCTTGAAAACAAAACTATTCAAAATACAGCGTTAAAAGTCCAATACCATAACAAATCGGAGAAATTCTGCAAATACTGTAAGAAAAGTAACCGCAATATAGAAGAATGTTATAAGTTAAAAAATAAAAATAATTCTGCTGTTAAAAGTCACAGTAAAAATTTCAACAAAAAACCCAACTTCAGATCCAACATATGCTCTCAGAACAATGAGAAGCCAGATAGCGCTCAAATTGCAGAGGGGAGCAATAAACCAAAAGCTGATAAATTGTATTCTTTTTATGTTGGAGATAAAACTGTAAATTGGGTGGTTGATTCAGGGTCGTCTTCACATATCTGCAATGATAAACTAAAGTTTCGCGAACTTAAAAATAACGTTTCTAACGTCACTATCGCGAACGGCACGCAGCTAAAATCTTTGGGTTCCGGTACTGTGGATTTGTATACCGTAAATTCGGAAAACACACAGAACAAAATAACACTTAAAAATGTTCTTTATGTCCCTGAAATAGAAACTAATTTAATTTCTATAAAAAGAGCAACAGAGAATGGCTGTATCGCTGTATTTGATGATAAAACCTGTAAAATTGTAAATCAGGGTAATACATGCATTGAGGGATATGTGAAAAATAACTTATATGAATGTCAATTAAATTATTCTGAAAACAAACACACAGCGAACATTGTAATACAAACTTGTGATAACGAAAATTGCATAAACAAGTGGCATGTGAAACTTGGCCACAGAAATACTAACCACATTAAAGATTTAGTTAACAAGGCTGTGGGTATAAAATTAAATGATTGCAAACATAATACTGAATGTAAAACATGCATAATGTCAAAATTAACTGATTCACCTTACCCCAAAGCTGCACAATTTAGAGCCTCCGTACCACTCGAACTGGTCCACACAGACTTATGTGGCCCTATGAAAACCCCCACTGTAGGTGGAAAATATTACTTTCTTACATTCATAGACGACTACAGTCGTTATACTATTATATATTTGCTAAGAAATAAGTTTGAGGTATTTTCTAAGTTAAAGGAATATGTGGCTATGACCGCAAACAAATTTGGCCGAAAAGTGCAAGCAATTCGCTCCGATAACGGGGGTGAATACACTAGTATGGAAGTAAATGAATTTTTGAATAAAGAAGGAATTGAGCATCAGTTTACCGTTCCTTACTCTAGTGCTCAGAACGGCGTGGCAGAACGTAAAAATCGTACGCTGACCGAAATGGCTCGCTGTCTGCTTAAAGACAGTAATTTACCGAATTCCTTTTGGGGGGAAGCCGTAAATACTGCAAATTACATACAAAATAGGCTCCCGACCTCCTCATGCGACTCAACTCCTTACGAAAAATGGACCGGCCGTAAACCCGATTTATCAAATATAAAAACATTCGGATGTCGCGCATACGCATATGTACATAAAATACATAGGGGAAAACTGGATAGCACCGCTCAAGAAGGAATTTTTGTGGGATATGATAATCGTAGCAAAGGCTACAGAATTTGCACAAATAATAAAAATGTAATAATTAGCAGAACTGTAAAATTCTTGGAGGATGAATATAGAGAATCCCACAATAATGAAACATCACTATTCAAGAATGAAAATTCAAATGATGAAATTCCGGTGTCCAAATTACCAATATTAGATACTGATATAAATATAGATATAGCGGGCGATAACGATAGTCCGGATGACACGCAAACTCTGCCGCGACGATCACAACGATTAAATAAAGGTGTTCCGCCCGACAGATTTGCATTTGCAGTAAATGACAAAAGAATTGATGAGCCTAAGTGTTTTGATGATATACTAAAAATTCAAAACCCAGCTGAAAAAGAAAATTGGCTGAATGCCACACTCGACGAAATGAATTCACTCAGACAAAACAATACTTGGGAACTTGTTGACGCTCAACCAGGGACCAAAGTAGTAGGGTGTAAGTGGGCGTTCAAGGCCAAATACAATAACCAAGGACAAGTCGAGAAATATAAAGCCAGGCTTGTTGCCAAGGGTTTTTCTCAAAAATACGGGGTGGACTATGACGAAACTTTTGCACCAGTTGCATCGCATACCACTCTAAGAAGTTTCTTGACCATGTCACTATATAAAAATTTGAATCTAAGGCATGTAGATATAAAAACTGCTTTCCTACATGGAAATTTGCAAGAAGATGTATACATGCATCAACCCGAGGGTTATGTTGTCCAGGGCGAAGAAAATAAAATATGTAAGTTAAAGAAAGCGATATATGGCTTGAAACAAGCCGCTAGAGCGTGGAATTTGAAAATTAATGAAACATTGTGTAAATTAGGATTTAAACAAAGTCAACATGACAAGTGTTTATATATCCGTAACAAAGATAACACAGAAACTTACATTCTTGTGTATGTTGATGATCTACTTGTAGCTGGTAAAAATCACCATATTGACATACTAATTAATCAACTTAGGGAAGAATATCCATTAACCGACCTTGGGGAAGCCAAATATTACCTCGGAATAAATATAGAAAGACCTTGTAAAGGAGTAATTACGCTTGATCAAAATAATAAAATACGAGACATTGTAACCAAATTTGGGCTAGATAACGCACGGCCCTCTGACACACCAATGGAACCAGGGTATATAAAATTAACTGATAATGACAATCTCTTACCAAACAACACAATGTACAGACAGGCTATAGGCGCGTTACTTTACATTTCTACAGTATCGCGACCTGATATAAGTGTTGCCGTTGGCATCTTAAGCCGTAGAAACGAAAATCCTAGAGCGAAAGACTGGGAGGCAGTTAAAAGGGTTATTAGATATTTGAAAAATACCCAAGATATTAAATTAAAACTTTGTAACTCTGGTGAACCTGTTCTTAGAGCATATTCGGATTCGGATTGGGCCAATGATCCAAGTGATAGAAAGTCTATATCTGGAAATTTATTTAAGATAGGAAAAAATCCAATATTTTGGACTTCGAAGAAACAGTCCTGTGTGTCCATGTCTTCAGCAGAGGCTGAGTACGTCGCAGCTGCGAGTGCTGCACTTGAAATACAGTGGCTCAACAAACTACTGGATGATTTAAATTTGCCGCAAGAATGTCCTATAGTGTTGTACCAGGACAACCAATCTACCATCAAGATTGCTGAAAATGAAAAATTCCAGTCCAAAACAAAACACTTACAGCTGAGATATCATCTTCTGCGAAACCTAATACAAGAAGGCCTAATCAAGCTTCAATACAAACCTACCAAAGAAATGACCGCTGATACCCTCACAAAAGCTCTGCCAAAAACTGATTTTAATAGACATAGAAATGCATTAATGAACAATTGAAAAATTTCTGAGCTTAAGAGGGGGTGTTGTGATATTTAATCTCAGAACTTTCCTTTATTAACTTTCGTTTTTCTTGTTCCGGACTTTCTCTTTTTGTTTTTTATTTCCCGCCAACTGATTGTTTTTGTGCACCTGCCGTATCACGTGACGATATGTCGCGTCTCTCTACAAGTACATTGTAATACTTTTTTCAATCATGTAATTTTCGTTATTCGGAACTGACGTTCCATTTTCTTATTCTATTTAATCATAATTTTTTCTTTTTGTCTAAGATGAATAAATTAAAGTAAAAAACATCTAGGCTTTCTTTCATTACGCAGCAACGAGTGAATTATCCTAAATAACAATTGATCTACATATTATGTAAGAATTTCTCAGTCTAATCAAGATTCATTATAGGAAAAGTAGTTGCTGGTCTTTAATACAGAAGTCATATTAAGGAAATTTACTTACTCTTCACCAATGGAATAAACAATTACCTGTGACAACCCAGGTAAGCTAAACTTTATTTAATTATATGACTGTTATTTTAGCAAAGAATTATTAGTAAGAAATATTTGTTATAAATATATTTAAATAACTAATTTGAGGAAACTCCGAACTCATGCACTTATTTATAAAGTATTCTTCCATCAGAAATTTGATATCAATCCTTTTTTTGACTGCTTAAGAAAGGTAAGAGTTTTTGCTGGGCGGGGTGACTTTTACAATAGTATTGTTTTTTATGTGATATATATATATATATATATATATATATATATATATTTCATTTTTAATTATTAGAAAACAATTCTTAGTTCTATTTTGAAATAACTAAGAAGTAAGAGATTTAAAAGTAAAGATTTTAAATTTAAAAAAAAAAACGTGAAATTTTGAGGAAAGTATTGTAATCATGTCAAAAATCCGAATTTGAGATTTTGATGTTTCTATACGTTTCGAGGTCCCATGAGTCCGTTTCGACTATTTTCACGATGATGTATGTATGTGTGTGTGTATGTGTGTGGGTATGTCTGTGAGTGAACACGCTAGCGTCTAAACGCTTTGTTCGAATAAGCTGAAAGTTGGTACGTATATTGTAAGTCACCATAGTACGAACCCTATAGATTTTGGTGAATCTAGCACTTATAGTTTTTTACAGGGACACCAGGACAAATTCTTTATCATTATGGCCTATGGAGCCAAATTTTTAAAAGTGTGATAGCGTCTAAACGCCTTATTAATCTGAGAAAAAAAATTTGTACACATGTTAAAGGTCACACTTGCACCAACTGTATAGATTTTGGTGAATTTAGCACTTACAGTTTTTTTACAGGAACACAAAGAAAAATTCTTTATCATTATGGCCTATGAGACCAAATTATTAAAAGTGCGATAGCATCTAAACGCCTTATTCAACTGAGCTGAAAATTTATATGAATATTATAAATCACTGTTGCACTAAATATAAGCTAAATATTTCGTGAATCTAGCATTTATAGGTTTTTACAGGGACACAACGAAAAATTCTTTATTATTATGATCTAAGGGCTCAAAGTTCAGTAGCGTTAAATAAAACTAAACATCGTGTAATATATGGAGAAAAATACTTACACTCTATTATGGTTTTATCTCTTTTGTTTGTTTAACAACTCCTCTTTCTTTATTTTATCTACAAAACTGTTAATTACTCAATGTTCGGGAAGTCGAGTGGAGTCACTCCAGATTTTTTTTTATCCATTTAGCTTGAAAATGGAAATAATATTAATGCCCAAATTTTTAGCACAAGTTTAATCACGTAGGAAAAGTAGAAAATGTTGAGGCAATCGGAAATAGATTGATTCAAGAATGCCAGGCTGAAGAAAATTCTCATCACTTGAACAATTTTGTCGAAAAATAAATAACTAAATAAAATTAAAAAAATAAAATTAAAATAAATAAAATCTTCTCATGAATGGTGAATTCTGTAAACTCCACTCCTACGAATACCTGTTTGATGAGATGGTAGAATGGAAAAATATTGTATTTGATCTTCTGACATGCAATAGGATGGGAACTATCAATAAAATTGATTTAGTTGTTTTAGGAAGCAAGAAAGCTTTCTGCCTTATAGGAATAAAGAACTCCTCTGTGGACTAGAGAAATAATAAAAAAAAACTCATGCATGACATTTGCAGTCATCTCATTGAATGGGAGAAAAAGCTAACGGAAATTATTATTCTGGTTTAGGGCAGCTGCGTTGTACATCCCACGAATTTAATTTTGCAACACGTAAAACTAATGCATATCCCACTTAAAACAACTATTGTCATTCAGACACTTGTTTAAGAATCAGAGCTTAAAAATGTCATTACAGCAAGGAATCAGACATAAAATCTGTAACAGATCGATGTACGTTATCCATCTGCGTCTTCAATAAATATTATAGCAAAATCCGCATGCAATGTCTCCTCTTTGCATTACATAAAATGTTCTTTCGACAGCGTAACGATAAACATTATCTCAAAAAGCTTCTTAGTGCGTGTATTAAAATCAAAAAAAAAAAAAAAAAGAAGTTTCATCTTTGAAGGTGAAGATCAATTTAACGAAGATTTGTTTCAAAATGTTGAAATGAGCGAAAGCATTGGCTGAAACTGTCTGGCATTGAAAGCATATTCAAGTTCCAAGCAGTTTAAGCAAGTAAAAATGAAAATTCGAGTATTTCGAATAAAGATGAAAATTCTGATTTAGACAAAATTATGCCTTCGGAATCAAAATTATAATCAAAATTTGTGATCAAAATTGTCCGGCATGTCTCCAGACCATCTTTAAGGGCCCGCTTCACTCACCACCTCCGGAAGACGAAGCTAATGTTATTCTATGGGAAATTTTTCTTTACAAATAACTTATTAACTAATACGTATTTTTAAATTCTGTTTTCACATTCTGACAATTCCCAGCTGTTAAACTGACAGACCTTTTTAAAAAAATTATTTTTTTATATTTTATTTTGAAGCTGCAAAATACGAATTTTCCATATGTGAATTTTTTTCATTTTGCAATTTCAAAATAAAATATTAAAAATTAAACTAATACATTTTGAAAAAAGGTCCGTCAATTTAACAGTTGGAAATTTTCTGAATGTGAAAACAGAATTTAAAAATATGTGTTACTTAATAAGTTATTTGTAAAGAAAATTTCCCCATAGAATAACATTGGCTCGGGCTTCCGGTGACGATAAGTGCAGAGGGTCGTTAAGGGTGAGTCTCAACCAATCAACTGATTTACACAAAGAGCTTGATATTTCAACTTGCAACAGTTGATGCAAAAAAAAAAAAAAAAAAAAAAAAACTTCATACGCTTTGAAAGGCATTGAAGAATAGAGTTGAAAATTGCAAAAGTGCGGCTAGTAATAATTTTTTGTTAGAAATATTGAACTATCAACGACTCCGTCATAACAAAAAACTATTAATCAGTTTTTCAAAGTGCTCAATATTTAATTAATGTTGAAATACTGACTAATTTTATACGCACTGTGTGTTTATTAATTTTATGTGGAGTATTTGTTTACTTATTTTGAAGGAACAATTAATTATCTGTTAAAAATAATTAATGTTGCTTATTAACCCCGTTAATCGTTACCTTTTGAAATTTCTTTCAAAATTCAGGAAAATAATAAACTTTTATTGAGTACAAAAGTGTTTGCCGGATATAAAAATCAGCTGCTTAATAAAATCACTTTAGCTCAGAATGAATGTTATTTTATTAAGCGGCGGGTACTCTCTCTCTCTCTCTCTATATATATATATATATATATATATATATATAATATATATATATATACATCTATATTAATAAAATCAGAGTTTTGTCTGTAAATTTGCCGGAATAGAAAAATTTTGCGATATCTTCACGTTTTACACCCCATGAAAGCCGACAATGACATCAGAAAATTTTGCCTGTGTGTGTGTGTGTGTGTGTGTGTGTGTGTGTCATCGTGTCCGAATGTCGCTTTTTTTGTCCGGGCATCACTCTAGAACGGCTGGACGGAATTCAACGGCGCTTGGCAGGAATTTAGGTCTTCACCAAACTTAAAAATATATCTATCAACTTTTCAGAAATTCCCTCCCGTCCCCCCCCCCCTAGGGGGTAAAAGACTAAAACACGTTTGTCCGGGCATCACTCGAGAACGGCTGGACGGAATTCAACGGCGCTTGCCAGAAACTTAGGTCTTCACCCAACTTAAAATTATATCTATCGAAATTTTCAAAATTATGATTAGTGTTTAAATTGTGGGTAAAAAACGCCTGCGCATGCGCCATAAATATTTTTTCACTAAAATGCTTTGAATGGAAAAATAAAATACAAAAATATTTTTTTTAAGTTGAAGACTTTTGTACTCGCGTGATTCGCACTACAAATTATGAAAAGATTGAAATGAAGTGTCGCCATCTAAGTTTCACACTTTAGTTAATTTTAAAAAACCTAATTATCGTATCGAAAAACTGTTTACACCCCAGGATGCAGAAAAATCACCCCTTTCATTTGGTACTAAATTTGCAACGATAGGTCTGATATTTCTAATTTATTTTTCCCTTTTTCCGTTTTCAGTTGCCACTTAAATTTCATACTTTAGTTATTTTATAAAAATCTAATTGTCGCATCGAAAAACTGTTTGCACCCCTGGATTCAGAAAAATCGCCCCTTTCATTTGGTACCAAATTTATAAATATAGGTCTGATATTTCTAATTTATTTTCCCCTTTTTCCGTTTTCAGCCCAGATTCGGATACGCATTTATATATATTTTAGTTTTCGAGAAATAAAATGAAATATTTTTAATTTCACGTGATTAATAATAAAAATCAGAGAGAAAAATAAATAGTTAACCTACAAAAGTTGGTGTTTTTTTAAAAATTTAAATCAGGAATTTGCATGTGGATAAATATTTTCTTAGAGATATTTGGCATTAGTTTAATTTTTTTATTTAATTAAGCAGTACTTTTCTTTCCTGCAGTAAAACAAAAATTTTTATTGTTATTATGTACCTTATGAGGTTCTTTTATGCTCTCCCCTTGATTGTAAATGATTATAATTTAAATTTTATTAAGATTTTTTATTTTTATTTTGTAAATATCAGAAAAGAGTTTTTATTTTATTTTATTTATTTATTTATTTTGTGTATGGAGCAGCTTTAGTATCGGATCCCTTTGGCAAAATTTATAATTCGGCACCGAAGTAGCTCGGACGTTTCTCGCCAAGATCTTTAATTGCACAATTGAGATAGCCAATTCAGTTTATCGCAAAAAGGGCTTAAAATATTTACAGTCACCAAAGGAGTCCCATATTAAAGCTGTGCTTTTTGTATTTATTTATTTAGAATATTTTCTATTAAAGACTTCTGTGGTCGCGAAATTTAGGTACAACTATAGTATTTCCCTACAGCTGAATTTGGCGATTTTTCTTTGGCGCCGATTTGAACGATACCGATGTCGTTCTGAACTGTTTGCGACATAATATGGCAGCCTGCATGCTATTTATTTTGGATTTATGATTTTATGATTTGATTTATAATTTAGCTTACAATTTTATCATTTATGCTATATGATTTATGATTTTTAGATTTATGATTTAGCCATAATCGCCAAAAATAAATCGCCAGATTCAGCTGTGGGGAAATATTATAGTTGTTCCCAAATTTGGTGCGTAAATTTTTTGTATGCATCAGGCGCTTATTGTAACTGGATTTCACAAAATTCGAAATCCCTCCCCCTCCCCACCTCTCGGAGTCGGAGGGCAATAAACATGTGTAAAAACATGTTTTTCCGTTTGAATTCGCTTTGAATTATCTTAGAATGGCGAATTTTGGTGTGTGGATATTGATTAAGTGCACGCATTATGTACATTAGTGGAATTTTGCTAAACTTCGAACTCACCCGCTGAGGAAGGGGAAGTAAGAAGTGGGTAAGTTGTGCCGAAGACAGTAGGGACCCAGACTCCTCGCGTTGCGAGCGAGAATACCTCTACCAATCACAACGAGAACTTAGGTTATTAATAAAGATATGGGATTTTGACAACTCAATTAATTTTAATGTCCAGCGAAGCGGGCAAAGCCTGCTAGTATTTTATAAAAATAATCACTTAAATAATATAAAATAATAAAATATAAAATATCTTACCAGTGATATATTATAGCTTCTCCTTTTACAAAACATTCTTTACAGCTTTTTACAGAGCATCTAGTAAACGTCGCTCACGATAAAATTTGTTTTATATTCAAAATAATCTAACTTTTAAAGGGAAATATAGATTAAAAAAAAAAAAAAAAAAAACATTAAAAAATAAGGAAAGATATCGTCTGCGTAAGAGAAACCAGAATTTAGAGCTTGACGAGAAAATTTCAGCTTTGGCCAGTTTGGTTTACTGTAGTCACTATCAATACAAAAAACCCTTAACGGGTTAAAAGTTTGTGACGCAGCACTGTACTTTATGGCTATAAGAATTAGAAATACGGGTCTTAAAAATAATGATATCAAATTTTCAGTGACGCTTTGATATTAATTAAATTATACATAGATTTTCTTATTTGAATTTGCTTTTTCCTTTTATTTATATTTACAGTGTAAACGTTATTTTCAACATAAAATAATATATAGCATTTACTCATTGATACCTTTCCATTCACATCTCTTATACTATGAAAGCATGTGTTTTAAAAGAAATTATATGAAATTCCAGTAACGCAGTGGTGTTACATTAAGTGATTTGTTTTTAAATTTCTCTGCAATTATTTTGTTTTGCATATTAAAGTATATGTGCACATTGAAATATTGCTTTTAATTTTCAAATACGCTGTCAAATATATCACTTTCATTAAGCTTATATTATGTACTGAAATATATTTATTTCAATGAATTATTCTATCTTTTGCGTCACGCCATCCAAAACTGAAAAAAATTTCACAGTTTTTTTCTTTGCATCACGATATCTATTTGCATGCATTTTCAATTTATTTGGATGAAATGACACAAAGTAAACATTTCCATATATTTTACTTACAGTTTTGGATGGCGTGACGCAAAAGATAGAATAATTCATTGAAATAAATATATTTCAGTACATAATATAAGCTTAATGAAAGTGATATATTTGACAGCGTATTTGAAAATTAAAAGCAATATTTCAATGTGCACATATACTTTAATATGCAAAACAAAATAATTGCAGAGAAATTTAAAAACAAATCACTTAATGTAACACCACTGCGTTACTGGAATTTCATATAATTTCTTTTAAAACACATGCTTTCATAGTATAAGAGATGTGAATGGAAAGGTATCAATGAGTAAATGCTATATATTATTTTATGTTGAAAATAACGTTTACACTGTAAATATAAATAAAAGGAAAAAGCAAATTCAAATAAGAAAATCTATGTATAATTTAATTAATATCAAAGCGTCACTGAAAATTTGATATCATTATTTTTAAGACCCGTATTTCTAATTCTTATAGCCATAAAGTACAGTGCTGCGTCACAAACTTTTAACCCGTTAAGGGTTTTTTGTATTGATATCATTACTTTTTAGGGGTTAATGATCAAAACGTAAAATTAAAGGAGCATGGTAATGAGTTATAACACTGTATTAAAAGTGTTGTTTTATAGGTCATACTCGAACAAAATAACAAACTAAATAAAATTTTAAAATTTTGTAAAAAGTGATAAAAAAGATGGACACATGCAACATTACAAAGGCATAATATAGTACATTTTAAAAATGACAAAAATTTCTTATTTATATTTATTTCTTATTAAATTTTTTTAGGTATAGATTTGATTTAAAAGAGAAAAATAAATAATAATAGAAAAATCTTTAAAAGGTGAAAATTTTATACACACAGAAAAATAAATTGGTCACAGTGACCTGGCAAAATGCTCAACTGACAATACAGAATTGACTAACCAAAATAGCTGACTAGCCAAAAAGTGTACTTGCTGAACTAGTCTCCAAAACTGAAAAGTGTACTTGCTGAACTAGTCACCAAAACTGAAAAGTGTACTTGCTGAACTAGTCTCCAAAACTAAAAAGTGTACTTGCTGAACTAGTCACCAAAACACTACTCCAGACTAGGAAGGTTAATATTATCAGACAAAGAAGGCTAGTCGACAATCATAATTATCTGACCAGGAAGGTTAGTCAACAACCGCAGTTTCAAAGACAAGGCATGTTAGTCAGAATCTACACTTGATTAAGAAAGTTAGTCAACAGATCTCAGGCATCTGACTAAGAAAGGTAGTCAATTTTCAAAGAATATTTGAAGAGGCAGGATAGTCAAGATTATTTGCCTGACTAACCTGTCTGGTAATATCTGAAGAGGAAAACGAGTCTCTATTTGATTAAGCTGCCTCATAATATTTGTGGAGGAAGATTAGTTAGGAAAAAAAAAAAAAACAATGACTAGCATGTCTCATAATATTTGAGATGATTCATACTTGCCAACATATCAGTTTTAAAAATCAGTAGATTTTATTGGGAAAAAAAAAAAAAAAAAAAAAAAAAAAAAAACAGTAGAGATTTTGTAAATTGACATTTTTAACGATAGAGACTGAATTTATATAAATATATAGTAGACAAAAAGAAAAGTATATGAATATTTACAAAATATTTTCCATAAATAAAAATTTTCTTTAAATAAAAATCACTCATCTTTCAAACGAAAACAAATAAAATATTGAGATTATGTGTATTAAAGAATTAATTTCAAATCCTAAAAATTAGGAAAAAAAAATATTGTCTATGATATTTACTTAAACACAAATTTTTACATTTATAGCAGATTTTGCTTCATTAAGAAAATAACAATTAAATTGTTATTCATAGAATTGTTAAACTAAATTTTCACTGCATTTAGAAATTAAAATGTTCTCCAGATTTTTATAAGATAATGAGGATCAAAATTCAGTTTTTAATTATTTTATCTGACTGAAAATACACTCACAATGACTATGTAAATATACTATTTAATTACAAAGCATTATTTACAAATCTGGTGTGAAAAACCACACGACTTCCATTACCCACTATTTCACGAATTATATGCATTTTTACTTTCATTACCCCACTACCGTAGGTAATGGAAGTATTGTATTCGGTCCAAAAATTCAATGTCGAGTTTTCGCTTGATTTACACGTTTTAAGGTCTCCTGAGTCCAAATCAGTAGTTTTTGGCAATAGTGTGTATGTGTGTGTATGTATATATGTACGAACGAAATCTTCTGGTTACGATATCTCCTAAACTAATAGAGATAAAACTACGAAACTTCAGCATTGAGGCAGGTCTGGTGTACAGATGAAATTCTGGTGTACAGGCGCCCTGTATAAATAGCTTAATTTCAGGTCTCGCAAGTCGTGCCTTTAAAAACGGCTGTACGGATTATTTTCTAACTCGCTATAGTAACTCACTTTTAAATATGCTTTTGTATGTAATTATTGTTTTCCGTTCAATAATTGAGTACGCCAAGTTTTGGTAAAAGTTGGTATCTCAAAAACGGCTCTAACGATTTTCTTGAAAATTGTTGCATAAATCCATTTTAGATATCCTTTCTCATGTATTAAGTGGTTGTTACAGGAAAAATAACAGTCATCCTGATTAGGTAGGTCAGTTTTAGATCTCGGAAATTGGTGTTTGAAAAAATAACTCATTCCCCCCCCCCCCCCTTATTTTTTAACTCGCTATATAAATTCTGTTTTATATGTTTACATATGTATATATATATATATATATTTATACATACATGCATGCACACACACATACACGCACACATATTAGCTTTCATTATAGGAAATTTGTTTGGTGTCTACTTCGTTAGGTCAATTTTACGTGTTCGCTGAACACATTATTTCTAAAAAATGCATATAATACGTGTAATAGTGGGCAATGGAAGCCGTGTGGTTGTTTCACACCAGACTTTTTTTTTTTTTTTTTTTTTTTTTTGAGAAAATTGAGTTAAAATGGCGAGTTTGAAAAAAATCCGTAAAAATGTTTTTAAAGGAACGCGCTTGCGATACCTGAAATTGAGTTATTTATACAGGACGCCTATCGATTTTCCTGAACTAACCAACTATATCATTCGAAAGGACTTCTAATAGAATGTTTATATAGCAAATTTGAAGAAAATCGTTAAAGCCGGTTTTGAGATACGGACTTACGGTCCCACTTCTGGTTTCTGATGTCCCACTTCCGGTTTTTCAATTTTTATCAACATTTGGAAAATGCATCTGTACACCAGACCTGTCTTAATTCTGAAGTTTTGTAGTTCTATCTTTATTAGTTTCGGAGATATGATAGCCTGGAGATTCAACACACACACACACACACACTTACCAATTGCCAAAACCACTTTTTTGGACTCAGGGGACCTTAAAACGTGTAAATCAGGTGAAATCTCGATATCGAATTTTTGGACCGAATACAATACTTCCAGAGCTGCCAACCTAATCCGGCAAATTGTTAGTACTGCCCCTTTTTCTACACCACTTAATTTTTAAAGCAATTTTCTTCAAATGTATTTATTATGAATTAAGAAGAAAAAACTCTAAGAAATGACTGGTGTAGAAAAAGGGGCGGTACTAACAATTTGCCGGATTAGGTTGTCAGCTCTGTACTTCCATTACTTACGGTAGTAGGGTGATGGAAGTAAAAAATCCAAAAATTTAAGTTTGTTTTGAGTTAATTAAAATCAATATTGTAATTTTTACACATACATTTAATAAGCCTCATTTCATTATTATATGTATTCTCTGTATATTTTCCTCTATATATTTTCCAGTAAAATTGCTCAATTTTACAACTTTTCTTGTAAGTTCCTAAAAACAGCAGACAAGTAGAAATAGCTAAAAAAAACGGTAGTCTACTGGTAAAAACAGTGGAGTTGGCAAGTAAGCAGATTAATCAAAATTTTAATTGGTTAAAATCCTTCATATTTTATGAAGAATAAGAGATTCGTGCTTGTTTGCAGGGGTTTTTGTAAAAGCATTGTTATTAGTCTTAACCTCTTTACTTTTGTAAGTGTTTAATCTTTTCTCCTCTTTAAGGTGTTCAACCTTGAAAATACATTTAAAGAACTTTTCTGGAAAATATTACTTGTCTATCAATTAAAAAAAAAAATACTCATAGCTGCCAACTTCTTCAAATTTTCCGGAATGTTGTTAACATTCGCCCTTTTCATCATACCATATTCTTTCTAGAATAATCTTCTTTAGCATGTAATTACAATTAAATATGAAGAAAATTACTCCTCAAAGAATATGATTTGAAAAAAGGGCATTACTAACAACATTCCGGAATCAATTAAAAAAGTTAGCAGCAATGAATACTGGAAATTTAACAAACCACTAAAACAAAGAATTCGCTAGTTTAAATATTCTTCCCTACATTCATTTATTATTAACGCAAGCATTTATCCAACACCTTCTTGACAAGACCTTCCAAATGAATTGTGGCGCCACATGATTTAGTCCATTTTTTATGCACATCCTCATATATGGATTTAGAATTATTTTTAGAATTTATTATATTTAGAATTTATTTTTTTTTCTCCTCGGTGCTTTCGTTTTATACGCTGTGGTTACAAAAATAAATATAAACCTTTTTTTTTTTTAAGTTCCTTTTTTCAATATTACCCATTTCATTCCCAATTTTTTCCCTCCATAAAACAATAAATCTTATATTTAGTCATAAATTTATTTCAAAGGTAATATATATATATATATATATACATATATTTTAAATAGGAGTAATAGCAGAGTACGGATTAATATAGCTAAGAAAGCAACTGAGCGGTGTTTATTTATGTTTAATATAACCACTGAAACTGACGCCATTAATAATCACAACTTTTCAATAAATAAAAATATGAAAATTTTGGGAAACATACATGTTGTAATTAGTTAAAATACAAATTATAAACATTAAAAAATAAAATAAAAAATGTTTCAAACACTTAATTTACTTAACCCTTTACATAGTACCAAATCACCTTATTTTTGGAAAAATAGTTTGAAACTTTTTTATTATATTTCTTTTCTGAAAGAGAAACATCTCATATTAAATTTAGCTTACTTTTGCTTAACAATAGAGAAAGTTTAAATTATAGGGACTTTGAAGTTCCAATGAAAGCCTGTAGTAAATTTAGGCTATATTGAGGAATCTTTTTGGTAGGACTTTAAAGACCCCGTGGGATACAAAGGGTTAAGCCACCTGAATATATGCATATATTTTTTAAATAATGGATTTTTTCACCAATTTAAAATTATAAACAGGTACGACGATACAATGTATTGATATAGACAATATTAACGATATATAAGGTATAGAAGTTACAATGTACTAAATTATAAATAACATCAAACACCTTTTTTTTTTTTTTTTATGGTGAGGGCATAGAATTTGCATTAAAAACACCTTTTACCGTATATAATAAGAATTTTTTTTTTTCCTTTAATCATCTCTGTAAATTTTATGCACAGATAAATTTTAATATATAGCAATAATTTACAAGTATTTGATCATCCAAAATAACTCTCACTTACCTGATAACATACTTTCAACATTCTTTAGACCAACATTTTAAATAAGATTTTAAATCTCAAGATTTTAAATAGATTTATTTGCTTATTTAAATAAGAAACTAAGTAATTAAAATAAGACATAAAAGACAAAAATCAAGAAAAAGATAATTTTATTGAAAATTATAAATATGTTTCATGTACATAAAGAAGATTTTTCTATCATTTGCATAAAAATTAATCATAATAATAATATAAAAGCACAAATATCATTAGGTAATAAAACGTAATTTTTTTGCCTTGGCTTTTGCAATACTTCTCAAATTTTTTTAGTCATTATTTGGTAATTTTTTCCAACTTAATTATTTACAAATCTAAATAGCTCTTAAACAAAAACGAAATATTTCCACAGGACTTTGTCTTCATGTACTTGGCTTTGATAGATATGATGGCAAATCACTGAAAATCGTAGGAATAGCACCATCTTTAACAATTGGTTTATTTCTTGGAACTTGATATAACTTTTCTTCTTTTTCATTAAAATATGTTACTGTTTGTATAATTTCACCAGGTTTAAAATGGAGCTCGCAAACCTTAAAATGAAAAAAAAAAAAAAAAGGGTCATTAGGATGTCGCTAAGAAGTACTTTATATGAGGTGTAAATTTCACCTCATTGCATAGGTTGCATTTAGTTAGGAAGTTGCATATATCAAAACCTTTCTTAATCTATGCATAAATTATTATATACTCGTTTATAAATTTTTATGTGAAAACAGGGCACTTTGGAATCACCTAGGAGAGGCCTTCATCCTGCAGTGGATTGATAAAGGCTGAAATTGATAATGATGATACATATATATATTATCATATTTCACTTACTTTATAATTCGTATGATTACTTTGGGTATGATTCGTATTCGTATGATTACTTACTACTTGATTACGCACGCACAAGCTTTTTTTTTAAATCGATCTGGTTTAATAGATTTTTTTTAAATGAATATATTGCTGTTAGTACACTATTGTTAAACATATTTGGAAGCTGACAACCGTATTATAAATGCTATTTATATAATTTATGTATGTTCAAACAAATACGAAACGTCCAATCAGTGGCGGATTTAAGGGGGGGGCTAGGGGGCTGAAGCCCCCCCCAAAACACTGACATTCACAATTGAATATTGCAATTGTAAATTTTTTATTGGTCTAGAATAACACTTTGAAAAATCTTAGCCCCTCCCAAAAGTCAAGTTCTGGATCCGCCACTGCGTCCAATACAGTACAGTCTATGGAAGGAATTTCTTTAAAGTGCCTTTTAACATATTTCCAGGGGTGCAGAATATGTCCGAACGCGCGAACGATGTTCGGGGGAAATTTTGAATATTTATTTTCTTAAAATAAAAATGAAAACGGAAATAAAAAAAATTTGGTGTGAAACAACCACACGACTTCCATTATCCACTATTACACGTGTTATATGCACTTTTTGGAGTTAATGTGATCAGAAGACATAGAATTGACCTAATGAAATAGACAACTAAAAATTTTCCAGTAAGAGAAAGTTAATACAGCATAAAGACATATAAAACAGAGTTTACATAGCGAGTTTAAAAAAAGAAGAAGAAAAAAGGTGGGGGGGTAGTTTTTTTTAATTATTATTTTACTGTTTGAAACACCAGTTTCCAAGATCTAAAACAGATCTAACTGATCAGGATGACTATTAATTGTCCTGTAATAACCACGTAAAGCATGAGAAAGGATACCTAAAATGGGTTTATGTAACAATTTTCAAGGAAATCGTTAGAGCCATTTTTGAGATAGTGACTTGGCATGTTCAATTGTTGACCGGAAAACAACAATTACATACAAAAGTATATTTAAAAGAGGGTTAATATTGCAACTTTGAAAAAAATACATACAGTCGTTTTGGAAGGAACGCACTTGCGAAACCTGAAATTGAGCTATTCATACAGGACGCCTATCAATTGTCCTGAACTAACCAACTATATAAATCGAAAGGACATCTAATAGAGTGTTTATACAGTAACTTTGAAGAAAATCGTTGGAGCCGTTTTTGAGATAAGGGTTTACGAACTCACTTCCGGTTTCGGATATCCCACTTCCTATTTTTCTAATTTTCACCAAAACTTAAAAAATTCATATGTTCACCAGACCTGTCTCAATTCTGAAGTTTCGTGATTCTATTTTTATTAGTTTAGGAGATATCATAGTCAGAGGACATCGCCAAAAAACACATTTTTGGACTCAGGCGACCTTAAAGCATGTAAATCAGGTGAAATCTTGATATCGATTTTTTGGACCGAATACAATGCTTCCATTACCTACGGCAGTCGGGTAATGGAGTAAAAATATACTGAAAAAACAAAATTTCTAATATTAAACAACAAATTGGCAGCTGTTTTCTTCTGTTACAAGTGTATTTTTTTTTTTAAATACCTATTACTTACATCCCCTGCCCCCCCCCCCCCCCCCCCACACACACACACCTAAAGTTAAGTATTTGAAGTTCGGTGATATATATTTAGTGATTCATTCAAGCTAGAGAAAATACCAAATCTCCAACTCTTTTTTTTTTTTTTTTTTTTTTTTAATTGACTAAAATGCTACAAGAATAATAATCCAGTTCACATAAATAAACAAACACTTTAATGACCGCGGATGGGAAAAATTACGTATTTGTTTACTTTAGCCGATAAGAAAGGGGGGGGGGGAGAAGGGAAGATAGAAATAGGAAAAACATTTTTTTTTTTTCATAGTTTTGAGTCCGATTCAGTTTCGATTGTGCAATCAATTGCCCCGCCCCCCCCCTCTTCCTCGCAACCAAATTCCGCGCGTACACACACAAAATAATAATAATATTAAGAATAATAAATAAAACAGAAGAAAGAAAGAAAAAGCACTTGAGCAGTTAGCTGTGAGTGATAAAACGTAAATTTTTGAATGAGTTGGTTCTTTTTGTGTCTTAAATTTTAGTTTTCACATAAGAATTTTAACACTTAGTTAAAACTTCTGTTGTTCTTTTATGGATGTTTATAGAAGCCCAATCATTTCATATTAATTGTTATTAATCTAAACTTATGCTTAATCTTTTTTATATTATTTTTTCAATTTAAAATTATTTTGCATTACAGTTAGACACATACTATTCTTTAGTTTTTTTTTTTTTTTTTTTTTTTGTATTCAATAGAAGAAAGCATTGGATTCGTAAACATTTTCGGTTTTTGATGGATTTACGCGTTTTGAGAGCTCGAGAACATGTTTTGACAATAGAAAATGTTTGTATGTGACAAAAAGTTTTGTGGCGACTGTATCTCAGGAACTACTGCACAGAATTGCATATAAATTAATATACGGATGCACCTTGACATAAATTAGTGTCTATCAACTTTTGGTGCCAATCGCTCAACAGATGACGCTGCTCTACAGCAATTTCAGAAAAGGCTATATCTTAGAAACTAATGCACGAAATTGCATATTAATTTATACGCAGATGCGCCTTGTCATAAGTTAGTGTCTACCAACTTCTGGTGCCAATTGCACGACAGGTGGCATTGTTATACATCGATTTCTGCAATTTCAGGGAAGGCTCTATTTTAGGAACTACTGCACAGAATTGTCTGATAGCTGGTGATTCTGTCATTCAGCTTTTGAGCACTATTTTCTCAGACTATATGACTCGTTTTGTCGAAGGTTAAAATCATTTTGTATCTTTATAGTAATTTGTCTCATTTTTATAGCATATAACTTATATTTTTTCAGTTTGTTCAGTGAAACAAATAACATGAAATTAAGTACATATTTTTAACAAGATACCTTTGTTTATAACGAATACTTAATAGTATCTAATAATTTAAACTCATATTATTTTTGATTAAATTTATTCTAAAGGAAAATATATATATATATATATATATATATATATATGATATCAAAATTTTAATAACTAAAAATATCAACCTTTAAAAACAATCATCAATCATTTGAATGAAACAAGTAACATGAAGTTAAATCTATTTAATTTTAACTAAGACATCTATTATTTATCGCTAATAATTAATATTGTACACAAGAACAATTTAAAAATTGAGAAAAGAATATAGTATGTGATATTAAATTCATATCATTTTTGCTCAAATTTGTTCTGAAAAAATTGTTATCAAACATTTAATAATAAATGAAGACATTTTTTATTACATGCAATTATCAACCATTTCCCAAAAATATTTAAATTATAAAGATATATTTATTTATTTAGAACTGGAAAAAATAAATAAATAAATAAATAAATAAAAAATAGAACAAATAACAGATAAACGAGGAACCTTTTAATTTTTTTAATTCATCTCATTAAAATTTTTAAATATAAAAAAGTATGAATATTATTCTTGTTCGGAGATAAGATAGATAAAATGCAGCAAAAGATAATTTAAAAACATACCTTATAATTCGGAGTTATTCAAAATCCTTATAAATAGCATTTTTCCATATCTTTTTCGAATTTTTATCTCTTGGAATCCAAATACCTTCTGAACCACCTTTAAGGGAAAATAAAGCGTTACTATTCTGTGAATATAAATATGAGCTTAATGTTAAAAATATATGTAAAAAACTATAGTTCAGACAAATTAAAATACTTATTTTTATAATACAACGATACGCAAAACTAAGATTTATAATAACGTATTTTAAAATTTATACGTTTTAAACAACTTTATAAATTAAAACAAATTCTAAATACCATTGATATTGTTAGAAGATTGCTAAAGCTTAGAATTTTACAATTTTACAATTTACTATTCTAACAAAGCTTTACAATAAATATATATATATATATATACACAATAAATAAAGTATTTAGCACTTACTTTTGACCGTAAACTCGATTCGCAGATAATTAAAATCTCTCGGTCTATTTCACTAGCGCTTCAATGTTAAGCTCGATCCCTACGAAGTGGATCATTCTATTTAATTTGCAGGTAAATCGGTAGACAGAGGGATGGGAACCTTTGCTAGCGATTGCGCGCGCGAGGTGTGAGTGTTTACGATTTTGATTTGGCTCGTGGTTGTTGCTTATTGCTTGATTCTTTCTTGACAATTTTAAGTTCATCTTGACTCCTGTCAAAGATTTGATTGACGAGATAATTTTTTTTTTCATTTATCGCAAAAAAAGCTCTCTCTAGTGTTGTCGGGTGATCGAAAGTAAATTTCTGCAAACAGTTCTCAAATTTCTTCAAGTCAAGGCGATATATATACATATTTTTACTTTCCGAACACTATAGTAAGGAAAGTATTGTAATCATGTCAAAAATCCGAATATCAGATTTTGATGTTTCTATACGTTTCGAGGTCCCCTGTGTCCGTTTCCACTATTTTTGAGAAGATGTATGTATGTGTGTGTGTATGTGTGTATGTCTGTGAGTGAACACGCTAGCGTCTAAACGCTTTGTTCAAATAAGCTGAAAGTTGATACGTATATTGTAAGTCACCATAGTACGAACCCTATAGATTTTGGTGAATCTAGCACTTATAGTTTTTTTACAGGGACACAAAGAAAAATTCTTTATCATTATGGCCTATGGGACCAAAATCTTAAAAGTGCGATAGCATCTAAACGCCTTATTCAATTGAGCAAAAACTTTATACCCATATTATAGGTCACAGATGCTGAATCTGTATAGATTTTGGAGAATCTAGCACTTATAGTTTTTTTACAGGGACACAAAGAAAAATTCTTTATCATTAAGGCGTATGGGGCCAAATTTTTAAAAGTGTGATAGCGTCTAAACGCCTTATTAATCTGAGCAAAAAAATTGTACACACGTTATAGGTTGCATTTGCACCAACTGTATAGATTTTGGTGAATCTAGCATTTACAGTTTTTTTACAGGGACACAAAGAAAAATTCTTTATCATTATGGCCTATGAGACCAAATTTTTAAAAGTGCGATAGCATCTAAACGCCTTATTCAATTGAGCTGAAAATTTGTATGAATATTATAAATCACTGTTGCACTAACTATAAGCATTTTGGTGAATCTAGCATTTATAGATTTTTACAGGGACACAACGAAAAATTCTTTTTCATTATGATCTAAGGGCTCAAAGTTCAGAAGCGTTAAATAAAACCTCGTGTGATATATGGAGAAAACAACACTCTATTATGGTTTTCTCTCTTTTGTTTGTTTAGCAATTCCTCTTTCTTTATTTTATCTACAAAACTGTTAGTTACTCAATGTTCGGAAAGTCGAGTGGAGTCACTCCAGATTTTTTTTTTTTTTTTTCAAAAGAAATTTCAAACTGAATTTTTTTTTTTTAAGTTTAAAAATATTTACCAAATTTAAGCTCACATATATATTGAGTAAACTAAACAATAAATTTATTATAATTATGATTATTTTATTATTATCCTTTTTTTGGAAGTATCTATGTCGCAACATGAAGGTTAAAATCTCAGTTCTTGACATTTCAAATTCTACTATCTAAATCAGATTGACAATATTTTTTATGAAATTGTGGTTATTGGTGTTTTTGAATACACTTACAAAGATGTACAATTAAAAATTTTCACTGCACACATCACACACTCAACTGCATTTTTACTTTCTTCTACATGTAATATAGAGAAAGTATTGGATTCGCGAAAATTTTCGACCTCCGTTTTTTGACGGATCTACACGTTTTGGGATATCCTGAACACGAATTGATAGTTTTTAAAAAATGTCTGTGGTTTCTTGTTTTCACCGTATATCACGAACCAATGAATGAAATTCAATCAAACTTGGTATATAGTTGGACCCTGGCGGGGCATTGTGCTAATTAGATTTGGGAATCAATTGCCCAGCAGGTGGCGCTGTGATCGCAAAATTTCTTATTTTTCACCGTATCTCACGAACCAATGAATGAAATTGAACCAAACTTGGTATATAGTTGGACCCTGACATGGAATGGTGCTGATTAGATTTGGGAATCAATCGCCCAGCAGATGGCGCTGTGATCGCATTTTATGTAAACTTTTAACATTGCAGTATAGGACAAAATTTCGTATAAATGTACATAATGAGTGTTATTTTAAACTTGTGAGTGTAAAATTAATATGAATTATTGATAACAGTAGTAGTTAACTAGGAAAAAAATTTTGTGCATGTGGGGGCACCGGTTCCCCCCCCCTAGGGGGTAAGTCCCCCCCCCCCCGGGGAAGTAAATTTTCAAGATGGGTATCTTTCGAAAGGTCTCGTTGATAATAGTAATAGTTAACTAGGAAAAATATTTTGTGCATGTGGGGGCATCGGTCCCCCCCCCAACTGAGGGGGGGAGTACCCTCCCGGGAGGGGCAAAGTTTCAAGATGGGTATATTTCGAAAGGTCTCGTCAATACCTTTAAAACGAATGGTTGAACCATAAATATGTGATAATTTAAAACAATGTTATCGATTTTTTTTACTTTTAACAAATAAAAACTTAGAATTTTTTTTTTTTTTTTTTTTTTTTTTTTTTTTAACGAAATTTAACCAAACTTGGTATTTAGTTGGTCCCCGACATAAACTGGTACTGATTACATTTGGTGATCAATCGCTCAACAGGTGGCGCTGTGATCTTATGTTTTCTAAATTTTTAACATGGCAGTATAGGACAAAATTTCGTATAAATGTACATAATGAGAGTTATTTTTGACTTGTGATTGTAAAATTAATATAATTTATTAATAATAGTAACAGTTAACTAGGAAAAAATTTCTGTGCATGTGGGGGGGAACGCTTCCCCCCTTGGGAGTGAAGTACCCCACCCCCCCGGTGGGGTAAATTTTGAAGATGGGTATCTTTCGAAAGATCTCGTCAATACCTTTAAAATGAATGGTTGAATTATAAATCTGTGATAATTTAAAACAAAGTTATCGATTTTTTTTTTACTTTTAACAAAAAAAAAAAAATTACAAAAAACATTGTAATTTTTTTTTTTTTTTTTTTTTTTTAATATTGTTACTGATTGAATATGTATTACTTTTAACAACAACAAAAAAAAAAAAAACCTTAGAAAAAAAAAAAAAAGTTTTTTTTTTTTTTTTTAATTATTATTGTTACTAATTGAATATGTATAGGAAAATTTAGAAGAATGTCTTGTGGTGGCCACAACATACTAGTTTTTTTTAATATTGTTACTGATTGAATATGTATAGGAAAATATAGAAGAAAGTCTTGTGGTGGCCACAACATACTAGTTTTCTTTAATTGTGACTGGGGAGTAAACATTTTTTAAGTTTTCCTGAATTTCTTTGTACAAGGAAATCAACTTGCACTGCAAAATATAGGAAATAAATATAGTTCAAATTTCTTCAAAACATGCTTTAAATCATCTATATACTTATAGTTGCAACTTTTGAAAAAGATAAGGATTGAAAAGTGTGAATTGATTAAATAAAAATTACAAGAAAATACAGTTCTGAGTCGCCTTTTTTTTTTTTTTTTTTTTTTTATTGCCCTGTCTGTCAAAAGAAAGAAACAATTTGTACTTGTTTATGTTGACATAGAATGTTTTACATTCATTGCATGTATTGTAGCTAATCTTAAAGCATTACATTAAAACTTGTTTTGAGGTACACCATCTTTTCACTAATTAAAACTAAGTTCTACATTACCCTCCTTTTCTTGCATTAAGTATAATTTAATGTATGGTTTATTCACTTTTTTTTTTTTTTTTTTTTTTTTTAACATGAATGTAAATAGAAACAAAATAAAGTCATTTTCGTTTATTAATATAATATTAATTATCTTATACTTGCTATTTAGTAATATTTGGAAAAGCTTTCATAAATATTGCTGTTAAAATTTACCAAGTGCATGAAGATTTTGTCAATTTTTACCTGAATTGCCTGAATTCAGATTCTCATAGATATATAAGGGGAGGGGGAGAAAAAGAAGAAACCATTTTCGTGCATACGTTAAGAGGTAAAAAAAACAAAACAAAAACAAAACAAAAAAAAAAAAAAAAAAAACTGAGTCCGAAATTGAAATTTATCGTAATTCTATTGAACCTAACCTGAATCTCTTCTCCGACCGTCCTATTAGCTCAGTGCATTTGCATTTATCTCCAAAAATAAGTGATAATAAAAAAAAAAAAAAAAAAAAAAAAACGAAGTCGGAAATCGCAATCTATCGTATCTCCCCTTCTGCTTCCTATCCCTCCGTTTACGGTCTGTCTTACCTGCAAATTAAATAGAATGATCCACTTCGTAGGGATCGAGCTTAACATTGAAGCGCTAGTGTCTATTTCTAAAATGAAAATTATCACAAATATGGAAATGGAACCGAAACAACATCAACGGATCCACGATTTCAGACTTCTAAGTATTTGGATTTCGAATTCTGCGATTGCATTATCCCGCCAAATTTGATAGGTTAAATTATTCGATTTCGGTTGACTAACTCAAGTTGTCAGAAGGAGACAAAAAAAAATAAACAAAAAAAAATAAAAAATAAAAAAATAATAATGCTGAGCTTTTGGACTAGCCAAACAAATTTTTCTTAGTCAATTGACAAAACAGGAACAATTTATTTTTATTCTCTCATCTGACTAACCGGTCAAATTTGAGGAAAATGAAAACTGTACCTGGGAAATTAGTCATCTGACAAGTTTTAAAGGCAAAACGGATCATCAGACGAAACACATTAAAGATACATGGTAAAATAAAACGACTTTTGTGTCTCGTGACTAAATGGGATTGTCAGGTAGTGGTTTGATTGTTTAAAATGTTGCGTAATTTTGTGCAAATTTGTCAATATACTAGGAAGACGTGTACTATGACAAAGATAACACGTTTCTTGACAAGTTTCGATTTTCCATTTTTCTGTGTGTACTGGTAAATATTTAAGTAGTATAGTTTGTTATGAATGTAATTAAAAAAAAATCTTAATCTATTCAAAATTTTATTATAGCTTAACATTTTGTAATTTATATATTATATATACTAGAAACTTAATGAGCAAATTAATTATTTTCAAATTCTGTTTTAAGAATTTTTTCAATCCGTAGTTTAAGTGATTTATCACCTAATTTTGAAAAAATTACAAATATTTGCATATGATTATCCTATTATTTGTCATTTTTATGAAAATAAAGGAAAAATTTTTTGTTGTTGCAATCACCTTTTAAAATAGAACCAATTTTGAAAGTTAACAACGTATCAGCATGAAAACAATGTAAATACAAAGAATATTTTTGATAAACAAATGTCATATAAAATACAAGTACCTAAATAAATAACTCATTTAATATATATATTAAAAAAAGAAAAATATTTTTTTTTATTTTTTGTGTTTATTTTTACGCTTTCCGATAGATGGAGCCAAAACGATTATTTGATATTCAGTATTTCAGATGGAAGAGAAGAAATTCGTCCGCGAAACTGCCGCATCACGGTATTTTCGGAGTAAAAAATAGTTCGATTTTTAAACTGAGTTATAAAAAAAACAAGAGTTTTCCTAGGGAAAAGGGAGATGTCAGGCACATCAGATAAAAGCGATTAATATCATATATAAATTTAACTAAATTCGCTCGAGCCATATTCGAGAAAAAATTCTTACACATTAGTCCGTCCATTTATAACTTAAATGAGCCAATTCATATCTCAAAAAATATTGCACGCAGAAATGTAGCGATTTCAGGGTAGGATCAGACAGAAGGTGAAAGTCTATTTTGAAAATATCAAAACATAACCTCCTATATTTCCTGAGATATTAAGTGTCGGCTTTCAGCGGTTTGTTTGATCTTAAAATTCTTGTATATATAAGTGTCGCAGTTTTCGTTCGTTTTTCCGTTTCCGCTGAGTGTCGTGGCGTTCGTTTGTTTTTGCGCTTGCGTCACTAGAAAAACTGCCGTTTTTCATCATATGGGGACTATGTCGTTTGGGCTCCTCGGTACTTGGGGTATGTTTCATTCCCTCCCCCCTCTTAGAGATAAGTCTCCTTAATCCTTTAATCTTCTTACCTTTTCTTAAAACTGCAATTTGCAACCCTATTTGGCGAGTTTCTTTTAGCTAAAAGAGAAAGTTGGATTTGATCCTTTTACTTGTAAATAAGGAAATACAAGTGTATTTTCAATATTGCATACAGTGCAAACTTTATAGTGTTATAGTTCGTAAAATATGAATGTGAAATTTCTAAACATTACATTATTAAAAAAATAACAAATAAATAAAATCACGCCAACTTTAGTGATAAAAATCTCCAAAAGGTAACTATATTCTTTTCCCTGACCAGGAAAATTCTCACCTCTCTCCCTCTCCCCTTTTTACTACTTGAGGAGGGGGATGAAATTATCTAATGGTTGGGGTCAGGAGCCCAAACGTCATGCTCTCACTATATGTAGTGCTTTGTGTCACGTGAATTTTTAATGATTGATCTTTTCCACACAAATGTTTGCCATTGTTTCATTCACTGTAGGCCTATGTGTGCAACTTACGTATGCATAAAAATTTCAGTTGAATATTTTGAAAATTAAGAAAAATGTATAAAATTATAGTGAGTAGCATTTAATTATATTCTAAAAGTTGTTCAGTGATACGAGAGATTTTACAAAATGTGTAGAGTACAAAACCTTGACATGACGCTGAACAAATGCAGTAAAGTAATTAAACATGAATATTAAAATGAATAATATTATAGTTTTAAAAAATTAAAGAACACGCTTTTATATAAATGTGAACTAAAAAGCACAAAATATCTATCTTAGTATTAAAATGCAGGGTAAGAGAAAATCGTGTGAGTGATACACCATAATATTTACATACATTTAATTCTTTAATTAAAATAATTTAGAATTAAACAAAAACCATTTTTAAAAAGCCTCCCCTGACTGGGCTCGAACACTAGACCTTTAGGTTCGTAGCGCGGCTCTTTACCTCACAGCCACGGCGTTCACTTACGGAATGTCTTTTTTTTTACAATATAGATTTTTTGTTTGCTCCAAGAGCGGTTACAAACATACATACAAACATACATACAAACAAACATACATACAGGTGAAGCTAATAAAAAAGTGTTAAATTAAAAAAAAAAAAAAAAAAAAAAAAACCATACAGCTGTTATGGTAATGTTAATAAACCGTCATCAGTGTAGCATAGCAAAACGGATTAAGGCTCCTATATGAAAACAGAGAAATGGGTTAACGTGCCGGATTAATAGACAAAATGTAAAAGCCAATTTTAAATGATTTAAAATGCTTCCTTTTTCACAACAAAAGGACAAAATAATAAATACATAAAATAAAAACTGAGTTGCAGGAAAATTATATGCTAAATAATATATAATAATGCCTATACACAATTACGATATGATAATTCCAAAAATGTCGTTTAACAATTACAGCAGTCAACAAAGAATTGTTATAAACATGCAGTGGAAAAATGTTTCAAACCACTCTAGATGAAATTAATGTGCAACTAGAAATATGTTCCATTTATACATTAGAGGGAACAAATAGATTAGTTCCGTTAAAAACGTAGTTAGTTAATAGAAGTAAAACAAAATTAAGTGTTCATTTTTTACATTTCATAATTAGTATTTAGTATGTTCAGCTTTAGCTTATCAAAAATTTCTTACCGTTTTATAAAAAAGAAGTTGTACATCTTAAATTTTTGTACGCCTTATCTTGATAAATATGGTAAATTAGAAAGTTGTAACACAGCAGCATCATTACAAAAATCGAATAACCATATCGTTAAAACTAAGTGAGTGCAAAAGTGATAAGCAATTGAAAATTGAATGCTATGCATAGCGACCATATAGTAGAATGTAAATGTAAATCTGTAACGTTTTATACAACAATAAAATGTATTATAACATTGTAATTATAGTAAAACTCTTTTTGCGTGTTTGGGATAGGTTTACAATTCAATCATGTATTATTCGGATTTTTTGTTTTTTAATCTAATATTCGGATTTTCATTTTTACTTTCTCTTACCCATAAGGAAGAGAAAGTATTGTTTTAGGGTCAAATTTTCGAACGTGAGTTTTTGTTATATCTACATACGAAAATCATGTTTTTAGCGAATGGTCTGTGTGTCTGCCTGTCTGTGTGCCTGTATGTGTGTTATCAGCATAGCTCAAGAACAAATAATAGCAGAAAGTCCAAACTTGTTGTCCTAAATGTGTATGATGTAGGAATGCTACACTAAGCTTTTCGTTGAGATGAAGCAAATGGTTCGTGTACAGGGACGCTCAAGAGAATTCAAATACATTACGTCTATGGGGGAAAGTGCTGGTAAATACAGTTTAACATCGATACACTGCACTAAATCAAATGAAACGAATATATATATATATTATATGCGTAAAAACATATCTCATGTAGAATATGGTAGGAAAATTTCACTGTTCATTTACAGGGCTACACAAAAGAACTAGATAAAAAAGCGACAATAGTTGAAAATTGATGGAAGTGTATTTCAGGCTGAGCCATGTATTATTACTATAGGATTATATTTAGGTGCACCATGTGGTCTGTATATAATATTCGAAAGATATACAGGGTTGCAAATATTTAAGCGATAACATTCTTTTTTGTTGTTAGTGAATGTGCTTTATTAATAATATTTTGCCAATTCCAGGAATGCTGTTCGGGAACTGAAAGGAATTCCTCATAGAGATATGGTAAATAATGTATGTTTTTAAGCTAAATTTTTATCGCTTGGTATTTGTATATTTACACGTTTTGAGGCTTCCTGATTACCTTAATCAAAGCTTTTTAACGTTTGATCTTTGTCTAACGTCAGAATAATTTTAGGAGATCCAAATGTTGTATTTTGAAGTTAATATAAGTTTGTTGCCGGAAAAGTTTGATCAAGATTGGTAAGTTTCAAGGAATGTTGCGTGTGAAAATTGTCTGAATAATTTTAAGTGAACTTTTAATATTACTAACAGATTTAAATTCTATATAAATGTAGGTGCATTAATGAAACAGGGGGTTGAGGGGAGCGGTAGCCCCCCCCCTCACACAGAGCTAATTATCATATAAAACTCTTTCGAAGCCTAATTTGAATTGTTTAACACAGGTTTACATAACAGTACTCGTTATCTTACCTCTTAATCTCAAACCTGTATTTATAGTACTAAATTTCAGGGTAAGAGAAAGTCGTGTGAGTGACACACCAGATTATTTTACTTGGAAAAAATATGCATGCAAATATGTAATTTATTTTGTAATTTATTCTCTCTCTCAAATCAATGTTCTAATAAATTAGTCCTCAGACTGTTTTGATTTGTTTCACAAAATCTGCATTTAATTTCTATTAACAGATAAAAATGTTAAACTAAAAAAATTGAAAATATTTTTTTACACAAGATATTAAATTTGAAACGTATTCTAAATCTTAAGTGTACGTTCTGCATATTTGTAGATTTATTTTTTTTCTATATCAAAAGCAATCCCATTAAAAAAAAAAATATATATATATTTTATAAAATATCTGTCTGTATGCATATTTTTTAATTATATATCTAAATAGTGATATTGTATAAAATGTAAAAATTCTAGGGCTGTTTGTGACTTACAGTTCACGTAGGCAAATCACAGTTTATCTGAAATTTTTTGTAAAAAATGAAACAAAATCAACTGCTTTTTCTTAAATAATCACAGATCTACGGTTCCACCATTCGTTTTCAAGATATTGTCAAATTCTTTTGGAAAAAACCTCTATTTCGAAATTTGTACCCTTGGTAGGAAGCGATGCTTCTACACATTGAAAAATTTCTTTCTAGATAGCCAGTACTATCATAAATAATTGTTTTAAAGTTCACAATATTTCGTTAAAAATAATTTTAATTGTGCACAATAATGCGAAATTTCGTCCTATGCTGCCATATGACAAAGAAAAAAATAAATGAAAAAGCGGTACTACCAGCGCTACCTATTGAGTGATATGCAGCAAATTAAATCGAGGTCAAACATAGAAACTTATGTTAAATCCTGTTCATTGGTTTGTGAGATACCGCATCTAAAAAACCTTGGATTCACCCATGCACACTCAGACTCACTGACGCCCATTTTCAGAAAATGGTTAAATCATGTTCGGTACATTATAAATAGTGTAAATTCACCGAAAACGGGAAGTTGGAAATTTTCGCGAATTCAATTCTTTCTTTTGTGTATATAGATGAAAATAATAATTAATATCTACATTTCAGGGTTCTCAGCAGTCGCTACTTTGAATACCACTTTTTTTAAATAGTAATAGTCATTAATAGTTTGTAGTACGTGTCTTCGAGAGAATAATACAAAAATGACTTCATAAAAAAAGTAGTATTCAAAATAGTGACTGCAAAGAACTCTGACATTTTCTACTATCAATGAATTAACTTTTCTACTTCATGTTGAAAAGGACTGTGAGAATAATTCAAAAATAGGTAACACTTGACTAAAATATCGAAGGCTTTTTCAATTTATTAATACTAAATCTGAATTTCTGAGAATCAGTTAAAAAGTAGTTGAAGTATAAATTATTTTTGGAAACCCATTAGTCAGCCTCTGCAACGAGAGTTGCAGAAGATAAAGCTAAGAAATTTAGAATAAAGATTTGCTGATTTACTTAATTTCGTAGAGTTCAACGTGCTTTTCTTTGACCTAAAAGATAATTGTATCGATTTTTAATAGCTTCCTTTAAAATTGAAAAATATTCTGAATTTGTCGTGAATTTGTGAATGTTTCTCTATCGATACTTATTTTACAATTCTTTATTTTCTAATACTATTTTCCCTTTTTTTTTAATAATTATAATTATAAGTAGTCCCGTGTATTATCTATAAAGAATATGCACACCCAACACTGTACTTAAATTTAGCATTAAAAGGAAAAAAAAAAAAAAAAAAAAAAAAGAAGGGCTATGACAGAATTGTAAATGCTTTTTGAATCACTACCAAATATAGCATTAATATATACTTGTGAATATGCATTTCAGGAGCCTCAATGCATATGGGTTGTTCGATAAATAATGTCATTTTTTTTTTCATGTTTTTCAAAGTGAATTTATTCATATTAACAACAAACATTAATCAATGATATATTGACCATTTTGTTGGATGACCTTTTGCCATCTTTCGGTAAGTTGAAAAATTCCACTTTCAAAGAAGCCTTGGTTTTTAGAAGCGAAGGTTTTAAAAAACGACATTATTTATCGAACAACCCAGTATATATACATATATTATTATTCTTATTATTACTATTATCATCATCATTAACAACTCACTACATATACGTTTCTGAGGGAGGGCTACTGCCCCCCCTCAGCCCCTCTTTATCTGTATATATATATAAATTACGTGTCACGATGTTTGTCCGGGGTAAACTCCTAAACTAAGGAACCGATTTTAATGAAATTTTGCACACTGTGTGCAGTTTGGTCCAACTTGAGAGATAGGATAGTTTTTATCTCAATTTTTTGTCACAATATTGTTTTATTGCAATTATTTGTTAATTATAGACCTTTATTAAAGTTGCTCCAAAATATCTGTGAGTTCCATTAATTTAATTGTTGCCAAAAAAAAAAAAAAAAAAATACGAGTTCATTTTCTTTCGACATAAAAATAAATACATTTATTAATCAAACGTGAACGTTAAAAAATTATAAAAAGTTAAATTATGCATCTCACGAAAATTGACGTCATAATCAATTTAAAGATTTTATACACATTGATAAAGTGCTAATGTAGTTCTATCATAGATATAGTAATATATATAGATCTCTCATCCCCATGTTATCGTACAAAGATTTTTGATGCCGAAAAAAAAAAAAAAAATAAAAAAAAAAAGCTTTGGAAACAGCCATTAAGTGGTATTGAAAAAAAAAAAAGGAAAGAAAGAAAGAAATATGAATTTGAAACTGTATCTGGAGTCTTCCATTCCCCTTTAGCAAATAAATTATTCATAAATTTCATTTGCTAAAATATTAGTATGTATTCCCGTGTGTATTCACTCGGGGAAAGACGGCCATATCTTGGTAAAAACGTCGTCTTTTCCCAAATGAAAAGGAATAACTTTTTTCTCCCCAATGATCACTCTATTCTATATATGCTATACTATATCTATGAGTTCTATACGCAAGCGAAGTGTGACTCACTGACCGTCTGTGCAGCCAAGAAAAAGATTTCCTATGTTAATTGCCCACTGGATTTTTTGTAAGAAATTATTAAAAATCGAGGAAATTTATTTCCCGATTTTAATCCTTATATTTGGGTATAGATATGTATTAGTTATCGCGGGTGTTAGATTGAATTATTTTGCTGTCAAATTGACAAAATTTTAATTTTAAATTTCAAAACTCTGTCGACTTTGGCTTTTTTTTATTATTATTATTGTTATTTGGCGATCAAAAGCGTAACACGAAAATATACATGCCAGATGTATGCATTGTACGAAATGTAATATGTATTATTCATTGTACGTATGCATGACATGTAATATGTATTGTACGAAATATTGTTTCATATTATTCATTACTCTTTTAATATAAGTTGTTGAAATAACAATGATTTTTGAAAGGAATTAAATATTTTCGCCAGATAATTTGGCGATATTCTTTTTTTTTCGCCAAGGATGACAGAAATGAAATCTATTCCGCTGCAAAATATTAGTATCTTACATCAGATATTTTACTTAGACATTTGAAAACAAATTTGACTTCTAACTATGATAGAATATTTATCATTTTCCTTTTAATTAGTATATTATTAGTACATTAAAATTTAAAAGCATGGTATATAAAAAGTTTTTTTTTTTTTTTTTTAATCTTATAATTATTCTTATCTTAATCCTCAATGTTTCCCATCTTTATTAACTTGAATTTACTATTAAAATTTTAACATACTCAAAAACTTCTCATCACTTCGTTAAAATACACTAAACTTTTCCAAAATCTTTTTCTATTTAAAATGATACATGTATTTACTTTAAATGTCCAATATTTCATAAGATTTCCAATTTTAAAGTTTTAAAATATTTATCAAATTTACTTATTTTTCTGGTTTAGCCTTATTGTTTTCCTTTTTATAACTACAGCTGTTGCCCTCTTTAAAATATTTAAAATGATGAGGTCATTTTAGAGTAAAATTATCCATTATAGCATATATTATATTTCACTCCTCCATAAAAATTGATTTTAAAATCGTCTGTTTCTTTTATACTCTTATTTTAATAGAATTTTAATAGAATTTAATTTATATATTAGTCATTTTAGCAATTTTATCCAAAGTAGCATTAGAAATAATATATATCACTTCTCCATTAAAATTTATAGGACCCTACAATAAAATTAATTTGTGCTTAATATCAACACTACGAAAATTTTTATCAATCGCTTCCAAATTTTGACCTAAGTTTCAAATCTCAACCCTGTGGGTTTTTACATCGGCTACAACGTTTTCGTCTTTGTTCGTAAATAATAATTTGACTGTACTAAATAGTTTACAGCCGTATAATTCAACGTATAACTTAGTCACAGCAACGCGTGGCCGGGTCTGCTAGCAACTATATATATATTTCCTTGAAACTCATAGCCTTGTGTTAATTCCTTGTAACTCATAAATATTTGTAACAAATTTGATGCGAAATCATTAAATAGCATATCGAAATATTTTCGCGTGGCCCTGTAAATTAATTACCAACTCTATGGTTACCATTTTCTCCAGAAATCGTGCTTTTAAACATTTTAATAATATATGCTTTTTTCACTGTGTTTAATGGCGCGTAACCATGTTAAAATGCGCTTGTAAGATATACCGTCTATAGACCATAATGGTACGAAATTCTTTTGTATGTGCTAGTACACGAGTCGCATTGATTATGTACACCGATAAAAATTTCCCAACTAATTCATTGTAGTTCATTAATGTTTAAACCAAATATGACATAATTTGAATGATTACAGAATGTCATTGCATTCTTTTTGTGTGATCCTCCGAATAAATTATTTAGTCTATAGATACTTTTTCCTAGAGAAAACATGCTTTAAGGATCTTAGTAAAATATGTTAAATCTATAATGTTTAATTCAGAATAAACGTGTTAAAATGCGCTTAAACAGAAATCTATTCATAGGTTCTAATGTCACGGAATTCTTTTGTGTATCCCTATAAATGAGCTATAAACATAATATAATCAGTATACGTTATGCAACTTATTCTATCTAAATCAGGAAAAAATGTTGGAAATTTGACATAATTTGGATCATAACGTGATATTTTCGGAACACTTTTGTAAAGTTTTGTACATTAATTATTATGTCTAAACATGTTTTTCTACAGAAAATATGATTTTAAATGTCTCAATAATGTATGTTGATACTTCATTTTGTTGAATGTTATGCAACCATGTTAAAATATCTTTAAACGAAATTCTGCCCATAGGCCGTAATGTTAAGAAAACTTTTGGTGTGTCCTTGTGCACAATAAATAAACAATATAGATACTAAAACTTATACTGCTATTTCTGAATGGCGTTTTGAACATGTGTACCAATTTGGAGGATAATTGAAGGATTTTTTAGGTCGCTCTTGTGGTACATACGTATTCTGTTTATCGGTCGTAATGATAAGAAAAATTTTGGTGTGTTCCTGTGCGTGAACTACGAATAGAATACACACCCAAAACTATACAGCTAATTCAGTGTGGGTCATGAGCACGTGTGCCTATTTGTAAGTCAATAGAGTGATTTTTGCGGCTGCTGTCAGAGACATACATACAGACAAACAGACAAAAGTATTTTGAGCCATCACATGGAGACCTCCACTGACGTTTCAACAATGAATTCTTTTGATATATACTTTTATATATACTTTTCCTATATACTTTTTCCTATATACTTTTTATACCATATTCTATGTGAAATATGCTTTACTGCCCTTAAAAACTATAAGTCGATAACATTTTGTTTATTGCAGTCTAAAGTTGTTAAACTGTAGCTACGAGAAATTTCAATCTTAATTTCAATATACTTGTTTACTTTTGCAGTACCCTGTAGACGGTCCATTTTCCCGATTTTAATAAAAACAGTTTAAAGTAGCCCTGTGAGCTGGCATAGAACTCTTTAAAAGTTTAAATTTTGTTCATTTCTGTGATCTGTATCAACATTTTGTGCATTTTGTTTCCTCCTCTCATATCGTTAGTTTTGTCTTTTCCGTCTGAAACCTACTCGAGCAGTGTGGTCTTTTTGAAAAAAAAAAAAATGTTGGCACATATTTGTAGTAAATTTGCTTTTATACTGTTCTTTATTAAAGTATGGTTTTGACTTATAATTTTGTTTTTCGTGAGAGGAAAATCTTTTATTTTTTAGAGAAAATTTTCTTTTCTTGTTATACATATAACCGCACTGCTTACTAGTATGACCATTCTTCGGATCTTTCTTGCATGTTAAATGATTTCCTTTCTCTATGAAAAAAATATTTTTTTTCCAAAATGTCATTAGCACAAGAATTATTCCTGTTATAAAAATTGTTGAAATTGATTGCAGTTACTTTCATGGTAGTAAATAAAAATTAGTAGACAAAGGAGTGCGTGTGCAGCGCGCGTTTACATGGTGTACTGATGCGTTGGGGACCGGGATCTATTACATCGCAGGCGGGAAATTCGCTGACGAAAACCCAATTTGTGGTTTTGATCAATTTCAATAGAATGTTTTAAAATTTTTTTTTATTTTTATCTGGTGATACTTGTTAAGGATTTTTATATGGTAATTTATATGATAATACCACATGCATTGGGGACCGGTACACGCTACACTACAGGCAAGAAAGACGCTAACGAAGGCAGCGGAAACGCAGTATGAGGTTTTGACTGATTTTAATGAAGTGTGTTTGAAATTTTTGAATAGATTTTTTTAAAATAGATTTTTATATTAATAAGTGATATGGAATTTTAAGAATTCATTTAAATCTAGTGACCAGCTAATCGATCAAAATCTGCTAAGTAATTTAATATATCTGAGAAATAAATACACGGCTTTTAAATATTTCTAAAATAATTTGCTATTCATTTGCCAATCTGTATACTGATTACTTCAACAACAACAACAAAAAAAAAAAAAAAAAAAAAAAGATTTCTTAAATGTACTCTAAAATTATTATTCATAGATATTACCTTATTTTTTTTATCCTTTATGTTGAAAGCAATTATTTATATTCATATTTGTATAACAAAAACAGAGATAAATTTAAATAAATAAACAGATGAAAATAATAAATAACATGATTTGTTTTGAAATTTTCGAATTTCAGAAGATTAATGATGGCAATATTTTAATGTAAATTTCAAATTGAACAAATAATTTTTTGAGAGAAGTAATGTCGTAATGCTTTCAATCTTTTTGAACTAAATAATGTACTATATATTTTTAAGATAAGAAAACTTGGTATTTTCAATTCGTTAAAAGATTATTAAAGAAAAGTGAAAAATGTAAATTATTGGTTTATGATTTATTTACAGGCTTTTATCATGATTCCAGGATTTTAATATTTTTACGTTTCTTTATTCAAAGGTATTTTATTTAAAAAGGGAATATTAAAATTAAGATTTAAACAGTCCGTTTTTTGAATTTTTAAAGTTTATAAGATAAATGAAAGTGCATTTGGAGTCGCAAAAACAACATATGTAGACGCATTTTAATTTTTATTTTTTAAAGAAAGTCATGTAAGAGCGGTACTCCAAGATTAATGCTCTACATTTCCTTCACAATGAGGAGAAAGAAAAATATATAACTTTAATCTCTTAACTTCATACATAAAGAAATTAAATATCATCAAGAATAATAGAGAAAATCAATATTTTTCATCATCTAAAGGGAACGCCTGCCCCATTTCTGTCGAAATGAATGACGAGGAAATTTCTTTAGAAATCGGTAATACTTCACTTACATATCGAACACTATAAACATGGGACTTCACATTTAATATATCCGACAAAAAAGTCTAAGGCGTTTAAATATTTGTGGAATAAAATTTGTCACTTTACGTTAGTGTAATTATAAATATGGTAAAATTGCTTCAATGAAAGGTTAAAGATTGCCTAATTTACTCCAACTTTATCGTTCATAGATTCATAGATATCATTCATATTCATTACTTTCTTCTATATTCAATAGAAAAAGATGTTGCTTTAATAAATATTTTCGACTTCTCATTTTTGATGGATTTATATATTTTGAGAGGTCTAGAACTTAATTTGACGATTTTTACAAAATGTCTGTCTGTTATGCGTCTGTGTGTGCGACAAAAATTTCGTTTTGACTCTATCTGAAGAACTAATGATGAGAAGTTCATATAAATTTATATGCAGTTACGCATTGACATAAAGTAGAGTCTATCAGCATTTGGTGCAAATCGACCAAGAGGTGGCGCATACAGTGATTTATTCCATTTAAAGGATAGCTACATCTTAAATTCTATCGTGTATAATTGAACAAAACTTGATATGTGAAATGGTCATATGAAGCGTTATGCTGATTTAAATTGAGTGTTTATTAGCCGACAGGTGGCGCTTCTGTACTGCAGTTTACCCCGAGAATAACAATGATTAAATCTCAAGTTCTGTGGGATATAAATGCAGCATACTTGATATGTCAGATAATCAGGGGAAAACGAATGCAGATTTAATTTAAATGTAAATCGGTCGAAAGGTTGTGTTACTCAGCTTCTGTGATTTTACTCATGGGTACATCTCAACGTCTGTTGATTACAATTGCATCAAACTTCCTATGTAAAATACCGGGTGGTTCAAAACGAATATAGCGATTATAAATGGCTATAACAGTTTAGGTGAAAAAATTTATCGATAAGAACTACACAGAATGTAGAAGAAGGAAGTCCAAAATTTCGTTCACATACTTAATAAATGTTCTATATGTGATTACTCCTGTTAACACAGACAACATTGAAGTGGTAGTCCGTTTTATGCCGTGCATTCCGAAGCATATCTGAAGTAACCAACACAAGCACATTAGAAATGTGGATTTTGAGTTCTGGAATTGTTTTCGGAAAAGTTCTATGAGATTGTATGAAAGACTTTGTGCATGTGCTTACTTAGGCGAAAACAGTTTCAAAACTCATTTTGGTTTTCCTTCAGAATTTATTTCTAAATTACTTAAACAACATAATATTTATACTGCTTTCCGGCCAATTAAACAATTAAAAAACGTCCTTTTCAACTTTAAACCCATAACCCCTTCTCTGGATTTAACTGGTGTAATATATTTAATTCCATGTAAAAATTGCAAATCTGTTTATATAGGTGAAACTGGCCGTACAGCAAAAATTAGACTACAAGAACACAGACGATCTTTTAAAAATTGCAACCAAAATTCTAAAATTGTAATCCATTCAATAGAAACCGATCATATTTCTGACTTCGATAATATAAAAATTTTAAATTCTGGTGTTCATAATTATAAATCGCGTATTTTCCTTGAGAGCTGGCACACTGCCAAGCATCTCCACACTATCAATGAAGCATGCGCACTGGCTCCTCAATATTCTGTACTCCTTTAAATTCCTTGAGTGTTCATGTCCTGTTTGCATATTATGTTGTAAATTACTGATGAGGAAACCCGGACGGGTTTCGAAACGTCTGATTTTAATTGTTTTTATATGTAATTTTGTTTTTTTTTAAATGTATTTTAACTTAAAATTTTTTGTCTCATAAATAAAACGTGTTTGCTTTTAATATATATAATTGAGACGGTTTGATGTTTGTGTACGTTAAAGATAAAGTTTAAATGGTACCTATGATTTTCTAAGAGAAGTAATTTTACTTTTTTTTTAAATCTAAACTAAATGTATTATATATTATTTAAGATAAGAAAAATCGTTCTTTAAAATCCCTGAAATGTTTATTAAAGAAAAGTGAAAAATAGAAATTACTAGTTTATGATTTATTTTCAGGCTTTTAATATGATTCTAGTCTTTTAATATTTTTTTAATTAGTTTATTCAAACATAATTCATTTAAAAACAGTACATTAAAACTAAGGTTTGAATTACGTTTATTTCTGAAATATTTAAATTCCAGAAGATTAATGTAAGAACATTTAGAATGGCAAAAACATCTTTTAGGTAGATGTATTTTTATTTATGACAAGAAAGACATGCCGTAGAAGTTTTAAATATTTTAAGATTAATGCACTGCATTTCTTTCAAAAGACGGAAAGAGAAAATAGATATTCATAGTCATTTCACCGCATACATGAACAAAAACAAATAAATAAATAAATAAATAAACAATAAAAAAAAATAAAAAAAAAAATAAAAAAAAAATAAATAAAAATAAAAAAATAAATAAAATACAATAAAACAAATAAATAATCTATATTAATAAAATCAGACTTTTGTCTGTAAATTTGTCAGAATCGAAAAATTTTGCGATATCTTCACGTTTCACACCCCATGAAAGCCGAAAATGACTTCAGAAAATTTTGCCTGTGTGTGTGTGTCATCGTGTCCGTATGTCGCTTTTTTTGTCCGGGCATCACTTGAAAACGGCTGGACGGAATTAAACGGCGCTTGGCAGGAATTTAGGTCTTCACCCAACTTAAAATTATATCTATCAACTTTTCAGAAATTCCCCCCCATTCCCCCTGGGGGGTAAAAAACTGAAATGCGTTTGTCCGGACATCACTCGAGAACGGCTGGACGGAATTCAACGGCGCTTAGCAGAAACTTAGGTCTTCACCCAACTTAAAATTATATCTATAGAAATTTTCAAAATTATGAATAATGTTTAAATTATGGGTAAAAAACGTCTACGCATGCGCCATAAATATTTTTTCACTAAAACGCTTTGAATGGAAAAATAAAATATAAAAATAAAGTTTTAAGTTAAAGACTTTTTTATTCGCGTGATTCGCACTACAAATTATGAAAAGATTGAAATGAAGTGTTGCTATCTAAATTCTATACTTTAGTTAATTTTAAAAAATCTAATTGTCGTATCGAAAAACTGTTTACACCCCAGGATTCAGAAAAATTACCCCTTTCATTTGGTACTGAATTTGTAACGATAGGTCTGATACTTCTAATTTATTTTTCCCTTTTTACGTTTTTACGTTGCCACTTAACTTTCATACTTTATTTATTTTTTAAGAATCTAATTGTCGCATCGAAAAACTGTTTGCACCCCTAGATTCAGAAAAATCGCCCCTTTCATTTGGTATCAAATTTATAAATATAGGTCTGATATTTCTAATTTATTTTACCCTTTTTCCGTTTTTAACCCAGATTCGGTAAAAGGTTTTATATTTATACATAGGCATTTATATATATCTTTATTTTCCAGAAATAAAATGAAATATTTTTAATTTCACGTGAATAATAATAAAAATTAGAGAAAAAAATACCTACAAAAGTTGGTGATTTTTTTTTTATGAGGAATTTGCACGTGGATAAATATTTTCATAGATATATTTGGCATTAGTTTAATATTTTTATTTAATTATGCAGTACTTTTCTTTCCTGCAGTAAAACAAAAGTTTTGTTGTTATTATGTACCTTATGAGGGTTTTTTTAATGTCCTCCCCTTAATTGTAAATGATTATAATTTTGATTTTATTAAGATTTTTTATTTTTATTTTGTAAATATCAGAAAAGAGTTTTTATTTTATTTTATTTATTTATTTATTTTGTGTATGGGACAGCTTTAGTATTGGATCCCTTTGGCAAAATTTGAAATTCGGAACCGAAGTAGCTCGGACGTTTCTCGCCAAGATCTTTAATTGCACAATTGAGATAGCCACTTCAGTTCATCGCAAAAATGGCTTAAAATATTTAAAGTCACCAAAGGGTTCCCATACTAAAGCTGTGCGTTTTGTATTTATTTATTTATAATATTTTCTATTAAAGGCTTCTGTGGTCACGAAATTTGGTGCGTAAATTGTCTGTTTGCATCCGGCACTTATTGTAACTGGATTTCACGAAATTCGAAATCCCCCCCCCTTCTCGGAGTCGGAGGGCAATAAACGGTATAACTTCAGTATAACCCCACAGCTGAATTTGGCGATTTTTCTTTGGCGCCGTTTTGAAGGATATCGATGTTCTTCTGGACTGTTTACGATATAATACGGCAGCCAATATGTTGTTTATTTTGGATTTATGATTTTATGTTTTATGATTTATGATTTAGATTATGATTTTATCATTTATCATACATGATTTATGATTTTTAAATTGATGATTTAGCCATAATCGCCAACAAAAAAATCGCCAAATATCGTTGTGGGTTTATACTGAAGTTGTTCCCGATAAACATGTGTAAAAACATGTTTTTCCGTTTGAATTCGCTTTGAATTATCTTTGAATGGCGAATTTTGGTGTGCGGATATTGATTAAGTGTACGCATTATGTACATTAGTGGGATTTTGCAAAACTTTGAACTCACCCGCTGAGGAAGGGGATGTAAGAAGTGGGTAAGTTGTGCCAAAGGCAGTGGGGACCCAGACAGGATATTGGTTAAGTGTACACATTATGTACATTAGTGTGATTTTGCAAAACTTCGAACTCATCCGCTGAGGAAGGGGAAGTAAGAAGTGGATAAGTTGCGCCGAAGACAGTGGAGACCCAGACTCCTCACTTTGCGAGCGAGAAAACCTCTACCAATCACAGCGAGAACTTAGGTTATTAATAAAGATATGAGATTTTGACAACTCATTTAAGTTTAATGTCCAGCGAAGCGGGCAAAGCCTGCTAGTAATAATAATAATAATAATAAATGTTGTAAAGAAGAATAAAGAAAATCATATTTTTCATCATTTAAGGAAATATATGATTTTCTTTATTCATTTCTGCCTGCCGATTTCTATCGTGCTAAGAAATTTCAGAAATACATAACACTTGATTTTAATACTGAACACTTTATAACCTTTATAAATGAGATTTCATCTTTACTAATAAAAGCAAATGTTATTCTGTGAGTCTGATTGTTTGCGACGGACAGAAAAATATACAGCACGTACAGTTCTATTTTTTTTCTTCCAGGTACAGGAATGCGTGTAGGGCTGTATTTTCCGGGTTGTACTTCTTAAAAGCAGACTTCATGGTTAAAACACTTTTATTATTATTATTATTTTATTTTATTTATTTATTTATTTAGTTAGTTAGTTAGTTAGTCATGTGTGCCAAATTGTACGATTTTTTACAGCACTCTAACTTTGAATTTTTTTTTTTTTTTTATCATATATAGATTGTAAAACTTCTTTACACACCATAAATTTTAAGCCAGCACAACCGGTTTCGAAAGACGTAGCCTTTCTTCATCAGGTGCAAAAAACACGTGCTACTGCCTTGGAGACAAAAGCAAGACTTGCTTATTGCTCAGTATCTACATTCAGAGCTGGTAGATGGGAAGTGCCAGGTTCGATCCCGGGTATTGCTCGTCGACTTCGTTATTCTAAAATTTCCGTGGTTTTCTCCGAAACTAGTATGAATACAGGCTAGGACCCCTTAGAAAGATTCCTACGGAAGACACCCCACCTGCTGGCTTAGGAACCTAGAGTAGTTACAGTTTGAAGCAAAATTATCGAAGCGTTAACAATAATCCTTAATCAAAAGATAAACACCTAAATTTGTTTTGTTAAGTAAATATTTCTCGAGTCATAATCTTAGTCTTTTGCTGTTTATAAAAAAGTAAGTTCATGATAAAAATTAGCAATCAAGCTTAAAAAAAAATAAATTAATTAATTAATTAAAAGAAAAGTAAAAAAGTAAAAAAAAAAAAAAAAAAAAAAAAAAAAAAATATGTGTGGATGTGTGCTTCCTTAATTTTATATCGCTATTGTTCAAATATATGTCCCAAACGTATTTAGATATTGCTTTATGGATCTCTTAAAAAGTTAATTTATAAGAAATATTTCATGTTTAAATAGAGAAATTTCATAAGAGTTTCAGGTTTTTTAAATATTTTTAATTACGTTTTGAAGTCTAAATCAAAACAAAAACTATTATAGATACGCGGGTGTGTCAACAAGATGTCATTATAAATTTTATAAATTTTATTCCAGATTCAGTGGTGTTAAAACATGTTTTAAAATTAAAAAAATAATATTTATTTAAGTATTTTTGAAAAAAATTTCAATATTTTTTATATTGTATACATATGTATAGTACATACAAATTACTGAATACATGCAATATCACTTTCTGTTGTAAACAGAAAACAATAAGAATAAGAAAATTATAAAACACAGCGCAAACGAAATAAAACAATTTGCGCTGCTGTTAACTGTTCTCTAACCAACGTCTAACCTGCCATTTGAGGTAGGCTGAGTTTATGAACCTGAGTTATGTTTTAAGCGGCGCTATACCACAGAGGCGAGTTAACGGCGAATAGAATTTCCTTCAGAACCTGTGGTTTACTGATAAACCAGCGGTGGAGGTTGACGGTGAATTGGGCGGTAAGTCGATGAGCGCGACTTGGGATCGAACCCGGAACTTCCCATCTACCAGCTTTGAGTGGAGAACTGCTCGGCCGCTAGTGGGCCCGAAATATTTAATGATCATCTACAAAAGAATTGTAAATTGTGTAGAATTTTGGACAACATCGGGTTGATGGAAATGGATCAAAAACAGGTAGCAAGATTTGACTTGAAGAGATCGACAGACTAAATAAAGCATCTAATAATAATTAAAATAAAAAAAAACATTATTTATTTTTAAAAGAGAAATATTTTAAAACCTCTGAAGAGGAATATGTGGCATGTCCTTCAACCAGCGAAAAGAATATTCAGTAGCCTGATGAGAAAAAGAACTAAACGTCATCAATTACAATAGTGAAAATCGATATTTTCTATAATAAAAATAAAGAAAATTTCTTATTTCTGCTATAAATGAATCATAAATACCCTTTACAAACAAGTAGTCACTACATGAAGGAAAATTTCCAAGCTTCAACTTTAGATTTTCATTCTGGGATTTCGAAAAGTGCTCATAGTAGTTTAAATGTAAAAGGTACTTGTAAAATAGCATCATATAGAAAACATACTAAAATAAATAAAAAATTTATAGAATTACAAGAAAAATTTACTTACGATTTTCCCCCATTAATATGTAGTTATTTGTTAATTACAAAATTGTTTGAAAATATTCAGAACTTTGAAAATTTCAATCAAATGAAACATGTTTAAAATATTGTTATTACTTGGCAGATGTATACTTTAAAAATTAACTCTTTTTAAACTATCATTTTCTGTAGAGTTATTAAATTCTAAAACTACTCAAGAGACAATATTTGTGTTAATAACAGATATTTGCTTACTTATTTACTTACTTTTTAGTTGAAAAAAAAAAAATGCATATGATCTACTAAATGTATATAATCTACTAAATACTAATTAATATTTTTCAGTGTTTAATATTAAATTATTTACTAGTACTAACGTATAGTAAAATGTCAAGTCAACACATTAAATAAAAATTTTGTGTTCAAATACATTTTAAAGGAGGATAGTTGTATATTTTCATTTTTAAACGCCTTAAAATAGACTTTTACATTTGTCAAGTAGAATTCCTGGGATTCAACTGTAGAAAGATCCCATTAATTATCCAGGTCCTTATAGCTGAAAAAGAAGGCCGTTGAAACAAAAAGAACTAATAGTTCGCAGCAAAACATATTTATTTTCTTTTGTCGAGTTTCATAAAAAAATGAACAGTACATTAATAGTGTAATTTCAGCATGACCATAAGTTACGAGAATGCAAAAGATAGGGGGTGAGAGAGAGAGCTACGAGGTTACATGTTATTCAATCAACAGTTATAGAGCGAATTCTCAAGTTGACTCCCTTGGAATCAAGATCAGACTGATGAATTACGCCAAAATTATTAAAACAGTGCCAAACTTTCCAGCCAAAGCTAATCCTTTGTTTGTAGAATAATTTAATATAAATATTTTGAATTTATTAATTTCGTTACAGTAGTTTATGCCAAGTTTTATCGCCAGAAGACCGTTATTTAAGGGAGACACTCAGACTAGGATTTATTGCACATCCTGTGATAAAAAAAATCTAAATTACCCTTTAATGATATTAGAACGGAAATGTATTGCTTAATTTAGCCTCGAATAAATAAACATACGCAATTTAAAAGAATGAAAATGTAATTATGTATCCAACGGTTTATAACATGGAAATAATATTTTTTTATATTTTATTTATTAAATGATTTAGAAGAGCTTATAATTTTGAGAGATGTCATTTAAAAGGAATATGTTTTTGTTCTCAGACGATTTAATAATAGCATAAGGGATAAAGTATTATTAGAAATTAGAATTAAGATATTTATTATAGACAAAAGCGAATAAATAAAAGTAATTTAGAATTCAGTTATCTATTTTTATTAGCTATTTAATTTAGTGAAAATATAATAATTATTTATTGCCTTTATTTAAAGTTATAATTAAAACACATATATGTGAAGGAACGACTTCACATATTTCTCCCCAGCGACGAGGAAAAAAAAAAATCGTCAAACTGGACGAAAATTATAAAAATATAGAACGCTCTCTCTCACCTTCACAACAGTGTAATACAATTCCAAAAAAAAAAAAATCTGCATCCAATTGTGAGAAATGTAAAGTAACCTTTTGCTAAGCAAGGGAAAAAAAAATGTGGTATATAACAATAAATTCGAAAAAAAAATCAATAATAATGACAGTTATGAAATCATGAGACATATTCAGTCATTGTCATGCCAAATTGACATATCTGAAACAAATTAGATAATCAATAATTTATATAAATATGATATATAAAATGTGTAAAATATTAAAAAAAACAATCATTTATTACAGTGTATGTATGTTTGATAATAAGGAAAAGGAAATCAGTAACCAGAAATATGAAAATCAAATAATTTTTGTATTTTGTTAATTTTCAAAAAAAATTAATATTGTATTAATATGAAAAAAAAATCAAATATTTTTGATTAAGAAGACCATTATCGTACACGTGAAAAATTAAATTCTAACAAAGTGAGCCAGAGAGTGTGTAATAGAACAATAGCTATGACAGATATGATGGTTTTGTGATGCCTAACTGAACATAGCGTACTGAACAATATGTGAAAAGCAGAAGAGGCTTCATGTTGTGCAAAAATGACAACCAGCATTCTGCAAAGTGACATAATGAAATGTCCCTTGTATGTGTAAAAATATGTGTAATAATAAAAAAAATCTAGCCCTATGTCAGAATAAAAGCGCACATGTAAGAGTTCAAGAAAAATTATTTATTCTATTTTATTTTAACTTTTGTCTACTTTTATGCCTTCTAATTTATTTTGTTTTGCATAAATTTATGAACCAACTTTATTTCAATAGCTTGTGTTGGTAAAAAAAAATAATTAAATTTACTTGTATGAAATAATTTCCTTTTCCTGAACAAAATTTTTATTAAATGAATTAGCATTTGAATTTCTCACAAAAATATGATCTCAATAATAATATAATTTTTAATGCATAAACTTCTGAGTAGACCTGAAATAGGTGATAAGAATATAACTCATAAAAATTGTCAAAAATAGCAAAAAAAAAAAAAAAAAATCTAAATATACTATTTTTTTTTTATAATTACAATTGAACTATTATTTTATCGAGCCCAATTAATATTCAATATCTTTTTTTCAAAAAATACTGTGTTATACAGGTAATTCCATAATACTGCTCAGCAAGAAATAGTCTTTAAAAAAAAAAAAAAGAAGAGTGAACCAGCCACATACTTCTGCACAGACTACTACTTACAACGCACAGATGATTTCAAGGCCATTTAAAATACATCTGTGGTGCAAACCTTACAAAAAGAAATTATTTTGATTGAGAAATTTTTAAATAATTAAATATTTAATTTAAGCTGAAAGAAAACTTTCTGCAAGGGTTTTACTCTTTAGACAAGAAAAAAATTTGATAAAAACAAAATTTTAAAACGTACAGACTATGTACGGAAATTTCACCTTTTATGTATTTCTTTGAAAAACAAATAGGCTCTAAAAAACATAACAGCGTTTATTGCAAGTTGACAAAAAATTTATTTACTTTTGTGTATGTGTGTATTATTATTGTAACTAGTCTTTTGTAAAAAAAATTCGTGTGAAAATTTAATAAAAGAAAATGTAATTATCTCCACATGTGAACCAATGAAATGGCAACCAAATAGGTCAGATAAAATTTTGTGAGAGTGTGTGTGTGTCAAACATTGGGTTGTGAGGCCAAGTTTGAGAATAATGAAGAAAAGCATGGAAAACCATACATGTGAAAGACAATGGAATACTATTGAATAAATTTGAATTATGACTGACAAACTGAGCTGCCAGCCAATAATACAATAAATTTCTGACCCAAAAGAAAACATATACAGGAACACATGTAGAAACATAAGGGAAAAAAATGAAATATTCTTTTTGGTGTGTGTGTGTGTGAGAATTATTAATTATAAAGTGTTTGCAAACGTTAAAATAACTGATCATGTTATTCAAATGAGATAAAAAAAATAGTGTGAATTTGTTAAAAATGAATCTTGTGAAAGAGGTGATGTGTTCACGCAAAGAATCTTTGACAACCAATGAAAATATAATTAGGAAATTATACAATCCAAATATTTCCAAAAGTCACATACATCCTCATGTTATTTATTTTAAAATTTATTAAGTAACTTTATATCAATATATTTTTATTTATTATTATTTTCATTATTTTAATTATTTATTTTTGTCACCCGAAGTATTTATAGAACATGTGTTAATGAATTATAAGTGTATATGAAAGCCAATAAAACATAACCTTCAAAAATTGTTGTGAAAGTGTGAAATCCCCTACACAATTACAAGTGTTGAAACCAATATAATGGTCAAAATCCGTAGATTATAGAAGTCATTAATATATTGACAACCAGAGCAACACAATTGTGCTTAGAGGGTAAATGTGTATATGTGAAAATTAAAAATAACTAAATGGGTGATATGTTAAACTATTTAAACAATATTGTAAAAATTAATATCAAGTGAAATAATTTGAACTATTAAAAATTTAGTATATGTCTGTAAGTGTCCCAACAAATATTAAAATTTACAAAAAAAAAAAATGCCACAAAAATAAATTTCCATAGCCGCAGATGAAAGCGCAAAAATTGCAAATTTAACGTGCACAGAAAATTATAAACACAAAGTAAAAAGTAAAAAGTCATGACTAAAATAACAGTATTATCTACTGAACTGAGCATATATGAACTGAGATGAGCTGAGCTGAGGTGAGATGAGCTCAGATGAGGCCTCAAAAATTAAAAAAATGCGCATAAAGTAAATATATAAATAGCTTCAAAGGCTATAAAATTGCTCAGCAAAATAATAATATAAAAACTCGAGTACAAGAAGTGTAATCTCACTTCAAAAAGGTGAATAAAAAGAATTTCACCAAATCAGCTGATAAAAGGAACAGTAAAATAAATCTGTTCACACACGTGCAAAAGATGTTTTTTTTTTTTTTTTATCTTAAAAAAAATACTGCAATTATTCAGCAGTGGGCCCAATTTGATGTTAAAGTAAGCTTACTATATATTTTGGTGTGATAATTATTTGCTAGCAATAGTAATAAAATATTCCCATATATATAAGATAGACATATTAAATATAAACACCAATAAACAAACATGAAATATCGAATAAATGCGATAAAATATATCATATGTACAGTAAAAATAAAAAAAAAACTCTGCAATCAACGTATTTGAACTGAATGAAAAAAATATATCACTATTATTATTATTAGAACACAAACAAACTCAGGCGGAATGGCGAGAGTCTATTTCTGTTTCAAAAAAAAAAAAAAATTTAAGCAGTCTTCCGTTTCTGTTTTCTTTTCTTTTTTTTTTTTTTTTTTATCTTATCACGATTACTCTGAAACTTTTCTTTTCTTTTCTTTTTTTTTTTTTTTTTACGTAAATGAACGAAATAAAACTATTATGCACATAAAATAAATTTCGTATGAAAGGTAATTAAGGGTTAAAATTTTAGAAAATGATGATAGGTTTCATCTAACAAAATTGAATGAATGTGGAAAAGAAATGTGTGAAATGAAAAATTACATTAGATGTCAATTTTCACGACCAGCATAATATTAATAATACCTGGATTTATGCGATAACATCCAACCGACAAAAAAATATAATGTGTTATAAAATTTCTCAAAGTTTATGAAATTAGAAAAAATAATTAAAACATTTGTGTTAAAATGTAACATTTTAGTTAAAATGGGCAAAGAAAATACTGTGTTATGTTATTATAAAAATTAAACTTGAGAAAAAATTCGACAACCAAAAAATATTAGAATAAAATTATGTTTATGTGATTAGGTATCTAAGATATACAACCAATTCTCTTTCTGTATAAGTGATTGTACATGATTATTTAAGAATGCCTGGTAAGTATAATAAATAAAACATTGAACCTTATGTTCAAGACTAACAAATTTGTTAGGTTTACATGAAAGTCAATGTACATAATATCCGAAAAAATTAGAAAAGAAATATGTAAATTTGAAAAATTGTGTGTTAAATTTATTCAGGACACTTGCATGCAACAAGATACGGCCAGTATAGATTCATAAAATATATTATGTACTGGATTTACGTATTGTCCTGAATACATATAGTGTTAAAAAATGAAAATTGTTGGAGATACAATCAATTAATAAATATTTATCCTCAATATTTTATTTTATTTATATATTCTGTCACTGTGTAAGTGAGTATGTACCTATGCGTTGTGAGAAAGATGTTTTTATATAAACAATATTAGTAAACAATGAAAAAAAAATGTACCCTAAAGAAAAATAATATCATTCGATTTCTGTAAAATATGTTAAATTTTGTGTAAAATTTAAATAGTAAAAAAAATGTAAGTTAATTGTAGTCATACTCAAATTAAATGAAGTTTAATGTAAAATCATGCAAACAAAGACAATCAATGCAGATCCCCTCACCAAGAAAAATTTGGCCAGTAATTCAAGATAAGGAAAAAAAGCATTGAATGCCAACAACACAAGTGCAATTAGCAGCGCTACTAATGCACATTGTGGCACAAAATTACATAAACTTAAATCCTAACATATTAATTGTGCCTCTTTTAATTCAAGGACTTAAATTAAATGTATAAACCTAAATTATTTATTTGTTTAACTATTTTTAAATGAAAGGATAAATAATGGTATTTAGAGAAAAGTGTAGTGTTTTGACAGTTAGGTTTTGAAACACAGTGATGCATAAGATTATACAGCCCTTATCTTTAAGAAACCAATTGTAAAAAAACTTGATTTAATATAACCATGATAAGAAAAATAAACCCATTATCTTTAAAATCAAAAAAAATGAATCTCAATAATTTATGTAAAGGTGTGAAAGTTATGTAACATATTAAGTAAAAAAAATATCAACTAAGTTCTCTAAAATATATTGCTAAATTTTGCTTTAAACTATGACCTTAAAAAGTAATAAAAAAACATATAAATTTATGGAACAAAAGTATGAGAATAACTGAAATTATCACTCTAGTTATTTTATTTATTCATTAATTTGTTATACAATGGCAGTTCCAAGCAGGCTAAAATCAGTGAACAAAAAAAAAAATATATATGTGTGTAAAAAGAGGAGAAATAGGTGTCAAGATACCGACTGATATCAAAGCAAAATTTTGCGACACATCTCCCAAAAGTATATGTATGTGTATTTCCAACCTGCCTGGAAAACACTAACATGAGAAATAACTCAAAATTTAATTCTAAAATTAAAAAAATTAATTAAATTCAATTATTGACAATAAACAGAATAATAAACATTTTTCAAAAGGAAAATCTGAATATGAAAATAAAAAATATACTGAAAGGTAATGCAAATTTGTATAGAAATTGCACACAAAAAAAAAATTATTATTATTATTTTCCGCTTTTTTTATTCTTTTTTTTTTTTTTTTTTTTTTGCATTATGAATGAAAAATCAAGAAATTTCTAAAAATTTATCATCACGCATTGTATATCGGTATTAGCATAAAAAGGAAAATATGAATATGAGAAATATAAAATACTATAATATGTAAATTTATATATATATATATTACACATAAAATTTTAAAAAAGGCAAGTTTTTCCCTTTTTTTTTTTTTTTTTTTTATCATTATTATTATTACTTTTAAAATTGGGAAACAAAAATATATTATATGGAAACAGAAACAAAAATATATATACAGAAATCTGACAATATTTAAGCATCCTTGTTGTTTGTATTATCTAAAAAGTTTTTAATTAATGATGCACCAAGAAAAAAAATTATGTATCAACAAGGATACTTAAGAGTGAAAAAAAAATATACAAAACACTCACCAACCTTTCATAATCTTGACCTGAAAATAAAACTTTATTTTTATTAATTTTAATAAGATAGGAAATGATTTTCTCCGCGTTCGGTTCTCCAATTACCCCTTCATTTTAGCAAGACCTTGTGTCCTGATGAATAGGTGCATATTTAATGATTTATTTCACTTGACGCAAAATTTTACAAATCTTTCAGGCCTTAGTTCTAAGTGATATTTCTCCTCACGAAAATTAATGTTCGATTCGCCATGCATAAAAATAACATTCCATTAGTGTCCACGGAAATGTTATCTCGTGTATATGTTCTTTATTAAAAAAAATCATAAGCGGACATCGTTCTTTCCCGTATGAATATTATGTCTCAGCAGGACTTGAAAAAACAAAAACTGTCGAAAAGACGAGTACTAAATTTGAAGACACTGTAGCAGAGAACATATGAAGCAGCACAGGATGAAACAACAAGCTATGAAACCACAAAGGCCACAGTAGAAAAAGCGGCGGGGACTGCATCACAAAGCATTTTTTTGGCGAATAGCAGAAACAGCGGCCGGCCAGCACAGAGTCGCGGAATATGAGATCAAAAGTTCTCTGACTAGAGTCGAAAAGGACCAGCGCCGGTAATCCATTAAAGGAGATAGACTAAACACTGTATGGCTCTCGCAATCATATTGCGTTCCAGAGAGAAATATCGGAGAGCTGATGAGTCGAGCGTAACCTATAAACACAAGCTGCTATTCTCGGCGTATTGTCCCATACACAGCAAAAAATATTTCACGAAGACAGGATCAGAAGAGGACAAACTGCCGATACGATGCGTCCAATCCATAGTGTGCTCCAATCAGTGACATCCACAATGATTTTTCTCACAATTTAAAAATAATACAGCGACGACAAGTCATGTAGATCAAAATCCTTCAATTGAGATTAAAAACCATCGCGGTAAATAAGTTTCCATCTTCTTAAAAAAATTGCTATGATTTTATATTAACTCATAAAGTCCTTTAAACAAAAATGCCCCTCTCTCTCACCAATGCATCTCGAATTGGTTGGTCGCTGGTCTAGCACCAAAGTGTGTCCAGTAGAATTCCTGGGATTCAACTGTAGAAAGATCCCATTAATTATCCAGGTCCTTATAGCTGAAAAAGAAGGCCGTTGAAACAAAAAGAACTAATAGTTCGCAGCAAAACATATTTATTTTCTTTTGTCGAGTTTCATAAGAAAATGAACAGTACATTAATAGTGTAATTTCAGCATGACCATAAGTTACGAGAATGCAAAAGATAGGGGGTGAGAGAGAGAGCTACGAGGTTACATGTTATTCAATCAACAGTTATAGAGCGAATTCTCAAGTTGACTCCCTTGGAATCAAGATCAGACTGATGAATTACGCCAAAATTATTAAAACAGTGCCAAACTTTCCAGCCAAAGCTAATCCTTTGTTTGTAGAATAATTTAATATAAATATTTTGAATTTATTAATTTCGTTACAGTAGTTTATGCCAAGTTTTATCGCCAGAAGACCGTTATTTAAGGGAGACACTCAGACTAGGATTTATTGCACATCCTGTGATAAAAAAAATCTAAATTACCCTTTAATGATATTAGAACGGAAATGTATTGCTTAATTTAGCCTCGAATAAATAAACATACGCAATTTAAAAGAATGAAAATGTAATTATGTATCCAACGGTTTATAACATGGAAATAATATTTTTTTATATTTTATTTATTAAATGATTTAGAAGAGCTTATAATTTTGAGAGATGTCATTTAAAAGGAATATGTTTTTGTTCTCAGACGATTTAATAATAGCATAAGGGATAAAGTATTATTAGAAATTAGAATTAAGATATTTATTATAGACAAAAGCGAATAAATAAAAGTAATTTAGAATTCAGTTATCTATTTTTATTAGCTATTTAATTTAGTGAAAATATAATAATTATTTATTGCCTTTATTTAAAGTTATAATTAAAACACATATATGTGAAGGAACGACTTCACAACATTATTAAAAACTAGTATGTTGTGGCCACCACAAGACTTTCTTCTATATTTACCTATACATATTCAATCAGTAACAATATTTAAAAAAAAAAAAAAAAAAAAAAAAAAAAAAAAGTACGATTTTTTTTTTTCCTAAGTTTTTTTTTTTTTTTTTTTTTTTCGTTAAAAGTGAAAAAAATCGATAACTTTGTTTTAAATTATCACAGATTTATAGTTCAACCATTCGTTTTAAAGGTATTGACGAGACCTTTCGAAAGATACCCATCTTGAAAATTTATCCCCCCCGGGGGGGGGGGGGGGTACTTCCCCCCCAGGGGGGGAAGCGATGCCCCCCCATGCAGAAAATTTTTTTCCTAGTTACATACTACTATTATCAATAATTCATATTAATTTTACAATCACAAGTTTAAAACAACTCTAATTATGCACATTTATACGAATTTTTGTCCTATGCTGCCATGTTAAAAATTTAGATAAAATGCTATCACAGCGCCACCTGTTGAGCTATTGATCCCCAAACATAATCAGCACCAGTTTATGTCGGGGACCAACTAAATACCAAGTTTGGTTAAATTTCGTTAAAAAAAAAAAAAAAAAAAAAAAAAATTGCGATATTTTTCAGAGTTCTTTTTTGTTAAAAGTAAAAAAAATCGATAACTTTGGTTTAAATTATCACAGATTTATCGTTCAACCATTCGTTTTAAAGGTATTGACGAGATCTTTCGAAAGATACCCATCTTGAAACTTTGCCCCCCCGGGTGGGAACTTCCCCCCCCCGGTGGGGGGGGAACCGATGCCCCCACATGCACAAAAATTTTTTCCTATTTAACTACTACTATTATCAACCTGATCTTTCGAAAGATACCCAATGTGAAAATTTACCTCCCCTGGGGGGTATTTCCCCCCTAGGGGGGGAAGCGATGCCCCCCCATGCAGAAAATTTTTTTCCTAGTTACATACTACTATTATCAATAATTCATATTAATTTTACAATCACAAGTTTAAAACAACTCTAATTATGCACATTTATACGAATTTTTGTCCTATGCTGCCATGTTAAAAATTTAGATAAAATGCTATCACAGCGCCACCTGTTGAGCTATTGATCCCCAAACATAATCAGCACCAGTTTATGTCGGGGACCAACTAAATACCAAGTTTGGTTAAATTTCGTTAAAAAAAAAAAAAAAAAAATTGCGATATTTTTCAGTTCTTTTTTGTTAAAAGTAAAAAAAATCGATAACTTTGGTTTAAATTATCACAGATTTATCGTTCAACCATTCGTTTTAAAGGTATTGACGAGATCTTTCGAAAGATACCCATCTTGAAACTTTGCCCCCCCGGGTGGGAACCGATGCCCCCACATGCACAAAAATTTTTTCCTATTTAACTACTACTATTATCAACCTGATCTTTCGAAAGATACCCAATGTGAAAATTTACCTCCCCTGGGGGGTATTTCCCCCCTAGGGGGGGAAGCGATGCCCCCCCATGCAGAAAATTTTTTTCCTAGTTACATACTACTATTATCAATAATTCATATTAATTTTACAATCACAAGTTTAAAACAACTCTAATTATGCACATTTATACGAATTTTTGTCCTATGCTGCCATGTTAAAAATTTAGATAAAATGCTATCACAGCGCCACCTGTTGAGCTATTGATCCCCAAACATAATCAGCACCAGTTTATGTCGGGGACCAACTAAATACCAAGTTTGGTTAAATTTCGTTAAAAAAAAAAAAAAAATTGCGATATTTTTCTGAGTTTTTTTTTGTTAAAAGTAAAAAAAATCGATAACTTTGGTTTAAATTATCACAGATTTATCGTTCAACCATTCGTTTTGAAGGTATTGACGAGATCTTTCGAAAGATACCCATCTTGAAACTTTGCCCCCCCGGGTGGGAACTCCCCCCCCCCGGTGGGGGGGCAACCGATGCCCCCACATGCACAAAATTTTTTTCCAAGTTAACTATTACTATTATCAACGAGACCTTTCGAAAGATACCCATCTTGAAAATTTACTTCCCCGGGGGGGGAACCGATGCCCCCCCATGCACAAAATTTTTTTCCTAGCTAACTACTACTATTATCAATAATTCATATGAATTTTACAATCACAAGTGTAAAATAACTCTCTTTATGCCCATTTATACGGAATTTTGTCCTATGCTGCCATGTTAAAAATTTGCATAAAATGCGATCACAACGCCACCTATTGAGCGATTGATCCCAAAATCTAATCAGCACCAGTTTATGTCAGGGTGCAACTAAATACCAAGTTTGGTTAAATTTCATTCATTGGTTCATGAGATACAGCGTCCACAAAAAAATGATACAGACAGACAGACAGACAGACAGACAAACAGACAGACATTTTCTAAAAACTATTAATTCGTGTTCTCCATATCCCAAAACATGTAAATCCATCAAAAAGTGGACTTCGAAAATTTTCGCGAATCCAATACTTTCGCTATATTACATATAGAAGAAAGTAAAAAGTATTAATAATAATATTGTTGTTTTATCTCATACATTAATGTGGATTCACAATTTCATTAGTCAACCAAATTGCGCAACTCCCATGGGGTCGCGAAGTATTCTAAATACATATATGTTTTTATTAGGGTAAGCATCTGTTTCTAAGGCAATTAAGCATATTTGGCAATTTTCATCGTACAGGCAAGCATTTTATTTTGTTTAGCCATAAATCAAAATTGTGACATAACAAAAATAGTTCATTACTGAGAATATTCTATATAGGTATTATATTTCACGGATAAAGAAAACATTATAAAAATTTTTAAAGTTACTAAATCTCTTAAGTATTGAGTCATATGCAGTTAAGTTACATGAATTTATAATTCAAAGATAATAAAAAAACTAAAATGTGTTTTCGAATTATATTATGATTCATAATTATAAAAATGCACAAAAATTTAATTTTTCTTTAATACAAGTAAAATTGAATTTGAAGTGGTAGGTAATTACTTTGACTTTTAATGTATTTAGCTACCATCTTAATCCAAATTTCATCAAGTTACATGTCAAGTATTTTTTGAATGGGAAGAAAATATTACTGACTAATAAAATGATTATACTTTACAGCTAGTTTCTTAATGTAAGTATAATTCACAAACAATGAAGTGCATGACTATTTTTAATTTTTGTTAACTTATGGAAAAGATTCTTAGTTTGGTGACTTCGCTTTTGAACTATTCACAGAGGAAGTATGAATCAATAAAATTGCTATCGAAACCAAACCAGCTTAAATTAAAGAGCGTGGTCGCAAACATAAGCTAGAGTGCAAAATTTGTGCAACAATCCCCCATGGATTGGAATATAACCACAATAGTTTTAGCTAATTCTATAAAAGCCAACAAAATAGAAAACGAAGTAATATAAGGTGGCGCAGTAATAAAGCGTTTGCCGGGCTGGAAAAAAAAAAAAAACCCTTTTTAATATAATCAATATTTTCTCTTAAAATAATAGTTTAATTTAATTAAAAAATTAAAAAAAAAATAATCAAAATATAAAACGCTCTTTACGGGATTCGATCTCAGGAACCACTATTCATTAGTCAAACGCTTCACCACTGCCACTTTATCTGGCTTCAAGTTTTGTTTTGCTGGTTTTTATAGAAATAACTGAAACTATCAGCCTCATATTTCAACCCATGGGGGTTGTTGCATAACTTTTGCACTCTGCCCTATGTTTTTAACCATGCTCTCTAATTTAATCTTGATTTGGTTTCAATAGGAATTTTACTAATTCATAGTTCCCTTGTGAGTTTTTCTGATTAAAAAAAAAAAAAAAAAAAAACTGACCGCTGAGATTAGAAATATCCGCTCACTAAACAGCTATTCCCTCTACCCCCCTCCAATATGTTTAGAATAGAAAATTTTATAATTAAACAATTTTAACATGTTCTGTAACAGGGAAGATCATGTATAATAATCATAAAGTTTCTATTCAAATGAATAATTATCCTTTATTTTAGCATACGTTATAAAATTTGTACGGAAAAAAGTAAATAATTAAATAATAATAAATAACAGTTTAGTACACAGATAAATAAATTTTTATAGATAAATTTTATCAGTTAGATACATTTATTATTAATTTTTTTGTTAAATTTTTTTTTTCTGTAATGTGTTTTATAAATCCTTAATTTTTGTTCTAAAAATTTCAAATATCCTCCACAGAATATATATTTAAAAAAATGTTAATTATACTGACTATTCTTCTTAAGTCTATTTTTAAAATATACGTATTACGTGCTTGTGTTAGATACTGAAGGTGAGGAGGGAGGGGCAATAAATAAAATCTATAAAAGGGAAATAAAGGAAAATTTTTACACATCCCTAAAATAAATCATTTCCAACAAATACATTAAGAAATATACTTTATGAGATAAGTTAGATAAATCAGCTAAGTAAAAACGTTTAGTTAAAAGACTTACTATACGAATTGTAGACAATAACACGATAAATTTAGCAGTTGTAAATTGAAAATTATTTCATGAATCTAGGTCATTAAAATTTAAAGAGAAAAATCATTTTTGTTGGGTAAATGAAATAATGAGTTCTTATCTAAGGAGTATAAATCTCTTATGCCGAAGAAAAAAAATGCCGAATTAAAAAAAAAAAAAATTACTATTTTTCTTCTTATAGCCGAGATCTTTCACCACTGTTAAGATAAGAGTATTATCGTTGCCTATTATTGCTTCATATTTAAAAAAAAAAAAAAAAAAAATTATATTTTCATTATGAAAGTGAAGTAATTATTATGATTTATTAATATATATATATATATATATATATTCCTTTTTCTTCTACTAAAATAAAGCCATCTCTGTACGATTAATATCAAAAGAGATGTTTATAAATAGGGTTTCAAAAAAATTAATGATCTGTAGAGGTGTATTTTTTATCTGAATTTTAATTACATTAAGCTATTTCAAAGTGAAATCGATATGTATTATAGTGTTTAGAACTAAATACATTTTCCATTACAGATGATGTGTCTCATTTATGTCTGATCGAGGAAAACTTTAACTAATAACAAAATTAAATAAATTTTTTTATTAACTTTATTTTCTATTGATTTTAATGTTATTTCCTACCACTTCTAGTAATTTTTCTTTCTTCCATTACGAGACTACTCGGTCGAAAACTTCGTTATCGAGTTTTCTCCTGATTTGCATGTGTTAAGGTCTCGCAAGTCTAAAAAAGTGGTCTTTAGTAATTGGCCAGTGTATATGTGTGTGGAGAATCTTCTGATTATCACATCACCAAAACTAATAAAGGTAGACCGACGAAACTTCACAATTCAGACAAACCTAGTGCACAGATTACTTTTCCAGCTTTTGATGAAAATAAGAAAGTCATAAGTGGGATCGTAGATCAGTATCTCAAGAAAGACCCTAGCGATTTTCTTCAAAGTTGCTATATAAACGCCCTTTTAGATATCCTTTTGTAGTATTAGTCGCTTAATTCAAGAAAACTGATAGACATCCTGTATAAATAGATCAATTTTAGATATCGCAAGTGCGTTTCCTATAAAACGGCTCTATGGATTTTCTTCAAATATGCCCTATTTACTCACCTATAGATATATTTTTGCATATAATTGTTAGTTTTATGTGAGCAGATGAGTTTGCCATGTTTCGGTGAAAATCGGCAATGGGACCGAAAGTCGGCATCTCATAAACGATTCTAACGATTTTCTTCGAATTTACTAAATAAACTTTTTTTTACACGTTCTTTAGCATGTATTATTTGGTTACTAAAGAAAAATTGACAGATGTTCTGATTAAATAATGAGGGTGTTTCAATTGAAATGGGTGTTTCAAAAAAAGGGCACTAACGATTTTTTCTTCTTAGTATTATTATTTTGACTGGCTAATATAAATTCTGTTTTATAAGTTTTCACGACATAAGTATCAGTTTGCTTGTACAGAAAGTTTAATTTGTTAAACCAATTTTATGTATCCTGACCATACTAGTATTTTCAAAAAGAGTATACGTGTAGTAGGGGCTAATGGAAGTTGTGTTTTTGTATTTTGTGACACACCAGTTTTTTCTTTTTTTTTTTTTTTTGTTTACTTCATTTTTATAATGTTTCTAGATAATAATATTTTATTTTTATTCTTGTATATGCTACAGAATTTTGCATGGATGCTCATTTTGATCTCTTCTGGTGCACCCTCGAAGACTGATTTTCGTAGTTTTTCTTTTTTTTAATTAATTAATCTTTATGCAGCTAGGGAGATTGTCTGTTGCTGCCATCTGTAAGCATAGGGTGAAGATTATAATCTGCCTGAGAAATTCTATCCGTAAAACGTAATTCTAGAATAATAGCAGCGCCACTTATCCGCGATTGTAATGAAATGCTCGCCCTCTGGTGGGCTAAGGTGAAATTATCACACCACTGATAGCTTTCACGCTGAAACAATGATAGAACAACAAGAAAGAACAATAATAAATACACGTGTGGCTATTATATTTATTAACAACTGCAGTTGGGAAAGCGCCACCTATCGATCATTACAAACGCGGATTGTCCTGTTAGCACCTAATTAAAATGTACGGTTAAGGCGGAAATCAAAGCAATGAGGATCATAACGATATTTTAATTTATTTCAATGGGATTTTTTTTTTTTAAATTTTATTTATAAAGTGATTTAAATATAGTTATTAAGGTTTTTAAAAGATTATTTTAAATATAGTGACTAGCGAAGTAGGCGAAGCCTGCTAATTAAAAAGTAAAACACATGTAAATATATAGGAATAGGTATAAATAAATAAAGCTATATCTGAATAATAAGAATGCGTTTCATATTCAGTCGGTAACAAAAGTATCCGAACACTAGCAAAAATTCCTTTGTAAAAAAAGTAGAGTTAATACTGTTTTGTTAAATAAATCCTTGTCGAATAATGTACTTAGACTGACTATGAACATGATTCGACAAGGATTTATTTAACAAAGCAGTATTAACTCTGCTTTTTTTACATAGGAAATTTTGCTTGTGTTCGGATACTTTTGTTACCGACTGTACATGATCTGTTCTAAATAGGAAAAAGAAAACTTTTAAAAATATGTGTTTTAAGTATATATTAAGTATTTCCTAAGAACTCAAACAATAGACGATGCATTAAAACTTTTATAATGTTATCAAATGTAAAATAAAACTTTATCATATCTTAAAAATAATAAGATGAAAAATAATATGTTAAATATTTTCGAATATATATATATATATATGTATATATTTTTTCAAAAATATAATGACACATATTTTAAAAATCGAAAATTATGAGAGATAAAAAAAAAGAGGGTCTGAAAACAAAATTTGACCAGTTTAGACTAAAGACTGTTCAAAGATTGTTCAAGTTTCAATTTATGAAATCTTAAGTAGAATCAATTTTAATAACCCTTTTGAAACAAGGGCTTTATCTCATTTTTCGGTCTTTTTACATGCAAATTACTTTAGCTTTAAGATTTCAGAAGCTTAAAAGTAATTTAAGTTTATGCGATGGAAAATCCAATAATGACACCCACATTTAACTTCTGTCGAGAAAACAATATCTCTGTAGACTTGTCTAAAAGAATGAGCAAACATTGTTTCTGTTTGACGTTAAGATAAGGATGTTAAGAGTTAAAAAAAAAAAAGAAAAAAAAAAAAAAGAAAAATAATAATAATAATAAATGAGGAAAATTTGTAAAAAAGAAGGAATAAAATATCTATGGGGAAAAAAAACTATGGTGAACAAATATTAATGAATCAACATATTTTTTTTTATATCACTGTGTAAGAAAATATTTAATTTTTAAAATTAGAAAAGATTGTTTATAAATAATCTTTTCTAATTAAAAAACAATAATAATAATTCATTATAAATATATTTTTTTTTCTGATAATATAAACATATGCAGTAAAATACAGGGGAAAAAATAAACTGGTATTAAATGATGAAGAGTTAAAGTATTTTAAGCAAACGCTATAGTTTTCAAAAACACACAATATTGTTTCGGGTTGAGATTATGCATGACCTTTTTCACCAGATGAAAAAACGCAGACAAGAGTGCAGCACGAAAACATCATTGCAGGTATCAAGCATTGGACATAAATCCTTATTGACAATATACGTGTAGCGAGGAAGAGCTAATGTTAGTAAGCATAAATTGTGATTTTCCCTCATATTGTGATTGTATGCAGTATTTTGAATGGATAAAGAAATACAAAGAACAAGAACATTGTTATTATTGAATTTAATGTATTTTATAATAAAATTTCAATAGGTATTTTTTAAATATAATTTTGGGTACAATTAAAATTTTTAATGGCCATGAAACAGAGTTTTAAAAAGATCAGCATACAACAAAATTGTTTATTCTGTTGTAATTGGAAATATATCAAAGATCTGCAGCAAATGTGAACAGGAGTGCAGATTTAGATTCTCGTTATCATAGGAGGGAAAAAAAATGTTCCTTTTCCTTTTACAGACATAGAAAATGAAGTGCATGAAATTTTTTTTTATGGAGAACACTTATTAAAGAAAATAATTTTAGTAATTTTATGTCAGGGTATTTAAAAAATGGGTAATAAGTCTTTTATATATATATATATAAAAAAATTAAGTACCCTATAAGTAAAGTATGATTTTTAAACGTGTACTTGCTAAGTCTAATTCATAAGAATAAAATTTTTTAAATACTTTTAATTTACGGATACAAATCGTACTACAAGAAGATGCGAGTCGTACCACGCAGAGATGATTCTATTTTGAAAAGGAGTGACCGCTGAGGATACGTGGATACAAATTATACTGCTATAATATTGTATTGTGTGCAATATACTGAGTGACATAATTTTAAAAACTATTAGTAAATTCCTATGCTTAAAACCAGGGCTCCTGGAATTTGAAAAAATCTAATCGCCAGCAAAAATTTTTGGTAACCAGTCAAAAAAAAAAAAAAAAAAAAAAAAAAAAAATCTCCTTCCATCTTATTTTTTAAATTTTAAATTTTACTTGAATAGAAAAATTGAAAATCCATGTAGAAAAATCAAATAGTTAGCGCGACACAATGATATATCAGGAAACACCTGTTTAAATTTTCCACCATGAAACAGATTTTTTTTTTTCACTAAAGTGATACACCATTGGCATCGATACATCATTATACTGGTACAACAATTCAGCCCTGAGTCGCATAGCACGTGAAAAACAGAAGAAAGTAGATCAATTCCCTAAAATGGTGCGGTAATTTAACATCGAGTTGTGAAACATGCACGGAGAAAAGTGGTGTAAATCCCCTAATGGTGTATTGATTCAACACAGTGTCTCAAAACGTGGTGAGAGGAGCGGGAATTGAAAACCGTGAGAGTTAGCCTATATCGAGAGTGGAATCACCAGTGGAATTGCCAATTAAAATACAGGGTGATTATAATTAAAGTTACGATTTCAAAACGCTATAATTTTAAAACTACCCATCAGAGCGATTTGATATTTTACCAGAGCAATTGTGAGGCAATGAAATTTTGTTTGGGAGAGGAAAAAAGTAGTTCCAACATGTTCCTATAGAAGGCGCTGCTGGGATAATGTCAGGGAAGACGCCGAAATGGACTCATTAAACACAGGAATGTTGTTATCAACACCATGGAATAGCAGGAAACAATAGACTTCAAGAGTTTACTACAATTTTTTTAGCAAAACAACAAGAATACGTGTTTACAGCGGAAACGGTCATAGTGAAAAGAGAAAAAGAGGAGCTTCATGAAACAAATACTTTACGGATAATTGACGGCACATTTTGGAATTATTTATTTTTCTTTTTCTTTAGCCAAACTAAATTTCATTGCCTTACGATTGCTCTGGTAAAATAACAAATCGCTCTGATGAGTAGTTTTAAAATTATAGCGTTTTGAAATCGTAACTTTTCTTAATTTTGAAATCGTATATTGGTTGTCAATGACGACCAGGCTACCGTATTTCACGAGCCCTGCTTAAAACAAAAGTTTACATATCTTAGTGCTTACTTTTAGGCTGTCGTAGAAAGAAAACCAAAATCAGGAGTTTTTTTTTTTTTAAATCGATAATGGCATAATAGGTGACAAATTGCAATATAAAAAAATAAATTTCTAAGAGGATTAATGTTCAAAATTTCAAAAATTCATAATATATTTGCATTTATCGTACTGTTTCGTACTTTACTGTTAATGTTGTTTGACATATAAATTTAATAAGTTAATTGTATGAGATTAATTTAAAACATTTTTCTTAGAAAACATAAAAAAATTAAGTATAATAGTAATAAGTGGAACAATTTTTTTTTTCTTTAAATATCTGAAATGATTTCTTTGCAATTCTTCAAAAATCACAGCACTGATATTTAATGTCAGGGAAGAAAATTAAAAATCATTTTCTTTTACAAAGGTGTATAATGTTAAATTATGTTTTATTTTCCAGCTGTGATTCAATTTGTATAAATTATAGATTGTAGATTTTTTTGAATTATAGATTTTTTTTTTTTTTTTTTTTTTTTTTGTGACGAATTCAACTGAAACAAGAATTCTTAACTTTTAATTCATCTAAAGGATGACTGAGGTGCTTTAGATGATTGTTCTTCTTGTCATTTAATTGTTTTCATGATCTTTACAAAAATCATCTTGTTATTATCTCCTTGTCATCTAAAATCTAAAGGATTAAGTCCTTTAGATGACATGAGGATATCTCTTAAAGACTAAGTAAGTTCTGTAGATATCCCTTTATTCAAAAGTTTTATGAACTTCGTATTCAGATTCATAATGAATAAAATATTTGTCATCCTCCTGATTACTTATATCAATGTTTTTCTTTAGAAATAGCCCTCAACTATTTCCTAAACAGTAACTCTAGGCGAATTTAGCGAGCACAGTCGATAGTTACAGGGCCCCGTGTCCATTTTTTCTGTCTTTCGCCATCTTTTACTTGAATATTTTTTCTATATATTCTGACTAGTGATAGTTATATATATATTTGAAATTGTGTTTTCCCCTGCTTTTTCAAGCGATTTTTTTTCTCTCATTTTAAATTGCTGTGGTGGTTTTTAATATATTTACCTTTCTGTAGAAAATTATATTCATATAATATCTAGATAACCCTTATGTTTATTAACACTTAAGCAAAGACTTATGAAATGCCATAGTTGCCATGAAATAGTGAATAATTTTAGCTATAATAACTATTTTAGAGGAAAAGAAAAACTTACTTTCCAAACAAATTTTTTACCAAACTATTCTACTCGAAAAATGGTTTCTTTCAAACAAATGAATATTTTATGTTTAATAGAATAAGTATCTCTATTAATTTATATGCTTCTAAAATCATTTCAAGCAAATACATTTTCATATATTATTTCTGGCCCTTTCATCCGTATGGCCCATTTATTACCACTCCTCCCTATACATAAAATAAGGAAAAACGAGAAAAATATAATTTTAAAGTTTTTTAAAAGGTAAGTTTAACATTAAAAGTTCTGTTAAAGTTAATTAAAGTAGAAGATATGCTCATAAACATTATTTTTATCAAACTAGACATACATTGTTTTATATTTTAATGAAAAGAGAAACGACACATTCTGTTATTTGGGACAATAAAGCACATTAAAACGGATGAAGTAAAATTTCAGATTAAATAAGTTGTTTTGTAAATAGACTATTTAAATAAATGCGTTTATTTCTAATGAACTGGAAGTGCGATATGAATAGAAAAGCCAAATTATCGTACTTCAACAAAAGGGAGATTTAAACGTATATTTCTGGCAATTTCCTTTTATATAAAATCAGTTTCAAGATAAAATATAGCGCAAACAATTAGTTAATTTTAGTGTGAAACAAAGGGACAAAAAAAAAACACTGCATATGAAAAGCATTTTTATTTATTTAACTTTAAACTACTTTAGATACACAAATAAGAATTGTGCATTAACAATTTCCAATATACACAGGGTGTCTGAATCAAATATCCCGAATTTCAACAGTCAATTTAAATAAGTGTATTAGCGATACTTTGTAGGAATTGGGCAAAATTGGTTAATTCTTAGATTTTTTGGTGCACGTGAAATCTGTCGTGGTGGCAATGTCTTCCCTGTTCCCATCCAAATTATACCTCTGTTGGTCACCAAAGCAGATCCCCTCGGAGAATCAAAATGATGGCATATCTCCGGAACATCCTTAGGGGTGCGTACTAGACCGTCGCCAGTTACCAATAGCGCAGTATTAGTTTGACGTTAAATCCAACCAACCAACCAACCTTAGATTTTGAGGACAATTTTTATTTTGCGCGTATGACGCACGAGCTCTAGCACGTTCCAACTATGACCAAATGATGGGATTCCTGAAGTTGCATTTGTTGTGAAGATGTTATCTCACATCGAAAGTGAATATTTTTTTTTAAACCGCATCGTTTTTTCAAATGAAACAACATCCCCTTTGAGAAACAAAGTGAATAAGCTAAACTACAGATTTTTGGGTTCAGGAAGCACCCATAAAATACAGAAAGAGGAAAAAAAATTAAAAATCAATGTGCGATGTGCTCTTTAGTATAATGAAGCTACAGAACCATTTTTCTTTGCTGAGACTTCTGAGATCGCAAATATTTACCTGGAAATACCACAAATGTATACAATACAACATGTTACAAACATTTACAAAGCAATTTTAGCATTTACAAACCTCTGATATTTTCCGATAGCTGTTGAAGGCTTTTATGCCTCAATAATCGCAGCTATTACCACTGTGACTATGACACTACTACAGCGATTACGGCTGAACCCAAACTACCGGCTAGATATTTCCAGGGTTACCAAATGAGCCATGTGGAAATCCATTTGTCTTTTTCTGAAAATTGCATAGCCCTGTTACCTAATTTTACATTTTTCTTCTGCAGTAAAATAATTATAAGATAAAAAAAAAAAAAAAAAAAAAAAAAAAAAAAAACTTTTGATATACAATGTTTTAAATTTTCTGATGAATCAGAGAGCTCTTATCAATGTGCATGGAAATATTAAAGTGATAATGACGTCAATTTTTGTGAGATGCATAATTTAACTTTTTACAATTTTTTAACGTTCACGTTTAATTAAATGTATTTATTTTTATGTCGTATAAAAATGAACTCCTATTTTTTTTTTTTTTTTTTTCAACAATTAAATTATATCTAATATTTTAATAGCTATTACAACGCTATTAGGATGTTATTATTTTCATATTTTAATTTATTATAAGAAAACTAATCAAAAATTGAAAAATTGGACTTCGAAGTATTGTGTTGCCATCGGGTTCTGAGCTATTGAAAAAGTTTTAAATGTCTAGCTAGTAGGAAAGTTAGTTAAAATTCGATTGAAAGATTTATACCGGACAAACAAACAAACAAACAAGAATAGAAGTTAATAAAAACATGGTAAAATAGCTGAATTATTCAAGCTGTCCACAGAAACCCACTTCTCTCCTACATGAAACGAGGTCAAAGATGAAAATTCAAAGTGTTGCTAAATTAGCATTATTTAAAAAAAAAAAAAAAAAAAAAAAAACATTGTATTCAAATTAAAATGGCAAATCAACGACCAAAACGTCCGCTGGAATACAAATTTTAAATATTTGGAGATCCTAATCATAACGGTGTACGAGTTTCAATAAAAAGTTAACTTTTTTGAAATATTAAAAAAAAAAAAAAAAAAATATTGCTATTATAGATAGTCGTACTTTATATTTTTGATTTTTATTAAATAATTTATTGTTTCTGTTTGTCTTATTTCACTTTAATGGAAATTCACTACGAAAGAATCCAAATACATCAAGAATTAGAAGATAAAGGAATTTTTAAAAATATTTCTCTAAAATTTTAAAGTGTTTCTTTACATTTTTTACATTTTCTTTGTATATATATATATATATATATATACATACATATATAAGAAATACGAGGACTAGACATACAGTAAGATAGATCGACAGTGTGGGATGGAGAGACCAAGAGAAAGAGAAAAAGAGAGAGAGAGAGAGAGAGAGAGAGAGAATTTCACGTAGAAATACGTGTATCATTATTTTTGTAAAAATTACATTGAAAAAAAAAAGTCAATTATTAAAAGGAAACAATTGCACAAAAACTATTCTGTAACAGTTTGAAAGTTTTAGAATCCATAAAAGAGTGAATTATATTTTTATATATTTATTATTACTTCCATTACCCAACTACTGTAGGTAAAGAAAGTATTGTATTCGGTCCGAAAATTTGATATCGAGTTCTCACTTGATTTACATGTTTTAAGGTGTCCTGAATCAGAGAAAAAATTGGTTTTTGGCAATTGGTCAGTATGTGTGTGTATGTAAGTGGGGGAATCTTGACTATCATATCTCCGAAATTATTAAAGACAGAAACTACGAAACTTCAAATCTGTGACAGATCTAGTGCACAGATTATTTTTTTCAATATTTGGTGAAAATTGGAAAACCAGAAGTGGGACCGTAAATCCGTATCTCAAAAACGGCTCTAACGATTTTCTTCAATGTTGCTATATAAACACTCTGTTAGATGTACTTCCGTATGAATTAGTTGATTTGTTCAGGAAAAATTTATAGGCGTCCTGTTTAAATTGCTCAATTTCAGGTCTCACAAGTGCATTCCCTTAAAAACGGCCGTACATATATATATATATATATATATATTTTTCAGACTTGCCAAAGTAACCACCTCTTAGACATATTTTTGTATGTAATTATTGTTTTCCGGTCAATAATTGAGTAGTCCAAGTTTTGGTGTAAAAGTTGGCATCTCAAAAACGACTTTAACGATTTCTTGAAAATTGCTACATAAACCCACTTTAAATATCTTTTCTAATGTATTACGTAGTTATTAAAGGAAAATTAACAGTCATCCTGATTAGTAGGTCAGTTTTAGATCTCGGAAATTAATGTTTCAAAACACTGCTCAACCGATTTTTTTTCTTCTTCTTATTTTTAAATTCGTTATGTAAATCTGTATTATATGTCTTACATATGTATCAGCTTTCTCTTATCGGAAAAAAATTAGATGTCTATTTTGTTAGGTCAGTTTTATGTCTTCTGATCACATAATTTCCAAAAAGTGCGCATAATACGTGCAATATTAAGTCGCGTGGTTGTTTCACACCAGATGTTTTCCCATTTTTTATTCAAAACAATTAAATCGAAGCGAAACAGAAAAATTATTATTTTTTTTTAAATGTTAAAAAAAATAAATAATAAATAAATAAATAAAATAAAATAAATAAATGATTAAATAAATAAATAAAAGAAAATATTTTATTTTTATTTTTATTTTTATTTTTATTTTTATTTATTTATTTATTTATTTTTTAGCGTAACTGATTTGAAATTTTGAAAATTAGCGAAGAAAATTTTTTACAGAAAAAAAAAAAAAAACGATTACTTATGTAAAAAGAATATAAATCTGAAATGAAGTTTATTAATCCTTTTTATACAAAGTATAAATAATTTTTTTTTCTGTTAATGAAAGGATAGAGCTTTTATTACGACGATTGTATTTACAATGAGAAAAAAATATATACTGAAGTATTTGGAATACCCAGGAGAGATGTCTTAAAAAATATTTTTTTTTTTCTTAATGACTGACATTTTTTTAATTTATCAAAATAAATCGTGCAATAATTAACTAAATAGCTGCAATTCATTTTTTAATGTGAAAAATAGAAAGATTGGTAGTTTAAATTATTTTTATGCAACATTTTTTTTTTTTTTTTTTCTAGAAAAACTTTTTGCACTTTGCTTCGACAAAGGTTTTATCTGAAAATATTAATGATGGACTAAGTAAATACTTTAAAAACAAGATAGTTTTAAAATAAAATCTAGATTATAGCTTTCCGGATTTTTAAATGCACTTCAATTAAAGAAATTCTTTGTTATTCATGTTCTTTGAATTTTGCATAATTTAAACGCTGTTAGCAAGAAAATAAGCAAAATTAGCTCCAGAAATTTAAATTATTTCAGATATTAGTTTGGGAAAAGAAAATTATCTGCATTAAAGGACTTTCTTTCGCTTGTTGTTTACTTTCACAAACAATAGCAAGTACAGAACATTAGCTGAAGTCAAATTATTTATTCGAAAATATAGTGTGTCCATAATTTATTCCCCGTATTACAAATACTAATCGAAGTGTATATTTACGAAAATTTATATAGACTTAATCTTTAGTTCAAGAAATATCGTTTGTTTAATTTTTACAAACGGCAACAGGGAATTTGTTTATTTACAAACAATAGGGGGTTCTGCCCCTACTCTCTTTGTCCAAAATCTCCCGAAGAAAGCTTCACCGCTTCTCCCAACACGCTTCGCTCATTAACCATGGGGGACTCTACCCGTCTATTTACATCTCGACGAAAAAAAGAAAGAAAACAGTGGCGGTAGTCTTTTTTTTTTTTTTTTTTTTTAAACACAAAGGGAAAAGACAATTTATTTCAAAAAAGTTTTCGGTTTAAAATGTTTAGTGACAATTTGATATTTCGTAAATTTTAAAAATATGACCCGCTAATCCGTATTTTGTTAAAAGTTTTATACGGTTGGATACAAAATTAAATGGCCTTTCCGATAATACCTATAGTTAAGAAATTGAAATTTTTTTTTCTCTACAAGGTAATTTCAAATGAGTAAATTTGAGCCGGAAACATTAGATTTTTTTATGTTAAAAAATATTACATATCCGTAACTAAAAAAGAAATAAATAAATAAAAATATACAGACACGACATTATTTCATTGTTTAAAAACATGAAAATCTGACATTGACAGATTTTAATTTAGTGCCAGAGGCCTACTGCTAAACTTGTTAATATCGACAAATTCTTCTTTAGTTAATTCGTGACGATCTAAATTCCATGATAAAGTTTTCATTAAATCAAACCAATGTGTTTCAGCTGCAGATATTGTAACAAATAACGCTGGAAGTCCAAACTGTCTTATAGCCGCAAAACAACGTTTTTTCTCTGTTTCCCAATGAGGAAGAGGTGTGCCTTGGGGGGGACTCATGTCAAAGGTGTGCCTTGGGGGGGACTCATGTCAAAGTTGTACCTTGGGGGGGACTCATGTCAAAGTTGGACCTTGGGGGGACTCATGTCAAAGTTGGGCCTGGGGGGGTGACTCATGTCAAAGTTGGACCTTGGGGGGACTCATGTCAAAGTTGTACCTTGGGGGGGACTCATGTCAAAGTTGTGCCTGGGGGGGACTCATGTCAAAGTTGTGCCTTGAGGGGACTTCATTCAATAAATCCCCATTCAATAAACCGACTGAAATAGACCCTTAGCACTATTAAGAGTGTATTATAAAAATTCGAGAACGCTGTACCGACTGAAATAGGGGTACCTTGGGGGGGACTCATGTCGAAGTTGGGCTTGGGGGGGGACTCATGTCAAAGCTGTGCCTTGGGGGGACTTCATTCAATAAATCCCCATTCAATAAACCGACTGAAATAGGCCCTTAGCACTATTAAGAGTGTATTTAAAAAATTCGACAACGCTGTACCGACTGAAATAGCGGTACGTTGGGGGGGGGACTCATGTCAAAGTTGGGCCTGGAGGGGACTTAATTCAATAAATCCCCATTCAATAAACCGACTGAAATAGGCCCTTAGCACTATTAAGAGTGTATTATAAAAATTCGACAACGCTGTACCGTCTGAAATAGGGGTACCTTGGGGGGGGGGGCTCATGTTAAAGTTGGGCCTGAGGGGGGGGACTTATGTCAAAGTTGGGCCTTGGGGGGACTTCATTCAATAAATCCCCATTCACTAAACCGACTGAAATAGGCCCTTAGCACTATTAAGAGTGTATTAAAAAAATTCGACAACGCTGTACCGACTGAAATAGGGGTACCTTGGGGGGGGACTCATGTCAAAGTTGGGCCTGGAGGGGACTTCATTCAATAAACCGACTGAAATAGGCCCTTAGCACTATTAAGAGTGTATTATAAAAATTCGACAACGCTGTACCGACTGAAATAGGGGTACCTTGGGGGGGGGGCTCATGTCAAAGTTGGGCCTGGGGGGGTCTCATGTCAAAGTTGGGCCTTGGGGGGACTTCATTCAATAAATCCCCATTCAATAAACCGACTGAAATAGGCCCTTAGCACTATTAAGAGTGTATTAAAAAAATTCGACAACGCTGTACCGACTGAAATAGCGGTACCTTGGGGGGGGACTCATGTCAAAGTTGGGCCTGGAGGGGACTTCATTCAATAAATCCCCATTCAATAAACCGACTGAAATAGGCCCTTAGCACTATTAAGAGTGTATTATAAAAATTCGACAAAGCTGTACCGTCTGAAATAGGGGTACCTTGGGGGGGGGGCTCATGTTAAAGTTGGGCCTGAGGGGGGGACTCATGTCAAAGTTGGGCCTTGGGGGGACTTCATTCAATAAATCCCCATTCAATAAACCGACTGAAGTAGGCCCTTAGGACTATTAAGAGTGTAATATAAAAATTCGACAACGCTGTACCGACTGAAATAGGGGTACCTTGGGGGGGACTCATGTCAAAGTTGTGCCTTGGGGGGACTTCATTCAATAAATCCCCATTCAATAAACCGACTGAAATAGGCCCTTAGCACTATTAAGAGTGTATTAAAAAAATTCGACAACGCTGTACCGACTGAAATAGGGGTACCTTGGGGGGGGACTCATGTCAAAGTTGGGCCTGGAGGGGACTTCATTCAATAAACCGACTGAAATAGGCCCTTAGCACTATTAAGAGCGTATTATAAAAATTCGACAACGCTGTACCGACTGAAATAGGGGTACCTTGGGGGGGGGGGCTCATGTCAAAGTTGGGCCTGGGGGGGTCTCATGTCAAAGTTGGGCCTTGGGGGGACTTCATTCAATAAATCCCCATTCAATAAACCGACTGAAATAGGCCCTTAGCACTATTAAGAGTGTATTATAAAAATTCGACAACGCTGTACCGACTGAAATAGGGGTACCTTGGGGGGGACTCATGTCAAAGTTGTGCCTTGGGTGGGACTTCATTCAATAAATCCCCATTCAATAAACCGACTGAAATAGGCCTCTAGCACTAATTAAGAGTGACCTATAAAAATTTGACAACTGTACCGACTGAAATAGGCCTCTAGCACTAATAAAAATATACAGACACGACATTATTTCATCATTTAAAACATGAAAATCTGACATTGACAGATTTTAATTTAGTGCCAGAGGCCTACTGCTAAACTTGTTAATATCGACAAATTCCTTTAGTTAATTCGTGACGATCTAAATTCCATGATAAAGTTTTCATTAAATCAAACCAATGTGTTTCAGCTGCAGATATTGTAACAAATAACGTTGGAAGTCCAAACTGTCTTATAACCGCAAAACAACGTTTTTTCTCTTTTTCCCAATGAGGGGGAGGTGTGCCTTGGGGGAGACTCATGTCAAAGGTGTGCCGTGGTGGGGGGACTCATGTCAAAGTTGTACCTTGGGGGACTCATGTCAAAGTTGGGCCTTGGGGGGGACTCATGTCAAAGTTGGGCCTGGGGGGGGTACTCATGTCAAAGTTGGGCCTTGGGGGGACTCATGTCAAAGTTGTACCTTGGGGGGGACTCATGTAAAGTTGGGCCTGGGGGTTACTCATGTCAAAGTTGTGCCTTGGGGGGACTTCATTCAATAAATCCCCATTCAATAAACCGACTGAAATAGGCCCTTAGCACTATTAAGAGTGTATTATAAAAATTCGACAACGCTGTACCGACTGAAATAGGGTACCTTGGGGGGGACTCATGTCAAAGTTGGGCCTGGGGGGGACTCATGTCAATGTTGGGCCTGGGGGGGACTCATGTCAAAGTTGTGCCTTGGGGGGACTTCATTCAATAAATCCCCATTCAATAAACCGACTGAAATAGGCCCTTAGCACTATTAAGAGTGTATTATAAAAATTCGACAACTCTGTACCGACTGAAATAGGGGTACCTTGGGGGGGACTCATGTCAAAGTTGGGCCTGGGGGGGACTCATGTCAAAGTTGGGCCTTGGGGGGACTTCATTCAATAAATCCCCATTCAATAAACCGACTGAAATAGGCCCTTAGCACTATTAAGAGTGTATTATAAAAATTCGACAACACTGTACCGACTGAAATAGGGGTACCTTGGGGGGGACTCATGTCAAAGTTGTGCCTTGGGGGAGACTTCATTCAATAAACCGAGTGAAATAGGCCTCTAGCACTAATTAAGAGTGACCTATAAAAATTTGACAACTGTACCGACTGAAATAGGCCTCTAGCACTAATAAAAATATACAGACACGACATTATTTCATCATTTAAAACATGAAAATCTGACATTGACAGATTTTAATTTAGTGCCAGAGGCCTACTGCTAAACTTGTTAATATCGACAAATTCCTTTAGTTAATTGGTGACGATCTAAATTCCATGATAAAGTTTTCATTAAATCAAACCAATGTGTTTCAGCTGCAGATATTGTAACAAATAACGTTGGAAGTCCAAACTGTCTTATAGCCGCAAAACAACGTTTTTTCTCTTTTTCCCAATGAGGGGGAGGTGTGCCTTGGGGGAGACTCATGTCAAAGTTGTACCTTGGGGGGACTCATGTCAAAGTTGGGCCTTGGGGGGACTCATGTCAAAGTTGGGCCTGGGGGGGGTACTCATGTCAAAGTTGGGCCTTGGGGGGACTCATGTCAAAGTTGTACTTTGGGGGGGGACTCATGTCAAAGTTGGGCCTGGGGGGGGACTCATGTTAAAGTTGTGCCTTGGGGGGGACTTCATTCAATAAATCCCCATTCAATAAACCGACTGAAATAGGCCCTTAGCACTATTAAGAGTGTATTATAAAAATTCGACAACGCTGTACCGACTGAAATAGGGGTACCTTGGGGGGGACTCATGTCAAAGTTGGGCCTGGGGGGGACTCATGTCAAAGTTGTGCCTTGGGGGGACTTCATTCAATAAATCCCCATTCAATAAACCGACTGAAATAGGCCTGTTCATAAATCTTTCATTTGTTCCATAAACTCACACATTGTAATAATCCATTTCCATAAATAATACAAGTGATGTTCTTTTCCATTTTTTTATTCACTTCACAAAACATATAGAACACGGATTCACAATAAAAACATAAATAAACATTTCTTAAGCGCTATATACTTTAAACGGTCAAGCACGACCGACTCCCTTCAGATCACATTTTTAACTAGACAGTAATATATATCGGCGCGTCGAAAAAATGACGACTAGTAGCGCCGCGTGAGAGGATGCAAAGACAATTCAATTTGCAACATCCTCCCGCCCCGAAAGGTAAGTTAAGTTCAATACAAAATTTTGAACAAATCCAAATCAAATACAATTCAAGAATTACAACCAATAAAAAAATCACAATACATAATAACAAATTTCACAACCACATAATACTGAAAATAGAAATTATATCAAATACAAAAATCAATGTTACCTGGATACAATTGAAAAATGAAAACAATATTAATATTTCCTTACAGGTGAACAGTTGGTTTAATTAAGGTAAGTCCCCTTGGACTTCCAAGTTACAAAGAAGTTGAATGGGTCTTTTTAACATTCCTGATGAAGTTTTTAAGGTTACAGATCTTACCTTATTGTCACGTCCTACATGTGTCTCAATTACTTTTCCTAACTTCCAAATTTGTCTTGGGGCCTTGTCATCACCTATTAGGACTATATCACCTATATTAAAATTAGAAATTGGATTAACAGGTTTTACAACATTAGCATTTCTCAACTGCAAAATATATTCAAATTTCCAGCGCTTCCAGAATTCGTTAAGAAGTCTCTCACGATACAAGTATCGTTTAATTAAAAGCCTTTGAGAACTAGATTGACTTGCAATCACTAAACGGCCACTTTGTGGTGGCAATGCAGTTGACCTTTTTCCTATTAAGAAATGGGCTGGGGTGAGAGGGAATGGCTCTACAGGGTCATTGTATACATAAGTTAAAGGTCGAGAGTTAATAATAGATTCAATTTCTGCAAGTATAGTTTGCAGTTCTTCAAATGTAACTAATGCCCTACCAAGAATTTTCCTCAAAATGACCTTTGTCATACGAACCATTCGCTTCCAATAACCCCCCCCCCCCCACCATGAGGCTCTTTCTACTATATAATTCCATTTGATACCCTTATTACCAAAATAGTTCTGAATTTCTAAGTTCTTAATGTTCATATAAAGTTTCTTTAGTTCCTTTTCACTACCTTTAAAAGTCAAAGCGTTATCGGAATTCACAACCTTGCACATACCTCTTCTGGAGATGAAACGTCTGAATGCAAGTAAAAAATGTTCAGAACTGAGACTAGAGACTATTTCCAAGTGCACTGCTCGAGTGACTGCACAAGTGAATAATGCAATGTAAGATTTGTTGTTGTCTCTTGTGAATAAGGGTCCAGCAAAATCGATTCCGACGACTTCAAAAGGTTGAGCCTCACAAGTTCTTGCTATGGGTAGCGGAGCTGTTATTTGCTGTCCTTGTTTGGCCTTAAACCTTCTGCATAGAAAACATTTGTTCAAGCAGGATTTCACAGCTTGCCTGCCCTTAATGATCCAAAAACGTTCTCTTAATTGAGTGAGTGTGTCAGATATACCAGAATGACCTAAATTTTCGTGTTCCTTCATGATCAAAAGATTAGTAAATCGAGCCTTGTTCGGCAAAATAATTGGATGCTTAGATTCATCAGAAAAATTAGAGCCTTGAATTCTTCCCTTTAATACTATTAGACCTTCTGTTGTCAAAATGGGATTCAAATTATATAACTTAGAATCAGGAGAAACTGAATTTTTTGCCTTTAATGTAGTATATTCTTCGTTAAATTCACTTTGCTGCACAAATAGAAGCCAATAATTTTCTGCTGCAGATATTTCATTTGCTGTCAGCGCCCCTGAACGTTTTTCAAACCTAGATTTGATATTATTTAGAAATCTAAAAACATAGGCGGTTGTTCTCAAAACTCTATTCAAACTACTGTAATTCTCCATATTTAATAATGGCATTGGAACTTCTACGTTAACCTGAAGTGTAACTCCATGTCTTTCTTCAACCACGCTGTCCATGTCACAGGAAAATTCCATTAGAGAGTCATACGGTATACTTAATTCTGACAACCAAGCTGGTCCTTGACTCCATACTTTGTCATTCATTAAGGAATTTGAGCGGCCGAGCGGTTCTGCGCTCAAAGCTGGTAGATGGGAGGTGCCGGGTTCGATCCCAGGTCGCGCTCATCGACCTAGCCGTTCGGAGTTTTCCGTGGTTTCCTCCGAAACTTGCGTAAATACGGGCTAGGACCCCTTAGAAAGACCCCCACGGAGGGCATTCCCCCTCTAGGCCTAGGACACATCAGGAGTGAATCGGCCTTAAATCCTACAACCAACCAACCAACCATTAAGGAATTTGCTTTCACACCTCTCGTCAATTTATCCGCCGGATTGACCTTGCCTTTGCAAAAGTGCCATTTTTCAGGATCAGTTTTTTCCTTGATTTCAATCACTCGGTTTTTCACAAATTGCTTATAATCGTTAACTGAACCTTTTATCCAATGAAGGCAAATCTGAGAGTCAGTCCAATAAAAAATATTTCTGGGGTCGAGCATAGGAAAAACAGATTTAAGATATGATCCTAATCTTGCTGAGACTAAAGTGCCAAGTAATTCAAGTCTCGGTAATGTAATCTTCTTCAAAGGGGCTAGTCGAGACTTAGAAATTATAAAACTTGTTTTGCATTCTTCAGAATTCGTAAATCGAAAATAAGCTACTGAACCATAGCATTTTGGGCTAGCATCGGAAAATATGTGTACCTCTACTGAGTTCCAGCAGAATTCATTAAAATACAGCCTAGGAATTCCAGTGAACTTCAAATTTTTAGCTTCATTTAGCCATTCTAAAAACAACATTTCAATTTCATGTGGAACAGGTTCGTCCCACTGTTTACCATTTTCCCATACTGATTGTAATATAATTTTTATGCGAATCAAAAATGGATTCATGATCCCCAATGGATCAAATAACATTCCGCAAACAGCCAAAATATATCGCTTTGTTATAAATCTGTCCTCCGGTAATTTGTTAAATTGTGAAGTGTCAATCAGTAATTCGTCATTCGTATTGTCCCAAATAATTCCTAATATTTTTAGTTCAACATTGGATTCCTCCGGATCTTCTCGACATTCGAAATTGTCTGTCTTCCACAACTGATTAAGTTTAGAAGAGTTGGAAATCCAAGCCCTGAGATTCATGCTAGCTTCATTTAAAATATACATCATTTCTTTAGATAATTGTAATGCCTTGTTCACATCATCAGTGCCAGAGATGAGATCATCGACGTATAGAGATCTTAATATTTCTGTTGCTTCCGGGTAGTCATTCTCAAATTTTTTCAAATGAAGCCTGATTGTTGCCGATAATAGAAATGGGGAACATTTCACCCCAAAGGGAACTCTGCAGAATTGTAATGTCCTAATTCGTTTAGCAGCATCGGAATGGAGATCGGGCCCCTCCCCATCATTCCATAAAAATTTCAAAAAATTCCTATCCTCATCCGCGATTCCTACTTCTAGAAAAGCTCGTTGAATGTCTGCGCAAAACGCTACAGGGTGTAACCTAAACCTCAAAATTATCCTGAGTAAATCTGGATTTAAATTAGGACCGCTCTCTAAACAATCGTTAAGAGATAATTCATCCCTGCCCTTACATGAACCGTCAAAAACTATCCTAACCTTAGAACTTTTCTTTTGTTCGCGTACTACTGCATGATGCGGCATGTAATAGCCTGTACCCGTATTTTCATTTAAATCCGACGCTACTTCCTCTATGATGCCCAACTTTAAATGTTCCTCAATAATTTCCTTATATTTAAAATATAAGTCCGGATTCCTACCAAAAACAGTGTTCAAATGAGACAAGCGTCGTCTTGCTATCTCATAATTACTGTCCAATTCCTTAACATTATTTTTCCACAACAATCGCGTTTCATATCTTTTATTCCTATAAGTAGTGGTTTGCCTAAATAACTCTAAAATTTCATCATCTGATTTAGAATGTTCTTTGTCCGGATTAATTCCAATTGCCTCTAATTCCCATAAATTTTTAACCCTTTGATGGTCCAATTCCTCCTTAACAACATGTAAATGATTAACGCGCACTTTCTGACAATTCTTAAGTGCTTTAGGGTCCCTTTCCTTTCCTTGTATCACAAATCCAAATAAGGTATCTGTTGCCATTAATCGTTTAGAAATTCTCACGTTCCTTTCTCCAAGAATTTCCCCAATGTAATCCGATCCAATAAGTACATGAATTTTACTTAAATTACCCTTATCTGCCAATTCAATGCCTTTTTCTAGTGCGACATTACGCACCCATTGTGAAGGAATTTTAATTTCCCCAAATGTAATTGAATCAACAACCACAGCCCTTAATTTAATTTTCTTATTAGTTTCTCTTACATTATGTAATACTATTTCTACAATATCATAAGTTTTCCTTTCAGTATTCTCATTTCCAAAAGTATAAATTAAAAGGGTTTCCCTTCCGATTGTTTTTAATCCCAATAAATTGCACACTTCGCGCAATACAAATGTCCTAGAACTTCCATTGTCAATAAGACACCTCAATAAATGGCATTTGGCCCGAATATTAAATACACTTGCCGTTACAGTCTGCAACAACACCGAATCACTCGGCGTGTCCTCAAGCTCTTTATTCTTATTACAAACCAAATTTAAAGAACTTTCTGACTGTATTTGTTTTTTATCCTCAACTGAGCGGGATTCATTTCTTTCTGTATTACATATTAATGAGTTATGCCAGGGAGACGCGCAATACTTGCACTTATGATCTTTACGAGAACAAAATTTACTCAAATGATTTGAAAAACATATAAAACATAATCCCTTGGCCATTAGAGCCCTTTTCTTATCATAAACATTTAAAGAACAATCATGATTCATATGTGCCGAGGAACAAAACAAACAGCCCTTAACTCCAGTATTTTGAGAAAACGAACTCGTATTTCTTTTGTTATTAAATTTAGGCCTATTATTATCATAAGAATACCTATTATGATAACCAGATAAATTTCTTTCCGCCTGAGTCGCTAAAACGGAAGCTGATGATTTAGGGGGATGATATTCGCTCCTTTTAGAATTTAAGTAAGGTTTATTGTGGCCTGTCATTTTATTCCGAAAATTATTTTCATTTGCGCTATTATTTCTGGGATTCGCTAAAATTATCGATGCTTCTCGTATTTCTAATTCTTTACGTATAAAATCAACTAATTTAGAAATATCAAACAATTCATCTGAATTACGCTGTCTATTATAACTTAAATTTAATTCTTCCGGTAGTTTTTGTAATATTACAGGGCATAACAGATTACTGTAAGTGCCTGTTGCTACATTTAATGATTGTAACGAACGAATTTGTACCTCAATCGCGTCGTACATTCTCCTTAATTCAGTAACATTCGCGCATGATTTCACCGGTTCTATTAATAGTAACTTATGCATGTGGGACGATATAATTACGTCACTTCGTCCAAAACGTTCCTTAAGTAATTGTATTGATGCATCGTAATTAGATTCTGTCAATGAAAACCCAGATACAGCGCTCAAGGCGACACCTCCTAAGAAAGATTTCAAATACGAAAATTTCTCAATTTTGCTTAAAGAATTATTATTATGTATCGCTACCTCGAAAGAGTTCCAGAAGTCCAACCATGAACTACAGTCACCAAGAAAATTTACAACTTGTAATTTCGGAAGTTTAACTGTACTTCTGGTTTCAGTTCTAACTGTTAGGTTCTCTGAACCAATCCCTGTTTGATCACTTGATCTAGCGATCTGAATAACACCAGGCAACGGCCTGTCATTTAAATTATCCACTAGCCTTTCTAATTTTGTTTTTACATCGATCCCTTTTTCCCTGTATTCCTCGCAGCCTGCTACATCTTCAGCTATATCTTTGACTTTAATTTTTGTTTGTATTTCATAATCGATGTTTACGAGTTCTGCCTGTTTGTCCAGGAGTTGAGCCTTTAATCTAAGAAGCTCCTCAATTTTCATTAATTTCGTGTACTCCTCCGTAATTTCGGAGTTCAGGATTGTTTCTATTTTCCCCAAATATTTCGTAAATGAGGTTCTTAAACCTCTTCTATTTTCCTTCAATCTTTCTAGATCCATTTTAAACCCAATATCATAACAAGAGAACAAAAATAAAAATTATGAAACCTTCTAATTACTTAATAATAACCCCTATCCATATATTTATTAAATAAAAATAAACATGTATTGTCTATATATCAAAAATGTAAACATCATCTTTAAATATCATTTAAGAACAAAAATAAATATCGTTAAAACAGAAGTAAATCAATTTAAAATAGCCTTTAATGAAACCAAAACTAAATAAATAATTTTGTATTAAATCAGAAGTAACTCTATTTTAATAGCATTGCAAGAAACAAAAAATTAAATAATATTCCATTAAAAAAAACAATTTCCTTTTCAAAGAAACAAAAAGAAACACCTTATAAACAACATTTTATGAAACGAAAGTAATTTTCAATTATTTAAATGTTGAATGAAACCATTTATATTTAAAACCCAAACTATTTTTTAATTATTCAAATTAGAAACCATTTATTTCATATATCAGCAAAATTTATAAATTATAAATAATATTATATATAAACCAAATGAATTCGATGTCCTCACAGACTGCAACCATTTCAGAACAAAAACTACACTTTTCTGTTAAAACGAAACCATAACTTTTAACCCCCAAACTCAAACCAAAATAATGAAATAATAAGGGAAAAAGCCTACCTCCCATATCCGATGCATGCTCAGCGGATTCATTTTACTCCATAATTATCCAAAAAAATGCATGTCGTCCAAATAAATGCAAACAATCACATCCTAGGGTCACCAAAAATGTTTATAAATCTTTCATTTGTTCCATAAACTCACACATTGTAATAATCCATTTCCATAAATAATACAAGTGATGTTCTTTTCCATTTTTTTTATTCACTTCACAAAACATATAGAACACGGATTCACAATAAAAACATAAATAAACATTTCTTAAGCGCTATATATTTTAAACGGTCAATCACGACCGACTCCCTTCAGATCACATTTTTAACTAGACAGTAATATATATCGGCGCGTCGAAAAAATGACGACTAGTAGCGCCGCGTGAGAGGATGCAAAGACAATTCAATTTGCAACAAGGCCCTTAGCACTATTAAGAGTGTATTAAAAAAATTCGACAACGCTGTACCGACTGAAATAGGGGTACCTTGGGGGGGACTCATGTCAAAGTTGGGCCTGGGGGGGACTCATGTCAATGTTGGGCCTGGGGGGACTCATGTCAAAGTTGTGCCTTGGGGGGACTTCATTCAATAAATCCCCATTCAATAAACCGACTGAAATAGGCCCATAGCACTATTAAGAGTGTATTATAAAAATTCGACAACTCTGTACCGACTGAAATAGGGGTACCTTGGGGGGGACTCATGTCAAAGTTGTGCCTGGGGGGGGGACTCATGTCAAAGTTGTGCCTTGGGGGGACTTCATTCAATAAATCCCCATTCAATAAACCGACTGAAATAGGCCCTTAGCACTATTAAGAGTGTATTAAAAAAATTCGACAACGCTGTACCGACTGAAATAGGGGTACCTTGGGGGGGGACTCATGTCAAAGTTGGGCCTGGAGGGGACTTCATTCAATAAACCGACTGAAATAGGCCCTTAGCACTATTAAGAGTGTATTATAAACATTCGACAACGCTGTACCGACTGAAATAGGGGTACCTTGGGGGGGGGGGGGTCTCATGTCAAAGTTGGGCCTGGGGGGGTCTCATGTCAAAGTTGGGCCTTGGGGGGACTTCATTCAATAAATCCCCATTCAATAAACCGACTGAAATAGGCCCTTAGCACTATTAAGAGTGTATTAAAAAAATTCGACAACGCTGTACCGACTGAAATAGCGGTACCTTGGGGGGGGACTCATGTCAAAGTTGGGCCTGGAGGGGACTTCATTCAATAAATCCCCATTCAATAAACCGACTGAAATAGGCCCTTAGCACTATTAAGAGTGTATTATAAAAATTCGACAACGCTGTACCGTCTGAAATAGGGGTACCTTGGGGGGTGGGGCTCATGTTAAAGTTGGGCCTGAGGAGGGGACTCATGTCAAAGTTGGTCCTTGGGGGGACTTCATTCAATAAATCCCCATTCAATAAACCGACTGAAATAGGCCCTTAGCACTATTAAGAGTGTATTATAAAAATTCGACAACGCTGTACCGACTGAAATAGGGGTACCTTGGGGGGGACTCATGTCAAAGTTGGGCCTGGGGGGGGACTCATGTCAATGTTGGGCCTGGGGGGGACTCATGTCAAAGTTGAGCCTTGGGGGGACTTCATTCAATAAATCGACTACCTTGGGGGGGACTCATGTCAAAGTTGTGCCTGGGGGGGACTCATGTCAAAGTTGTGCCTTGGGGGGACTTCATTCAATAAATCCCCATTCAATAAACCGACTGAAATAGGCCCTTAGCACTATTAAGAGTGTATTAAAAAAATTCGACAACGCTGTACCGACTGAAATAGGGATACCTTGGGGGGGGACTCATGTCAAAGTTGGGCCTGGAGGGGACTTCATTCAACAAACCGACTGAAATAGGCCCTTAGCACTATTAAGAGTGTATTATAAAAATTCGACAACGCTGTACCGACTGAAATAGGGGTACCTCGGGGGGGGGGGGGGGGCTCATGTCAAAGTTGGGCCTGGGGGGGGTCTCATGTCAAAGTTGGCCCTTGGGGGGACTTCATTCAATAAATCCCCATTCAATAAACCGACTGAAATAGGCACTTAGCACTTTTAAGAGTGTATTATAAAAATTCGACAACGCTGTACCGACTGAAATAGGGGTACCTTGGGGGGGACTCATGTCAAAGTTGTGCCTTGGGTGGGACTTCATTCAATAAATCCCCATTCAATAAACCGACTGAAATAGGCCTGTAGCACTAATTAAGAGTGACCTATAAAAATTTGACAACTGTACCGACTGAAATAGGCCTCTAGCACTAATAAAAATATACAGACACGACATTATTTCATCATTTAAAATATGAAAATCTGACATTGACAGATTTTAATTTAGTGCCAGAGGCCTACTGCTAAACTTGTTAATATCGACAAATTCCTTTAGTTAATTCGTGACGATCTAAATTCCATGATAAAGTTTTCATTAAATCAAACCAATGTGTTTCAGCTGCAGATATTTTAACAAATAACGTTGGAAGTCCAAACTGTCTTATAGCCGCAAAACAACGTTTTTTCTCTTTTTCCCAATGAGGGGGAGGTGTGCCTTGGGGGAGACTCATGTCAAAGGTGTGCCGTGGTGGGGGGACTCATGTCAAAGTTGTACCTTGGGGGGACTCATGTCAAAGTTGGGCCTTGGGGAGGACTCATGTCAAAGTTGGGCCTGGGGGGGGGTACTCATGTCAAAGTTGGGCCTTGGGGGGACTCATGTCAAAGTTGTACCTTGGGGGGGACTCATGTCAAAGTTGTGCCTGGGGGTTACTCATGTCAAAGTTGTGCTTTGGGGGGACTTCATTCAATAAATCCCCATTCAATAAACCGACTGAAATAGGCCCTTAGCACTATTAAGAGTGTATTATAAAAATTCGACAACGCTGTACCGACTGAAATAGGGGTACCTTGGGGGGGACTCATGTCAAAGTTGGGCCTGGGGGGGGACTCATGTCAATGTTCTGCCTGGGGGTGACTCATGTTAAAGTTGTGCCTTGGTGGGACTTCATTCAATAAATCCCCATTCAATAAACCGACTGAAATAGGCCCTTAGTACTATTAAGAGTGTATTATAAAATTTCGACAACTCTGTACCGACTGAAATAGGGGTACCTTGGGGGGGACTCATGTCAAAGTTGGGCCTTGGGGGGACTTCATTCAATAAATCCCCATTCAATAAACCGACTGAAATAGGCCCTTGCACTATTAAGAGTGTATTATAAAAATTCGACAACGCTGTACCGACTGAAATAGGGGTACCTTGGGGGGCACTCATTTCAAAGTTGTGCCTTGGGGGGGACTTCATTCAATAAACCGAGTGAAATAGGCCTCTAGCACTAATTAAGAGTGACCTATAAAAATTTGACAACTGTACCGACTGAAATAGGCCTCTAGCACTAATAAAAATATACAGACACGACATTATTTCATCATTTAAAACATGAAAATCTGACATTGACAGATTTTAATTTAGTGCCAGAGGCCTACTGCTAAACTTGTTAATATCGACAAATTCCTTTAGTTAATTCGTGACGATCTAACTTCCATGATAAAGTTTTCATTAAATCAAACCAATGTGTTTCAGCTGCAGATATTTTAACAAATAACGTTGGAAGTCCAAACTGTCTTATAGCCGCAAAACAACGTTTTTTCTCTTTTTCCCAATGAGGGGGAGGTGTGCCTTGGGGGAGACTCATGTCAAAGGTGTGCCGTGGTGGGGGGACTCATGTCAAAGTTGTACCTTGGGGGGACTCATGTCAAAGTTGGGCCTTGGGGAGGACTCATGTCAAAGTTGGGCCTGGGGGGGGTACTCATGTCAAAGTTGTACCTTGGGGGGGACTCATGTCAAAGTTGTGCCTGGGGGTTACTCATGTCAAAGTTGTGCTTTGGGGGGACTTCATTCAATAAATCCCCATTCAATAAACCGACTGAAATAGGCCCTTAGCACTATTAAGAGTGTATTATAAAAATTCGACAACGCTGTACCGACTGAAATAGGGGTACCTTGGGGGGGACTCATGTCAAAGTTGGGCCTGGGGGGGGACTCATGTCAATGTTCTGCCTGGGGGTGACTCATGTCAAAGTTGTGCCTTGGGGGGACTTCATTCAATAAATCCCCATTCAATAAACCGACTGAAATAGGCCCTTAGCACTATTAAGAGTGTATTATAAAAATTCGACAACTCTGTACCGACTGAAATAGGGGTACCTTGGGGGGGACTCATGTCAAAGTTGGGCCTTGGGGGGACTTCATTCAATAAATCCCCATTCAATAAACCGACTGAAATAGGCCCTTAGCACTATTAAGAGTGTATTATAAAAATTCGACAACGCTGTACCGACTGAAATAGGGGTACCTTGGGGGGCACTCATGTCAAAGTTGTGCCTTGGGGGGGACTTCATTCAATAAACCGAGTGAAATAGGCCTCTAGCACTAATTAAGAGTGACCTATAAAAATTTGACAACTGTACTGACTGAAATAGGCCTCTAGCACTAATAAAAATATACAGACACGACATTATTTCATCATTTAAAACATGAAAATCTGACATTGACATTTTAATTTAGTGCCAGAGGCCTACTGCTAAACTTGTTAATATCGACAAATTCCTTTAGTTAATTCGTGACGATCTAAATTCCATGATAAAGTTTTCATTAAATCAAACCAATGTGTTTCAGCTGCAGATATTGTAACAAATAACGTTGGAAGTCCAAACTGTCTTATAGCCGCAAAACAACGTTTTATCTCTTTTTCCCAATGAGGGGGAGGTGTGCCTTGGGGGAGACTCATGTCAAAGGTGTGCCGTGGTGGGGGGACTCATGTCAAAGTTGTACCTTGGGGGGACTCATGTCAAAGTTGGGCCTTGGGGGGACTCATGTCAAAGTTGGGCCTGGGGGGGTACTCATGTTAAAGTTGGGCCTTGGGGGGACTCATGTCAAAGTTGTACCTTGGGGGGGGACTCATGTCAAAGTTGGGCCTGGGGGGGACTCATGTCAAAGTTGTGCCTTGGGGGGACTTCATTCAATAAATCCCCATTCAATAAACCGACTGAAATAGGCCCTTAGCACTATTAAGAGTGTATTATAAAAATTCGACAACGCTGTACCGACTGAAACAGGGGTACCTTGGGGGGACTCATGTCAAAGTTGGGCCTGGGGGGGACTCATGTCAATGTTGGGCCTGGGGGGGACTCATGTCAAAGTTGTGCCTTGGGGGGACTTCATTCAATAAATCCCCATTCAATAAACCGACTGAAATAGGCCCTTAGCACTATTAAGAGTGTATTATAAAAATTCGACAACTCTGTACCGACTGAAATAGGGGTATCTTGGGGGGGACTCATGTCAAAGTTGGGCCTTGGGGGGACTTCATTCAATAAATCCCGATTCAATAAACCGACTGAAATAGGCCCTTAGCACTATTAAGATTGTATTATAAAAATTCGACAACGCTGTACCGACTGAAATAGGGGTACCTTGGGGGGGACTCATGTCAAAGTTGTGCCTTGGGGGGGACTTCATTCAATAAATCCCCATTCAATAAACCGACTGAAATAGGCCTCTAGCACTAATTAAGAGTGACCTATAAAAATTTGACAACTGTACCGACTAAAATAGGCCTCTAGCACTAATAAAAATATACAAACACGACATTATTTCATCATTTAAAACATGCAAATCTGACATTGAAATATTTTAATTTAGTGCCAGAGGCCTACTGCTAAACTTGTTAATATCGACAAATTCCTTTAGTTAATTCGTGACGATCTAAATTCCATGATAAAGTTTTCATTAAATCAAACCAATGTGTTTCAGCTGCAGATATTGTAACAAATAACGTTGGAAGTCCAAACTGTCTTATAGCCGCAAAACAACGTTTTTTCTCTTTTTCCCAATGAGGGGAGGTGTGCCTTGGGGGAGACTCATGTCAAAGGTGTGCCGTGGTGGGGGGACTCATGTCAAAGTTGTACCTTGGGGGGACTCATGTCAAAGTTGGGCCTTGGGGGGACTCATGTCAAAGTTGGGCCTTGGGGGGACTCATGTCAAAGTTGGGCCTGGGGGGGGGTACTCATGTCAAAGTTGGGCCTTGGGGGGACTCATGTCAAAGTTGTACCTTGGGGGGGGACTCATGTCAAAGTTGGGCCTGGGGGGGACTCATGTCAAAGTTGTGCCTTGGGGGGACTTCATTCAATAAATCCCCATTCAATAAACCGACTGAAATAGGCCCTTAGCACTATTAAGTGTGTATTATAAAAATTCGACAACGCTGTACCGACTGAAATAGGGGTACCTTGGTGGGGACTCATGTCAAAGTTGGGCCTGGGGGGGACTCATGTCAATGTTGGGCCTGGGGGGGACTCATGTCAAAGTTGTGCCTTGGGGGGACTTCATTCAATAAATCCCCATTCAATAAACCGACTGAAATAGGCCCTTAGCACTATTAAGAGTGTATTATAAAAATTCGACAACTCTGTACCGACTGAAATAGGGGTACCTTGGGGGGGACTCATGTCAAAGTTGGGCCTGGGGGGGGACTCATGTCAAAGTTGTGCCTTGGGGGGACTTCATTCAATAAATCCCCATTCAATAAACCGACTGAAATAGGCCCTTAGCACTATTAAGAGTGTATTAAAAAAATTCGACAACGCTGTACCGACTGAAATAGGGGTACCTTGGGGGGGGGACTCATGTCAAAGTTGGGCCTGGAGGGGACTTCATTCAATAAACCGACTGAAATAGGCCCTTAGCACTATTAAGAGTGTAATATAAAAATTCGACAACGCTGTACCGACTGAAATAGGGGTACCTTGGGGGCAGGGCTCATGTCGAAGTTGGGCCTGGGGGGGTCTCATGTCAAAGTTGGGCCTTGGGGGGACTTCATTCAATAAATCCCTATTCAATAAACCGACTGAAATAGGCCCTTAGCACTATTAAGAGTGTATTATAAAAATTCGACAACGCTGTACCGACTGAAATAGGGGTACATTGGGGGGGACTCATGTCAAAGTTGTGCCTTGGGTGGGACTTCATTCAATAAATCCCCATTCAATAAACCGACTGAAATAGGCCTCTAGCACTAATTAAGAGTGACCTATAAAATCTTGACAACTGTACCGACTGAAATAGGCCTCTAGCACTAATAAAAATATACAGACACGACATTATTTCATCATTTAAAACATGAAAATCTGACATTGACAGATTTTAATTTAGTGCCAGAGGCCTACTGCTAAACTTGTTAATATCGACAAATTCCTTTTTTTAATTCGTGACGATCTAAATTCCATGATAAAGTTTTCATTAAATCAAACCAATGTGTTTCAGCTGCAGATATTGTAACAAATAACGTTGGAAGTCCAAACTCTCTTATAGCCGCAAAACAACGTTTTTTCTCTTTTTCCCAATGAGGGGGAGGTGTGACTTGGGGGAGACTCATGTCAAAGGTGTGCCGTGGTGGGGGGACTCATGTCAAAGTTGTACCTTGGGGGACTCATGTCAAAGTTGGGCCTTGGGGGGGACTCATGTCAAAGTTGGGCCTGGGGGGGTACTCATGTCAAAGTTGGGCCTTGGGGGGACTCATGTCAAAGTTGTACCTTGGGGGGGACTCATGTCAAAGTTGGGCCTGGGGGGGACTCATGTCAAAGTTGTGCCTTGGGGGGACTTCATTCAATAAATCCCCATTCAATAAACCGACTGAAATAGGCCCTTAGCACTATTAAGAGTGTATTATAAAAATTCGACAACGCTGTACCGACTGAAATAGGGGTACCTTGGGGGGGACTCATGTCAAAGTTGGGCCTGGGGGGGGACTCATGTCAATGTTGGGCCTGGGGGGACTCATGTCAAAGTTGTGCCTTGGGGGGACTTCATTCAATAAATCCCCATTCAATAAACCGACTGAAATAGGCCCTTAGAACTATTAAGAGTGTATTATAAATATTCGACAACTCTGTACCGACTGAAATAGGGGTACCTTGGGGGGGACTCATGTCAAAGTTGTGCCTTGGGGGGGGACTTCATTCAATAAACCGAGTGAAATAGGCCTCTAGCACTAATTAAGAGTGACCTATAAAAATTTGACAACTGTACCGACTGAAATAGGCCTCTAGCACTAATAAAAATATACAGACACGACATTATTTCATCATTTAAAACATGAAAATCTGACATTGACAGATTTTAATTTAGTGCCAGAGGCCTACTGCTAAACTTGTTAATATCGACAAATTCCTTTAGTTAATTCGTGACGATCTAAATTCCATGATAAAGTTTTCATTAAATCAAACCAATGTGTTTCAGCTGCAGATATTGTAACAAATAACGTTGGAAGTCCAAACTGTCTTATAGCCGCAAAACAACGTTTTTTCTCCTTTTCCCAATGAGGGGGAGGTGTGCCTTGGGGGAGACTCATGTCAAAGGTGTGCCGTGGTGGGGGGACTCATGTCAAAGTTGTACCTTGGGGGGACTCATGTCAAAGTTGGGCCTTGGGGGGACTCATGTCAAAGTTGGGCCTGGGGGGGTACTCATGTCAAAGTTGGGCCTTGGGGGGACTCATGTCAAAGTTGTACCTTGGGGGGGGGACTCATGTCAAAGTTGGGCCTGGGGGTGACTCATGTCAAAGTTGGGCCTTGGGGGGACTTCATTCAATAAATCCCCATTCAATAAACCGACTGAAATAGGCCCTTAGCACTATTAAGAGTGTATTATAAAAATTCGACAACGCTGTACCGACTGAAATAGGGGTACCTTGGGGGAGACTCATGTCAAAGTTGGGCCTGGGGGGGGGACTCATGTCAAAGTTGGGCCTTGGGGGGACTTCATTCAATAAATCCTCATTCAATAAACCGACTGAAATAGGCCCTTAGCACTATTAAGAGTGTATTATAAAAATTCGACAACGCTGTACCGACTGAAATAGGGGTACCTTGGGGGGGGAACTCATGTCAAAGTTGGGCCTGGGGGGGGGACTCATGTCAAAGTTGTGCCTTGGGGGGACGTCATTCAATAAATCCCCATTCAATAAACCGACTGAAATAGGCCTCTAGCACTAATTAAGAGTGACCTATAAAAATTCGACAACTGTACCGACTGAAATAGGCCTCTAGCACTAAAAAGTTACACCGTTGCATTGAAAAAACATGCTTTCGAATGGTGCAGATTTGTTTTCTGTATTTTAATTAGTTTACACAGAATTTAAATTTAAAAACAAAGCTTTTAAAGGAACAGTTTAAAATGAGAGTTTCGCAAAAACATTCATAACTCGCTAAATTTTTGCAATCGGATTTCAATCTTTTATAAGTTTGGTCCTCTCATAAAAGTCTATAACTTAAAATAATAATAATAATGATAATAATTAATTTACATTAAAAACTTTTTGAGTTATAAAATGTTTAGCGAGAAATTCGATGTTTCGTAAAAAAATAAAAATAAATAAATAAATAAAATTGCTAATCAGTATTTTTAAAAATGTTTTGTACGGTCAGAAAGAAGATTAAATGGTACCTTTAACTTAAATATTGAACGATTAGTTTCTCGTACTGGGCGATTAAAAAAGAGATGATAGAAAGGAAGTGAAATTTTGAATAACATTTCAGTTCAAAATTGTTAATAGTAGTATGTTGAAATATATATTATATACATATATATAATAAAAATGATATTCACAAAGATAAGCTGTAATTGGGCACGGAATTTTGGAATTATTGAAGTTAAGTTGCAGATAAATTGAATAATATAGTAATCAGTTATTATACTAAATAAATAAATAAATAAAAATAAAATACAATATAATAAATACATATATTATATTAAATACAATATTTAATACAAATAAATTATATACAAATTAAATATAAATACATATTAAATAGAATATATTAAAATCACACAATCAACTGATTGGGAAGAAAATCATATATATATATATATATATATATATATATATATATATATTGAAATTTATTTTTCCGACTGAGTGAAAATAATGCCTGGACCGGGAGTCGAACCCCAGATCTTTAACTTACAAGGTCAAGGCTCTACCAAATGAGCTATCCAGGGAGACAACCGGTGGACATTAGTCACTCAGACAACTTTTCTAAAAAAAAAAAAAAAAAAGAAAAAAATATGATTTTTTTCCTAATCAGTTGATTGTGTGATTTTAATATATTGTATTTTCTTTTATATATTGTATTTCTTCTACATTATTTTCCCTCAGTCGGAAAAATAAATTTCAATAAAAAAAAATATATATATATATATGACTTTCTTCCCAATCAGTTGATTGTGTGATTTTAAAAATAACTAATTCTTGAAATTTGTAGTATATGAATTGCAATACCAAGATAACAAGAACTAATTATTTGATTAGAATGTCCGTTAGCGAAAAAATCCTGCATTAAATTGATAATTTCTGGACTATCTTTTTATTATTATACTTTTTAAAATAAATTGGAATATATATATATATATATATATATATATATGTATTTTTTCGTTAGTCTATCGTTTGGTTTTGATAAAACATAAATAAATAAATAAATATTTTTAATTTTCTCTCACAAAACTACTTAATTTTCAATTTATTTAAAATTTAATGCACACATATCTCATATTACACAAATCACAAACATTGAAATAAATATTTTATAGTGAATGAAGTATATATATATTTTTTTAAATCCAGATTAAAATAAAGTAATCACTAAGAACTTTATTTAAAAATAAACTAAAAATAACAGATTTTTAATAATATATACGAAATGGAAATTTATATATATATATATATATATATATATATATATATATATATTTATGTTTCTCTTATTGCTCAATCTAAATCTTAAAAAAAAAAAAATCTTTTTAAATGATTCTTTAAAAAATATTGAATTCCAGGTAAATAAAAAACGCCTTATTTTGCTGAAAAAATTATTAATTTTTTAAAAGCTTGTAAGATTAAAAATAAGAATCGTCTTACAAACGTAAAAGCCTCAATATGAATTTTTTCCGAAGTAAAAATTCGGAATGAGGTTTATTAATCCTTTTTTATTCGAACTAAATCTTTTAAGTTTTTTTTTTTTTTACTTTTTATTAACTCAAAGTAATGCCATGTTGGTTAACCTTTCAATTTATGTTGAAATATTTCTTTTAACCATCAAATTATTGAAAAAAGTCTCAGTTATTTTATGGTTTATAACAATTTTTGAAAAAAACATTCTACCTACATTATTAACCGATGGAAGTTTTAAAAAAATTGTACAGTATTTTGCATAATTATAGATGCAACTAGTTGTTAAGCGCGTTCTTTTCGCGGGAATTTAATTATTATTCACAGTGTATTATTATTATTATTATTATTTAAATCTTAGTTAAATCTTGTGATATAGGCTAAAATATTCCAACACTGTTTCAATTAAATTTTAAAGGAACAAAATACAAGTATAGTTTAATATTATTCAGTTTTTGTCCTAGTAAAAGTAAAAACCAGAATATAAAGTATGCAAGTAATGTTAAAGTAATAAAGTATACTTTAGGCTTAGGTAAAAAGTAAACAAAGTCTTTTTAAATGTTAATAAACTCACATTTCACTTGCTGATAAGTTAAACACTCCTTTGACATCATTAGACGTTCTGTATATGCTTTCATTAAAAAGTAATAGTTATCTGAAGCAATCCTATGTATGTACAACATGATTCCTACTGTAAACAAGCATTATTTTTGGTTGCTTGATTAATTGATTTTGAGTATGATTGAAGAAATCTATGTGTGCTGATTGATTTGTCAAAATCTCTTAAAATGCCAAACTTGTATGAAATGTGTGAATGAGCGAGTGAAAGTTAGGGTAACTACAATTGACAATTAACTGTGCCTCGAAATAAAATGAAATTTTGTTATGAAGTGGCAACATGTTAAAAATATGCTACTTTCCCCTCCCCCCCCATGTCATGGACTGTCTAGGTAGATTCTGTTAATAAGAAATTAAAAGTTTTGGGTTGTCTGTGCACCCCTCATTATTGCCTTTAAAGTTAATAGGCGACAATTTGACTCAGTCAGTTCCCTTGTTCAAGGCTTTATTATAAGTTATAAGTTTACATTCATTTTTATTTTATTTAAATTATTGCACAAATCTTACTATCCTGATGAAGATAGAGAATGGATTATTACAGTTAATAAATACAATCTGTAGATTTTCGCCAGGAGGATCCCATACTAAAGCTATACCTTTTCTTAAATATTCAACTGCATCGGAAATATATTAGATTTTTATGCATTATATTTTTGTTAAATGCTGAATATATGGTGATATTTAAATTCAGTATGGGTAAAGAGAAATCAATTAATAAATATATGTTGTAAAATAAAGAAAATAATTATATTTTGGAACAGATTTAGTAGCCCCACTTGTCGAAATTTGAAATTTGGCACCGACGTAGCTCAGTCGTTTCTCGCTCGCCAAGGTATCGTCTAACTCAACTGCGATAACCAGTTTAATTCATCGCCAGAATGGGACAAAAAGTTAATTGTACTAAAGCTCTACCCAAGTCATGTAAAAGATCACAGATCTTTTTGCGATAAATTAATATTACTTTACTTACAAATTACTTTAAAATTAGTGAAAGTACAAAAATTTTTTGTTTAGAGTACGGAAACTAATGTATAATAACATATTAATTTTTATCCATAGACCTATTATTACAGTGAACGGAAGCATTGCTTCATTACGGGAATATAAGAAACTATGGCAAAGATGACTCAGATGGTTGCTGGGAAAAAATTAACATTTTGGGGAATTCTTGCGTTATTAGCGTTTATTTGTTTTAATTTTAATTTTTTACTTTCTTCTATATTCAATAGAAGAAAGTATTGGATTCGTAAAAATTTTCGACCTCGGGTTTTTGATGGATTTACACGTTTTGAGAGCTGTAGAACACGATTTGACCATTTTTAGAAAATGTCTGTCTGTGTGTGTGTGTGTGTGTGTGTGTGTGTGTGTGTGTGTGTGTGTGTGTGTGACAAAATTTTGTGGTAACTGTATCTCAGGAACTACTGCACAGAATTTCATACAAGTTGGTATGTAGTTGCACCTTGACACAAATTAGTGCCTATCAACTTTTGGTAAAAATTGTCTTACAGGTTGCGTTGCCATCCCGCTTTTTCTAAATTTTTAACATGGTGATATAGGACAAAATTTTGTATAAATGTGCATAAAGAGAATTATTTTTTAGTAATCATTATGAAATTTACAAAAATTATTTATAATAGAGATAGTCAACTGGGAAAAAATTTTTGTATGTGTACGAGCCTCGCCCCCCCCCCTGGGGGGGAAGTCCCCCCTCGAGGGGAGTAAAATTTCAAGATGGGTATCTTTCGAAAGGTCTCGTCAATGCCTTTAAAATGAATGGTTGAACTATAAATCTGTGATAATTTAAAACAAAGTTATCGATTTTTTTTTACTTTTAACGAAAAAAATAATATGTTAATTTAATAATATATTATTAATTATAATAAAATATATGTTGTAAAATAAAGAAAATAATTATATATTGGAACAGATTTAGTACCCCCACTTGTCGAAATTTGAAATTTGGCACCGACGTAGCTCAGTCGTTTCTCGCTCGCCAAGGTATCGTCTAACTCAACTGCGATAACCAGTTTAATTCATCGCCAGAATGGGACAAAAAGTTAATTGTACTAAAGCTCTACCCAAGTCATGTAAAAGATCACAGATCTTTTTGCGATAAATTAATATTACTTTACTTACAAATTACTTTAAAATTAGTGAAAGTACAAAAATTTTTTGTTTAGAGTACGGAAACTAATGTTGTATATATGGATACGGAAACTAATGTTGTATATATGGATACGGAAACTAATGTTGCACGGAAACTAATGTTGTTGTAAAATATATGTTGTAAAATAAAGAAAATAATTATATTTTGGAACAGATTTAGTAGCCCCACTTGTCGAAATTTGAAATTTGGCACCGACGTAGCTCAGTCGTTTCTCGCTCGCCAAGGTATCGTCTAACTCAACTGCGATAACCAGTTTAATTCTTCGCCAGAATGGGACAAGAAGTTAAATGTCAGCAAGAGGGTATTGTACTAAAGCTCTACCCAAGTCATGTAAAAGATCACAGATCTTTTTGCGATAAATTAATATTACTTTACTTACAAATTACTTTAAAATTAGTGAAAGTACAAAAATTTTTTGTTTAGAGTACGGAAACTAATGTATAATAATATATTAATTTTTATTCATAGACCTATTATTACAGTGAACGGAAGCATTGCTTCATTACGGGAATATAAGAAACTATGGCAAAGATGACTCAGATGGTTGCTGGGAAAAAATTAACATTTTTGGGAATTCTTGCGTTATTAGCGTTTATTTGTTTTAATTTTAATTTTTTACTTTCTTCTATATTCAATAGAAGAAAGTATTGGATTCGTAAAAATTTTCGACCTCGGGTTTTTGATGGATTTACACGTTTTGAGAGCTGTAGAACACGATTTGACCATTTTTAGAAAATGTCTGTCTGTGTGTGTGTGTGTGTGTGACAAAATTTTGTGGTTACTGTATCTCAGGAACTACTGCACAGAATTTCATCCAAGTTGGTATGTAGTTGCACCTTGACACAAATTAGTGCCTATCAACTTTTGGTTAAAAATTGTCTTGAAAGGTTGCGTTGCCATCCCGCTTTTTCTAAATTTTTAACATTGTGATATAGGACAAAATTTTGTATAAATGTGCATAAAGAGAATTATTTTTTAGTAATCATTATGAAATTTACAAAAATTACTTATAATAGAGATAGTCAACTGGGAAAAAAATTTTGTATGTGTACGAGCCTCGCCACTCCCCTCCCTGGGGGGGAAGTCCCCCCTCGAGGGGAGTAAAATTTCAAGATGGGTATCTTTCGAAAGGTCTCGTCAATGCCTTTAAAATGAATGGTTGAACTATAAATCTGTGATAATTTAAAACTAAGTTATCGATTTTTTTTACTTTTAACGAAAAAAAATAATATATTAATTAATCGATAATTTTTTTAATCGAAATTTAAACAAACTTGGTATTTAGTTGGCCCCTGACATAAACTGGTGCTGATTAGATTTGGAGATCAATCGCTCAACAGGTGGCGCTGTGATCGTATTTTTTCTAAATTTTTAATATGGCAGTATAGGACAAAAATCCGTATAAATGTACATAATGAGAGTTACTCTTAACCTGTGATTGTAAAATTAATATGAATTATTGATAATAGTAGTAGTTAATTAGTAAAAAAATTTTGTGCATGTGGGGGCATCGCTTCCCCGCTGGAGGAAAGTACCCCCAGGTCGGGGGGGGGGGGATTTTCAAGATGGGTATCTTTCGAAAGGTCTCGTCAATACCTTTAAAATGAATGTTTGAACTATAAACATATGATAATTTAAAACAAAGTTATCGATTTTTTTTTTTACATTTAAAGAAATAAAACTTGGAATTTTTTTTTTTTTTTTTGTTATTGAGTGAATTTGTATAGGAAAATATAGAAGAAAGTCTTGTGGTGGCCACAACATACTAGTTTTTTTTAAAGATAAAGCAAGCAAAACTCGTGTAAAACATCCCATTTTCAGCGTTTCAGCTCTATCTTATTTTCATTTAATACTTCTTTTATTATTATAGATAGTCATCCAGAGATAAGTATAATTCCTATAAATTATAAAATGTTACATTTTTATTTATTTATTTTTTTCTTTCAGATAATACATGCAATTGTTAATTTTTAATTTAAAGAGAAAAATATAGTAGTTATAAACTCTTTACAAATATAATTACTTAAAAATTACATAATAATAATAATAAAATATTACCTGTGAAGCACTATTGCTTGCGATAAAATATGTTTTATATACAAAATATTTAAAGAGAAATATACATTTTAAAAAAGAATTTTCAAAAATAATTAAAGATATCATTTGCGTAAGAGAATGCAGAGTTTACATCAAAAAACAAAACAAAATTAAATACACTATCTACCGATAAGTATTTGGACACTTTCGAATTTAGACGTTTTGTCAAATATCTAGAAAAATTCTTTAGGGGACATCTTGAAACTTTGGAAGTGTAAAGAACATGTTATCTTTCATATATTTCAGTCAAAGTTGTGTCCTGAAGAGGAAAAGGCGACCAGTAAAGATTTAAACAAAAATCAAAAATTTTTCTATCACCCTGTAAAAAGTAATGTTTTAAATGAGTTTTGGCTGTAGCATGTGATTATGAGGATTTTTCTGATTATCTGCATAAAATTTTTATGAGGTTACCACATATATTCATGGATAAATAACTTTTTTTCCCCCTTTAAATAATAATAATAATAATAATAATAATAATAATAATAATAAAAAAAACTACTTTTTTAATTATAACACGTAGTGACGTAGGGTATTAGACCCAGTGCAAAGACATTTTTAGGAAATATGGATACTACGTTAGACACAGCATACAGCAATCAGAAGGAAAAAATGTTAAATATCTTACGAAATACGAGCATTTTTACTAAATACTTTTTAACTACGCATGCGCTAGCTTTAAAAAAAATTCATTGGAATAATTTTTTAGACAAAAGTATTGAGCAACTTATATGAAAACCACCAAATAAATATCGGGTAAATTCGAAAAGTTATGAGAGATAGAATGAACAGAATTTCAGTTCTCTCAAAGTAAAAGCTGAACTATAAGGGGTTTTACTCACATTTTTATTTTCATTCAACCAATACCCAATAGTAATAAGGTGTATGCTTATTGTAAATAAATATCGATAAAACCCCTCATCATCTTCCTCTTTGTTTAGAAAAACTGAAATCCTGTTCATTCTATCTCTTATAACTTTTTGAATTTACACGATAGTTGTTTGGGTTTTTCATATAAGTTGCTCAATACTTTTGGCTATTAAATTATGCAAATGAATTTTTTAAAAAACTAGCGTATGCATATTTAAAAAATATTTGGTAAAATTCTGACATCACGCAAGATATTTAAAATTTTTTCATTCTGATTGCAGTATGCTGTGTCTAATGTAGTATGCCAAATTTTACAAAAATGGCTTTCCACTGGGTCTAATACCCTATCTGTTATAATTAACACTTTCACGACCACATGCTTTTGTCTTTTTGACAGTAAAGTCCACCTGTGGGCGTTATTCTCCCAAGTTACAATTATTTCAGAACACAATTTTCTGTATTCACATTTATATTACAAATGGATATATATTATATTCTTTCTAATCAAAGTATTTCTATCCATAGTATATTTGATTGTACAAAAATGAATATTAGGTATATTCTTAAAAAATAAGTAGCGTACAAATCGCGAAAGAAACGCCCTCTGGAGGAGTAACAGATTTTCAAATGACGTGAATCTACGTCAGCGGTCGCGAAAGTGTTAAAAAAGTGGAAATATTAAAAAAAAAAAAAAAAAAAAAAAAACGGTATATAGCCATGATTATTTGCGTAGCCTCATAAAAATTTATACAGATAATGAGAACAATCCTCATAATCCCATGCTACAGCCAAAAAGCATTTCAAGCATTACCTTTTACAGGGTGATCCAAAACATTTTGAATTTTGTTATTTTTTAATGGTTCCCTTTTCCCAAATTTTGCTGAAACATATGAGGAATACGTGTTCTTTACGCTACCAAAGTGTCAAGATGATTCCTAAAGAACTTTTTTAGATTTTTGACAAAACGTCTAAAATCTAAAGTGTCTAAATACTTATTGGTAGATAGTGTTGTTGTTGTTGTCAGAAGTTGAGTTTTTTTTTTTAAAGATATAGTCATTTTAACGTGCCTAAACATCTAGATAAAATATATAATTGGTTACGTTACAGAAGCAAGTTTAGCTCATATATGTAACTTTGATTGAAATTTAAATGTTCGATATATTTTTAAGTTGTGCAAGACTGTAGCAAAAGCAAGACTGAAAAGCAGGGAAAAACTCAAGGGGGAGGAGCAACACAACCAGCCGATAGGATAGCTGCATGTAACAACTAAACAAAAGGGGACACAAAATAGTTGGAACAGTCACAAGGGGACACAAAATACTTGCAATAGTCACAAATAGTTTCAACTTTTCCTGTATCGCACGAGAAAAAGTGACACATCATTTAGAAACTTGCTTTATAGTTGAAGTCCGCGGTCAGTATTATTTTGTGGGCCAAACGTTTCACGAGTACGGAGATTTACTGTGAAATATTAGTAGTGTATAAAGGGCGTATCAGACTCGACGACTTTACAGGCGATTTTAGAGCCAACCACTAATTAGCGCCGATTTTTCGGAAAAAATTGTCTCTACTCCCAGTGTGATAGCGCAGACCGAAGTTGTCCAACTTTTTCAGAGCTGCCTTGATAGAATTGTCCGTATACTCAATTTCTCCTCGGATTCGTCCAATCAGGATGCGCTATTTTGATACGTCATATTTCCAAGATGGCGGAACACAGGAATCGCTTCAAGTGGAGATTTGAAGAAGAAATATTATCGTTAAGCACGTTTATTTTACCGTTAAATGATAAGAATTTTCAATGAATCGTTTTTATTTTCGTATGGCGTTATGACAATAGTTGTAAAAAAGATCAAAATAGAAATAATAATGCGATATTTAACACAAATGAAAGGGAATTTTAACGCTAATCATTGCGTATTTTATTCGCGCCAAGAAAAGTGATAAGCGTCAGAAGTTAGTCTTCTTTCATCCAACTTTTCACCCGACTATTATAACCTCTACGGTGTTTTCGTCGAGGAAAAATCGGCGCTAAAGTCGGCTCAAAAATTGGTTGTTTCTAAAGTTACTGAATCTGATACGCCCTTAAGCCTCTTGCAATATCACATTCAGCCACAGTGGAGCCAGCAGTTCAAAAACGGTCGTACAGACTTAACCGAAGCGAAAAAGAAAGGAAGGCCAACAATGTTAAGCACATCAGACAGAGTGCAGAGAGCGCAAGGTATTTTATTCTCAGCAATCGCAGAGTGAGAATCGAACACATTGCACAGGATTTGGGAATATCTGTTTGTGGGGTTCATACTATCGACCGTTACCAGTTCTAATTTGGCTCCAGAACCAAGAAGTTAGTCAGGGAATTTAACGATCAGTGCAACGTTTAATCAAATGCCTGCAACGATCAGAAATTGAGTATAGAAATAGTGTGTTGTAAGTGCGTCATATTGTATTGTGGCGTACTTCTAAATAAAGTGCTCTTTGATCTTCATTGTTCGAGTGTAACTTACTTTTTGAATACCCTTAGTAATTTCACTGGAAAAAAAAAATCTGATATGTACACCACATAACACTGCTTCAAGTTGTAAAAGCGATTCCAAATTTTGGCGACCCTAAGTTAATGTCTTCTGTATGATTTGATCGTTAATCTCGCCATGTCGCCCTGTCCATCGTCGATGCTGACCACCGTTGAGACTAATAAGACTATTATCTTCTTCATAACTTTATACATCATACAACCATTACATGTTAACAGCTATGTTTAACTATTATTGGAGTAAAAATAAATTTATTACAACAAAAGTTTTAATTAAGGAAAGGAATTTTATTCTTTGTAACAATATTGTCGCAATGGATTTACCCCATTTCCTGTATCAAAGCTAATGTTGCATAAAAAGTAGATTTACAATTAAAAGGAAAATAGATTGCAGATTTTTTAATTCACGAAGGTCGGCTTTGGAGAAAAACTTAGAGACTTGGTATCGAATCGAATTTGGCGACTTGGAAAATAAATTTGCGAAAAACAATACATTAGGGTTACCAAAATTTGGAAACTTTAACTTCAACAGGAGCCTAGTTCAAGAATTTACCAGAACAATTCATTAGTTTCTAGCGCAGAACTGTCTCGAATGTTCTATAAAAAGAACTTTCAAACGAAACTACTATAACAAGAGAAGAGTTACCGCAGAAGAGTTCAATTTGTATTCAGACTTCGAGCTGAGTGGGTGTATCTGAGAGACTGAGCTTTAAGCAGTTCATCATTAGCAAAATTCCTGCTCTGTGGTGTATTTAACGCTGTTTACTTAACGTTTGTGGTATGACTAATTTTCGCAAGAATATCGTTACTGTTTTAATAAGATTCTATAGAAAACTCTTTTATGGTGGTCATATAAAGACTAAAATATTGTGTTTTTGATCGTTATGGATAGAGTTTTTGTGGATATTACCAAAATGAAAGTCAATTAAAAACCAAAAAATGTAGGGTAAAACTAGATATTATAAAAGAAAAAAAAAACAAACAAATAAAATAAAATAAAATAAATAAATAATTTGAGAATCTAGTTTAACCCGTTTAAATTTATTTTTTTTTTATTTTACTTTTCATTATAAACAATAAGAGGGCGACTACCAACTGCATTCGCTCATTTTCCCCCCACTTTAAAAAAGTACTGACATGCAAACGCCTCCTGCCACCTGAAACCCCAGTTATGAATTTAGATCCTTCCACTGAAAGTGATGAAATAGAAAACGAAAGATGTAATGGGAAAACATGTAAAATTTGAGTTGTATCACGCACGTATTTACGCTTCGCGCACATAAAAAAAAATCTGGAGTGACTCCACTCGACTTTCCGAACATTGAGTAATTAACAGTTTTGTAGATAAAGTAAAGAAAGAGTAGTTGTTAAACAAACAAAAGAGAGAAAACCATAATAGAGTGTTTGACTATTTTTCTCCATCTATTACACGTTGTTTTATTTAACGCTACTGAACTTTGAGCCCATAGATCATAATGATAAAGAAATTTTTGTTGTGTCCCTGTAAAACCTATAAATGCTAGATTCACCAAAATGCTTATACTTAGTGCAACAGTGATTTATAATACTCATATAAATTTTCAGCTGAATTCAATAAGGCGTTTAGATGCTATCGTACTTTTAAAAATTTAGTCCCATAGGCCATAATGATAAAGAATTTTTCTTTGTGTCCCTGTAAAAAAACTGTAAGTGCTAGATTCACCAAAATCTATACAGTTAGTTCAACTGTGATCTATAACATGTGTACAAATTTTTTGCTCGGATTAATAAGGCGTTTAGACGCTGTCACATTTTTAAAAATTTCGTCCCATAGGCATAATGATAAAGAATTTTTCTTTGTGCCCCTGTAAAAAAACTATAAGTGCTAGATTCACCAAAATCTATAGGGTTCGTACTATGGTGACTTACAATATGCGTACCAACTTTCAGGTTAATCGAACAAAGCGTTTAGACGCTAGCGTGTTCACTCACAGACATACACACATACACACATACACACATACACACACACATACATACATCATCGTAAAAATAGTGAAAACGGACTCAGGGGACCTCAAAACGTATAGAAACATCAAAATCTCGAATTCGGATTTTTGACATGATTACAATACTTTCCTCACTATAGTGTTCGGAAAGTAAAAAGAAAAAAGAAAATAAATCACTGGACACCCCTACCCCGCAGTGCATGAATCTGAGAACGCATGTAACTCGTTTTCGCTGCAATCAGTATGACACCCCCCCAAAAAAAAAAAAAAAAAAAAAAAAAAAAAAAAAAATATATATATATATATATATATATATAAATAAAAATAAAAATAAAAATAATAAAAATAAAATAAAAATAAATAAATAATAAATAAATAAAAATAAAAAAATAAAAGAATCAATGGATACCCCTACCTTGATGTGTATGAATCGCAAAAGTGCACGAAATTACGATACTTACGTATTATCCGTGCAATTAATATAAACATTATAAAAATGGAAAAATGTATTATAAACAATAATTAAATCTAAATTTCCTGTATCATTTATATTTATATTAATGTAAATTTGGCGATCTTCGGCGATTATTCGCTGGCATGTGATAAGTACCTTCTTATTAATTCCTTAATGTAAGATTCCTTAATTTAATGTAATTCGATTTTATATAACATCCATTTTTGTATAATTTAAGCCTTTAAAATTTGATTCTTAAAAATACTCGAAGTTTTATAGTTTTAAAATTTTGCTTAAAACATATAACTTCTGAAAAACTTTATATTTAACATAGGGTAGATAGACGGCTCCAAAACAATAATTTAAATGGAATTATACATAGACGAGCAAACGTACTCTCCCGATCCACTCCTAATTATCTTTTTTTTTTTTTTTTTTCAATTTGCACGCGCACTTTTTATTTCCTAATTCCGAACTATTAAAAAAAAAAAAAAAAAAAAAAAAAACTTTTTCTACAGTGTTTGTTTCGATAATGATTATTATTAATTTTCTTTTCTTTTTCTTTCAGGAAAAAAAAAAAAATGATTTTGATGAAATTTTGGCAAAAGCAGAATTTAGTTTAGGACGCGGAACTATTAGTTTTTCTTTTTTCTTTTTTTTCAATTTATAACATTGCTTTCAAAATTTTCAATTATATTTTCGATAAGTTTTAGATTACGATAAATGTCCAACTATAGTAAAACTAGTATTGTAAAAATCTGCAGATTGAGACTAATAGTCTTCAGTCCTAAAGAAAAATATAAAAAATGAAAATAAAAACTGCATGGAAATTTGCAACGTTTCAGATCCAGTCGTTTTTGACTTATGTGAGTTACACACGCACACACAAAAAAAAAAAAAAAAAAAAAAAAAAAAAAAAAAAGATACACACACGTATATACAGATATTATTGAAAATAAATAAATAAATAAACTGGATGCTATGACATTCAGAAATATGAATTCGCAACATTCTTTTGTTTTAGAGCTAATGGTGATAAAAAATCAATTTCGTAAATCAATATTGCAATACTTTATTAAACTTTGTATATAGAAGTAAGAAATCCATAATTTTTATCTATAAGCAGTAAAGTAACTGTCAAAAATATTCAGAAACTATTGAAGCTTTTTCTACAATTAGCTGCGATTGAACTTTTTTTCAAAATCAGTAACGAACTTGTTCCATATTTGATACTTGGCGAAAAAAATATTGAGTTTTGCCAATAAGTCACAAAATTGCTCAAATTTCATCAATTAACTAAGAAAAAATAGCCTTTTTTGGGCCTTTACCTAGTAAAAAATTCGTATTCCAAAACTAAACTTTTACAATTATCGATGATCTTAAAACTGCCTTTCACAAAAAATGTGATACTTTTAGTCCCCCATTTGGTGATATCTTTAGATACTTTTAATCCACCACCAATACAATGGGAATCGTATACAAATTGAAAATGTTTTAATCCTTGAAACTTAATCTTTTGATATTTTTGATCGATTTTGCAAAATTTTGCATTTAAAAAAATATTTAATAACTTATTATATATGTGCTTAAGTATATTTTTTAAGGAATTAAAACACAGGGCACTATTTTTCAAACATCCAATATACATTGCTAAAATTGGATGCGTGATTTATCAAAAATTTAGGAGCTCAACCGCTGATGGGCTTCTACTAAAATTTGTAGATAGGAGGTGCCAGGTTAGAATCCATGTTGTGCTCTTGGCCTACAGTTTAGGAGTTTTCCGTAGTTTTTCCTATATGTTTTTTTAATATTGGCTAGGACTTCTTAGAAAAACCTCCACGGAAGGAACTACACCCAGGCCTAAGAAACTTTAAATCAGACTTAACGCCTACAATACAACACAAATTTAAAGACTACAACCTTAGGACACAACCTTAGGACTGCTAAATATTTTGCCACATTATTGTGAATTAGGGGCGTCATGACGCCTTAGTTATTGTGGTATGCTTGATCGTGATATAGTTACAGCTACAGCTGCTGGAACTACAAAATTTCATTTCATCTGGTACCAAATTTTTAACAGCATACATCAAATGTCAAAGAAATTTTATTACATGCTACAACCCAATTTATAAAATATTTCCTGTATTTGACATAATATCATTGTCTGTTAATTTATTGTTCATTAATTATTTTATTTTATTTATTTTTTACATTGATCGTCATATCCACATAGAATACAAAATTTTTAATGTTCGTGTTGTTAAAAATTTTGTCAGTATTATATTTTTGAATAATGTAGTTATTATTGCAGTTCAGCAATAGAAAAAAAAAAAAAAAAGGCAACAATTGTTGTAGTGGTTTTGACAATGTACAATTGAACAATGCATTAAAACAATATGAACAAGCGCACACGCTCATACAAACAATATTCTCATACATATTTTTACAACAATGAAAAGCTTCAATTTTTAACAATTCTTTTTCAGTCTAAATACTAACCCTAATCTAAGAACAGCATATATTATGTTCTTAGGTGCTTTTTTTTTTTTTTTTTTTTTTAATTTTTGAGCTACTTTGCACACACGTTTCTCTTTTGTGGCTTTAAAATTTTTCGAGTATTATCCTATGGATGATGCTCGGAAACGTTATGTGTGTCCAGGGATTGTCAATTTTGATAAACGTAGTGTGTTAGCGATTAACCATAATCCAAATTATATTTTAATTTTAAAACGACGTCCTCACAAGCATCCATTGTTGGATTTAAAAAAGTTGCCAAAAGTTCCCCACTATTTCACTGCTTGATCCTGTTACTGACAAACCTCTGTTTCAAATGGAAGTGGACTCCGTTCTTTATCAGGTATTGGATATAGCTAATGAAAATCATTGAGTTGCTATTTGCCCACAACTTCTTAAAAAAAAATCTGATGTGGGCACCACATGACTTCCTTATACACTTTTAGAAAAATACATAATGTTAAAAAACATTGACACTGGACCCGAAACAGTTGGCTAAAAATATTTTTTAAAAAAATGAATTATCACCGTGTTCTGAGGTTTTCTGAAAGTTAGTTAAAAATCGATTGCAAGATTTGTACTGGTAACGCTGACGAAGGCAGCAGGGACCCGAAAAAATTGGCTAAAAGTATTAAAAAAAGGCATTTTCACCATGTTCTGAACTATTCTGAAATTTCAAATGTCTAGCTAGTCGGGAAGTTAGTTAAATAAATTTTCTGTTGAACCATATAAACGCTGCCGAAGGCAGCAGGGACCTGAAACAGTTGGCTAAAAGTATTAAAACGATGCATATCCACCGTGTTCTGAACTATTCTGAAAGTTTCAAGTGTCTAGCTAGTCGGGAAGTTAGTTAAATAAATTTTCTGTTGAGCCATATAAACGCTGCCGCAGGCAGCAGTGACCCGAAACAATTTGCTAAAAATATTTTAAAAATGCATTGTCACAGTGTTCTGAGCTTTTCCGGAAGTTTTAAATGTCTAGCTACTCGGGAAGTTAGTTAAAAATCGATTCCAAGATTTGCACTGGTAACGCTGCCGAAGGCAGCAGGGACCCTACACAGTTGGCTAAAAGTATTAAAAAAAATATTTTCACCGTGTTCTGATCTAGTCTGAAAGTTTCAAATGTCTAACTAGTCCGGAAGTTAGTTAAATAAATTTTCTGTCGAATCATATAAGCGCTGCCGAAGGCAACGGGACTTGAAATAGTTGACTAAAATTATTAGAAAAATGTATTGTCACCGTGTTGTGAGCTGTCCTGAAAATTTCAAATATCTAGCTAGTCGGGAAGTTAGTTAAAAATCGATTGCAAGATTTGTCTATACCGTTTTTTGATACATTATGGCCAAAACCTATGTATTTTTGTCATTATGAACCTAATTTTCCTAAATATCTCCAAAACGGATAAGCATACAAAGTCCAAAAAGGGAGGTGCACAACTAGATGTTATAACAAACCTATGTACCAATTCGCAACTTTCTACGTCCAACCGTTTTTGAGTTATGCGACATACACACACACACACAGACACACACACACACATACAGACGTCACGAAAAATCGCGTAAAATCCCTTATATCTCTAAAACGAGAGCTCGTGTTAAGACGACACTTGCAGGTGTGTAACTAGACATCATGACAGTCACATGTATAAATTGGCAACATTCAGCGATCATTCGTTTTCGAGCAATTTGAAATACAAAATCCATTTCGCAAATCGGGATTACTATACTTCCTTATACTTTGTATAAGGAAGTAAAAAGGAAAATAAATTCTGAAAATTGAGAATAAAAAAAAAAAAAAAAAAAAAAAAATATGGTGATTTTTTGCTTTTGTAGCGTAAAAGTCTAAACTTACTTAAGATGCTTGCTTGCAGTAGACTGGGACCTACATAATTAAAGCATCCCTGGCAATAGGAAAGGGGGCCCGCTTTATCAAAACTTCCATGGCAGTGGCAAGGGGACTAGCCTTATTAAAATTCTCCATGAGAAACGATGCATAGTGACCTCCACGAAGTGTTTCTCGAGTTATGCTAACAACCATGCATGTTTACTGCAACAGATACGGTTTGCGCGTGTTACGCACGCGCGTGTGAATGTGCGTTATGGTTACTGTTATAACATATACTAAGTTATACTTTATAGTGAATCTTCACAATTAAATTACAAATTTTAAATACTCCACTTTAAGCATATTTATAACCTATTTGATAATAAGTACAAAGTTTTGAATAAACACAATAAAGTACAAGAACTCGAAACAATTGTTTCGAGTCGAATGATTACACGACTCTTCACCAGGCGAATAATGTAGGCACGAGTTCTGCAAACGAAGCAGAAACGCAACGCAGGTTGTTTTAAACATGTTGACGAGTTCTTTTAATAAAATTCTCATACTGAAATTTCACTACCTGCGAAGTGGTAGAAATAAGCGATGCTCCAAAAAATATCGTAGTAAATTGTCACTAATATAAAGTTTTTTTTTTTTTTTAATTTCATGATTATTTGTTAAATATTATTCTCACTGCGTACATTCATAGAAAACTTTGTCCTGTGTTAACATATTAAAATTTAGGATAAAACGGTAACATAGCGCCATTTGTAGAGTGATATGCTCCAAACGTTGATAGGTATCAAGTTTTGTCAAGGTGCTACTAAATATAATTTTTTTAATGAAATATATAATAATTTTTATGAAATTCAGTGCATTAGACCTCAAGTTAGAGTTCGTAGAAAATGTTTGTCATGTAATCACTCAGACATACATATATTTTCTGAAAATGGTTAAATCGTGCTTAGAACATAAAAAAACGTGTAAATTCATCAAAAATCAAAAGTCGAAAAAGTTTACTCTTCCAATACTGTCTTTTATTGAATATAGAAAAAACTAAGAGAGCTGTATGCATTACATTAAGCAAAATATACAAAGAAATTTTAACTATTTAAAAAAAAAAATCATCAATAAAATATCAATATGTTTGTTTATAATTAAAAATATTTTTTTTTAATATTACTAGACATTAATATTTAAAATATAATGAAATTTTAATATATATATATATATATAAAGCATATCAGTAAACATTATTGTAATGAACATTATATTTACAAATTAAATTTTGTTATTGAGATAAAAATCTTGAAAAAAGAAAATCAAAATGTTTTGAAATAGAAATAAACTGAAATAAAACTTATGCCAAAAACAGATGTATTTTCAAATTTTGGAAAGTAGTAAGATTAATGGAAAAATATTGCAAATGAAAAACATCCTAAATACTATACTTTGCCAATAAATGGCGTCACATAACTTCACAACTCTTGCAGATTAATACATTACATTTTCTTCAATGGAGCGAAAGTAAATATTTAAAATCGCTTAACCCTTACAAGTAAAAAAAAAAAAAAAAAAAAAAACTAAATGCTAAGAATATAAAAAGTGAAAATCGATATTTTCTGCCATTAAGGGAAGTGCTTGTCCTACTTTTGCAAGAAATAAACGGAGAGAATATTTCTTTGAAGTAGGTAAGTAGTACATGGATCAAATATCTGACACCTCTTTTTTAGTATATTCGATTTAAAATTTTTTTGAATGTGTTATAAGCATTCAAGTGTAAAATAGTTTCAGAACGATATCCGTCAGGCAGTACAATGAGATGTGATAAAACATCTGCGAATAGAAGTGTAAAAGATTTGTTGATGTGTTTTAAATGTACCAATATGATTCAATCGTAATTATTTGATAGACATTTTATCGTTATTTATTTTTATCATAGATTCGTTGTAATCATCATCATCATCATTATTATTATTATTATTATTATTATTATTATTATTATTATTATTAGTTCCCCATCATACTATAGGTATGGGGAACTTAGGTAATCGTGAAAAATTTCGACCTCGGTTTTTTGACTTTTCTACACGTTTTCAGGTGTGAGGAATCTGAAAATGACAAAATTTCTATGGTGTCTGTCTGTAGGGTGTCTGTTAGTCTGTTAGTCTGTTAGTCTGTTAGTGTGTTAGTCTGTTAGTGGGTCAGTCCGTTAGTTTGTTAGTCTGTGTACACGATATCTCAAGAACAAATTGTCGCAGAGAGGTCAGATCAGTTTTAAAATATTACTTTCGACACTGGCAAGAACCCTATTCATTTGCAACATTCGATTTTAAAAACTTCGTAAGTTATTCGAAATTTACGATTTTCTTAACATGGGAGAATAGGACAAAAAATCACTTAAACGTGCATTAAATGAAAACTTTTTATTGTAAAAATGTCAGACCAGTTTTAAAATATCAGTTTTGATGCCGGAATGAACATCAGTAACTATAAATATGCTACTTTGAAAATTTCGCAAGTTACTGGAAATTTACGAATTTCTTAACATGGCAGTATAAGGGAAAATTTCACATAAACGTCAATTTTGAGAGATATTTTCATCGTAAAGATGTCAGACTACTTTTGAAACATTATTTAGGACACTGGCGTGAATATTAATGACTATGGATTTTCCAATATAAAGATTTCGTAAGTTATTGGAAATTTACGAATTTCTTAACATGGCTGAATAAGAGCAAAATTTCACATAAACGTCAATCTGGAGGGATATTTTCATCGTAAAGATGTCAAACCACTTTCGAAATAATATTTAGGATACTGGCATGGATATCATAGACTATGATTTTTCCAATTTAAAAAATTCGTAAGTAATTTGGAATTTACGATTTATTTAACATGTCAGAATAAAGCAAATTTGAGCATAAACTTCCATTTTGAGGATCCTAAATACGTTAGACAACTTCAAAATTACGTTTATGATATTTGTTTGAACATGATTGAATACAAATATTCTAATAGGAAAATTTCGTAAATTATTCGTAATTTACGTTTTTATCAACATAGCGAAATTGTAAATTTTTCATATAAATATGAATTTGAGGATTATTGCATTGGAAATAGTAGCATGAAAACTAAACAACGAAATTGACCCTGATAAAATAAATTAATAGATTAGAATAAGATAAATATATCGAAATGAACGGTGGATAGCCTATTAGGCGGGGATTTCATTCTGTCACTGTATGAAGCTTTGGTCAAATTGATTTCTTTTAACATTATTGCCGAAACATCAGTGGAGGCCCTCTGTTGAGACTCAAAACGGTTTTGGGCTGTGTCTGTCTGTCTGTCTGTCGCGCGATAGCGGCCGCCAAAAAAGCGCTATTTACTTGAAATTTGGTACACATGTTCATGAGCCCCACGAAATCAGCTGTATAGTTTTTGGTATGTATTCCATTTGTAGTTCTTATACAGGGACACGCCAAAGTTTTTCTTATCATTACGGCCTATGGGAGAAATTTATATGTATCACGATAGCGGCCACAAAAATCACGCTATTGACTTGCAATTTGGTACACGTGTTCATGTGCCCCGCGAAATCTGCTGTATAGTTTTGGGTGTGTATTCCATTTGTAATTTGTGTACAGGGACACGCCAAAGTTTTTCTTATCATTACGGCCTATGGGAGGAATTTGTATGTACCGCGATAGCGGCCACAAAAATCACGCTATTGACTTGCAATTTGGTACACGTGTTCATGAGCCCAACGGAATCAGCTGTATAGTTTTAGGTGTGTATTCCATTTGTAGTTCGTGTACAGGGACACGCCAAAGATTTTTTATGATTAGGGCCTATGGGAAGAATCTGTATGTACCGCGATAGCCACCGCAAAAATCAAGCTGACTTCCAATTTTTGCCGAAATGTGAATGGAGGCCCTCTGTTGAGACTCAAAAGGATTTTGGATTCCGTCTGTCTGTCTGTCTGTCATGCGATAGCGGCCGCAAAAAACACGCTATTGACTTGAAATTTTGTACACATGTTCATGATGCCCACGAAATTAGCTGTATAGTTTTCGGTGTGCATTCCATTTGTAAGTTCGTGTACAGGGACACGCCAAAGTTTTTTTTTACCATTATGGCCTATGGGAAGAATTTGTATGTACCGCGATAGCGGCCCCCAAAATAACGCTATTGACTTGCAATTCGGTACACATATTCATGAGCCCATTGAGCAAGCATTTGACGAAACTGATATAGATCTGAGACTGACCGCCTTGGCGAAAATAATGCTTCTTTTATACTTTTCTAACGAAAACACACTGTTCTGGAAAATTCTCGTATCACTTCAGCCAATGAGTTTAGAGCTTCCATATTTGGTATATCCCTAATAAGGATTTTCTCGCCAAGATCGCCAAAAAAATCGCCAAGGAGGGAAATAGTCGCCAAATTTGGCGCCAAATTTATTTCTTCCCTTATAGGAGCTTTTTAATGCGTTTTTAAAGGAAAATTTGGCTATTTTAACGCTAAAACGACTATAAAGGCACAAAATTAGCATTTTATCAACTTACTAAACCTCTTTGAAAGAATTTATACAAAAATAAATGCAATTATTTACAATTTCGTAACACTTTATATCATATACAAATAGGTATACAAAGAGAGATACAACGGGGGGTTGAGGGGGGCTGGAATGTATTTGATTTTGGTAATAAGTCGATCGAATCAATATATACTATTATATAATAAGGAATAAATAAAAATGACCTATTGAATAATGTCTGATGCAAATAGGACGTTGAGGCTCCTGATCTGCAGATCCACTAGTAATATGTCTCGCACTAGAAATTTCTGAGAACATAAATATGATGGGGAACTGAGCAGAGTCCACCTATGCCAACTAGTTTGTTTTTGAATTGCTTTAAGTGTGACTGAGTTTTTCATCGAATTAGTTTTGTCGTCATCAAAATTTCTTAAAACTGACAAAAACCACATTAATTTTTAGATAATTGTAATATTTTTTAATCTCTACCTCTTTTACTACATCTGTGAATGTAAAATGGTTATAAAAAAGTAATAAAAGTTTATCTACTTAATTACTAAAATATATGAATGAAAATAATTTATTGATGGTAATAGTAAGTCCATTGTATAAATGCATACTTAAAAACACATATTTATACTGTTTCAAGTGAAAATAAGTGATAAATAACAAAACAGTGATTTTTCTACCAGTTTTACCCCAACAAGACTATAATACACATAAGAAAAACTAAAAACATAACTCTTAAGAAAAATACTTAAATCATTATATAAACATTAAAAATTAACAGATATAAAATGTTTCATGTTGTAAGGTACTCAACCATATTAAATGATAAAAAAAAAAAATAATAATTACATTTAAATGAATAAAAAATTTACTGGTATGATTTAAGAAATAAATCACAAAATTTGTATTTAATAGACAAGTAAATCGTATAACGAAAGTTTTTCGGACATTTGTAATGAAACTTACTGAGACAAAATATTTCAATCTATTCAAAACATTTTATTATTATATTTATTTTTCATTGTAATTTTACATAATCTCATCTAATCGTCTTTAAATCTGTTGTCAATTCTACGCTTGAAAGATTGGACAAGTTTTTTGAGACCTGTGGTACCATAATTGTTCCAAGTGTTTTGAAATCTTGCTGTTATTTACTCAACCTATGTTTGGAATTGGTTCTCTTCGGTGACAGAATTTTTCAGGACAGACTACAAGTTTTTAAAGTTGTTATTTTAAAGTTGACTTAAGAGCAGACAAATACCTAATTTCATTGACGGTCAAGGCCTATAATATTTTATGAGAAAATTTGTTTTCAAAATTACTCATTATCTATTTTTTTTTTTTAAATTTCTTTTTTATATTCAGAAAATTCAGAACGTTTAATTAGAACTCGTTTCTTAAAATTTATTATTTAAATGTTTAATCTATTATTTTTATTTATTTATTTATTTGAGTTTAAAAAAGTATCTAATTGCCTTTTTTTTTCCCCTAATTTTTTAGTGAGAAAATAAAATATTAAAAAAAATGTGAAATTAACGACTGTGAATTTTCCTAACGTAAAAACGGAATAAATAATAATAATAATAATAATAATAATAATAATAAAAACATTAGGTAATGAGTAATCGTGGAAAAAAATTCCCGTAGAACAACGTGGTCTTTGACTGTCGCGAGGTTTTGCATATTGATGTATATCTTGTGATGGACTACATACAACATAATGTACCGCATGATAAAGGCACAAAATGTATCTTCTGTGGCAGAAATTTTTCTGAAGATAAAAGAGAAAATATTTCTTTAAAAAAATATTTCGCTATTCCTCGGCCTAATTTGTTTGCCCTGGCGCAGAGACAGACCATTCTATTAGTGATTTTTACAAATAAGTTAAGCAGCATAGACTAACTAAACCACCAAATTGCATTGACCACAGAATACATTTCGTTAAATATTGTTTATTATCAAACATAGTTAGTTTTCTTTATTTTTAATTCTCTAATACTTGTAACTAGACGAAGTCATATTATCCTCTATATAAAAATTACACATATATTTGTGTATGCGCGTGTGGACTTAATTGTGCTTTATGTTATACATAGTAAAACTCAGCATTATTATTATTTTCTTTTCAGAGTATTATAGTGTCTTATAAACTGTGAAAACAATTTACGTAGTTAAAAACTTCCCGCGACAAAACGCTTATTACTCCGCGACAAAAAGATAGGTACAAAGGGTTTTTTCTTTAATTTTTCATAAAATAACATTATGTAAATTGTGCTTATCATTTATTATTATCATAAAATGACACTATTTCAAGACTAATTTTTTAAAGAGTAATTTAGAAAAATTTTAAGACTAAAATTTTTCTAATTTAAGACTACACTCCCCGATAAAAAGATAGGTACAAAGTTTTTTTTTTTTTTTTTTTTTTTTTTAAATTTTTGAATATGATTATTTTGAATATGAATACTTTGAATATGATACAAATGTTTAGTATGTTTTTGATATGATAATATTTTGTTATGATAATAAATGATCAGCACAATTTAGATAATGTTATTTTATGAAACATTAAAAAAAAATATATATAATAAACTGTGTAAGAATTAAAACAAAAAAAGATAAAATTATACAGACACGACATTATTTCATTATTTAAAACATGAAAATCTGGCATTGACAGATTTTAATTTAGTGCCAGAGGCCTACTGCTAAACTTGTTAATATCGACAAATTCTTCTTTAGTTAATTCGTGACGATCTAAATTCCATGATAAAGTTTTCATTAAATCAAACCAATGTGTTTCAGCTGCAGATATTGTAACAAATAACGTTGGAAGTCCAAACTGTCTTATAGCCGCAAAACAACGTTTTTTCTCTTTTTCCCAATGAGGGGGAGGTGTGCCTTGGGGGGGACTCATGTCAAAGGTGTGCCTTGGGGGGGGACTCATGTCAAAGTTGTACCTTGGGGGGGACTCATGTCAAAGTTGGGCCTGGGGGGGGACTCATGTCAAAGTTGGGCCTGGGGGGGGGACTCATGTCAAAGTTGGGCCTTGGGAGGACTCATGCCAAAGTTGTACCTTGGGGGGGACTCATTTCAAAGTTGTGCCTGGGGGGGGACTCATGTCAAAGTTGTGCCTTGGGGGGACTTCATTCAATAAATCCCCATTCAATAAACCGACTGAAATAGGCCCTTAGCACTAATTAAGTGTGACGTATAAAAATTCGACAACGCTGTACCGACTGAAATAGGGGTACCTTGGGGGGGACTCATGTCAAAGTTGGGCCTTGGGGGGACCTCATTCAATAAATCCCCATTCAATAAACCGACTGAAATAGGCCCTTAGCACTAATTAAGAGTGACGTATAAAAATTCGACAACGCTGTACCGACTGAAATAGGGGTACCTTGGGGGGGACTCATGTCAAAGTTGGGCCTTAGGGGACCTCATTGAATAAATCCCCATTCAATAAACCGACTGAAATAGGCCCTTAGCACTAATTAAGAGTGTATTATAAAAATTCGACAACTGTACCGACTGAAATAGGCCTCTAGCACTAAAAAAAAAACCTTTGTACCTATCTTTTTGTCGCGGAGTGTAGTCTTAAATTAAAAAAAAAAAAGACTTAAAATTTTTCTAAATTAGTTTAAAAAAAAGATTAGTCTTGAAATAGTCTTATTTTATGATAATAATAAATCATAAGCACAATTTAGATAATGTTATTTTATGAAAAATTAAAGAAAAAACCCTTTGTATCTATCTTTTTATCGCGGGGTGTATTATTTATCAGTTTAAGTTTCTAAATCCTTAAAATTAATTAACCAAAGGCTCCCAGAATTGAAATAAATATATTTTATAGTCGCATTCAATGTTTAAATTATATCAACTAGTTTATCATAAATATCGTAAACGAATTTAAGTTCAAATAACGACATAATTTCCACATTTATCTTCAAGTAATATACCTATAAAACTCGTGAATGTATTTATTATTACAAAAGTTCTATTAATTTGAAGTACGGAGTTTCCAGTTTTCAATTAAAGGCTATACACAGCCTTAAATTTCTCCTCTTCAATCAAAATATTCCATATTTCAAATTTCAATATGATGGTGGGAGCAATTACGATCAGTGTTATCTTGCTTCTAAGCACAATTTTAGGAATAATTGGAATAAATTTGAATAGCAGTTAGACATTTGAAATGATTAGTAAATTCAAAGCAATAATAATGAATAAATTTGAATATCAGTTAGACATTTGAAATGATTAGTAAATTGACAGCAATAATAATGAATTTTGAAAAGGTTCATTGAGTATTTGCTTTAGAATATAAAATTTTTAATGTTTTGAGTACTGGTCACTAAAAAGGTAATACATAAGATCATCGAAATCTTTTTTTTTTTTTTTTTTCCCAAATGTTTTTTAAATTATAATGATTAACTTTTTCAAATCATTAACTATAAAATAGATATTTTAATATTACATGAATTCATTTATTTTAACGCTTATAATAAAAAAGCTTTAATCTAATGAACTAATAAATATTATGCGAAACGGAATGTGAATTAAAAAAATATATTTTCTAGCACTCTTTATTCATTATTTTACAAGCCATTTCTCTATCTTTTGCTATGTAACACAATAGTTTTCTGTTTAGTATTATATGTCATTTAACAAACCATTTAGCTATTTTTATTTAGTTAATAAAGATGGAGTAGGTTAATGTTCAGTGCCACTGAAAAAGACTTTTAAATGTTTTTCTTTCACTATTTTATTAGTTTATTGCTTCCATAACAGATTACATTGTATTAACTTGTTATCAAAACAAATGCTTATTAGGTTAGACATAGTGCGATAACATACTATGATAGCCTAGCGAATATTAAAAAAATATATTTTCTGTTTCTTCTACAGTTGTAATTTATGGAGAATTTTTCAATGCATTTTTAATTCGTGTAATCTACAAAAGTAAAGCAGAGAAATATCCAATGGCCAATCTTGTTTATTTTTTAGGGATGAGAAATTTTACATTTATCTGTTTTTATACAGAAATCCTTTTAATATTTTTTATTGTAATGTGCCGAGATTAAATAGAACAAAGATTATTGTGTAAAATAGTGGTAGCAGAAAAAGACTGAAACTGTCATCCCTGGAAGTGACCGGAAAACCGAGTCGTACTACCCTAAAACATTGCACCAATAATATATGTCACGTGTTTGCTGTTTGTGAATCTCACGGTAAATACGTAACGCATATTCAAAAATATTACATATTCATTTTAAATAATACTTATCTGTACATTAAGAATATTTTTTTTAACTTAGTCTGGCCTCTAATTGAACTTGTGACGTGTTCTCCGATCAGGTTAAGGCTCCTATATATACGAGCTGGCGCATCAGGCATTTTGTTGCCTTAGGGTTGCCACATGTACCCAGCGCGTTTCTCTGATAAACAAACGACAAACATTTTTTTTTATCGTCTTACGTTACTTTAGAGTAACTTGTTTTATTATATTTCATAATTTTAGCTAAGTAAACTATGATATGGAAGTTTGTTTAGCGATAAACTGCTATAATCGTTCAAGAAGTGAATGTAAAGTGTTCACAGACCTTCTATTACTGGGTATTTGCGTTTTGGAGACATTTTGTAAAAGAAACAGAAACCGCCCTAACAACACATCTTACCCCAGTACATCCAGGGCCCGACTTAGACTACCTGGAGCCCTGGGGCAAGCCTATTCTGGGGGGGGGGGGCTTGCAGTGGCATAAGAGCTCTTTAGGTTGCAAAATTTCTGCATACGCTTGTAGGAGGGCCCCTTCCAAATGGGGGCCCAGGGCATTTGCCCCGTATGCCCTGCCGTTAGTCAGGGCCTGAGTACATCCATAGGATATCCTCAGAATAAAATGACATCCTGAGAATGTACTATAAAAAATGTGTTTTTAGGAATATCATTGTTGTTTATTGCTCTTATCTTGACCGGATTAGCTTCAGATCAAGATTTCTTAAAATCATTAGGGAAGCGATAAGGACGCCAAGCGGGAATGCTGTCCTCTTCGGAGGCAAAAAAATGGCGGTGATGCGCCGGCCTATTATTTTATCTAGGGGCTCTAGATCAGGTGAGAATGTCTGTAGTGGTTGTGAGTCCATTTTAAGGCACATCTCCGTTTAATGAGTCTTAACCGTCTCATCGCCTTTGAGAGAGATTTGAAAGAACTGCAATGTTGCTTTTAGCAAACAGTTTTCATAAAGTACTGAAACAAGACTTATTTCAATGAGATAAAAAATATAACTTGGCACCTGAATATAGACCTTACGGCTGTTATTTATGGACAAAGTTCAAGTTAGTTATTAATGAACATAGTTCAAAAACAAACTATAAATCCATAATTATTTAATTTTGAATGATATGTGAACAGCGGATAAAAACAACAGCTCAGTGAACGAATGTGTACGTTAGCGGCGGCCAGATAGGTTCAAAAATTGACCGTGGAGCTACAACTAAAACCAAACTAAACCTTTTGATTAGCTACAAAAAATTCACTAAATAAATGTGAGTGTAGAATATTTTTTCACTTTTTTCATCTTCCTTGTTTGCTATTTTTACTTTCTCTCTCCCTTATACATGTTACGAAAGTATTGTTTTTGTGCGAAATTTTAAAAAATGATTTATTGATATATTTACACGTTTTGAGGTTCCTGAACCCGTAAGGCCAGGTTTTAGCGGTTTTTCTGTGCGTGTCTCTATGCGTGTTTCTCTGTGTGTTATTAGCATAGTAGCAGAAAGTCCAAGATCGTATTTTAAACCTGTATCATATAGGGATGACGTTGAATCTTGCCTCTCTGGGTTGTAAGAATTGTTAACTCCGTACATTAAGTTTATGTTTATGGTTTTTGTATTAATCTCACAAGAGAGAAAAGAAATTGTTTACATTTCTCTTGACGCCTGAGCGGGAGAGTGTAAAATTAGAACTTCTGTTTTTTACAAAAGTGATGTTATGTGGAGAAACATTTACGTGTGAAAATAAACTCTTTAATACAGTCCGTTGAGTTTTAATTCGTGTATTTAATGACGACTTAACAAAGTTTATGTTCCGTCAAGGCGGAGCAAAAAATAAATAAAAAGAAAATAAAAAGAAATAAACAAATAAAAAGAAATAAATAAACAAATAAACAAAAGGGAACCAGTTTATTATATATTGTGAAATTTACCGAGTGCTTAAGATGGAGGCAAAATTGACTTTGTTGAAACGAGAAAAAGCAACGGTAATGAAAAAGATTATTTTCTCAGAAACTTATTGCTTAGAAGTTGTGAAACCTTTTGGCGGAAATTGAAGTAAAAATTGAAACATTGAATGCGATAAAAATTTGTATTGCTGAATTGAGGAATAATTATCGTAGAATGCAAGAGGAAGTGGATATTTCTGAAGAGAAAAGGTATTTAGAGGACATGGTTATTCGTATTGAAAAAACTGAGGCAAGATTGAAAAATTTTCTGCATAAATTGAATTTTAAAAAATGTGCAAAAGATGCTGAAATTCGTAATGTTAATTCAGAATCTTTCTATAAAGTTTCGCAAGATGTGAAATTACCTAAGTAAAGTTTGCCTTCTTTTTATGGTAATTTATATGAGTGGATAATTTTCAAAGATTTGCTTAGGGCTTCCGTACACGATAATGCAAATTTGAAGCTACAATAATTAAAATCCGCTCTTAAAGCTGATGCTCTTAGAGTTATAAAATTGGTGTCTATCTCAGATCAGAATTATAAAGTTGCTTGGTCTCTTTTAGAGGAGAGATAGTCTAATCATAGAGAGCAGGTTTTTGCTCATATTAAAAGATTTATGTCAGTACCCTGTATTCTACATGAATACTCAAGCACTCTCTTAAATTCAGTAGATATTACTTTTTAGTGTGCAAAATCTATAGAAGTATTAGAACATAAAATTGAATAATTTTCTAACTTTTATTTGTTTATATTTTATTACAAAAACTGGCTTCATCAATTAAGTTATGGTTTGAACGTGGATTTGTAAAATAAGACGAGATTCTAAAATTAAGTGAATTAAATCCAAATGCAATGAGTTTTGAAGCAAATAGTGTTAATAAAATACCAGAAAGGTCGGAGCAAATTGTAAATTGTTCTTAATTCCGAGAGATTAAAAACTTTTACCTTCAAGGTAGTAAAAGTTACACATTTTTCTCAACAGCGGTAATAAATATTCGAATGCAGATTGGGAAAAATCGAAAATAAAAGCTCTTCTTGACGTTGGTTCTCAAGTTAGTTTTCTTAAAAAGAAATTGCAGATACGTTAGGAATAAAACAACAAATAGTAAATGCTCCTATATCTGTACAAAATGATTCTTATCTCAGTGTTAAACGTAAATTAGTTGAAAACTCTAATGGTGAATTTAAGATAAATGTTGAATTTTTTATTGTAGATAATATAACAGATCTTACAGTCGGTAACAAAAGTCTCCGAACACTAGCAAAAATGTTTATATACAAAAAGTACACTTAATACAGTTTTGTTAAATAAATCCTTGTCGAATCCTGTTCTTAGTCAGTCTAAAAACAGGATTCGACAAGGATTTATTTAACAAAACTGTATTAAGTGTACTTTTTTTTACACAGGAATTTTTGCTAGTGTTCGGAGACTTTTGTTACAGACTGTACATTGTCAAAACCACTGGATATTACAAAAGTGTGTTTTCCAGGAAATATTTCTTATGCTGACTCTCAGTTTTAGAAGCTTGTTAAAATTGATGCCCTCCTGGGTGCAGACATTTTTTATCAGTTACTTAAACCAAATAGGATAAATTTAAAGATTGGAGAGATCGCGCTACAAGAAACATGTTTTGGTTGGTTAGTGATTGCTTTTTTATATTTAAATGAATAAGAAAGTTATCATTGTGGTTTAGTTAGCAATTTGAATAATGTAAATAAGGAACTAACGAAATTTTGGTAATTAGAATCTATGGGTATTAAAGATGTGGAATTAAATAATGAAGAAGAGAGTGAGAAAAGAGAGAGAGACAAGGCTTTAGAAATTTTTAAACAAACAGTACCATTGAAAAATGGTCGATATGAATTTGGGTTACCCTGGAAGCGAGATTGGAATAAATTGGGAAATAATTATAACACTGCAAAGAAACGATCTGAGAATCTTATAAGGCGAATGAATCGAGACAGTTCTACATATTCAGAGTATTGTGACATCTTAAAGAGTTCTTTAAGTGAAGGAATAATTGAGAAAGTAGTAAATTTAGCTGAGTCAGTGAGAAAACCGTTGTATTACTTACCTCATCAAATCGTTGTAAGAAAAGAAAGAATTACGACAAAAAGTTATCTTCGATGCAAGTTCACATGAACCAGGACAATTATCATTAAATTATTGGTTATATCAAGGTGTTAATTTGAATCCAAATATATTTAATTTGTTCATTTATTTTCGGTTGAACAAAATTACCTCCCTGGAAGATATTAAGAAAGCATTTTTGCAGATTTCTTTATGTGAAAGAGACAGATATGCTGTTCAGTTTTTCTTTATTGATGAGATAAATCGTATACAGGTATATACATTCAAAAGAATAATTTTTGGTGTCAACGCAAGCCCATTTTTATTGGCAGCGACTATCAAAAAACATATAGAAAAATACCGGAAAGACTTTCCTATGACCATACAAGTACTTCATGAATGTTTTTATGCAGACGATTTCATAGTTGGTAGTGATGACGTTCCATATGCATTTGAAAAATTCGACAACTGCTGAGAAGATAATGAAAAATGCTGTAACGTCATTAAGAAAATGTATCTCAAATTCCGAAAAGTTGATGAAAGAATGGGAAACAGTAGATTTTAAACAGTTGCTTTTAGAAGACTTAAAAAATATATTACATCGTATTCTTGGGTTGCTGTGGGATCCATGTGAAGATTATTTGACCTTGGAAGTTAGCAGTCTGCTAGATTTTCTCCAATGTGAAAGAAGTACTAAACGATTTCTAATAATGGCTGCAGAAAGAATATTTGTCCCACTTGGCCTTGTGACACTTTTTACAATTTGTTTCAAAAGTTTACTTCAAGAGATCTGGCAGAGAAAACTCCCGTAGGATGAAGTGTTACCTCCTGATATAAGGAAAATGGATGCAATGGTGTAGAGAAGCACCACAACTGAAAAAATGTAAGAGTTTCCCGATATGTATTAGATTCATTCACAAGAGAGCGGGGAGATTTGGAGATACATACCTTTTCAGATGCTAGTGTCAAAGCGTATGGAGCAACAGTGTACATTAAGTTGAAACTGGCAGACAATGTTAACCTTGTAGCTTCAAAATCGAGAGTAGCTCCTTTAAAGAAACTTTCACTTCTCAGACTTGAACTTACGGGTGCTTTGTTTTCTGCGAGATTAGCGAAAGATGTGAGGGAAGTCACGATAGAAAATGACTTCTACATGTTTTTTCTGGACTGATTCCCTGATTATTTTCTGGACCGATTCCCTGATTACTTTATATTGTATCCAGAGCACAAGTAAAGAGTGGAAGAAATTTGTCACCAATCGTGTGAAAGAGATTCAATCCTTGACAACTGAGTGTACATGGTATCACTGTCCAGGTACAGACAATCTAGCCGATATGCTTACTCGTAGGGTAATTTGTTAAGACTCTTATAAACAATCAAGTGTGGTGCACAGGTACTGCTTTCCTAAAAAAAAAAAAAAAAAAAAACAGATTCAGAGCCTACACAACTGACAATTGATAAGAATGAGTACTCTAGTGAACTGAGAAAGAATATTTATTGTGAAAATGAGGACGTTTCAGCGACTTTGAACATTTCAACAAAATGTAATTTACGTTCTTAATATGAGTGATAGTTTTATGCATGCTTTATGAGTTATTCGTTTTCTTTAAAGGTTCATTCATAATGAAAACAATAACAAAAAGTTAAGACATCTGACTTCTGAAGAATTGAATGAAGCAGAGATATATTTGATACAACAAATATAATCGAAACATTTTAATTCTGAACTAGGATATTTATATAGTGGTGAAATGGTCACTTCAAAGAATAGATTGAAATATTTAGCTCCACTTCTTGATTAGAAAGGTATAATTAGAGTAGGCGGTCGTCTCTAAATTTCTACCATAAGTTTGAGAAGAAACATCCGGTGTTACCATAATAATCGTTTAATTGATCTTATTGTAATATATCTTCACAAGAGAAGTTTCCATGTTGGCCCTCAAACCTTGCTGTATCATGTAAGAGAACAGTATTGGCCTATTAATGGAAGAAAAACTTATAGGAGAATTTGACATGAATGTGTCATTTGCTTTAAAGCAACTCCTTCTGCTTTTACGCAGTTAATGGATAACCTTCCACATGAACGCGTAAATGAAAATTTTGCCTTTAACGATGCTGATGTTGGCTTTTCCGGACCCTTTCTTGTGAAATGCAAAAATCAACGCAAAGGAATTTGTAACAAATTGTATGTAACTATATTTATTTGTTTGGTAACTCATGGAATTCATTTAGAGATATTAATTGATTTAAAATACGAGACATTTATTTCTTGCTTAAAAAGGTTTTTTTCTCGGCGAGTTAAATCCACAAAATATTTGACGGATAAAACACAGATGTTTGTGGGTGCGGCAACTGAGTTGAAAAAGTTATTTAGTATGGCTAGGGCTCCCGATGAACTTCTTGTGTGTAGGATATTTGTCATCCGAGGATGTTGACTGGAAGTTCATACCCCCAGGGCGCCTAATTTTGGCGGCCTTTGGGAAGATAACGTGAAGTCATTCAAGTACTATCTGAAAGGAGTCATGGGATATACCAAATTTACAATAGAAGAATTTGTAACTATTGTTACACAAATTGAGGGATTTTTGAATTCTCGTCCTCTTTCTCCCCTGTCGTCAGATCCCAACGACTATAGAATTTTGTCCGCAGGATATATTTTGATTGGTAGAGAAATAACTTCATTACTTGAACCTAGTTTAAATGATATATCTGGAAACAAACTGTCCCGGTGGCAAAAAATTAGAAAATATGTTCAACAAATTTGGAGGTTATGGCAAAGAGACTATCTTAGTAATTTGCAACAAAGATGGAAATGGTATTTGAGAAATATAATGTAAAAATTAATAGTGTTGTACACATAAAAGAAGAAAATTTTCCACCTTCTAAGTGGTTGGTTGCTAGAATAGAAGACGTATTTCCAGGAGATGATGGTAAAGTACGTGTTGTTAAATTGAAATTACCAAACGGACATTATTTAAAAAGAAGTATTTGAAACATATGTGTATTACCTATTTAGTGAATTATGGAGTGTAATAGTTAATGGTAATTGTATTGTTTTAAATAACATGTATTTAATTAAATGATTGTGTATTTTTTATCTGTTTATCTATTTTATTTATTGTGTATTTTATCTAAAATGTTTCAGTATTATTGAAATGTTTAATTTTAATCGGGGGGAGGATGTTTAATCTTGCCTCCCTGGTTTGTCAGAATTGTTAACTGCTTGCATTAAGTTTATCTCCATGGTTTTTGTATTAATCTCGCAAGAGAGAAAAGAAATTGTTTTTTAATTTTCTCTTGCCGCCTGAGCGGGAGAGTCTACAATTAGAACTTCTGTTTTTTACGAAAGTGATGTGATGTGGAGAAACATTTACCATTACGTCCATGGGCAAAATTTTTGGTAGGTGCTTTTCAACATTTAAGCTGAACTTAACAAAACGAAATGAACATACTTTCTATGTCTAAAAGCATGTTTTGTGTAGAATAAGTTATGAAAAACATTCACCATTCATTCACAGGGCTACCCAAAAGTACTCGAATTAGTGGTATTATACTTGTAATTTCCTGGAAGTACATTTCAGATCGTGCTGTGTGTTCTTAAGAACATACAGCAGCACGTTGTGTACTGTATTGTTATCAATAACAGCACAGTACACAATGAGGTGTATATACCTATTTATAGAAAACATACAGTACTATAACATTTATAAAAGATACTTTAAAAACACGTAAAATTAAAAAAAATATATATTTAATTATAAGACATTTATATTCAAACACATTTTTCGAAGCTTTTTGCCCAGATCAGCAGGGCATCATAGGAAATTTTAACAAAATTTAGTTTCACACTGTGCAGCTATTCGTTCATGTATATATACTACATTATTAAGCGACAAGTAGAGTTAAGCTTGATAAGAAGAAAGTCAGAAGCCAGCATATATATCAACGCATAGCTGCACTGTGTGAAACTAAATTTTGTTAAAATTTCCTGTTGACGCCCTGCTGATCAGGACAAAAAGTTTCGAAAAATGTATTTGAATATAAATGCCTTTTAATTAAATATATTTTTAAAATTTTACGTGTTTTTATAAAGTGCCTTTTTATAAATTTTAAAATGGTACACGTGGTTAATAAACTTGGCATAGGTGGACTCTGCTCAGTTCCCCATCATATGTATATTCTCATAAATGTCTAGTGCAGTACATGTAATAATCATGTTAAGAGAAATGAATTTGACCAAATGCTTGACACAGTGACAGAGTGAAATCCCCACCTAATAGGCTATCCGCTGTTCACTTCGATATAATTATCTTATTCTAATCTATTTATTTATTTTATTAGGGTCAATTTCGTAGTTTAGTTTTCATGCTACTAGTTTCAATGCAACAATCCTGAAAATGCAAATTTATATGAAAAATTTTCAATTTTCCTATGTTGATAAAATCTTAAATTACGAATAACTTACGAAATTTTCCTATTAGAATATTTGTAGTCAATCATGCTCAAACAAGTATTAAAAATGTTATTTTGAAATTGTCTGATATATTTATGATCCTCAAAATAGACGTTTATGCTCAATTTCGTCCTATTCTGTAAATGTTAAGTAAACGTAAATTCCTCATAACTTATGAATTTTTTTAATTAGAAAATTCATAGTCTATGATATTCATGCCAGTATCCTAAATAATATTTCAAAAGTAATCTGACATCTTTACGATGAAAATATCCTTAAGATGGACGTTTTTGTGAAATTTTGCCCTATTCTGCCATGTTAAGAAATTCGTAAATTTCGAATAACTTACGAAATTTTTATATTGGGTGATTCATAGTCAATGTTATTCATGCCAGTATCCTAAATAATATTTAAAAAGTATTCTGACATCTTTACGATGAAAATATCCCTGAAAATTGACGTTTATGTGAAATTTTGCCGTATTCTGCCATGTTAAGGAATTCGTAAATTTCCAAGAACTTGCGAAATTTTCAAAGTAGCATGTTTATAGTTAAAGAGGTTCATTCCTGCATCAAAACTGATATTTTAAAACTGGTTTTATATTTTTACAGTAAACATTTTCCATTTAATGCACGTTTAAGTGACATTTTGCCCTATTCTCCCATGTTAAGAAAATAGTAATTTTTTAATAACTTGCGAAGTTTTTTAATTTGAATGTTGCAAACGAATAGGGTTCTTGCCAGTGATATAAATAATATTTTAAAACTAGTCTGACCTCTCTGCGATCATTTATTCGTGAAATATCGTGTACACAGATTAACATACTAACGAACTAACACACTAACGGACTAACAAACTAACTGACACCATCTAAATTTTGTCATTTTCGAATTCCTCACACCTGAAAGTGTATAAAAAAGTCGATAAAGTGAGGTTGAAAATTTTCACGATTACCTAAGTTCCCCATACCTATAGTATGATGGGGAACTAATATCTCTATATAAGATATGCTATATCACACAGTACAATAATTAAGAAATATATTATTTTTTTCTTTTATTGAATATAATTTGTAGAAAAGCTTTATTACATTTTACCACGTCCGGGAAAACTGTTCGAACATAAAAATTAATTCGTCATATCGATACTGTAAATAAAGTATTTTTTAAGTTAAATTTTTAGCGCTTTTTTCTTGTAGAATTACGCGTTTTGAAATTCCCTGAATAGTCATGTTTTAAACGATTAATATTTGTGTATGTCTGTTACCAACGTAATTGCAGGCAATTTAAATGTTGTATTTTAAAGTTCATATCAAATTGCTATAAAAAGATTGATCAAGATTGAAAAGTTTTAAGGTGCGACTAAAAGTTGCCTGACTCATTTGGAATAAACTTTTAAATTCAATAACAGCTTTAAATTCTATATAAATGTAAGTACTATATTCAAATGGAGGATTGAGGGGGGAGGGGTTAATCTACAACCTGGCTTTATAGTATCGAAATTCAGTGTAAGAGAAAGTCATGTGAGTGTCAAACTAGAAAGTTTCGTAACATATTACATTAACGACATTAAAAAATTACATTATTTAATTTGAATAAATTAATTGACTTTATAATTATACTGGCAAATAAATTAACATATTCTGCAGCGTTTAATCTTATAGGGATTTATAAAATTTTGTTAACTTCCTGATGAATCTTATTAATTCGAAAGAATGTATGAAATTTTATCCTTAAATTTAAAGCAATTTGCTGTAACTTTAATAAAATAACAATTGCCATGCCATTAGTTTTGAGGTTAAGAACACCACAAACTTAAATATGATTGAAACAGAACGATATAATTTCTCTTGGTTTTCGAATTTGGACATTTTTTCGATTACTAGAGGGCTCTGCCCCCTGCTCGCTTCGCTCACCAACCCCCGAAGGAGACCTCGCCTTCCCCCGACTCACTTTACTTATTAACACATGCAGAGCTCTGCCCGCCTATTCGCTGCTTTCTTTCACTAAAAAGAAATATTAATAGTGCATATTACAAGACAAAACCAGAAAATTATTATGGAAATTCTCATATTCAATGTCAAATTGAAATATATATATATATATATATATTTAATAGAAAGAAATTCATAATATCTTCACCATTTTACATTAAATCTTTAGTATATGACATTTTTTATTTTTTTTTTACAACCTTATATCCGGACCGCTGTACCCCAGTCGGTAGAGCGCAGAGCTCGTAATTGGAAGATTGATGGTTCGGTTCTCGAGCAGGCCAAAGACCGTCGTGTACACTAATGGTAACTGGTGCACGTAAAATATATCGTGACAGCAATATCCTCCGTGTTCCCATCAAAATTATACCTCTGGGGGCCGCCGAAGCTGGAGAGCTATCCACGTCGTGTAGGACCAAAACTGTGATGGCATGTCTCCGGAACATCCGTAGGGGTGCGTCCCAGACCGGCGCCAATTATCCATAGCGCTGTAATGATGCTACGTCAATCACAACCTACCTAATTATCTCCTTACCTACAACCATGGATCATATTTTAATTTTCCCGTGTAAGAAAATTAATTTTCTAAAAGTAGAGAGAAAAAGTTGATATTTATTTTCTTTCATTTTTAGAAGCATGGTTTCGGGCCGCGGCACCCTAGGCGGTAAAGCGCCGAGCACGTAATTGGAAGACAGCCGATTCGATACTTGAGCCGGCCAAAGACCGTCATGTACACTAACGGTGTCTAGTGCACATAAAATCTGTCGCGGCCGCAAAGTCCTCCAGGTTCCCATCCATACTATATTTTTGGGGATCACCAAAGCGGAGGGGGGGGGGGTCCCATCCATGAAAGACCAAATTGTGGTGGCATGTCTCCGGAACATCTCTAGAGTGCGTCTCAGACCATCGCCAATTACCCATAGCGCTGTACTGGTGCGACGTTAAATCCAACCTACCCACCTACCTACCTACCAACCTACGTACAGCATGGATCATATTTTAATTTTCCCGTGTAAAATGACTTCTTGACCGAAGAACAACGTCAGTGGGAGAAACGTTTTTCGAAATGGCAAATAGAGTACCTTCACAATCTTGTCGTTTATAGTTAATAACTTCTTCAATTAAAATGATAGAAATTTCTAAGCAGCTGAAATGTCTTCCTTGGAGTATTCGAACAACATTGATACCTCTCATGACGCGAAGGACCCTGCCCTCCGTTAGAAGATGCCGTCGCAGACAAAAAAATTTGACGCCAGTGACATTAACTATTTTTAATATGTAGAGAAAATTTTTTTTCAGAAAATTATATTTGTATACTAAAAATTACACTTATTTTGGACAAAGAGGAAGAGGATCGTGCACTTGGATTTTAAAACTACAAATGCATCAAATTCTGTTTAACCCTTTCAAGGGCAGAGTAATTTTGTTAATTTAAAATCAACAGCCAATAGAATTTATCATCAATGTTATAAGAGAAGAAATTAATGTATTTCTCCCTTTAAGTTATAAAAGTAAAGTCCTGTAAAATATTTCCGGGATGAATTTTTACAGTTGAAAATTAAAATTAGGTGATGCTGTATTGGCATTACCGCCCCTGAAAGGGTTAATATCTTAAAATCTTATAGAAATTTTAATTTTGGCTTGTCCTGCGAAAAAAAAATCTAAAATTAAAGTTAATTTATATGAAAACAAAAGTTAATTTTTTTTTAAATTTTCTCATTACTTTTATGCACATTCAAATCAAACTTTAAGTAATATTTTCAAATTGGTCCCACACTCCATTTCGGTTAAAAAAAAAAAAAAAAAACCAAACTTGATTAAATAGGTCTTATGTCTTAAAAAGCACATTGTATATTCCATTTGCTTTTATGTAATAGAAACCTTACTAATTGACAGTAAATATCGATATTTACAAAAAAAAAAAAGGCAACGAAAACCGTTTCTTTTCTTATTTAGCATTTAGAGAAAAAAACATAATTTTATTCTTATTTTACTATTTAAATAATGAGATTAACAAAAACTGTCGTCAATATTTTTATCATTTACCAATGTAAATTTAATCACTCTTCCAAAAAGTCAATAAAAGGGATCGAACAATAAGAGAACAATTGCATTTTTCTGATACTATGTAATACCAAAGGAATTTTTTTATTTCCTTTTAAGTTTTATACTAAATTACAACAAAAACCATAGAAGATTAATTTGGATTAAATAAAAAACATCTTACGATTCGGGGAAAAAAAGAAAAATGTAAAATATTCTTTTAAAAAGCATAATTGATCTAATGTTTAAATCACGTTATCAAACTGAAAGCTTTAATACATCAAGGGAAAAATGTTTTTTTTTTTTTCTTTTTGAAAATGTGAAATAAAGTTCATTAATCCTTTTTGATTGAAATAAATGGTTAATTTTTTGCTTTTGATGAAGATAGTATTTAAATTCTATTTTGAATTAAAAAGAAAAAAAAAAAATCCTTGCGGTTTTCGAGCTCTTGCTGTATAAATATACTCTAAAAAGAGATTCTGAAAAAAAAAATGAATTTAACTGTTTTTAAAAATCGTAAAATGTCACAATATATATATATATATATTTCGCTTTTCAGTTTTTTAGTTTCTTTATCTGTTTTTCTACAAAGGCATTTTTTTTGTGTGATTTAATATGAGTAAAAGAATTAAGACTAATTATTTGTAGTCGATATGACCTTTAAAGATTCGAGCAAAAAAAAAAAAAAAAAAAAAAAAAAAAATGTTAATAAAAATTAATAAAATATTTTTTAATAATAGTATTGAATAATATGGTTTATTCTGAACGAAAGTTTCATGGAGTCTATATATAATATATAATCTTTGACTGCTACTATTCCGTATAGTATTTATGTCTCTTTAAATCAGAAAAATTACAATTAGACAAAGTATAATGATCGAAAGTGTTGCAATTCAAGGATATGAATCATATGAACTATGCATAACACGTATATATATTGCATGTCTCGAAGTAATTAGAATAGAAATTAGTTGTACTTCGACTAAGCAGTAGTAGATTTTAAAAGTTTTTGGTAGCTAGGTTTTGGAGCCTCTTATCAAAACTAGTGTAGAAAGAAGAAATTTATTACTGTATGTCCCATTTCTAGTTCCCAGTTTAGTTAAAATTTGTCCGATAGATGGCGCTGCAAGTTCCTTCTATCGTTTATTCCAGTTTTGATGCATGCAAGTCATCAAAATATGCAGCTGTAAAAGGGATTGATGTTTTGACTGAAAAAGATTGCAGGAAGCTGTGTTTGAACCTAGGAACTCAGGATTAGAATCCAAATGACGTACCTCTGGACAAAAGCGTAATCCGCTGTTCATCGGTTAGTTCTGATAATCTACCCGCTAAATGGCATCGATGGCATTGCTACAGGACTCCATTTCCCAGTGAGTACGAAGTCGTACGAGCGATATTTCTTGTGTTGACTGTAACGGTTATCAGATTGTGCTGTCAGTTGTCCTCGCGTCAGCTGCGCGGCGTAACAGGCCTTGTGCTGTGAGCGTTTTACAGGCTTTGCTGTTGAAAATGTGTCTGGTGCTGCCATCTATTATCCCAGATGTAAATTGTTTGTGCCGTTTATTCGCACGTCCGTGGTTACCACTTGTAGGAGTGCGTGCGGGAAGTTGTATTTGAACCTGGAGTCTCAAGATTAGAAATCAAATAAAATACCTCTGGTTAAAAGGCTAAGTCATTGCCCATCGGTAAGCTCTGATAATCTATCACTGAAATGTTATCAATGGCGTCGCTACAGGAGTGCTGGACGATCAGTAGAGAGCTGAACAGAAAATTCTTTAGGAAAGTATTGCAAATAATGCTGGTTGAAAGGCTTTTTCTTGTATTAGAATTTTACCTATAGGGGAGTGTATAATAGAAACAAGAAGATTTCAGAGGAAATTCCAAGTCTCTAATGGTCAGCAGCCGAATACAATAAAAACATTGCATGAGAAATTCAAATGAACATGTAGTGTTGATGATGGGAAAGTCGGAAATGTTGGATGACATCAGTAAGCTATTACAAAAGCAAATGTACAGGTCGTTGAGGAAACAACTGCACGCTTCCTTCGAAAATCAGGCTGAAAAGCCATTAGGAAATAGGATGATGTATAAACATAAGATAATGTATATAACTTTGTTTCCATAGAAAATTCAAACACAGCAACCACTTCAGACCGTATTCGTAGAGAAAAGGAAGATATTTGCTAGTAAAATGCTGCAAATGATTGATGATCGCAATATTGATGTGAACTCTATATATGGTTTACACATGAAGCACATTTACATCCCGAGGAATTCGACAATAACCAAATTTGTCGAATTTGGAGAACTGAGAACCTTAATGTGCGTTTCAAAATTTCTAATTTCTCAAAGAGTGACTGTTAGGACTGCTGTTTCCAAAAGAGGTATAATTGGACACTCTTTTTTTTTTCTCCGTGATACAGGGCCTTCAATACGATATATTTGAATTTTGCACATTTTGTGCCTATTGAAAATGCTTTGGTCGAATCATTCACGACATCCTGATTCACACGAGATAGTACGAGTCCTCACGGGACTGCTGATCTTTTCAATTTCTTGGAGGAACATTTCTATCGAGACCTAGTTATTACAGAAAGTGACTTAATTGTTCGTCTACATGTTGCGTGCATTTCTTTTTTTTTTTTTTTTTTTTTTTTTTTTACCGCACTGCTGGAACGCGCTCAATCTGCCCATGGACTGCGTGCGCATGCATGCCTCTTTATGCATGGTGCTTATTTTAAATCTTGCTATCTAATCAAAAGTTAAATTTGACGTGCCTCTTTCCAAGAAATTTTCTCTCATACTTTTAATTTTCTCGAAAACTATAGGTCACAGAGTTAGCCTGGTCTTCGGAAAATTTGTATGTATTAAAAGCGATAAATCTAAGTATGCAGAGTTTTGGCGGTCTTCGTGGGACATCCATTATATATAATTGAATAAAAATATTATGTTCTATAAATAGGTTTTATTTATATTGGAATCCAAAGTACCAATTAGAATTTTTCATTCTTAAAGTAGTAAATTCAAAATCAAGTGTAAGATAATATAATACAAACAAAATATATTGTAAATACTAATTTGTTGCATCTTTAAAGAATATTTTTGTTGAAAAAAAAAGAGATCATATTAAATATTTTAATAAATTTTTTGAATAATGTAATGAAACATATACACATATTGTTTATAAAAATCGAAAATTGTTCTATGATAAATAAAATAGTCATTGTAATTAACATTTATAAGGAACTAACAATAATAATAAAAATAAAAATTTATTGGTATTACAAATATCATAATCGATTTCTTTTTACAAATTCAACTTACTATCAGTTTGTAGTAATTTATTTATCAAATGTTTTTGTGATATAACTACTTCATTAAAGTTGGCGAGAAGAAAAATCATAAGTATGATAATGTATTAATCTGTAATTTCACAAAATTGAATATACAGAGGATTTTAATTTCCAAATGTAGACAGCATTCTTTTTGGGAAGCCATACTATTGTAATAATCGCAGTTATCGTAGATCACAAGTCGGATAACATACTCCGCAGCAAAAGTATCCGAGTACTTGCAATAATCCCCGTCTTAAATATATGCACTTAATACAGCATTGTTAAATAAATCCTTGTTGAGTCATGTTCTTAGTCTGTCTAATAACATGATTCGACAAGGATTTATTTAACAAAGCAGTATTAAGTGTACTTTTTTTAGACAGGAATTATAGCTAGTGCTCGGATACTTTTGCTTCGGAGTGTACGATCCGACTTGTGATCTACGATAGTTGCGATTGTTACAATAGTATGCCTCCCTTCATTTCATTTTCCTTCTTTGAAAAAAAAAAAAAAAGAAAATTGCATTTTTAATACTTGTTATTTGGACTTTGTAGATTAAAAATGAAAAGGAATTTGGTGTCCTTTGGTATAACATATAATCAAGAAATTAATGCTAGAATCTATGCACATTTCACTTATTGAAAAATCATTGAAGAAATTTGAGAAAATTGCACTGTAGGCAAGCACTATAAGTGACAAAATTGTTCATTCATGATAGTTTGAGAAGCAATATTTTACTATAATGCATTTCCGAACAGCATTGGGAGCAGAATTTCAATGTTGATGTATGACACCCTATACTGCACAAAAAGAAGAAAAAAAAAAGAACTACATAAATATTACAGACCATTAAAATACTTTTCTAGATAACACCTATTAAAAAACACACTATCTGAGACCAATGGGCGTATTATGTCCCGTTCCTTAGCAAAATTATTAAAAGTCGACTGTAGCATCTCGAATATTCAAAATAGAGAACTCTTAAAACACCGAAAAGGGTCGGTAAGGAGAGAGTGGGGAAACAAATAAGTTTCTTTGAAAATTTGTATTTAAGTAAATTATTTGCAATATAGTGTAACTTAAATTAAAAAAAAAAAAAAAAAAAAAAAAAAAAAAATTAGATTTTCATCTTTTTTCTTTTCCTTTCTTTTTCTTTTTCTTAGGTTGATTTCTTTAAAAATCGACCTATTGCAATCACTTCGTTTATCTATATATATCTATCTATCTCTATATATATAATGAAACTTTTGTCATCACGATAACTCCCGAAATAATACTCCAAATCGAACAAGATTTGGACAGCGGACCTATCTCATAAATATCTTGGATGAGTTCGTTAACCAGGTTGCTCCGCTTTTTTGTTTTCAAGTGGCCACAACTTGAAAATTTTAAATCCACATTGTAAAAAGCGTGTTTAAAGCCGGAATTGTTTGAATTTTGATGTAAATAAAGACCACATAAGAGTCTCAATCAAATTTACTAATGAACTTCATCCATCATTTTTAACAAAGTGGCGGATATCTTAAGCGCGGCCACTTGAAATCAGGCTACCACTTGAAAATTTTAAATCATGATAACACCCGAAATAATACTCCAAATTGAACCAAATTTTGAAAGTGAACTTATTTTGTAAATATCTCGGATAAGTTTGTTGACCAAGTTGCTCCGGCAGTTTGTTTTTAAGTGGTGACCACTTGAAAATTTCAAATTCACATTGTAAAAAGCGTATTTAAAACAGGATTTGCTTGAATTTTGATGAATACATAGAACATATAAGGGTCACAATTAAGCTTATTAATGAACTTTATCCGCCATTTTTAATAAAGTGCGGATGTTATAAACTAAGCGAAACAATTTGAAATCAGGCTACCACTTGAAAATTTATAATCATGTTAACATTTTAAATTGTGATTCAATTCGAACCACAGTTGGACTGTGAACTTATCATATAAATATCTTGGATGTTGTTACTGGGCAACTTGTTCCGACATTTTGTTTCCAAATTGCAGCCACTTGAAATCAGGCTGCCACTTGAAAATCTGCCATTACGATAACTTCTAAAGTACTAAACTGATTCAAACAAAAGTTAGATAGTGAACTTATGGTTAAAATATCTTGGATAAGTTTGCTTGGTAAATTGCTCCGCCATTTTATTTTCAGGTGGCGGCCACTTGAAAATTTGTCATTATGATAACTTTTGTAATACTGAATCAATTCATACCAAATTTGGGTAGTGGGTTTATCATTCAAATATCTCAGATAAATTCGCTAGGCATCTCACTCTCCTTTTTTTTCCAAGTGGTGGCCACATGAATATTTCTTATCACGATAATTTTTAAAAAACTCAAATAATTTGAATTTAAGTTGGACAGTAAACTTATCATACAAATATCTTGGATGATTTCACTGGGCAAGTTGCTCCGCCATTATGTTTCCAATTTTGCAGCAACTTAGACTGCCATTTGAAAATTTGTCATAACAATAACTTTTAAAACACTGCACTGATTCGAACTAAATTTGGGAGTGAAATTATTCTTCAAATATATTGGATGAGTTTGTTGAGTAACTTGCTCTGTCATATTGTTTCCAAGTGGCGGCCAATGGAAAATTTGTATCACGATAACTTTTTAAATACTTAACCAATTCGAACCAAGGTTGAAAAATCGATTTATCATTCAAATTTCTATGATTTCGGTGGGAAAGCTTCTCCGCAATTTTTTTTCCAAGTTGCAGCCACTTGAACGCTGCCACTTGAGAATTTGTTATCGTTGTAACTTTTCAAATACTGAATTTTTTTAAACCAAAGTTGGAAAGTAGACTTATCTTATAAATGTCTTGGATGAGTTCACTGAACAAATAGCTACACGATAACTTTTGCAATTCTGAATTAATTCGAACTAAATTTGTAAACTGACTTATCTCACAAATGCATTTGATATAGTTGTTTTCCAACTTGGCCCGCCATCTTTTTTCCAAGAGCTAGCCACTTGAAAATTTCAAATTCACATAAAAGATATTTATGAACCGATTTGCTTAAAAGCCCATACGTACATAGTTCACATCAATATTTGGAACAAAATGGCGGCTATTTGATAAGAAAAAGAAAGCAACCGACCCTTCCGAATCAGCCGGAAGGACTGTTTAATTATTAATAGAAACTGAAATTTCAGTAATGGGATCGGCGATATCGCTCTGAATTTTTCCGGTATTTACTTCTTTTTTGATTGAGTTGTTTTATACATCTGAATAATAAGTTATGAAAGCAATTTTGTTAACACTTGCACATGCACAGTCAAAAGTTTTTAGTAAACAAGTTTTTATTTCATGAAATATTTATCTATTTTTTAATATTATGATTGCAGTATGTTGTCTCTACTGCCGTTTTTCAAGTTTTTTGAAAATGCTTTGCATTTGTCCAAAACCCTGCATGTTATTTAAAAAAAAAAAAAAAGACGAAATTTACTATTTTATAAAAAAAAAAAAAAAAAAAAAACTTTTATGTATCTCCATGAATATGCGTGTTATTTTCAGAGAAATGAATATAGATAAATAAATAAATAAATAAATAATAAAAAATAAAAAGCATCGTAATTGAATGCTACAGCTCTAACTTATTTTACGTATGTTTTTACAAGGTTACCCAAAAAGTTATCGTTATTTTCTTGAATTTGTTGTAATCTCTTTTTTGACTTTGGTACAGATCCTATACTGAAATATATGAGAACCAACCTAAAAGACTTATCACGAAGAATCAGAAGAAGTCTATTTCAACTTATTCGATAAAACGTGCAAAATAAAAAGTTTTTCTATTAGTTTGTAATTTAAAGATCATAATCAATTTTGCAAATATTTATTTGTCGAGAATTAAATTGTTATTCTATTTAATGGTAGTAGTTATCATACTTCGTTTAACTAGTAAATGTTTAAGGGCTATAAAAGAATTATAACAATTGTAAAACTTAAAACAATATTTTACTTAAAAAAAAAAAAAAATCTGGAGTGACTCCACTCGACTTTCCGAACATTGAGGAATTAACGGTTTTGTAGATAAAGTAATGTAAGAGGAGTTGGTAAATAAACAAAAGAGAGAAAATTATAATAGGATGTTTGAGTATCTGTCTTCATATAGTACACGATGTTTAATTTAACGCTACTGAATTTTGAGCCTATAGATTATAATGATAAAGAATCTTTTGTTGTGTCTCTGTAAAAACCTATAAATACTAGATTCATTAAAATGCTTATAGTTAGTGCAAAAGTGACTTATAATAATCTTATAAATTTTCAGCTATATTGAATAAGGGGTTTAGATGCTATCACGCTTTAAATAATTTCACTCTATAGGCCATAATGATACAGAATTATTTCTTGTGCCCTGTAAAAAAATTAGAAATGATAGATTCTCCAAAATCTATACCGATTGAGTAACTGTGCCCTATAATATGTGTATAATTTTTTTGCGCAATTGTATAAGGCGTTTAGATGCTATCGCACTTTTAAGATTTTGGTCCCATAGACCATAATGATAAAGAATTTTTCTTTGTGTCCCTGTAAAACAAACTGTAAGTGCCAGGTTCACCAAAATCAATTGAGTTCGCCTTATGGTGACTTGCAATATGCGTACCGACTTACAGCTCATTCGAACAAAGCGTTCAGACGCTTGCATGTTTACACACATACATATATCATCGTAAAAATAGTGAATACGGACTCAGGGGACCTCAAAACGTATAGAAACACCAAAATCTCGAATTCGGATTTTTGACATGATTACAATACTTTCCTCACTATAGTGTTCGGAAAGTAAAAAAGTAAATTAATAATTTTATGAACATAAAAATGTTTATTTAATAATCCACATTTAATACCATGATTTATTTGATTATGTTATAAAATAAAACTTAATTAAACATTCATTTTTTATTATGCTTTTACTTAAAACTCCTACTTTTGAAATTTTTGTATATTTGTTTGTTTTTCTTGTCACTGTATTTTTGAATTTGTCATTAAATTAAAAATATTAAATTAAACAAAAACTCTTTCTGCTTCGTAAATCAAGAAAAAAATCATGTATTTTTCAAAATTTTAATTACTTTAAAGTTTAAATACTGTAAAAGAAATGAAGGTATTAATATATCAAGAGAAAAGAAAAGAAAAGAAAAATTAACACAAAGAGCAAATTTCGAAATGAGTTTTATAAAATTTTTAATCAACACAAATAAATTAAAGATTTTCATTATTATAAAAATTATTTACTGTTTTGTTCAAGGTATACCAATTAAAAAAAATGCAATATTAAACAAGAAAGTCTTTAAGCCATTAGAATATTTTAGATAGTGATACTTTACTAGTAATAAGTTTGTTTTGTTTTAAATTGACTTTTTAATAAAAGAAACATTATAATGAAAAAATAAATAATAATAAAGAAATACATGTTTTGATATACATTGACACAAATATGTGTATAAAAAAATAAATGTAAAACGTCTCACTAATATAGGAAAGTTATGATTTATTTTCCAAAGAAATAATTAATTTTCATAAGAATCAGGATATTATGTCATGCAACTTTATTCTAGAATTTTTTGGCATTGGGAATAAACAATTTTTTCCCCAATAATATTTCCAATATTTAACCTTTACAATTTAATTATTTATCATTCTAAATATTAAAATGAACAATTTATTATAATCCCTTGTAAGCTAAAGTAGTACGCGAACTTTGTTCCCGTCAAAAAATCTACAGCTTTTTATAAATGTTAGATTTGAATAAAAATATGAAATGAATTCACAGAATTTTCGCCTAGACATTCTTCACAAAAACTTATACAAATAATAATTCTTTCAAAGCTTTATATTCTAATAAATTCATAATAAGAACATATTTTATATATGAAAATTTAGTCTTCTGTATTTTGATTATTATTCGAAATCACAATTAACATACACTCGGTAACAAAAGTCTCCGAACACTAGCAGAAATTCCTATATAAAAAAAGTACACTTAATACAGTTTTGTTAAATAAATCCTTGTCGAATCCTATTTTTAGACTGACTAAGAACAAGATTCGACAAGGATTTATTTAACAAAACTGTATTAAGTGTACTATTTTTACATAGGAATTTTTGCTAGTGTTCGGAGACTTTTGTTACCGACTGTACGGTTAAAATAATTTGTAGACCTAAATGTACACAATAACAATACAGTTAACATAATTTGCAGGCCAAAATCATAGCCCGAACTTGATTTCCTTGAAGGTTTTTACATTTATAAGAATCTTAAAAACATTGTTAATTGTTATTTCGCTCTACACGATTTAATTGATTTTTGAAAACTTTACATTCAATCTATACTTTCTTAATTTTTTTTTTTACGTATTTATAGAATACCGTTTCGCAATTTCCTGTTGGCTAATCCCTAAATTCTACCTAATTTTAATAGTTGATTATAGAGTGGTAGAATTCGATTATTTTCTTATTTATAGGTGCATTTTCGCTCCGTTTCTTTATGCACTAATGACGATATGCTAAATGCTACCAAAATAGCTGCCTGGTATTTTATTATTTTCTTTGGCCTTCAAGATGTTGATGATATTTCCTACGTTTATTTGCCTCTTCTTACTTGTAGCTCGTAGTTCAAATGGTAACGATAGACACAACCTTTATATAAAATTCTTTATTCTGAAGTCGATCCCTCTACTGAGCTATGAAACAGCCACAATAATTATATATATATATATATATATATATATATATATAAAGGACGATCAGAATATTATGGATATTGTTAGTATTTTTAGAGAACTAAATTAGCAACAAAATAATTTAAATGCATGTACAAAATATTTTTGTATTTTTAAATGTATCCACACAATACATTGAAGTAAATACAGACTATATGAATAGTATTTATTTTGAAAGCATAACCCTACCTGCGCATCAGAAATATACCTACCCTTGTGTTTTTCATTGAAACTTTAAAATATCGGATATTATGCAAGTAGTTTATTAGTAATATTATTGCATCATGAAAGAATAATCTGATTTTTAAACAGAAACCGGAATTTTTTTTACAATATTAAATAGTATACAGATATCGAAATCTGAACATTGTGTGCCGTGTCATAAATATACCTACTGTGCTATTATTTACAGGTTTCGTTTGCGGAAAAAGCATATTGCGATTTTTTTTCAAGAATGCCACGTGGCAAGGAATTAACGGAAGTTGAAAAAGCTCAAATTGAATCCTTACGTGTTGCAGGTTAAAGTTATACTTTTATTGCAAACCACCTACATCGATCCAAGGGATGAATTCAAGATTTTTGTTACAAAGAGGCGGTCACATATAAAAAGACGAAGTGGTCGTCCTAAAACAATGAATTAACGAGAAGAAAGGCGAATTTCTAGAACTGCATGGAATTCAACAAAATCTGCCAGTGAAATTAATAAAGAGTGCCAATTGCAAGAGAGCAAATCTACCATAATCCGAGCTATATCTCGAAATCATAATTTGAAGAGAGAGAAAATGACTTCAGCTCCAAAATTAAAGGCGGAACACAAAATTCAGAGACTGGAATTTGCGAGAAATAACATGAGCACAGACTGGAATATGGTTCGTATTTTTTAACCGACTTCAAAAAAAGAAGGAAGGTTCTCAATTCAAACCGTATGTTTTTTTTATGTTTGTTAGCTCATAACTTCTGAACGGATGCTCCGATTTTGATACTTTTTGTTTTGCTGAAAAGGTCTTAGTCTGCAATAGGTCCCATTGTAATATCTTTACGATCTAAAGAAAATACAGGGTGCCCAAAAAAATCAGTCCCAACTCTTTTAACTGCTAAACGGCTGCAGCTATAGTGATAAAAATGGTATGTAAGTATAGTAAAGTGGCCCTGCAGTACAAGGTTAAACCGCTTGCTGCGCCACCTGGTGGAAAATAGTTGAGTTAGTGTTCCTATCTCGAAAACGGTTCTAGAGAAAAAAAGTGAATTAGAAAGTTGAAGATTATCATCGATTTAGTACAAAAAGATAGTTTAGACATTCATGCTAGCTTTTCTATCTCGGAAACGGTTCAAGACAGGGGAAAAAAGTGAATTATAAAATTGCAGAGCGTCATCGATTTAGTACGAAAAGATAGTTTTGACATTGATGCTAAAAGTACAAGGCTAAAAACGCGCCTCTTTTTGTTCGCAATTTCTTACACTATACACACTTGAGCTACATTGCTCACGTAGTAGCGTAGCTGGTGAGACATACGCTATATAGTTCAAAATACGGTTACTTAATACTTTTTGCTTTGTTGTAGAGATCTTGGTCTGAAGTAGGTCCCATTATAACATCTTTACAATCTAAAGAAAATAAAGCGCCATCTGGTGAAAAACAGCGGCATTAGCGCTCCTATCTGAAAAACGGTTCAAGATGGGAGAAAAGTTAATTACGAAGTTGTAGAGTATATCATCGATTTACTACGAAAAGACAGTTTTTAGATATTATTGCTAAAAATAGAACGCTTAAAACGTGCAATTGTTTGTTCGCAATTTCCTACACTGTGCACACTTGAACTACGTTGCACGCTTTACAGCGTAGCGGATGACACGTATATTCTGTGGTTCAAAGTACTGTTACTGTAAGCGGTCACATCGATTAGCGCAAAGTCCTTTTCAACCAACTTCAGAAAGGAGGGTATTCTTAATTCTTGCTATGTGTTGTTGTTGGTGTTTGTAAGCTTATAACTTCGTAAGAAATGCTCTAATTAACCGACTTCAAAAAGGAGGAGGTTCTCATTTCAAAGCGTATGTTTTTTTGTTTTTGTTTTTGTTTGTTAGCTCATAACTTCTGAATGGATGATCCGATTTTCATACTTTTTGTTTTATTGTAAAGGTCTTGGTCTGAAATAGGTCCCATTGTAAGATCTTTACGATCAAAAGAAAATACAGGGTGCCCAAAAAAGTCAGTCCCGACTCTTTTAACTGCTGAACAGCTGCAGCTATAGTCATAAAAGTGGTATGTATGGAAAAGTAAAGTGAACATGTGCTACGCGATTCAAACGCCTAAAGCCCCACCTTGTAGAAAAGAGAGGAGTTAGCGATGCTATCTCGGAAAAGTTTCAAGACAGGGTAAAAAGTGAATTATAAAATTGCAGAGCATCATCGATATAGTAGGCAAAGATAGTTTAGACATTAATGCTAAAAACAGAACGCTTAAAACGTGCATTTGTTTAGTCACAATTTCCTATTTTGTGCACACTTGAAAAACATTGCATATATTGTAGCGTAGCGGGTGACATTTCTGCTATGTAAAATTCAAAGTATGGTTATTGTAAGCGGTCACATCGATTAACGCATAGGCGTTTTAAGCCGACTTCATAAAGGAAGAGGTTCTCAATACAAACCATGTTTCTCGTTGTTGGTTGTTGAAATTTGTTAGCTTATAACTTCGTAAGAGATGATTTAATTTTAATACTTTTTTTGTTGTCGTAATGATCTTGGCCTGAAATAAGTTTCATTAAGATTTCATTAAGATATAAACAAATTACAGGATACTCACAAAAGTTTGTTCTCACTCTAACTGCTGAACACAAGCAGCTACACTGGTAAAAGCAGTGTGTAAGTATCGATGTTGAAACTTCTGTCTATCAGCTGCAATGCATATTTTGCTCTTTGTTTGAACTTTACGCTGCGCAATTTCCAGCGCAGCGGGTGACACGTATTTACTGTAAAGTTTAATATATATGCATAACAGAATTTTCGGTTACGAATACAGCGTATCCTTTCTTTACATTTCTAAAGACTTTTTAATTTAACGTATGTTCGTTCAATAGATGGTTTTTTAGTCATATCCGATAAAGGCAAGAAAAGTGACACAATTTAAAAATGCAGTATTTGAGAAAAATCAACTTAAAAATAACTTGACTAGAATAAAACTGGCACAACTGTCTCTCGAGTGCATAACTTTCTAGATAGAGATGTAACTTTTTTGTTCACATTGGGTGCATTTAATGTATTTTTCAGTGACATAAACCATTTTTTGAGTAATGTCACTTTCCTTGGAAGTTGTGATTTGTGAAACTTCCATCGAACGTCTTCTGATGCTCTGCTATATAAATAAGTTTTCACTGAAAAGAGAAAAATAAAATCTTTTTGTAAAAAAATAGAACCGACTCCAAAAAGGAACTGCTATTCAAACAACTAAAAATGAAAGAAAATTGGCAGAAAATGGAACTGTAGATTGCGCCTAAAAGTATAAAATAATTTCCTTTACCAAACAACCTATAACACTACAATTAATCATAACTTTTGAAGTCGGCGCAAAATTAAATAAAAATTGATACCTTCATTCAATACAAAAAGTAAATCCTATTCAAAATACACGTCTCACATTGTTACCTGCAAAACGCAGCCGAAAACTACTTTGATTCAAGAAAACAAATAAGACTTCGTAAACAGCAAAAGTTGGCGAAGATGCTGGTATCTGACGTCCTTGGTGAACGAAAAATCGCAAAATTATCTGGCAAACATATTTAATTTCTTTGGGATATCATGATTATTTTAATAAGGTATATCAAGAGAGTAATCAAGAATATGAAACAACACATCGTACAATAGATATTATGAAAATATACATCTTGCGTGTATATTTTTGCCTTACGTTTCTATCGCCAAATTCAAAAGCCATCAAGGATGATCTAACTTCGTAGAAACATAAATACCGCATTGTGAAGAATGTTCACTGTTCTATGTAGATGCTACTAATGGACCAATTGTATACAGTGATAAAATAATAAAGGAAACATGAAAATGGATCATTCGAGACAACAGCATTTGTTGCTACCGATCTAAAGACAAACCTTTAAAAACTAATTAAATTTTATTTAATTTTGCGCCGACTTCAAAAGTTATGATTAATTGTAGTGTTATAGGTTGTTTGGTAAAGGAAATTGTTTTATACTTTTAGGCGCAATCTACAGTTCCATTTTCTGCCAATTTTCTTTCATTTTTAGTTGTTTGAATAGCAGTTCCTTTTTGGAGTCAGTTCTATTTTTTTACAAAAATATTTTATTTCTTTTCATTAATTACTTGTATAATATGTTCCAAACCTTATATATTTTTATTTTTATTGTACAGATCATATTTAGCGGCGAAAAAAAAATCTGAATGGACCTGATGCGTTTAAACACTATTGGAGAGATCTGAGGAAAGAAAAACGTTATTTCTCCAGAAGAAATTTTGGTGGTTGAAATGTTATGGTATGGGGTGCTTTCTGTAGCCGAGGGACTCTTCCACTTTCATTCACTTCATCAAAGATAAACAGCAACGACTTCGTTAGTGTGTTAGACACACATTTATTGCCATTTTAAAGAAGATTTCGTCGCAAAAAGTACACTTTTCAGCTGGATAATGCAAGCATCCATACTAGTTCCACCACTTCTCAATGGTTTTCAGCCAATCACACTCAGGTATTAAAAATGGCCTGCCTGCTCGCCTGATCTGAATTCAATGGGAAACCTTTGGGGAATACTTGTACGCGAGATATATGCCAATAGCAAACAATTTCATTCTACAGACGAACTTAAAGCTGCAATTTTGAATGCCTGGTCCAAAACTGATGCACAAACTACAAGTAACCTTGTGCATAGCACAAATAACCGCATTTTGGGGTAGGGTAGGTACATTTTTGACACGCTGCAAACACACGTTTTTCACTTTTTTGTATCTTTTAAATAAAACACATCCAATATTATTCAGGTCAATTGCTTTTATTTACGAGTTATAGATGTACAATTTAAAAAAACTAATGCCAATGAAAAAGATTTAATTTCAAGATCACGAAACTAAAATTTCAAAAGTAGGTATATTTATGACACGCACTGATGTAATTAGGAACATGCTCATCATATGTACAAATGAGAAAAAAAAATCGTATATGAAAATAAACATAGAATGCTTTTTGTAGAAACAACTCCAATTAGCTTCTGGCATAGTATCATTTCTAAGGAAGAAATCGAATTTAGTTTTAAATGGGTAAAAATGAATGCTTTATTCCGATCCTAAGAAAGTAAAGGCGTTCCTTTTTCTGTTTTACTTGAGATGAATTATTTATATCATGATCATTGATCTACTTGAAACTAAGACTGAGTTAGCCTTAAAACTGAAAAAAAAAAAAAAAAAAAAAAAAAAAAAAAAAAAAAATGAAAATGTTATTATATACAGAAATTTCAATATGTTAATGGGATAAGAAATATATACATTTATACAAAGAACACGTACATAAAATTGAATAAACATGCAGCAAGCAGTCTTAGAAATTATAGTTTAAATAATAATCCTACTAAATAATAATTATAATAAAATATCGCTACAAGTTTATATAAAATCACGTTTTGTTTCCAAAATATTTGCATTTTTTTTTTTTTTTTTTTTGAAAAATCAATATACTGAAATAAATTAAAATTAGTTTTCCCTTTTTACTTTCTTCTATGTACATGGAGGGAAAGTATTAGATTCATGAAAATTTTCACATTCCAGTTTTCGAGGGATTTACACGTTTTAGGATGTCCTGAACACGATTTCACTATTTTTTTTTAAATGTCTATCAGTCTGTCTGTGTGTCTGTGTGTATCACAAATTTTGCGGGCGCTGTATCTCACGAACCAATGAACGAAATTTAACCAAACATTTAGCTAGACCATGACATAAATTGGCTTTGATTAGACTTGGGGATCAATGGATCAACAGGTGGAGCTGTGATCCCATTTTTTTCCCTAAATTTTTAACATGGCAGTATAGGACAAAATTTCGTGTAAATGTACATAATGAGAGTTATTTTTAACGTGCGGTTGTAAAATTAATGTGAATTATTGATAATAGTAATAGTAGACTAGAAAAAAAAGTCTGTGTATGTGGGAGTATCGCTTACACCCGAGTGAAATACTTACCCTGGTAAGTACTCCCCTTGGGGGGGGGGGGGGTGTAAATTTTCAATAAGGGTATTTTTCGAAAGATCTCGTCAATATCTTTAAAAAGAATGGTTGAACCATGGATCTCTGATAATTTAAAACAAAATTATTGATTTTTTTTATTTTCTAACGGAAAAAACAGACAAAATCGTATTATCAGATAAAAATCGACTGCATTTATCATGGAAAATAATTTAATAATTTGATAAATAATTTGTATTACAGGAATTCTGTGTAAAATTATATAGAAGAAAGTCTTGTGGTGGCCACATCATATTAGTTTAAAATGTAGTTCAATTAACTGAGAATAAATAAAATTCTTAACGAAACAAATTTTGAGAGGAAAAAATCTGGCTTCTCCAGATAAGTTTAAAAGAGAAAAAAGGAAGAATTGAATAGTCTACTGATGTAAACCGCAAAAACATTTTCAGTATTCTGTAAAGAAAATATAGTACTCTTTTTGTGTTAACAGTAAGTTTTCTCTTTTTTTATTCTTCACATTTACTTTACAAAACAGAGTGTTATTTTTTCATTGAATATAACTTTTTGCTTGTGAAATATTTACAGGGTTTTGAAAACTCTTGATGTGGAATTTAATTTCGAATTTAACTTCATAAATATTAATATTTACCATAGATAATAGATTGAAAAACCGCGAAAAACAGTTCACCCTCACGCCAGCAAACTGATTCACAAAATTTCAGCGCAATATCATAAAAAGCTTTAGCTATATAATAGGAGAGAAATATTGTTTTGAATGACTTTCGAATATCTCGATATAAGTTCTCCGAAGAAAAAAACTTGTTGGCATACCGCATTTTAAATATCTTAAACAAATTTGATACGAAAACAATGAAAGTTTAAAATATTTGAATGGAGCGTGGAGTTTGTTGTAATAGTTTTTAGAAAATTAAATGTACTTCGAAATGTATTTACGCTTTCCTGTTTATAATTGCTGTTTTCCACATCATACATATTCATCTATCATATATTCATACAAAAAAACTTTTGGTTAATTTTTCTAATTTTAGCACAAAAAATATTTTTTCAAAATTATTTGCCTCCTACAATTTGCCCCGGATTTGGGGCAAATTGTAACACGTATGGGACGAATTGTAACAGATACTAAGGGAGCACTAAACATAAAAACGACAATATTTCAAAATGTTTTTTGATATCAATCATTTATTAATTTTATAAAAAAGGCAATTAATAACTAATATTAAATTATAACCTTCTTGGTACAATAACAATGAATTATAGTAAAATAAAGATAAAATTAAATCTATAATCAACATAGAGGTCAGTTTTATTCAGAGTTGAAATTAATTCAAACACATGATATTTTGTTCCCTCTCATACATTTAACGTGTGGCCACAATTTGCAAATTAAGCATTATACCCATTCTTCTACCATAGCCTCCTTAACTAGATGCCTGTCGCGTAGCTCGGAAACTAGGCAATAGTTGAAACGGTAGACAGCGCCACCTGGTACAGATTACGGGACTTTTTTATTCAACAACCACCAAAAATTTAAAAAAGTGGGATATGGTATACTTAAAAGGCAAATAGAATTGAAGAAACGTCGATTATATGTACCCTGTATCACTTCTTTAAATTATTGGTGAAAGTTGAATAAAAAAGTCTTATAATCTGTACTAGGTGGTGCTGTCTACCGCTTCAACTCTTGCCTAGTTTCTGAGCTACGCGACAGGCATCTAGTTAAGGAGGCTATGCTTCTACCTCAGAGAGGGTTTAGCAGAGCTCGAATTCTCCGCCTTTTTTCCAAGACACTCTCATTGATGAGAAATTTCTGCTTTTTTTCTAAAACTATTTTTATGCAATACTCTCTAATTCGTGATTAATTCGTGATTATAATTCGTAATTAAATAATCACGGCACTATAATATAAAAACACAGAAAATATTTCTGTATAAATATAGTAGTGGCAAAGCAGCGAAAAGTTTTTCATTTCTGAAAGTTTCCTGAAAATGGGCGGAGACTTCGAGATCTTTCTGAATCATCTATTTCCACAAACCACTCCTCTAATTCAGAATCTGTATCTGGAGTTAAGGACATTTTATTTATATTTTTATCCTTTCGTTTATTTATTTGTTTGTTTCTTCCTATAATCTTTTCCTTTCCCTTTATGTTTGTGTTACTTTTTAATTATTTTTCAAATTATTTTTCAAATATTTTTCTTTCAGGTGATGAGTTTTTAATTTTTGTACCTTTCTAGAAGATTTCAGCTGTAGCCAAATCGTATATATCTTGACCCTTTGAAGCTCTCTCTTATTTCTTTTTACAGTTCCTCATGTTAAAAAAATGCATACAATAAAAAATTTGCTTGTTAACATTTAAAGTAGAATGTCTAATTGCATGAATCAAAACACAAAGAACAAATTGTATCATGTTAAAACTTGCACCATCCTATGATTTTGGACATTTTGTTTATTTGTAAAATATATGACGAGTTATACAAAACATTAAACATGCATTTTATAACTCAACACATAAACTAAAAAAATAGCTGTAAACACTTCTTTAAAATATAAATGAACATAATTTTAATCAAAATTTACGAAATACATTTTTCCCCCCCACTAACTAGCTAAAATTAAGCACATGTACAGAACCTCTCATTAACCATTTTTGCAGAACCCTGATTGTTCTGACCTAATAAAGCGCGTCATTTGAATTATGCTCATAGAAATATCTAATCAAAAATGTTACAAAATATTTTGTAAATTGCTTGTTACTTCCTACCCCTGCTTCAACTAGCCACACACTCCCCTACTTTTTCATTTGGGATCAAATTCTCAATTGCCCTGTTTAAACCTATCTTTAGGATTTTATTTACGATACATTTCTAAAACTTTGTACATCACCTTATTAGTAAATGGGACGAATTTTACCCATTTAAAAATGCTTCTGTATGAGAAATGAACAAAAATATAAATTTTGTCAACTTAAAGTTGGATATACTCAAATTTGTAGGGCCGCGGTAGCCCAGTCGGTAGAGCGCCGGCTTCGTAATTGGAAGATTGCGGGTTCGGTACTCGAGCCGGCCAAAGACTGTCGTGTACACTAATGGTGGCTGGTGCACGTAAAATCTGTCGTGGCCGCAATGTTCTCCATGTTCCCATAAAAAATTATACCTCTGGGGAGTCACCGAAGCGGGAGAGCCATCCCTTCCGTGGAGGAACAAAATTGTGATGGCATGTCTCCGGACCACCTCTATGGGTGTATCCCAGACCGTCGCCAATTGCCCATCTGCGCAGCACTATTGCGACGTAAAACCCAACCATCCATCCATCCAATCCCAAATTTGTAATTGATTTTTTAAAATTCTTTACGAATGTACCTGGTAATATTTATAATTTATTCCGGAGTACTGTTAGCCCCGCCCTTTTCCCCACCAGTATATTTAAAAACCATTTTTCTTTTTTTTTTTTCTCCGTAATTACAGATTGGAAAAAATTTCTCTAAATTTATATTGGTGTGAAAAAAAGGCATGGCTAACAGTATTCAGGATTAAATTATAAATATTACTAGATATGCATAAATTTGTAATTTTGTAACCCACGTCTAAGATCAATATTTAAGCAATTAAAAACAAGATCAAGGTTTTTAAAACACATTGTATACATTCATCAAGACGGTGATTGTACACCTTTAAGATAGGTTATGAATATATTAAATATAGATTTTTCTTATATGTATATATATATATATATACAGGGTGATCAGAAAATGAGTATACATTTGAAAAATTAATAATTCACGGAATAATGTAGGTAGAGAGGTAAAAATTGACACACATACTTGGAATAACACGGGGTTTTATTGCAACTCCAAAAAAGAAAATGTTAAAAAAATGGCCCCAACAGATGGTGCTGGACAGTAAAACGTCAGTGACGCTACATGAGAACCGTGTATAAAAGGAGCTGTAATGAGATAGGGAATCAGGTGCACCAGCAATCGCAGCATATTGACTTTACTAGAAAAGGCTTTGTTAGTGAAGCTGTACTATCAGAATGGGGAATCTGCTACTGAAATTTTACGATCCTATCGCCATAGGAAAGGGTATTCGAACGGGTAAAGGCCCTATGACAAGCTCAGCTGTGAAGAGAATGATTTCGAATTTCGAAGCCACGGGTTGTTTAGACGATGGGCCCCGTAGTGACCGACCGAACACAAATACTTATGCTGCTCGGACAGGTCAGGAAGATTGTAGCGGGTTCGTCTATGCATGGGGAAGTCAGCGCTCGTGAAGTCGCACGTCACACTGGCATCCCATACACAACTGTTTGTACAGCACTAAGGCGCACCCTTCGATGCTATCCGTACAGAATCCAGCGTCATCATGAACTGTTACCGGCGATTTTGTGAAGCGGAGAGCATTTACTCTGTGGGCGTTTCAAAAAATGGCAGAAGATGACGATTAGTTGTCCAACGTGTTGTGAGCCTACGAAGACTATTTCACAATCTGAGGGTCTGTCAGCACCCACAACTGCAGAATTTGGGCTACCGAAAGTCCTAGAACTGTCGTTAAAACTTCATTGCACGATGAGAAAGTCACGGTGTAGTATGAATTTACCACATCTACCGTTATCGGGTCCTTTCTCTTCGAGGAAATGCCTGGTTCTGGTTTTGTAACTATTAGCGTGATGGGTGAGAGGTACGCCGCTATGTTACAGAATCGCATCATCCCTAGCCCGACTGATGAACAACTGCTGGAACGTATGATTTTTATGCAGGATGGCGCTCCACCCCATATTGCTAGACGTGTGAAATATCTATTGCACACGTCATTTGGTGATGATCGCGTTCTGAGTCGCCACTTTCGTCATGCTTGGCCTCCCATGTCCCCAGATCGCACTCCGTATGATTATTGGCCTTGAGGTTACCTAAAGTCGACCGACAGCAATATGGATGCTAAAAGACAAAATCCAACGCAAATGTTTCACCATAACTACAGTTATGCTGTACACAACATTGTATCTTCACTACTGCTATTGTTGAGGAATGATGGTCGAAATGTTCAGCATTTGTTCTGAAGAACACCCTCTTTGCTCTGTCGTAATTTGCTATGCTAATTATTACTTTTCTTATCACGTGAAGCGCCATCTGTTGGCCATTTTTTTTGGTTGCAATAAAACCCCATGTTATTCCAAGCATGTGTGTCAATTTTTACCTCTCTACTTACATTATTCGGTGAATTATTAAATTTTCAAACGTATACTCATTTTCTGATCACCTTGTATATTCAGGTAACAAAAGAATTATTAGCAAATTAGTTTAAATTGTCTTGTATTTCTAGTTACTCGACCTTGAATAACATGTGTGGCCGATTGAGCACGGTAGGCCTTTGGTTTGGGTGAAATGCCCTCCGTTGAATATTTTCACGAATTTCGTAGAAAACCACGAAAAACTCGAAACGGCTAGTTTGATAAGCTGGACTCAAATCCGATAACTTCCGTCTTCAATCTTTGAAATCAAAATCTCTCCTTTTTAAAAAGGCATTTATATTTCAGAACTCATTATCCGACCTTCCGACTAAGGACAGATTCCGTTAGTGAAGTAATAACTGTGTTTTGTGTATAGACTGTAGAAATAAATTGTGTATTTAATAACAATGACAAGTTTAAATTTTTTATAGGAATTGTATTCGAAAACTCAACTATATTACTGAATCTACTGACTATATGATAGGTTCTTTAAGTGACGCAATAGCAGTGTATTTGTGTGCATAGTGTGCAAAGACACTGATATCAATAACAATAAGGAGTTTACTTTATTTATTATTTTTTTTCTAAAGAAAGTTGATTTTGAGAATTCCATTATGATACCGAATTATTTGACTAATAACATGTTCTGTTAGGAGAGCAATAACCGTACTTTTATAAAATTTAAAATTTCGCCTTTCCTATTTCAGTTTAAATTAAATAAAATTAAAATTAAATAAGTAATGTTTTTATGGAATATATTTGCAAGTTTTACATTTGTTTTGCATGAAGACAAAGACAATACAACATTTTGGACATTGTGTTTAACATTAGAATACATTATTTTTGTTTACTTCATTTTTAGAAGCTTTTAATTGAAATTGGATTGTGTCATCGCGTCTTCGTGTCACGCTAAAAAAGCAAGGCGCTTCCACTTTAAACTAAATGCAAGTCGTTCTTTTTATCGCTCGTTGGCTCGCTTGGTTAGAGCGTCATGTTGATAACGCGATTGTAGGGAGTTCGATTCTTGAAAGGCTGACGTGGTAAATTTTGCAGATAATTAATAGAAAAGGTGCCAATTGATAAAATTAATTTTTCTCTGTCTACACAGTACTTGAAGAGTTTTTTAAGAAACTTATTTTTAGTTATTAAAAAGCACAAAATAAAAATTTCAGTATATACTTATTTTTTATGCATGTATGTATTAAAAACTTTTTATTGAAATTGGATTTTCCTCATCGTGTCTTGGTGTCATGCTGAAAAACAAGGCGCCTCCCATTTAATGTAAATGCAAGCAGCTTTTTCCGTCATTCGTTAGCTCAGTTGGTTAAAGCGTCATATTGATAACTCGATGGTCGTAGCCGCAGTGTTGTGTACTTTTTTCCCCGCTGAAAGTACACAAGAAAATCCGCTAAAAATTTCAATTACACATAGTGTAGCACCAGTGCAATGTAAAATCCAATCCGCTAAACCTTTATTTTTTCCCATTGATCGTGTCAAAAATCCACTAAATTTAAAATTCCGAGGAATTCCGTGAAATTCCGCTAAATTGGCAACACTTGTGGTAGGTTCGAAAATCGAAGGTCGATGTGTTACTTTGATGCAGATAATTAATGGAAAAGATGTCAATTGATAAAAAAAAATGTTTCATTTTCTATGCAGTATTTTAAGAAATTTTTATTAATTTTCTTAAGAAGCATTTTTGTAGATACTGAAACGCACACAACAACAACAACAACAACAACAATAAAATCTTTTTGTAAAAAAAATAGAACCGACTCCAAGAAATGGGAATGAAATGAAATAGTAAATTGCGCCTAAAAGTATAAAATAATTTCCTTCGCCAAACAACCTATAACACTACAATTAATCATAACTTTTGAAGTCGGCGCAAAATTAAATAAAATTTAATTAGTTTTTAAAGGTCTGTTTTTAGATCGGTAGCAACAAATGCTGTTGTCTCGAATGATCCATTTTCATGTTTCTTTTATTATTTTATCACTGTATACAATTGGTTTATTAGTAGCATCTACATAGAACAGTGAACATTCCTTACAAGGCGGTATTTATGTTTCTACGAAGTTAGAGTTTCCTTTGCAAATTTGGTATAACTTTGATAACTATCATAGTTGGTGGCTTTTGGATTTGGTGATCAAAACATGCACGCAAGAAGTACATTTTCATAATATATATTGTACGATGTATTGTTTCATATTCTTGATTACTCTCTTAATATACCTTATCAAACTAATCATGATATCTTAAAGAAATTAAATATGTTTGCCAGAAAATTTTGCGATTTTTCTTTCACCAAGGACTTCGGATACCAGGATCTTCGCCAACTTTTGCTGCTTACGAAATCTTATTTGTTTTCTTGAATCAAAGTTGTTTTCGGCTGCGTTTTGCAGGTGACAATGTGAGATGTGTATATTGAATAGGATTTGATTTTTGTATTGAATAAAGTTATAAATTTTTATTTCATTTTGCGCCGACTTCAAAAGTTATGATTAATTGTAGTGTTATAGGTTGTTTGGCGAAGGAAATTATTTTATACTTTTAGGCGCAATTTACTATTTCATTTCATTCCCATTTCTTGGAGTCGGTTCTATTTTTTTTACAAAAAGATTTTATTTTTCTCTTTTCAGTGAAAATTTATTCATATAGCAGAACATCAGAAGACGTTCGACGGCAGCTTCACAAATCACAACTTCCAAGAAAAGTGACATAACTCAAAAAATGGTTTATGCCACTGAAAAATACATGAAAGGCACCCAATGTGAACAAAAAAGTTACATCTCCATCTAGAAAGTTATCCACTCGAGGTTGTGCCAGTTTAATTCTAGTCAAGTTATTTTTAAGTTGATTTTTCTCAAATGCTGCATTTTTAAGTTGTGTCACTTTTCTTGCCTTTATCGGATATGAGCAAAAAACTATCTGTTGAATGAACATACGTTAAGTTAAAAAGTCTTTAGAAATGTAAAGGACGGTTACGCTGTATTAGTGACCAAAAATTCTGTTAGACATATATATTGAACTTTACACTGAATACGTGTCACCCGCTGTGCTGGAAATTGCGCAGCCTAAAGTTCAAACAAAGAGCAAAATATGCATTGCAGCTGACGGACAGAAGTTTCAACATCGATACTTACATACTACTTTTACCAGTGTAGCTGCATGCGCTCAGCAGCTAGAGTGAGAACAGACTTTTGTGAGTATCCTGTAATTTGTTTATATCTTAATGAAATCCTAATGAAGCCTATTTCAGGCCAAGAACATTACGGCAACAAAAAAAGTATTAAAATTAAATCATCTCTTACGAAGTTAAAAGCTAACAAATTTCAACAACAACAACAATCAGAAACATGGTTTGTTTTGTGAACCTCTTCCTTTATGAAGTCGGTTTAAAACGTTTATGCGTTAATCGATGTGACCGCTTACAATAACCATACTTTGAATTTTACATAGCATAAATGTCACCCGCTACGCTACAACATATACCCATACGCTACAACAAAATAGGAAATTGTAAACAAACAAATGCACGTTTCAAGCGTTCTGTTTTTAGCATAAATGTCTAAACTATCTTTTCGTAATAAATCGATGATGGTCTGCAATTTTATAATTTACTTTTTTCCCTTGTCTTAAACCGTTTCCGAGATAGGAACGCTAACTCCACTGTTTTCCACCAGCATGTGACCGCTTACAGTAACAGTACTTTGAACCACAGAGTATACGTGCCATCCGCTACGCTGCAAAGTGTGCAACGTAGTTCAAGTGTGCGCAATGTAGGAAATTGCGAACAGACAACTGCATGTTTTAAGCGTTCTATTTTTAGCAATAATGTCTAAATTCTGTCTTTTTGTAGTAAATCGATGATGCTCTACAACTTTGTAATTAACTTTTCTCCCATCTTGAACCGTTTTTGAGATATGAGCGCTAATTCCGCTGTTTTTCACCAGATGGCGTTTTACTTTCTTTAGATTGCAAAAATATTACAATGGGATCTACATCAGACCAAGATCTTTACAACAAAACAAAAAGTATCAAGTAACCGTATTTTGAACTATATAGCGTATGTCTCACCAGCTACGCTACAACGTGTGCGATGTAGCTCAAGTGTGCATATTGTAAGAAATTGCGAACAAACAAATGCACGTTTTTAGCATTATATTTTTAGCATCAATGTCTAAACTATCTTTTCCTACTAAATCGATGATGCTCTGCAATTTTATAATTCACTTTTCCCCCCTGCCTTGAACCGTTTCCGAAATAGGAAAGCTAGCATGAATGTCTAAACTATCTTTTTGTACTAAATCGATGCTACTTTTCAACTTTATAATTCACTTTTTCCTTTAGAACCGTTTTCGAGATAGGAAAACTAACTCCGCTGTTTTACACTAGGTGGTGCAGCGGTTAAACCTTGTGCTGCATGGACCACTTTGCTATACTTACATACCATTTTTATCACTATAGCTGCAGCCGTTTAGCAGTTAAAAGAGTTGGGACTGATTTTTTTGGGCACCCTGTATTTTCTTTCGATCGTTAAGATATTACAATGGGACCTATTGCAGACCAAGACCTTTTCAACAAAACAAAAATTATCAAAATCGGAGCATCCGTTCAGAAGTTATGAGCTAACAAACATAAAAAAAACATACGGTTTGAATTGAGAACCTTCCTTCTTTTTTTGAAGTCGGTTAAAAAAGAGACAAGCTTTTTATTGTGGAGCCTTAAAAACATAAAGGAAAAATTTATTCTTGCATGCTATAAAAAATAAATAAATAAATAAATAGAAGTTTCAACAATAAGAAAATTTTAAAGAGAAACATAGATATTTCACTTCGCAAGAGTGTTAAAAATTTTAAATAGTATAAATATTTTAAAAAAACATTCGAAAACAACATTCTTTTTTTATATGTATTTGTTACATTTTTCTGGCATCTTCTATGAATGTTAGCTAGAGTGCCATACTGATAATGCAATGATTGCTGGTTTGATCCTCCAAGGGCCGATGAGTTAATTTTTGGAGATAATTAATAGAAAAGGTGTCAAATGATAACAGAAAATCTTTCAATTTCTACACAGTACCATTAGAGTTTTTGATTTGTTTTATTAGAAAATTTTTTCTTTTTGTAACTAAAAAGAAAAAAATAAATAAATTAAATAAATAAAAAAATAAAAAAAAAAAATAAAAATTTTCGTAAAAAAAAAACCATTTTTTTTTTTAACAGTAGAAGCTTTTCATTGTAGAGACCTAAAAAGCATATATAGAAAATTTATTCTTACATGCTATAAAGAAATGAAAGTTACAACACTAAGAAAATTTTAGAGGAAAATACAGAGCTGCCAACCAAATCCGGCAAATTGTTAGTAACGCCCATTTTCATACACCACTTAATTTTTAGAGTAATTCTCTTCAAATATATTTATGATGTATGAAGAAAACAAATACTCTAATAATTAAGTGGTGTAGAAAAAGGGGCGGTACTAACAATTTACCGGATTAGGTTGGCAGCTCTGAAAATACAGATATTTCACTTTTGCAAGATATGAAATTTTTTAAACATTCAAAGTATTTTAAGAAGTATTCGAGAACAATATTCTTTTCTTATATGTATTTGTTAGATGTTTCTAGCATGTTCTATGTTTTTTGATTAGAGTGTCCTACTGATAACACGATGGTCGTGGGTTCGATCATCTAAGGGCAGTTGAGTTAATTTTTGGAGATAATTAATAAAAAGATGCTAATTGATAAATATATATGATACTCTCTGACATCCTAATTAATATTCCGTAGTGTTGTTAGTCCCACCCTTTTTTTCACACCAGTAACGTTTTAGAGTAACATTCTCCAAATGCAATTACAATTAAATATGAAAAAAAAAAAAAAAATCTATAAAAAAAGTACTGTTGTGAAAAAGAAGGCGGGGCTAACAATACTACGGAATATTAACTAGTATGTTGGAGTGTATCATATATATACATATATATAGCTTTATCTTTCAATATTTACGCAGTATCATAAGCATTTTTAATTAGTTTTTTTTTTTTTTTTTTTTTTGTAACTAGAAAGCAAAAAATAAAAATTTAAGTAAAAACATTGTTTAACAGAAGAAGCTTTTTATTGTGAAGCCCTAAAAAGCGTTAAATAAAAATTTATTCTTGGGAAGACATGCTATAAAGAAATGAAAGTTTCGATATTAATAAAATTTAAGAGAAAGATAGATATTTCATTTTTGCAAGAGATAATTTTTTTTAAATACTCAAAATATTTTAAAAAGCTTTTGAGACTTATGAAATGTATGGCTGAAAGAATATTTACACACACACACACATATACAAAAAAAAAAATATATATATATATATATATATATATATATATATATATAAATAAAAAATAAAATAAAAAAATAACTAAGAATATGGTTTCGAATGCTTTTTAAAATAATTTGAATATTTAAAAAATTTAATCTTTTTCAAAAGTGAAATATCTATCTTTCTCTAGAAATTTCTTAGTGTTAAAACTTTCATTTCTTTGTAGCATGTCTTTGCAATAATAAATTTTCATTTTACACTTTTTAGGGCTTCATATTGTAAAGATTCTACTATAAAAAAAAACTTTTTTTTTTTTAAATTTTTTTAATGGCTTTAATTTGTCTAGAAGCAAGTTTTTTAAGTGTCTATGTTTATATCTGAGACAATTTATTGCGTTTATAAAAGAGAAATAATATTTTCTAATATTATTTCGTTAAAAATAATTATTGGATTTTTGTGTTTTACAGTAATTAATAATAATTAAAGTATTAATTAATAATATTTACTAAAAAGGAACGTTTCAAAAAGTAAGTTAAAAAATTGATTGTAATAAAATAATTAAAATGCGTTTTATCGAAAACTCAAATTAACTTTTAAAACTGTATCTCTTGAAACAAACAAGTTATAAATAAAATAAAGTGATCAAAGAATGCATATATATATATATTAAATGAAAAGTATAGAATTTAACTTTTCATTTTTATACTTTAATAAAATCTTTTTGTAAAAAAAATAGAACCGACTCCAAGAAATGGGAATGAAATGAAATAGTAAATTGCGCCTAAAAGTATAAAATAATTTCCTTCGCCAAACAACCTATAACACTACAATTAATCATAACTTTTGAAGTCGGCGCAAAATTAAATAAAATTTAATTAGTTTTTAAAGGTCTGTTTTTAGATCGGTAGCAACAAATGCTGTTGTCTCGAATGATCCATTTTCATGTTTCTTTTATTATTTTATCACTGTATACAATTGGTTTATTAGTAGCATCTACATAGAACAGTGAACATTCCTTACAAGGCGGTATTTATGTTTCTACGAAGTTAGAGTTTCCTTTGCAAATTTGGTATAACTTTGATAACTATCATAGTTGGTGGCTTTTGGATTTGGTGATCAAAACATGCACGCAAGATGTACATTTTCATAATATATATTGTACGATGTATTGTTTCATATTCTTGATTACTCTCTTAATATACCTTATCAAACTAATCATGATATCTTAAAGAAATTAAATATGTTTGCCAGAAAATTTTGCGATTTTTCTTTCACCAAGGACTTCGGATACCAGGATCTTCGCCAACTTTTGCTGCTTACGAAATCTTATTTGTTTTCTTGAATCAAAGTTGTTTTCGGCTGCGTTTTGCAGGTGACAATGTGAGATGTGTATATTGAATAGGATTTGATTTTTGTATTGAATAAAGTTATAAATTTTTATTTCATTTTGCGCCGACTTCAAAAGTTATGATTAATTGTAGTGTTATAGGTTGTTTGGCGAAGGAAATTATTTTATACTTTTAGGCGCAATTTACTATTTCATTTCATTCCCATTTCTTGGAGTCGGTTCTATTTTTTTTACAAAAAGATTTTATTTTTCTCTTTTCAGTGAAAATTTATTCATATAGCAGAACATCAGAAGACGTTCGACGGCAGCTTCACAAATCACAACTTCCAAGAAAAGTGACATAACTCAAAAAATGGTTTATGCCACTGAAAAATACATGAAAGGCACCCAATGTGAACAAAAAAGTTACATCTCCATCTAGAAAGTTATCCACTCGAGGTTGTGCCAGTTTAATTCTAGTCAAGTTATTTTTAAGTTGATTTTTCTCAAATGCTGCATTTTTAAGTTGTGTCACTTTTCTTGCCTTTATCGGATATGAGCAAAAAACTATCTGTTGAATGAACATACGTTAAGTTAAAAAGTCTTTAGAAATGTAAAGGACGGTTACGCTGTATTAGTGACCAAAAATTCTGTTAGACATATATATTGAACTTTACACTGAATACGTGTCACCCGCTGTGCTGGAAATTGCGCAGCCTAAAGTTCAAACAAAGAGCAAAATATGCATTGCAGCTGACGGACAGAAGTTTCAACATCGATACTTACATACTACTTTTACCAGTGTAGCTGCATGCGCTCAGCAGCTAGAGTGAGAACAGACTTTTGTGAGTATCCTGTAATTTGTTTATATCTTAATGAAATCCTAATGAAGCCTATTTCAGGCCAAGAACATTACGGCAACAAAAAAAGTATTAAAATTAAATCATCTCTTACGAAGTTAAAAGCTAACAAATTTCAACAACAACAACAATCAGAAACATGGTTTGTTTTGTGAACCTCTTCCTTTATGAAGTCGGTTTAAAACGTTTATGCGTTAATCGATGTGACCGCTTACAATAACCATACTTTGAATTTTACATAGCATAAATGTCACCCGCTACGCTACAACATATACCCATACGCTACAACAAAATAGGAAATTGTAAACAAACAAATGCACGTTTCAAGCGTTCTGTTTTTAGCATAAATGTCTAAACTATCTTTTCGTAATAAATCGATGATGGTCTGCAATTTTATAATTTACTTTTTTCCCTTGTCTTAAACCGTTTCCGAGATAGGAACGCTAACTCCACTGTTTTCCACCAGCATGTGACCGCTTACAGTAACAGTACTTTGAACCACAGAGTATACGTGCCATCCGCTACGCTGCAAAGTGTGCAACGTAGTTCAAGTGTGCGCAATGTAGGAAATTGCGAACAGACAACTGCATGTTTTAAGCGTTCTATTTTTAGCAATAATGTCTAAATTCTGTCTTTTTGTAGTAAATCGATGATGCTCTACAACTTTGTAATTAACTTTTCTCCCATCTTGAACCGTTTTTGAGATATGAGCGCTAATTCCGCTGTTTTTCACCAGATGGCGTTTTACTTTCTTTAGATTGCAAAAATATTACAATGGGATCTACATCAGACCAAGATCTTTACAACAAAACAAAAAGTATCAAGTAACCGTATTTTGAACTATATAGCGTATGTCTCACCAGCTACGCTACAACGTGTGCGATGTAGCTCAAGTGTGCATATTGTAAGAAATTGCGAACAAACAAATGCACGTTTTTAGCATTATATTTTTAGCATCAATGTCTAAACTATCTTTTCCTACTAAATCGATGATGCTCTGCAATTTTATAATTCACTTTTCCCCCCTGCCTTGAACCGTTTCCGAAATAGGAAAGCTAGCATGAATGTCTAAACTATCTTTTTGTACTAAATCGATGCTACTTTTCAACTTTATAATTCACTTTTTCCTTTAGAACCGTTTTCGAGATAGGAAAACTAACTCCGCTGTTTTACACTAGGTGGTGCAGCGGTTAAACCTTGTGCTGCATGGACCACTTTGCTATACTTACATACCATTTTTATCACTATAGCTGCAGCCGTTTAGCAGTTAAAAGAGTTGGGACTGATTTTTTTGGGCACCCTGTATTTTCTTTCGATCGTTAAGATATTACAATGGGACCTATTGCAGACCAAGACCTTTTCAACAAAACAAAAATTATCAAAATCGGAGCATCCGTTCAGAAGTTATGAGCTAACAAACATAAAAAAAACATACGGTTTGAATTGAGAACCTTCCTTCTTTTTTTGAAGTCGGTTAAAAACAAAATTTTTTTAAACAAATAATGATTATAGCTGGATTATTTAAACGGACACTTTAGAAATTAAATGAGACATTTTACCTTTATGAATATAAACATTGTTTCTTTATTAAAGTTTTTTTGAGAAGAAAAGTAATTTAATTTTGGATAAAATCCAAAACGATCTACTTAACATTTACTGGCAATAACTTTAAATTCCATTCTTTTGAAGGTAAATTAAAGTTGATATTAAAAAGAATTATCTGATTTGGAGGATTCTGTTTTCTGCTCTCAATTCCCCATTCTTTAAAATTGTAGTTGCCGTAATTTCAAAAATTGTTGAAACAAAAATGATAAACGGTCTATACATGAAGTTTTTTAAAAATATAATATATTGAGAGAGAAATTTTATTTAAACACATAATTTAAAAGAACAGTCTAGAAGCTATAATTTAACAATATATTATTATTAGGAAAAGAGTCTCTGTATATTATTAATTATTTTATTATAGAAGCTGAAAACTACGCAGAAAATTAAATTAAATATAAAAAAAGAAGATTAGGAATAAGCTTTGGGTTATAAATAAAACCCCCCACACTTAAATTACAATCTTATATTTTTAAATTATATAAAACTATTCCACTTAACGGACCTCTTCACTTACCGTCGCCGGAAGCCCGAGCCAATGTTATTCTATGGGGAAATTTTCTTTACAAATAACTTATTAACTAATACATATTTTTAAATTCTGTTTCCACATTCAGAAAATTCCCAATTGTTAAATTGACGGATCTTTTTTAAAAATGCATTTTTTTAATTTTTAATATTTCATTTTGAAATTGCAAAATGAAGAAAAATTGACATATTGAAAATTCGTATTTTGCAGCTTCAAAATAAAATATAAAAAATTAAAAAAATAATTTTTTAAAAAAGGTCCGTCAATTTAACAGCTGGGAATTTTCATAATGTGAAAGCAGAATTTAAAAATATGTATTAGTTAATAAGTTATTTGTAAAGAAAAATTTCCCATAGAATAACATTAGTTTCGGCTTCCGGCGGCGGTGAGTGAAGCGGGCCCTGAAATAGAATTTTTTTTTTTCCATGTTTGCAGAAATTCTTTCATTGTGAGATAATTTTTCATGGACATTTATTTAATCTTATGAAGGAATTAAAAATGCTTTTCATTTATATTTTTATATATGAAAATAAAATATAACACTTTTTTTCATGTCAGTAGTTTAGTGCTAATTTTATAATTTAAAAAATGATAAGGAAAATATTCAGAAAATATATTTTTATATTTATATGTCAACACATGAATGCTTTAAGTATCATTCTTACATAAAAGAATGGTAAATATACACAATGAACTTTTTAATGTTAAACATCCCTGACAGCACACTTATCCATAGTACATCCTGAGGATGTCCCTTAGACGTACTTTTATCCATATGATATCCTGAGGATGTCTTGTGGATGAGATGTGCTGTTAGGGAACAACGTCATCAGTTCTGATAACATTGATAGTTCATCATGAAAATATATATAGGTAGCAGTTTGACTACAATTACAGTTAAAGAATTATACGAATGCAATACCAGTATTCTTCGTTATATAACATCACTGTCCACAACTTTAGACATTTTACATCATCTTCGTATTCAATATTTAGTTAATAACATAATTGCTCATATTAATAAGAAAGCAGCACAGAACTGGTGTTTTAAATTATTATTTACAAAACTTTGAATAAACACCATAGAATGCAATAAACTCGCAACAATTGTTTCGGGTCGAAAGAGCACACGACCCTTCATCAGGCGAGTAAAGTAGGCACGAGTGCTGCAGTCAAAGTGGCAACGCACTCGTGCCTACTTTGTTCGCCTGATGAAGGGTCGTGTGCTCTTTCGACTCGAAACAATTGTTGCGACATTATTGCATTTTATGGTGTTTATTCAAAGTTTTTTACGTAATAATTGCTCATAATTTTGGAAAATTTACATTGTCTTATGTTTAATTGTTGCTTTTACTTCTATGAAGCGTACGGTTTCAGAAAAAAAAAAAAAACATTTCAGACAATTAAAATTTCTGTTTTAATTTGTACGCTTGACTAATGTGGCGTAGCTTTAGGATGAATATACATAAAGTTAACTTAAGCAGAAGTGTTTAAGGGGCGTCCATTAATTACGTGAGGTGTTCAGGAAGGGGGGGGGGTCGAGCCGAATCTCACCCAATCTCACGTGGGGGAGAGGGGAGGTCTCGGCAAATATCACGTAATTTTATTCCCGCAAAAAACAAGTCTAAAATTGCGAGAAAATTGAGTTAAATTCAAGTAAAACATGCTTCTTGACTTAGATATGGCAAAATCTGACACGATAATATTTATCGTGGCTATCCGAACGCCGCGAAGCAGCACAGTAGCATAGAGCTGCACATCATCGGCGCGCGGTTCACAATACACTAGGCGCACAAGCGACAACGGTTTAGAGTGGCTAAATCAGAGCGAAGTTGAAGGGGCAGATGATTTTACTGAAAATCACATCGATATGTTGGTTCCAAAAGTCACTCTTGAGACTGTGCACGAGTCCCCATTACTGAATTAAAATAAATATTTGAATAATATTCGAATAATATTCAAATATTTATTCTAATTCGGTGTCACACATTAATTAAATGTGTGTGAGTATGTGTACGTATGTGGAGAATCTTGGCTATTATATCTCGGAAACTAATAAAGGTAAAACTACGAAACTTTATAATTGAAACAAGTCTGGTGTACAGATGAATTTTCCAAATTTTGGTAAAAATTGAAAAACCGGGACATCGGAAACCGGAAGTGGGACCATAAGTCCGTATCTCAAAAACGGCTGTTACTATTTTCTTCAAATTTGCTGTATAAATACTCTACTAGATGTCCTTTCGAGCGATACAGTCGGTTAGTTCAGAAAAATTGATAGGCGTCCTGTATAAATAGCTCAATTTCAGGTCTCGCAAGAGCGTTCCTTTAAAAACGGCTGTACGGATTCATCTAAAACTCGCCATATTAACTCACTTTTAAATATGCTTTAGTATGTAGTTATTGTTTTCCTGTCAATAATTGAGTTTTGGTAAAAGTTGGTATCTCAAAAACGGCTCTAAAGATTTTCTTGAAAATTGTTATATAAATCCATTTCTTTCTTATGTATAACGTAGTTATTAGAGGAAAATTAACAGCTACCCTGTTTAGGTAGGTCAGAAGTTTAGCTAGATCTCGAAAATTGAAGTTTCAAAAAATAACTCTACCATTTTTTTTTTCTTATTTTTTAGCTCACTATATGTAAGCTTTGTTTTATATGTCTTTGCATGTCTATAGAGTTTATCTTACCAGAAAAATGTTAGATTTTTACTTCTTTAGGTCACTTTTATATCTTCTGATCACATTATCTCCAAAAATGCATATAATATATGTAATCGTGGGTAATGGAAGTCGTGTGGTTGCTTCACACCAGATTTTTTTTTTTTTTTACATTTTCTGTCTATGAGAATATACGCTGGAGAAAACCCGAATTAAAAATGTGTAATAATATTTCTAATTACAAGTAAAAATAAAATACAACTTTTTTTTTTTTTTTTTTTTTTTTTGTCCTTCCCTACATTTTAACCCTATAAAATATATATATATATATAATAAAAACATAGCAAATTATTTCTCTGTAAGGGACTCATGTTAGAGTTCCATGTTAAATATTGATTGTACAGTCATAAAAAATAAAAATAAAAAACAAAATAAATAAATAAATAAATAAATAAATGAACGCCACCCCTTGACTAATTTTGTCGTAAATTATCGTAGAAACATGCGGCATAGTGCCAATCAACTGGTAATAATATCGAGTTAGGAACACAATAGTTAAATTTTGCTTAGGGGATCGTCTACATATTAAAATTTGAATAAAATTCTTTTTTTTTCTTCAATGACAACGCACATTTTTGACTCTATATTGGAATTACTGAGATCAAGACTATTCGAAAAAAGGTATAGTTTATATTCTTTCAACCATTATTGATAGAGTTACAAACGAAAATATATCAGCCTTTCATCCCAACATTAAAAAATAAATAAATAAATTAAGATCCCACACAAAAAAGTAAGTCCATTCAGATAACAATGAATCGGTAAAGAAGTATGACAATTCTAAATATTAAATACACTAAAGTAATGCTAAAAAAATAATGAGTGTATGTAAACTTATTTGAATAACTATTTTAATTCCTTTGTATGCAAAGTTATAGATGACACAAATGATAACAAGTGACAGCCCCTAACAGCAATAAAAATCGAAATATTGTAACTTGAAAAATAATGATAGGTATGAGCGGTACATTTGGAAACCCAAACTTACAGCTAATACAAAGATTTATTTTTGGTAGATATATTTTTGATGATGCACTATTCGTGCAAAAATGAATATTGATTATATAATTCATGATTTTTTAAAATTTGAATTTATTAAAAATTTTCATCATGCAAAAACTGTTTTTTAATCGAAAAACATACAGGGAATATTTGGGTCACTTTATTCTAACGCACACAGACGCAAAAAACATGAAATTTGAATATAATAATTTTAGGAAAGATATAAATTAATGTTTGTCGCATTCTTTTGACATTAGTATCCTCATATTTTGACAAATTAAAACTCTATGTAAAATTAAGAGAATTATAAAACTAGGTAACTAACTTTTCTAGGTTGATTTGATCCAAATAACCCCAAAAAATGCCAAAAATACTGGTTGCCATTGAAGAAAAATGAAATTGATACCAGTTTTAACATGTAGACAAACCTTTAAGTAAAATCTAACTATAATGTTGTAACTTAGACGTTATTACTAATCAGTTGTCATCAGCCACATGTTTCTATACTAATTTATGACAAAATTAGTCGGGGGGTGACGTTCTTTTCTGTAATGACAGTACATAGTTATTCTAAAGTTCTAAGTTCCTGCCCAAGCCGACATGTTATACAAATAGTAAAGTTAATACGGAATATCAACGAATTGATCAAACGCATCAGTAGGTTAAATTTTCAGTTTTTTTATTTAAGATAAATCAATGGCACAACATCAATTTATTACTTTCCGAACACTATAGTGAGGAAAATATTGTAATCATGTCAAAAATCCGAATTTGAGATTTTGATGTTTCTATACGTTTCGAGGTCCCCTGAGTCCGTTTCTACTATTTTTACGATGATGTATCTATGTGTGTGTGTATGTATGTGTGTATGTCTGTGAGTGAAAACGCTAGCGTCTAAACTCTTTGTTTGAATAAGCTGAAAGTTGGTTTGTATATTGTAAGTCACCATAGTACGAACCCTATAGATTTTGGTGAATCTAGCACTTATAGTTTTTTTTACAGGGACACCAGGAAAAATTCTTTATAATTATGGCCTGTGGGGCCAAATTTTTAAAAGTGCGATAGCGTCTAAACGCTTTATTAATATGAGCAAAAAATTTGTACACATATTACAGGTCACAGTTGCACGAACTGTATAGATTTTGGTGAATTTAGCACTTACAGTTTTTTTTTACAGGGACACAAAGAAAAATTCTTTATCATTATGGATTATGTGACAAAATTTTTAGAAGTGTGATAGCATCTAAACACCGTATTCAACTGATCTGAAAATTTATATGAATATTATAAATCACTGTTGCACTAAATATAAGAATTTTGGTGAATCTAGCATTTATAGGTTTTTACAGGGACACAACGAAAAATTCTTTATCATTATGATCATGGGCTCAAAGTTCAGTAGCGTTAAATAAAACATCGTGTAATATATGGAGAAAAATACTCAAACACTCTGTTATGGTTTTCTCTCTTTTGTTTGTTTAACAATTCCTCTTTCTTTACTTTATCTGCAAAACTGTTAATTACTCATTGTTCGGAAGGTCGAATGGAGTCACTCCAGATTTTTTTTTCTTTTCTCAGACATAATTTATTTTCCTTATATTGATATGGTATTAAGTATGTAAAATTTTTAAAAAATTTAATATATTACTTTTATGTTTTTCTCATTGTTGTCATCTAAATCTCTTTTGAATACTTTATCGCCCAATGAAAGGCGAACCATAAAACCGTAAATATTTTAAAATATGATGACTATTAATTTATAAGTTTTTTTAATATATTCTAGTTTATAAACTGATCTTTTGATTATAATGAGATGCCAAATAAGAGTATTAAAATTTTTTTAGACAACTTATTTAATACTGCAATGAAGTTTTATTATTTTCTTTTCCATACTGAATGTTTTAGATAAAACCTTTATGCATATAAATATTATGAGTTAATCTTTAATAAGATTATTCACAAAGCATATAAAATATATGATAAAACTTGACAATATTTGGCAGTTAAATTACGCTGAATTTCCGTGAATGGAAAATGCAAATGATGCAAAAGAAGTTATTAGTCTGTCCCTTAGAGAAGGTGATAAAGAATTATAATAATAATTGAAGTAATATTTATTGAAATAATGGAAAATTTTATTTTTCCTTTTATATTGCTTATTCATTTTCTGAATTACAGTGAATGGAAATTGAGTATTTTATTTATCTTTCCAAAATAAAACTACAGGTGAGACATACATACACTCAATTTAGCTAGAGATAATTAGGAGAGCAGTTAGTTCAAAATTATCTCAGTAGTAAATGTGAGAGATTTAAAAAGAAAAAATATTGAACTTTTACGAAGGTGTATTAGTAATGTACAATACAACATTAGCATAAGTGTCAGATTAGCAAAATTAAAATATTTATTATCAGATATCTAGCGCTAAAATGAAAATGATTACAAAAAAAAAAAAAAAAAAAAAAAAAATATATATATATATATATATATATGTCAGATGAAAAAAATTACTCTTTTTAATACAGAAAAAAAAAGTAAAATTACCCTAAATAAGAAAATTATAGTTTTTTATCCAAGGAAAATAATTTGGTGTGCCACTCACACGACTTTCTTTTACCCTGAAATTTAATACTATAAATATAGATTGGAGATTAGGAGGTAAAATAACAAGCAATGATGTGCAAACCTATGTTAAAACAATTCAAATTAGGCTTCGGAAGAGTTTAATACGATAATTAGTTCTGTGTGCGGGGGACTACTGCCCCCCTCAATCCCCCGTTTCATTACTGCACCTACATTTATATAGTATTTAAATCTTTTATTAAAATTAAAAGTTCGCTTAAAATTATTCAGGCAAATTTCTCACGCAACATTCCTTGAAACTTATCAGTCTTGATCAAACCTTTCCAGCAACAAACTTATATTATCTTGAAAATACAACTTTTGGATGTCCTGAGATTATTCGTTTTTAAGTTACTCTAAGAGAAACAGACAAAGATCAAATATTAAAAATTTGACTTCGGTAATCAGGAAGCCTCAAAACGTGTAAATATACAAAAATAAGCGATGGATATTTAGCTTTAAAACGTATATTATGTACTATATGTTTGTGGGGAATTCATTTCAATTCCTGAGCAGTTTTCCAGGACATGATAAAATATTATAGTAAAGCACTTCCACCACTAACAATAAAAAAGAATGCTATCGCTTAAGTATTTGCAGTCATATATATATTTTGAAGATTATGTACAGACCACATGGTGTACCTAAATATAATCCTATAGTAATAATACACGGCACAACCTGAAATGCACTTCCATTAGTTTTCAGCTATTGTCGCACTTTAATCTAGTTCCGTTGTGCAGCCCTGTAAATGAACAGTGGATAATTTCCCAACCATATTCTACATGAGACATGTTTTTACGCATATAAAAAATATATATTCATTTCATTTGTTTTAGTGCAGTCTATAGACTAGAAAAAGACATCGAAGAGCGGGAAAGGGAGGGCTGGGGCGTTAAATATATCGTCAAGGATTAATACGACTCGCCTAGTATGTGTATCCCTATATCATACACATTTTAAATATCAAGTTTGGACATTCTGCTACCAACCACCGCACTTTAGAATGTAGGAAAAGAGGGGGAAAAAAGCTAAAACCCCATAGAAATAGCATGGGAAGAAAACAAAACAAAACAAAACAAAACAAACAAACAAAAAAAACTCACAATGTCAAGTGTGTTAAAAAGAAAAAACAAAGGCTCACACCGGAAGTAATAAAGGGACAAAATTGACTAGAAAAAGGCATGGAAGAGCGGGAACGAGAGGGCTGGGGCGTTAAATATATCGTCGAGGATTAATACGACTCGCCTAGTATGTGTATCCCTATATCATACACATTTTAAATATCAAGTTTGGACATTCTGCTACCATTTGATCTTGAGATTTGCTGATAACAGACAGACACGAAGACACACACACACACACACACAGACCAACCGCTGAAAACATGATTTTTGGATTCAGGGAACCTTAAAACTTGTAAATATAGCAAAAACTCGCTTTCGAAAATTTTACCCAAAAAACAATACTTTCTCTGCTTTATGGGTAAGAGAAATTAAAAATGTGCAAATTACAACAATAAAAGAATTTTGACAATATTAAAAGGTCTTTGACACAAAATTAGAATCTATATATTAATTTGAAACGTGTTTTTGCCTGTCTCCACTAAATTGAGAGAACGGCTAGGTATAAAAATTTGGTTGAGGTGTCTAAAAAAAGGTCTTGGTCTGTAGATATCTTATGAAAAGAGAAAAATAAAAAAAGTTGAACGGTTCCCCCCCCTGGGGGGGGCAGGGGTTAAACATACGTTGGCGGACATAACTCAGCTTCAAATTACTTCACGGTGAAAAAATTGTACATGGGGGGGGGACTAGACTCGAATACTAAAAAATCAATATCTCCGATTTTGGAATTTTCAATTTTAAAGGGGGGGGGGGGAGGAGGGAAAGTAGATTTGAAGGGGGGGGGAAGGGGGAAATTAGTTTGAGAGGGAGATCCGTTCTAGACCCACACATGTAGCACCTCATTTTAAAGGTCTTGGAATTTCATGTCGATTGCGGGACAATATAGGGCGCTCCCTGGTGGTGAAAAATGAAACTAGGTGATTTTGTAGTAGGCCCTATCACGTTGCACCTTATTTTAAAGGTCTTGGTATTTCCTAACCGTTGGTGATGTTCGTAAGAGAACACACTGTGCCCCCTGGTGGTGGAAAGTGCGACTAAAGGATTTTGCAGTTGACACCACCATGTGACACCTTATTTAAAAGGTCTTGGAAATTCAAGGCGATTGTTGTTAAAGGTCTTGAAATTTCATGTTGATTGGGGATGTTTGTATACAATATAGTGCGACCCCTGGTGGTTAAAAATGGAACTAGGTGATTTTGCAGTAGACCCTATCATGTTACAACTTATTTTAAAGGTCTTGATATTTCCTGATCGTTGATGTTGTTCGTATAGAACACGATGTACCCCCTGGCGGTGGAAAATGTATCAATTAAATAAAATACTCATATATGATAGGTGCGAGTAAGATTTATATCCCTCTTATTTACTTTTAAAAATATTATAGAGTTAAAGTTTGAATTATTATGACAACTGCAGCATAGATATAAGAAAGTAAAGTTTCGCTTACCTGTAAATTATCTTACTGATAAATTTTGTCTTACACTGCGTTGTTTTTCTTTTAGTACTCTCAAGCATACATTCCATCTTGTATTGGAATCATCTTATTCTGAAAATAAATCTAGAAATATTTTGTCATGATTATTCACTAGTAATTTGAGACTGAGTAAGCAAATTAATCTCAAAAATGATTTTATCTTCTGGATTATCTTATTAAATGCTGGTTTTAGAGAGCGAGCCAAAAGCTCGTTCTTCTTGTGCGAACCTCATACACATACACTAATAAACTCTTTTTACAGAAGCGAAAGATACAAGAGAGAATACATGTACTTGGAGAAAAAACCGCAGGGTGTGACAAAAATGCGGAACAATTAAGTTAGCAACATCTACATACATACGCATACTGAAAAATAGAGTCTTTCAAATGAAAAAGTTCTTGATTAGTTATTAAATAATGAATTTCGGAGTCTATAATATTCTAACAAAGTGTAACTAAAGGATTTTGCAGTTGACACCACCATGTGACACCTTATTTGAAAGGTCTTGGAAATTCAAGGCGATTGGTGATGTTCGTATACAACATACTGCGCTCCCTGGTGGAGGAAAGTGAATTTTGTAGCGCGTGCGTAGCATGCCTGCTATACGGCGCCGCAGCAACAGGCAGCGGTAACACGAGTCAGAGGTTCGTTCGGTTCAAGGTTAATTTTTAAGAATTTTTTCATGTTATTAGCGGCTTGTACATATGTGCCGTAGGCACTGGGCAACGAACCCGAGTTCCGTTCTGTTTGAGGTAATTTTTTTTTGCTACAGATGATTACGTTTTTTGTGATGTTTTCATTTAAAAATAGAAATTCAAATAAAATCGGGTTAAAGATATAAAACCATACAAATTTAAGGTGCATTTAAGGTTATTATCGCGGGCCCGGGCATTATCGGGCGGGTTCGTTCGGTTCCAGGTTAATTTTTGGGAATTTTTTTATGTTGTTAGCGGCCCGCGTATGCGATGCCGCAGGCACCGGGGTCACAAGGCAGAGTCTCGTTCGGTTCGAGGTAATTTTTTTTTTGTTACAGCTGATTATTTTTTTTCGCAATACTTTTATTTAAAAATAGAAATTCAAACAAAATCGAGTTAAAGATATAAAATCATACAAATTTAAGGTTCATTTAAGGTTATTGTCACGGGCCCGGGCATTGCCGGGCGGGTTCGTTCGGTTCCAAGTTAATTTTTGGGCATTTTTTTATGTTGTTAGCGGCCCGCGTATGCGCTGCCGCAGGCACCGGGGTCACAAGGCAGAGTTTCGTTCAGTTCGAGGTAATTGTTTTGTTACAGATGATTATTTTTTTCGTGATGCTTTCATTTAAAAACAGAAATTCAAACAAAATCGAGTTAAAGGTATAAAATAATACAAATTTAAGGTTCATTTAACGTATCATGGGCCCGGGCAACGCCGGACGTATAGCTAACATATAGTCTTAGTATTAAACGAAATAGAAAATAAAAGCAACTATTTATTTGCAGTCAGTTTTACATCACATTGACAGTACTTTGTAGAAAGTGATGTCACATATATCGTATTTCTATTTAAAAGCATTTTTCCGAATTTCTTTTTTTAAAGTGAAATGTCGTAAATTATATTAGATGATTTAACTTGAAATACATTTAAATTGATTTTTGAAATATTTCGGTCAATAAAGTGACCGTCGAATTAGACAGGTTCCAGCTAGTTAGTATGTTAATTTTGACATGCATAGTTAAAAATGTTTTTTACTCGCAAGTAGTTTAGTTTTCCGCAATTTTAATTGTTTTTTAACAGCAATTTATAATGCACATTCCGAAGACACATGTATCAAAACAATTGTAGGTTTTTTTTTCTTTTTTTCTTTTTCTAGATAAATATATGATAAAGCCATGAGAGTTTGCGCACAATTCAACAGAATGATATAAAAATCCAAATAATAATTAATGCTAAACTATCGCTGAATAATTTTGAATATATTCTTATTCTAATCCTTTCCATTACTTGTTTGGTTTTATATATTCCCCATGTTGTATAATCCCCTCGGAGGGATTTTTTTTTTTTATTATTATTATTACTAGGGGGCTCTGCCCCCTGCTCGCTTCGCTCACCAACCCCCGAAAGAGGCTTCGCCTCCACCCTGACTCACTTTACTTATTAACACATGCAGAACTCTGCCCGCCTATTCGCTGCTTTCTTTCACTGAAAAGGAGTATTAATAGTGCACATTAAAAGACAAAATAAGAAAATTATTATGGAAATCCTCATATTCAATGCAAATTGGAATATTTAATATATATATATATATATATATATATATGATAGAAAGAAAATAATAATATCTAGACCCTTTTGAATTACAGCTTTAGTATATGATCCTTTTTATTTCTTTTTTACTACCTTAAATCCGGACAACGGACCCAGTCGGTAGAGCGCCGAGCTCGTAATTGGAATAGTGTGGGTTCGGTTCTCGAGCTGACCAAAGACCGTCGTGTACACCAATGGTAGCTGGTGCACGTAAAATATGTCGTGGCCACAATATCCTCCGTGTTCCTATCAAAATTATACCTCTGGGGGCCACCGAAACTGGGGAGCTGTCCACTTCGTGTAGTACCAAAACTGTGGTGGCATGTCTCCGGAACATCCGTAGGAGTGCGTTCCAGACCGTCGCCAATTATCCATAGCGCAGTAATAGTGCGACGTCAATCACAACCTACCTAATTATCAACCTTCCTCCAACCATGGGTGGAGGATCAAAAATTGCGATGGCATGTCTCCGGACCACCTCTAGGGGTGTGTCCCAGACCGTCGCCAATTGCCCATCTGCGCAGCACTAGTGCGACGTAAAACCCAACCAACCAACCAACCAACCAACCAATCCTCCAACCATGGATCATATTTTAATTTTCCCGTGTAAGAAGATTAATTTTCTAAAAAAAGAGAAAAAAAGTTGATATTTATTTTCTTTCTTTTTACATCTATGGTTTCGGGCCGCGGTACCCTAGTCGGTATAGCGCTGAGCACGTAATACACTGTAAAAAAATAACTATTACCAGCTGCAATCTGTGATTTATTTTATCCAATCACAGAGAATTTCTTGCAAGAAATTCTCTGTGATTGGATAAAATAAATCACAGATTGCAGCTGGTAATAGGTATTTTTTTACAGTGTAGGAAGATTGCCGATTCGATACTTGAGCCTGCCAAAGACCATCGTGTACGCTAATGGTGGTTGGTGCACATAAAATCTGTCGTGGTTGCAAAGTCCTCCATGTTCCCATCCCCACTATACTTCTGGGGATCACCAAAGCGGAGAGTGATCCCCTCCGTGAAGCTTCACAATTGTGGCGACATGTCTCCGGAATATCTCTAGGGGTGCGTCCCAGACCGTCGCCAATTACCCATAGCGCAGTATTGGTTCGACGTTAAATCCATCCAACCTACCTACCTACGTACAACCATAAATCATATTTTGATTATCTCCTGTAAAATGACTTCATGACAGAAAAACAACGTCACTGGGAGATACTTTTTTCAAAATGGCAAACAGAGTACCTTCATAATCTTGTCGTTTTTAGTTAATAACTTCTAATGATAGAAATTTCTAAGCGGCTGAAATGTCTGCCTTGGAGTACTCGGAACACATTGATATCTCTCATGACGCGAAGGATCCTGCCATCCGTTAGAAGATGCTGTCGCAGACAAAAAAAATTGACGCCAGTGACAGTAACTTTTTTTTAATATATAGAGATTTTTTTAATTTTTATTTATTTATTTATTTATTTTTGGTAGAGTGTTAGAGCGCATCCTTTGAAAAGTCTATATACAAATTTTCGACTCAATATTCATTTTAGTTAGAGCTACAGAGTGCTCTGAATAGGCTAAGTTTAATTATGGTCACCCTGTATATGCCTGTTACCGAATTTTCATTATAAATAATCAATAATACCAGTACTTAAATGATTTATTTAAATACATTAACCAAATTATTTTGAAATAAAACCAATTTGTAATGTAGACATCCAGTTGAATTCAATTTTAATAAGACTTGGGGATATGTTGAATAAATACTTATTCTGAAAATTCATATAATTACAACTACTGAATTTTCCATTTTCATTAAAAGGTTTACAATACAAAATATGCGGTTCTTTTAATTAAAGACTTCAGAATTCAGTTTTAGTTGGATATTGGTTGGAATTAACAATAGCATTCTATAGTTTCTAAATAAAAGTTAAGAAATAATTGGAATATATTTCAATGAGAGCATAAATTTTGAAACGATTAGTGAATAGAATGCTATTTTGGAGATAAATAATTGATATTTGTTTTGGAAGCTAATTTTCAGGCTTTAAAGTTCAAAATTGATCCTCTACGTTATAAACTGATAGAAGGGAAGTTTGAAGATAAGAGGAAACCTGTAATCAGTTTTTGATTTTGAATAAATAATTTTATGGTAATGGACACTCTATAAAAGTTTTATCATGCCTATTATGGCCACAATTCGTATTATCTTTAATCTCTGTGATTTGAACCACGGTACGTATCTAACTATACATTTGCATAAATAACATTTGAATGTTGCGTAGAAAATTTTCTGAGTGTTTCATCTTAAATTAGAAAAAATTTAAGCTTTTAAATTTTCCATAGCAAAGTATTTAAAATATAATTTAAATTTGACACTGATTTACAACATTTTAAAATTAAGTATTAATTTTTTTTAGTAAAATATTTGCGATATTACGGGTACATGTGGGTTTCAATTTCTAAAAAAAGAAAAAGAAAAAAAAAATATTTTCCCTATTTTTTTCCCTTTAAATATAATAATTAAAAATTTTATTCAAAATTTCAAGAATATATAAAAGCAATATTTAAATAATATTTAATAAAATTTTCATTAAAATTGGGGAAAATTCAACCAGACCCTTTAGAAAAGCGGTGGACACAATTTCTCAAAAACGAATGCAACAATCTTATTGAAAACTAGCAGGCTACGCCCGCTTCGCAGGTCACTATTTAAAAATTAATCACTGTAGTTAATGAATTCTCAAAATTGCATTAATTTTTATCATGTGAAAAAAAATTCTCATTGGAAAAAATGTCACACATGGTCCCCACTGCCTTCGGCAACGCAGGCCTTTGTGTGCTGCGCGTGTGCATTTATAGTCGACACTCTTAATGCATGACTATATTCTCGTAAGGGAAAAACATAAATATATATATATATATATATATATATATAATATTCTCCCATTGTTGAATAATCGGTCGGGGCCCGCAGTTCCTGCGCGCCGTGCATAGTCCTTCACCTACCGTTCCCTCCCCTCCAAATTATTTTAGACTTTAAAAATACTTGCAATCATTCTCTCGGTCTTTTAAACCTAATAACCTTTCTAACATTCTATCTGAATTTCTTTCTTTTTACCCCTGCGTCCGTCCCCCTTCCTGCTCCTCGTAATAATTCTGTACTTTCGAAAATATCCGCAATATATTTATCCGGCCTCAAAACCTAGCAATACTAATTTTCAGCGCTCTAACCGTTATTTATATATTTTTGCTCCTTTCACACCTTCCCGACTATCCTAATATTTTACAAATTCGAAAATATTCGCAATCAATTTGTAAGTATCAAAAACCTCCATGTACCAATTTTGAGCAACCTAACTCTATTTTTATTTTTTGTCCCTCCATCCCCCCCTTCCCACCCCTCCTAATAACTTTACAAATTCGAAAATATCCGCAATCGATTTGTAAGTATAAAAAACCTCTATGTACCAATTTTGAACGGTCTAACTCTATTTTTATTTTTTGGCTCCTTCGCCCCCCTCCCCCTTTCTGACCTTCCTATTAACTTTACACTTTCGAAAATATCCTCATTCGACTTCCAGGCTTGTAAAACCTATCTGTACCGATTTTGAAGAATCTAAGTGTATTTCTTTTTTTTTTTTTTTTTCCCCATAGCCCCCTTTCCCGCCCCACCTGACATGAATTTATAAAATTAAAGAAATTAATTGTTATGTATTTGTGAGAGCTATATTTTAGAGCAAAAATCTCACATATATCTTATTTTCTGTTTGCGATATAAAAGATTATTTCAAATCACGTTTTGCCCCCTCTTTCTCCCCCTCTTGGGGGCTGAATTTCTAAAATTCCAGAAATTGGTTTTTAGGTATTTGTATTAGCTATATATTAGAGCAAAAGTTTCACGTATATCTGTTTTTTTGTTTGAGATATATAGGAGTATGTGAAACCACGTTTTGAGCATGTGAAATCACGTTTTGCCCCCTTTCCCCCCTTGAGGACCGAATTTCTAAAATTACAGAAATTAGTTTTTAGATATTTGTGTTAGCTATATTTTAAAGCAAAAATTTTACGGATATCTGTTTTTTTCTTTGAGATATGGAGGTTTTTGAGAAATCATATTTTGCCCCCTACTCCCCCTTGGGGGGCGAATTTCGTAAAATCGCTTCTTAGTGGGTGCTTTCACTATATGTTCTATAATCTGACCCAGATTCGAGTCAGTGGCTCCAGTAGATTTTGCTGTGCGTTGATGAGTCAGTGAGTGAGTGAGTGGAAGTACTCTTTTATATGTATAGATTTGCACACTTCCTTAAAATGGAATTGACTAGGTGCTTGAACGAAAGATTTTTCTTTTTTCTTTCTTTCTTTCTTTTTCTTTCTTTTCTTTTCTTTTCTTTTTTTTTTTTTTTTTTACAACTAATTACACAAGGCCATACATTTAATAAAATGTGTCGAAAATTGTAATGTTTTGTGTACAACTCTGAAAAAAAAAATCAAATTTCATTATTTAAGGAAAAAAAAAAAAAAAAAAACTTCGTTAATGCACTCTTATTTTTATTTTTTAAAAAAAGTGTGCAAAATTTCAACAAGATCTATGCATTAGTTTTTCAGAAATCATATCCACCACTTTTCTAAAGGGACTCCAGAAATAAAGGTTGGGTTATAGGGATTAAGGCCGATTGACTGCTCTAGGGTCCTAGGCCTGAGGGGGAGTACCCTGCGTGGGGGGTCTTTCTAAGGCATCCTAGCCCGTATTTAAGAAAGTTTAGGAGAAAACCACCCAGAAATCAATACCCACCGACTGAACTTAAAAAAAATAATAATAAATAAATAAAAAATAAATAAATAAAAAATAAAATAATAATAATAATAATAATAATAATAATAATAATAATAATAATGAAAATTTTATAAAATATTGATTTTTTATATGAAAAAAAAAATGAATAAGAATTTTTATTTATTATATATATAAAAAAAAAAGAGTGACAATATGCATTTTTTTTTAAGAAATTGAATTCCATTTAATTCCTCAACTCATTATTTACCCTTGTGCCCTTTTTGGGACGTTGCATTTTTTATTGTTTCACACAATATCTTATAGAGTGCACTTTGCCATTGCACAAAAAATGGGACGATCTGTAATAGTACCTGTAATTCCTTGAAATTTATTGTAATTCTTTAATAATCATAATTAAAATTTACAAATTTTAATAACTATACGAAAATTAGATTGAAAAGGTTTGGCAAATATTGGATTAAGTAGAAAGTTGCGGTATTAAATAATAACAAGTAAAACAGATTTAGTCATTAATAATTTAAGTTCAAATGCAATAGTTCAGTTTCAATGCAATAATATTAGTAAACAAGCAGTAGGCTATCTTCTTATTTAAAAACACATTTGTTTTAATTAAAGAAAGGTTACCACTTAATCACTCAATCAATAAAATACTAAATTCAAATTAAGTAGCAATCCATAAGCTTTACACTCAAGCATACAAAATTAACACATTTCAATTAATTAAAGCGCAAATAAAATTTTAAAATTATAAGTATGATAACTTAAATGATTCAAACAAATTTTGAATAAGTATGATAAAATTTACATGATTAAAAAAAAATTTAAGTAAGTATGTTAACATAAATGATTCAAACAAATTGTTAGAAAGCTTTTTAAAAGAATTTTCTTAAAAATAAAATCGTTTAAAAATACGCGTTATTAAGTTTGAGACACTAGATGTTTCTTTATCATCTCATAGATTTTAATATATAAAGAAAAAGTATTTATGAAAAAAGCATTTTATTCTTGTATACGTTTAATGCATTTGCATACAATTTTTATGGAATAATAATAATTAAAAAAAAAATGTAGATGAAAGTATAAATATGCTTAGTGTTTTATTTAAAGACTCGAGCTCATGAATTTTTTTTAGTAAAATTCCCAAATTAAACATATCAAATTCATATAAGAAGCCGATTTTCAGAGAAATACTCGTATTGTGACAAAAATACTTTTGAAAAATGCTAATGAAATATTTTCATTCCTTTAAATTATTCTTTTTCATTATAATATAATATAGAAATTTCAGCTAATTTTTTTTTTCTTTAAATAATATTATTCCTTTTAAATTCCTTTTTTTCTTTCTCTTTTTTTAATTGGCAATATCTTTTCAAATATTTAAAGAGTGAAATTGTGTTACGTTAAAGAAAAAACAAAATATAATATAATAAAAAGGAAAATTTGTTATATTCGCACTAAAAGTAAAATAAAATAAAATACAGTCGTAATTTCAGTACTCAGAAATTCGATACTTATGAAAACATTTTGTTACACTTTTGTTACCAGTTTAAAAGTAAATATTTGTTAACACGCAACGTTTTTTCTCTATAAATAAAAGTAATCTAATAAAAGTACTTACAGATATATATAAAATGGTTTTTCTTTTATATGGGTTATTTTGTTACTTAAAAGCTATAACTTTAAACGCAGTTTATATATATATATATATATATATATATATATATATATATTCCCCTCTTTGTGTTATTTTTTATTAAATGAAAGTACAGACATCATCAGATTAAAAATAATGTAAGTCATTCATACGAAAATAAAATGATATTCTTTTGTTATCAAAATTAAATAATGTCATTTATTTATTTCATGTTTTTTCTCATTTCGAAATAAGTTTAAATATATTTTATAAATATATATATATATATATATATTTCTTTTATAGTAGGTTTTTAAATAACTGTTTTTCGATTCTTTTCTATCTATTCCACGAAATAAAACTTATAAAATAGTTAATCAATAAAAACTGATATTTTAATAAAAAGTAATAAATTATTTAAAAATTTATTTTATGCCTCGAAGCTCCAATTTCGTAAAATTCTTCGCAAATACTGATATTAATAAATGGATATTTCTTTCAAACAATTGTTTTTTTTTAATTCCATTTCAAAAAATTATTAAATCAGCGTATGTAATAAAATTTTATAGCAACATTAATATATACATTATCTATATTATATATCAACATTTATAAATAATAAATGCTGCTATGTAATATAATTATGTAGCAACATTTATTTACATTTACTTCATAATATTTTAACGCGTGTATTACAGTTTTTTTTTCATTGTAATACATTCCTTAAATAAAAATTTTATTTATTAAATAATTAATTTTGCATTTTTTTTTTTTTATCATTGTTATTTATGAGTAAATAACATTCATTTTTTTCTATTAAAATTTTTTTTTAATGTTAGAGTATGAAAGTACTGAAAAGATATTGATGATAGATTTTGACTTGTAATTTATTTATAAAATTTTAAACTACTGAATTTTTTATCTCAAAAGAAAAAATAAAAATAAACTGTGCTTAATAGATTTATATGATTGTTAAAAAAAAAAAAAAAAAAAAGTACCACGACATATATAGTGCATTTTCTTGCAGTACATTCTCAGGATGTCCTGTGGAGAGCTTGGTATTTACAATACATTCGCAGGATAACTTGGGAAGAAAATGTGCTATATGTGTAATATCTTCAGATTAATATATGCAAATAAAACAATATTTTTCAGTTATTAATGTTATTAAACCGAAATAAGGATTAAAAAGAATAAAAAAATCTCAGTTCTTAAACATTTAATTGCAGTGTATTTTGCACATCATTATCACGAGTACTACATAAAAGCAGCAATGCACTTTTACACTGTAAGAAAATTCCGTAACGTTACGCATTATTTCAAGCAACGTTCCTGGTTTTTACGGGTTTTTTTCAGATTCCTGGGAAAAATAAGCTTTCGGAGGAAAAATTTCCTGAATTCAGTTAGTACGTGTTTCTTTTGCGTGGCAACATCTTTGATATCGGTGGATCGCCATCTTGGCTTCGTATCGTTCGTAACTTTTTTCACGTGTGTCGCATGTGCTTTGATTTTTATATTAACAACTGTTGAATAATATACTAGAGAAGCTGCTTTACTTAAAATTAATCAGTGCGTGATTAGTTTATTACAGAATGAGCAATATTTTATGCATATTCCAATTTCTTTAATTTCATTATATTTTCTTGCCTGATTGAACTGCTATAGTAGTTTCTTATTGGATTATTATTTTTAAAAAAATTATTGAGTTGGCAGTATTTTTATATATAATCCATTTATTTTATATATTTGTATACCGTATTTTCTAAACTGAATGTTTTTTGTGATTTTTGTTGGCAAGTATGTAAAATAAACACATGTATCATTGTAAAGAAGATTGTATGAATAAATTTGATGATAGACATTTTGCTCTGAATAATGTTGGTATTTTGCTCATATTATCTATTTTAAACTGTAAATAAAAATTACTTTAATGTTTTCTTTGTATCTTAATATCCTAACTAAGTGGAATAAAGTTTCACTAAATCATCACTAGAATTAAGTTTTTTTTTTCTTTTTTTTTTAACCCACATTTCAAGCCATTATGATGTAATCTGACAATTGGGTGCATATAATAACTAAATGAAATCAGGGATGTGTACAAAAGTAGCCTATTCATCATTATTTACTGGGAGAATTCCTTTTCAAATACAACTTTAAAAATTATTCTGTAACATAAAAATTTCAATAAAACTGCTGTTATTAGTTATAATAAATTTTGAACATTTTAAGTGTTGCAAAAATGCAATCCTAGGCGTTAATAATTTGTCTCCCCCCCCCCCATCAAGAATTTGTTCTATCAAAAAAAAAAGGAAAAACAGTATGCCAAATGTGTGTCAAAGCCCTAAAAATCTAACATTTAAAAATAAATATCTACTTAGGCATGTATACTTCCAGAACCACCTTAACATATTAAAGATTTTATGTTAATGTTTTTTTTCATTAGTGTTGATTTAAAAAAAATAAAAAAAATAAAAAACTGATGGCTTTCTGAAGACATTTGCAGCTGCTTCAAAAACATAGAAGTTTGAGATTTTTCCCATACCAATTAAGGAAATTTTATATGCTACATTGTACTGAAATAGGTTACAAAATAAACACTTCTTTGACATTTTGTTACGCATGCCTTATCTGACAAATATCATTACTTTTTTCGATAACTACATTACACAGTCCGAGACAGAGAATTCTCCTGTTTTGGAAAGAATTTGATTTAATGTTACTACTTTCTCCTTTAAATGCTGTTTTTTTTTTTTTTTTTTTTTTTTTTTTTTTATGTATTTTATTAATGTTTACAATTGATATTGGTGTATCTGATGGATATAATTTTTTTTCCCTCTTTTTTTTTTTTTTTTTTTTTTTTTTTTTTTGCTGCCAACAACTTAACGGCATTTCTAGTCAAATCATTACAACAAATTTTACAAAAATGTTAACAATTTTGCATATCATACAAATTATTGAAATTTTAATGTATGATTTTAAAAATGCAAATTTTTTTATTTTAAAAATGTGATAATTTCTCAATAACAACCCCCCCCCCCAAAATATATATATATATATATATATATATATATATATAAATTGGTAATGAATTGGTCTGAATGTTGGAAAAAACAAAGTGTGTTATTATGCACTGGAAGACTTAGCTTTAAACTCATTTGAGTATTAAAAATAAGGGGGGTAAAAGCACTTTTAAGGATAAAATAGTTTCTTATACTATTATCTAATTCAGGCAAAAGCTGAGTAAAGTTAAAACTTTAAAAAAATGGTATTAGATTTTTAACATATTAAAAATAAATAAATAAATAAAAGGAAAAATTTTAATTCATATTCTGTTAATGCTTCTAGAGTGGCTTTTTATCTTAGAATGTATTATAGTTCCAAGGCATTGGGAATACAAATGATTTTTTCTGTAATTACAGAAACACCAAAATGTTCATCATACACTTTTGAACTGAGTATTAAGGAATGTTTGATTGTTAATTATTTTAATCTTGTTTTCTAAAAATGTCTTCACCTCTGTATTCCCAATACCTGTCATGTACAAGCACTGATTTTCTGTAAAAAAAATTAAAGCAAAAATGTATAACTTTTATATTCGGCATAGATAACAAAATTATATTTCTTTATAATCCCAAATGTTGTTATGGATTTCGATCTGTGTGTAGAGGGGGGAGTGGTAAAATATCATAAGCCTTCTGAGAGGGAGTACACAATATTTTGCAGTCACAGTAAAGGAGGGGCAATCATTTTCTGCCATGGCGAAGGGTGGCCCACAACCTAATTTTGTCTTGTCACATGGGGAGAGGCTGAAAGACTAGCATGTTCTTTCAGAATTTTAATAAATTTAATGAATTTCCAAAATATTTGACTTGATAAAAATTTTAATACAAAACAACGTATATTAAGTTTCTTTTTTTTAAATATCTATTATATAAGGAAAAAAATATATATACGATAATAGTTAAACATATTTAATTTTACCATCAAACTAGTCTGTACAAAATTTTAAGATAAATATTTCATTTATGAACTATATATATATATATGTGTGTGTGTGTGTGTGTGTGTGTGTGTGTGTGTGTGTTATATTTTAAAACGTTTGTGAAATAAACAAAAATTACCTTGCAAAACTTTTAAGCTAACTAAATTGTGAACAATGTATTTGTCAAAATCAAAATGATTCTTCAGGTACATCTCTGAAATATATAGTCATCCTGCTTTTTTACCACGAATGTTACTGACTTTAAGTGAAAAAGATTTATGTATTCTTCAGAAAAGTTCCGGGTTAATTAAACGAAGGTTACTGACTTTTAGTGGGAACGTTTCTGAATTTTTCAGAAAGGTATCTGGTTAATTCCAGGAAGGTTACTGATATTTTGTGGGAAAGTTTCTGAATTTTTCAGAAAGGTTCCTTTTTAATTCCAGGAAGGTTACTGACTTTTAGAGGGAATGTTTCTGAATTTTTCAGTAAGGTTCCTGGTTAATTCCAGGAATTTTACTGACTTTTAGAGGGGAGGTTTCAGAATTTTTCAGTAAGGTTCCTGGTTAATTCCAGGAATGTTACTGACTTTTAGAGGGAAGGTTTCTGAATTTTTCAGAAAGGTTCTTTGTTAATTCCAGGAAGGTTACTGGTAAAAATTAGGCACATTAGCTGCCCTAAATTTCCCAGGAACGTTCCTGATTTTTTTTTACAGTGTAGTGTTTATCGTTTAATTACGTTTTCCAAGTGTTTAATTTTTTCCCCCATCCCATATACTGTCCCAAGGTCTCACACAGACAGACGGATATTTTCCTGTAGAACTTGCACCCGGCCAGAGTCCTAAAAATATTGGAACCGCTACATCTCTATGCATGAATCTCAAAATGTACGAAACTCATTAGCAAATCAATCGCTATCGTACATGCTTCGCATATATGAAAAAAAAAAAAAAAAAAAAAAATCAAAAACGAAAATCATTACTGAGTACATATACTTCAATGTATATGAAAACACAAAATGTACGAAATTCGAATGTGTGGCATTCAGAATCTTAATTACACGGACACATATGCATGTGTGGAGTAAATATATATATATATAAATTTCGTATTATATATATATATATATATATATATATATATATATATATATAATCAAAATTTAAATAGTTTATTATATGTAAATCATAATGTTCAGAAGGGGGAAAAAACTCTCATAATAGCTGAATTATATAAATGTGCATATAATATTTTTTTTTAATAAGGGAATTTATATTCTTCTCGTTTTTAGTTATTTAAATTTGTATATTTAAATAATTAAAAGAAACGTTTCATTTTCTTCACTTGTCAAAAGTTATTAGCAATAAATCTATGTTTCAGCAAATTTGCTCAGGCTAATCCCTTTGGGGTAAGACCAAGTTTTAGCTTTGCCTCAATTATTTAGTAACTTTTAATATAAAGATATATTTGAAGAGTTTTTTCTTTATTACATTAGAATTTTTTATGTATTTCATATATCTTTTAAACACATTTCCTATATTAAATTTCATATACTACTCAATATATTAAAAAATGCATTTTTATATACAAGTTATTTGAAATCAGCAATTATAAAATGTTATGTTAAAAATCTATGCATATTATGCTTTTGTTAATAGGTGGTTTGGTAATTAAATGGCGTAGAATAAACATTTAACATTTAATTCTAGGAAACCGATGCTAATATTTTACTAACTAGTCTAATGCATACGTTCTTGAAAATGAAAGAAATGCACATTGAATATTTACATGTTTGTTATCGAATTTTCATTATAAAGAGTCCATAATATCAATGCTTAAATAATTTATTTAAATATCTTAACCAATTTATTTAGAAATAAAATCAGTTTTCAATGTAGACATCCAGTTGAAGTCAATTAGAATAAGACCTGAGGACATTTTGAATAAATGCTTATTGGGAAAATTCACATAATTACAACTACTGAATTTTCTATTTTCAGATAAAGGATTTACAGTACAAAATATTCTGTTCTTTTAATTAAATACTTTAGGATTCAATTTCAGTTTTCTATTAGTTGGAATTAACAATAGCATACTGTAATTTCTAAATACGAGTTAAGGAATAATTGGAATAAATTTGAATGAGATCATAAACTTTGGACGATTAGTGAGTTGAATGCAGTTTTGAGGATGTGTAATTGATATTTGCTTTGAAAGCTAATTTTCAGGCTTTAAAATACAAAACCGCTCATTCACGCCACAAATTGATAGAATAAAAGTTTGAAGAATTTTTGATTTGGAAAATTTAAAGAATTTTTGATTTCGAATAAATAATTTTATAGTAATGGCAACTGTGAAATAAAAGTTTTATTGTATTTTTTATGGCCAATTTGTATTATCTTTTTAATATCTATGATTTGAACCGCAGTAATCATCTAAATAAATGTTTGCATCAATAACATTTGAATTTCGCATATAAAATTTTCTGACTGTTTCTCTTAAATTAGCAAGCTTTTAATCTTTTAAATTTTCCATAGTTTCTCAAACGCATAGCAAAATCTTTCAAAATATAATCTAAATTTATCACTGATTATCATTATTTTCAAACTATATATATAATTTTGATTAAAATGTTTATAATATTAAGTATAAAATTGAGGTATTTATGAATAACAAGTAAAATAGATTTATTTAGTCATTTATAGTTTGCAATATTTTTTGTAATCAAGCAGTAAGGTATATCCTTATTTAAAGACAATTTTAATTAAAAATTATCCCTATACAGCCCAATCAATAGAATATAAAAATTAAATTAAATAACAATCCCTAAATTTTACATTCATTCCTACAAAATTATCACTTTTCTGTTAATTTAAGCGGGAATAAAATTTTAAAAGCATAAGTAAGATAAATGATTCAAACAAACTTAAAAAAGCTTTTTAAGTTTTTATACATTTTAAAAGAACTTTCTCAAAAATGTAATCGGTTCAAAATATGCGTTATTAACTTTGAAATGCCAGATTTTTCTTTATCATCTGATTGGTTTTACTATAGAAAGAAAAAAGAATATCAGGAAGTAATTAAGTTTTGTATACTTTTAATAAATTTTATTGCAGTTTTAATGGAATAAAAAAAATGTAATAGAAAATACACCCCAGTTTAAACGTTTTATTTAAAGGCTCGACCTTGTCAAATTTTGCTTTAAAAATCTAAAATTAAATATATCGCCTTAATTTCAACAGCCGGTTTTGAGACAAAAAGAGAATTATTGTGACAAAAATACTTTTGAAACTAGTTGGCATAGGTGGACTCAGTTCAGTTCCGCATCATATTTATGTTCTCATAAACTTCTGCTGCGAGACATATTATAATCATGTTAAGAGAAATGAATTTGACCAAAGCTTGACACAGCGACAGAATAAAATCCCCACCTAATATTCTATCCACCGTTCACTTCGATATATTTATCGTATTCTAATCTATAAATTTATTTTATCTGGGTCAATTCCGTTGTTTAGTTTTCATGCTACTATTTCCAATCCAATAATCCTCAAAATTCCTATTTATATGAAAAATTTTCAATTTCGCTATGTTGATAAAATCCTAAATTACGAATAACTTACGAAATTTTCCTATTAGAATATTTTTGTACTGATAAGTATAAAGGATTTAAGTCCAAATATGTCGATTTTGACATTTTAAAACTGTCCTGACATCTTTACAGTAAAAAATTTCTACTTAATTGAAGTTTAAGTGAATTTTTGCCCTATGTTAAGTGAAATTTTGTCCTATGTAAATTTTCTCCCATGTTAAGAAAATCGTAAATTTATAATAACTTACGAAGTTTTTTAATTCGAATGTTGCAAAGGAACAAGGTTCTTGCCAGTGTCGAAAGTAATATTTTAAATCTGATCTGACTTCTCTGCGACTATTTGTTCTTGAGATATCGTGTACACAGTCTAACAAACTGACTAACGGACTAACAAACTAACAGACACCCTACAGACGGACACCATACAAATTTTGTCATTTTCGGATTCCTTACACCTGAAAACGTGTAAAGAAGTAAAAAAGTCGAGGTGGAACATTTTCACGATTACCTAAGTTCCCCATACCTACAGTATGATGGGGATCTAAAATGTTAATAGGATGCGTTCATTCTTTTGAATTATTATGTTAGTGATAATCAAAAAAGTTTAGCTACGATTGTTTTTTATAATGTTATTGTTTTTAACCGACTTCGAAATTAAGAAGGTTCTCAATTCAAACCGTAAATTTTTTTTGTTTGTTTGTTTGTTAGCTCATAACTTCTGAATGGCTGCTCCGATTTTAATACTTTTTGTTGTGTTGTAAAGGTCGTGGTCTGAAATAGGTTCCATTGTAATATCTTTACGATCTAAGGAATATAAAAGGCGCAAAAAAAAGTCAATACCAACTCTTATAATTGCTAAACGCTGCAGCTATGGTCATAAAAGCGATATGCATGTATAGTAAAGTTGCCATACGCCGAGGTTCAACCATCTACTGTGTCACCTGGTAAAAATCAGTGGAATTAGCTTTCCTATCTCAAAAAATGTTCAATACAGGGGAAAAAATTAAGTACAAAATTATAGAGCATCATATATTTAGTACAAAAAGACAGTTTGTAGACATTAAGGCTAAAAATAGAACGCTTAAAACGCGCATTGTTTGTTCGCAATTTCCTACACTATGAACACTTGAACTGCGTTACACTCGTTGTAGCAGAGCGGGTGACACGTTTTACATATGCTATGTAAAATTCAAAGTACAGTCACTGTAAACGGTCACATCAATTAGTGAATAGTTGTTTTTAACCGACTCCGTAAAATTATCAATTAAAAAACCGTATGTTTTTTGTTGTGATTGCTGTTTATTAGCTTAAAACGTCGTAAGAGATGCACCAATTTTGATACTTTTTTTTTGTTGTTGTTGTAAAGAACTTGGCGTGAAATAGGTCTCATTATGATCTCATAAATGTTTAAACAAATTACAGGGTACTCCCAAATGTCCGCTCTCACTCTTTTAGCTGCGGAACGGCTGCAGTTACACTCGTAAAATTGGTAATGTAAGCATAGTAATGTGTCCATGCTGTACGAGATGTGACTGCTTATAACGCTAAATGGTGAAAGATAGTGAAGTTAACGTTTCTATATCAAAATACTACGTGGTAGAGGAAGAAGTAAATTACAAAGTTGTAGAGTACCATCGGCTTAATTCGGAAAGATACATTGTAGACATAAATATTAAAAACATAACGTTTAAACGTGCATCTGTTTGTTTGCTGTGCCTTACCCTGTAACGTGCCAAAGACGTCTTAAAGATTAAAAAGATCTTTATTTCGATGTTTAAACTATTGTCCGTCAGCTGTAATGCATCTTTGTATCTTTGTTTGTATTTTACACTGCGCACGTTCCAGCAGAGCGAGTGACACGTAAGCTCTGAAAAATTCTATCGTTTTGACGTCTGTGTAAATTTATTAAAGATGTACGTTGCCACTTTTTCTCTAGAGTACCATTTGGTAGCCTAATATGAATAACGGAGAGTCATCGATTCTTTTCAAGCTGCTTCACTTTTAAACATTTATATTTCATATATTTACTGAAATTGGATACTTTCATACTATGTGACTAAAAGGATTTTTGGTTACGAATGTAGCGCATCCATTCCTTACATTTTTAAAACCTTTTTTAATTTAATGTATGTGGATTCTATAGATAGTTTTGTTATCTCATATCGCATAAAGGCAAGAGAAAAGACACAACTTAAAAATGCAGTATTTGAGTGAAATCAACTTAAAGATAAGGCATTGATTAGAATAAAATTGATGCAACTGCCTCTCGAGTGGATCATTTTCCAGATAGAGACGTAACGTTTTTTGTGCACATTCGGGCGCCTCATATATTTTTCAGTGACATAAACTGAAGCCGTTTTTTGAGTTGTGTCACTTTTCTTGCAAGTTGCGATATGTGAGACCGGCATCAAAAGTCTTCTCATGTTCTGTTGTATGAATATGTATACACTTCAAAGAAAAAAATAAAAACTTTTGTAAAACAAATAGAACCGACTCCAAAAAGCAACTATCATTCAAACAACTAAAAATAAAATGAAATTATGAATTGCGCCTGAAAGAATAAAATAAATTCCTTTGACAAACAACATAGACACTACAATTAATCATAATTTTTGAAGTCGGCGAAAAATGAAATAAAAATCGTTACTTTTATTTAATGCATATATAAAATTTTATTTAAAATTTATTGCTGCTCACTTTGGCTTCCACAAAAGACAGCCGAAAACTACTTTGATTCAAATGGACAGTTAAGATTTCTTAAGCTGCAAAATCTTGCAAAAGAAACTTTAGTAACTTCCAAGAAATATAAATACTGAATTGCAAAGGATGTTCACTGTGCTGTGTAGATACTACTAATGGAGCAATTGCATACAGTGATAAAATAATAAAGGAATCAATAAAAATGGAAAGAGAAAACAAGCGTTTGTAGTTATCGGTTTAAAAACAAATATATGAGAAAAAATCAAATTTCATTTAACTTTGCGCGAATTTCAAAAATAATGCTTAATTGTAGTTTGTTTGACAAAGGAATTTATTTTATATTTTTAGGTGCAATTTACAATTTCATTTTATGCCAATTTCTATTTTTAGTTGTTTGAATAATAATTGCTTTTCGGAATCGGTCGTATTTTTTTACAAAGAGATTTTATTAATTTTTTCTTTCGAAAATTGGCAATTCTTACCGTTATTAATTAAATATTCAAAAACGGAAAATGTGTTAGGTTAAAGAAAAACAAAATAAAGTATACATACGAGTATAAGAAAAGGGAAAATCTATCAAATTCGTACTAAAAATGAAATGAAATACAATAGTAATTTCATTATTCAAGAACTCGCTAATTAAGAAAATAAATCGGTATACTTTTATTACTAGTTTAAAAATAAGTATTTTTTAACACACTTCTTCTTACGTAAATAAAAGTAATCTAATAAAAGTACTTACTGATATAGACACAATGGTTTTCCTTTTATACTGATAATTTTGTTGTTTAAAAGCTATAACTTTAAACGCAGTTGACATTTTTTTTTTTATTTATTTATTTTATTTTATTTTATTTTATTAAAAGAAAGAGCAGAAATTATTTGATTAAAAATGATGTCGGTGTTTTGTATAAAGGTAAAATGACACTCTTTTATTATCAAAATTAAATAATGTTAAATAATGAATTTTATTTTGTTTATTTTGAAATAAGCTTAAACGTACTTAAAAAAAATTATTTATTTTACACTATGTTTTAAATAACTTTTTTTTGATGTTTTCTTTTTATTCTACCAAATAAAACTTACAAAATAGTTAACTATTGTATAAATAACGTATAATATATAAAATCTGATATTTTTATGAAATGTTATAAAATATTTTTAAATATATTTTAAGATTCGAAGCTGTGATTTTGTAACATTCTTAACAAAAACTCATATAAACAAATGAACATTTCTTTGAAAGAAAATATTTTAAAAATTCCATTTGAAAAAGTCTGAAATTATCTGTATAATACACTTGTATAGAAACATTAATTTACATTTAATAAAATTTATTTATAACAATTTTTTTTTTTTTTTTTGTTAATCATTGTTATTTATGATTAAAAAACATTAATATTTTTTAGTTTAAAATTATTTTCTACTGTTCGAGACTGAAATCATGCAAAAAATCTGTTGGTACATTTTGACTTGCAGTTAATTAATAGTAATTTAACTAGCTAAATTTTTGATCACGAAAGTAAAAACAAGTCCTTCCGGCTCATTCGGAAGGGTAGGTTGATTTTTGTATCTTCTTACCCATTGGCCGCCATTCTTTCCTAAAATAGCGGCTATCAATGCACTTGGAGAAAATATTGATGAAGTCTATGTCAATATGAAGTTTTAAGCAGATCGGTTCATAAATACCCATTTTTCTGTGAATTTGGAATTTTAAAATGGCCGGTGCTTGGAAACAAGATGACTATCAAGTTGGAAAACAAACATATCAAATTCATTTCTAACATGAGTCAACTCTGTAAATTTATTTTGAATTAATTCAGTATTTCAAAAGTTATCTTGTTGACAAATTTTGAAGGAGTCGCCACTTGGATACAAAATAGCGGAGCAACTTGCTCAATTAACTAATGCATGATATTTGTAAGACATTATCTAACTTTGGTTCGAATAAATTCAATATTTCAAAAGTTATATTGATAACAAATTTTCAAGTGTCAGACGTTCAAGCGGCCGCAATTTGCAAACAAAATTGCGGAGAAACTTGTCCAGCGATATCATTTAAGATATTTAAATGATAACTCCACTGTCCATTTTGGGGTTGAATTTATTAAATATTTAAAAAGTTATCATGATGATAAATTTTCAAGTGGCTTCCACTTAGAAATAAAATGACGGAGCTAGTTGTCCAAGTAGCTCATCCAAGATATTTGTATGAAAAGTTCAAAGATTCAAAGGCGAAAGGAGGCTTCTCACCACTATGCAGCAGTTTTGATCGATTTTAACCTCCAAAGAGGTGCTCTGGCGACAAATGTCACATTACAATGTGAAATTTTGAAAGGGCCCGTTTCTAGAGGTTAAGCCTCCCCCGTTGTTTATTGCATGAAAAATAAATAAATAATAATAATAATAAAGTAAAATTGCTGCTGGATATAAAATCCCAGAGGGCAGCAGTTAATTAAAAACATAAAATTTAGGCTTCTAATGAGGAAATTTTGTAGGCAGCTGAAGAAAACTCAAATTTTGCGACGGGAATTTGGAAAAGTTAGTAAGATTAGTTTTTAGTTTGTTAAAATGGATAATTCCATTAGGGTAAAAAAAATTTAGTCAATTTAGTTTTTAAAAATGGACGCTCTAAAATGTTAAAAAGCCAGATTTTGGGTCTAATTGGAGGGTTGAGTAAATGAAATGGGGCTGTGAGGGGACATGCAAAGTAAGTATGTTCAGGAGAGCCTTCCTCTCCGCACTCGCATCGAGAGGTCTTCGAGCAATGAAAACGAAATAAGTAGGTTCTAAAAGGTCCATGACCCGTCAGAAATTGCTAGAGACAAACCAAAGTCATAATTCTTTACAGACATGATAAGTTCATTGTCCAACTTTGGGTCAAATTAGTTCAGTACTTTAAAAGTGATTGCAATGAGAAACTTTCAAATAACAGCCTGATTTTAAGTGGTCAACACTTGGAAACAAAAAGGCAGAGCAAGTTGCTTACTTAAAGTTATTTGTAAGATAAGTTCCTTGTCCAACTTTGGTTCGAATCAGTTTTCAAGTGGCTGACTGATTTCGCAACTTGAAAACAAAATAACAGAATAATTTGCCCAGCGAAATCATACAAGGTATTTGTGTGATAAGTTCACTGTCCAAGTTCGGTTCGAATTAATGCATTATTTCAAAAGTTATGGTGATAAGAAATTTTCAAGTGGCATCGTGTTTTCAAGAGTCCACCACTTGGAAACAAACGAACAGTGTGAGATGCCCAGCAAACTTATCTAAGATATTCTCTGCGCAAATTTGATTCTAGTTGGTTTAATATTACAAAAGTTATCGTAGTGTCAAATTTTCTAGTGGGTGCAACTTGGAAACAAAATGGCGGATCAAGTTGCCCAGCGAACTTATCCAAGATATTCGGACCGTGAATTCACCATCCAATGTCGGTTTGAACCAATTTAGTATTTCAAAAGTTATTGTGATGTCATCTTTTCAAATAGTAACCTGATGTCTAGTGACTTGAAAACAAAATAGCGAAACAAGTTGTCCAGGTAACTCATCAAAAAAATATTTGTATGATAAGTTCACAATCCAACTTTGGTTCGAATTGATTCAGTATTTCAAAAGTTATCGTGTTAATAAATTTTCAATTGGTAGCCTGATTTCTAGCGGCGTCACTTAATTTAATGTATCTGCTATTTTGTTAAAAATGGCGGATAAAGTTTACTAATAAACTTGGTTTAAATATATGTACTGTCTATGTACACATCAAAATTCAAACAAATCCAGTCATAAATACGCCTTTTACAATGAGGATTTGAATCTTTCTAATTGCTGACACTTCAAAACGAAATGCTAGAGCAACTCAGTTAACGAATTCATCCAAGACTTTTTACTTTCCGAACACTATAGTGAGGAAAGTATTGTAATCATGTCAAAAATCCGAATTCGAGATTTTGATGTTTCTATATGTTTCGAGGTCCAACGAGTCCGTTTTCACTATTTTTACGATGATGTATGTATGTGTGTGTGTATGTATGTGTGTATGTATGTGTGTATGTATGTGTGTATGTATGTGTGTATGTCCGTGAGTGAACACGCTAGCGTCTAAACGCTTGGTTAGAATAAGCTGAAAGTTGGTATGTATATTGTAAGTCACCATAGTAAGAACCCTATAGATTTTGGTGAATCTAGCACTTATAGTTTTTTTACAGGGACACAAAGAAAAATTCTTTATCATTATGGTCAAGGGACCAAAATCTTAAAAGTGCGATAGCATCTAAACGCCTCATTCAATTGAGCAAAAACTTTATACACATATTATAGGTCACAGATACTCAATCTGTATAGATTTTGGAGAATCTAGCACTTATAGTTTTTTTACAGGGACACAAAGAAAAATTCTTTGCCAAATTTTTAAAAGTGTGATAGCGTCCAAACGCCTTATTAATCTGAGCAAAGAATTTGTACACATGTTATAGGCCACATTTGAACCAACTGTATAGATTTTGGTGAATCTAGCACTTACAGTTTTTTTACAGGGACACAAAGAAAAATTCTTTATCATTATGGCCTATGAGACCAAATTTTTAAAAGTGCAATAGCATCTAAACGCCTTATTCAATTGAGCTGAAAATTTGTATGAATATTATAAATCACTGTTGCACTAACTATAAGCATTTTGGTGAATTGTGGCCACCACGAGACTTTCTTCTATATTTTCCTATACAAATTCACTCAGTAACAATAATTAAAAAAAAAAAAAAAAAAAAAAAAAAGTGGGACTTTGACAAAATTGTGGGTAAAATGTGAAAATTTGTTTAAGTTTGTCAGAATTTATAGATTTTTACAGGGACACAACGAAAAATTCTTTATCATTATGATCTAAGGGCTCAAAGTTCAGTAGCGTTAAATAAAACCTCGTGTGATATATGGAGAAAAATACTCAAACACTCTGTTATGGTTTTCTCTCTTTTGTTTGTTTAGCAACTCCTCTTTCTTTATTTCATCCACAAAACTGTTAGTTACTGAATGTTCGGAAAGTCGAGTGGAGTCACTCCAGATTTTTTAAGATAAGTTCGCTGTCCAACTGTGGTGCAATTTGGAGTATTATTTTGGAAGTTATCGTGAGGACAAAATTTTCATTATGTATATATATATATATATATATATATATATAGAGAGAGAGAGAGAGAGAGAGAGATTGATAAACGAAGTGATTGCGATAGGTCGATATCCAAAGAAATCAACTTAATAAAAATAAACACTGTCTAATTGCTTTATGTGATTATTAAAACAATAGTTTATGCAGCTACGTACATAGTGCGCTTTCTTCTCAGTTCACTCAGTTCATCCTCAGGATGTCTGTGAAGAGCTTGGTATGTTCAATTCATTCGTATGATAACCTGGGAAGAAAATGTGCTACATGTGTAATGTTTCCAGATTCATGACATATATTATTTTTTTTTTTAAATATTAAGAGGAAAATAAAACAATATGAACTTTATTAGACTCAAATTAGGATTATTAAGAATAAGAAAAATCTCATTTCTTAAACAATTAATTGCAGTGTATTTTGTTCATGATTATGACAAGTAGAATATAAAAGCATCAATGTATTTTTAATGTTTGTTGTTTAACTTCGTTTTTCTAGTATCTCATTTTGTTCTCATTCCATATACTGTTTGTTTTCCTATGGGAGTCAGATCAGCGTATAATGTATGTTCAAATATGGTGTGATTTTATCATAAGTATAAAAGAAGCAAATGGATCTTTATGACTTGTCGCAAGCGTTGTTTGTAGTCTCAACATTCAGACATTTTCATAGTAGAATCGTCCTTGTTTGTTTACGACTCGCATCTGAGAATGAACATAATAACATGGAATATAGGCGGGCTGCAACTCCCTAGTATATATTACATTGGGTTCACATCGGGTAAGTATTCTATCTCTACTGTTCGTATAATTTCTTCATCGCAAAGGAAATCGACCACCAGCTATGCCACAGTCTTACACAGTCCTTCATAAAAGTAAAATTATTTTCTATCGCTACAACATAAGAGACTAGAGAAAGCATAGATATTTTATTTATTTACCACTGAGTACCAATGACCTATTTCTAACAATGTGTACGCCGCGTCAGTGAAAATGTAATTGAGATAGTACTTCCCGCATTCAAAATATGATACTTCCTTCTCCAAATTTGATGCTTCCTTGTACAGTTGCAGGATTGTATCGTATTCATGTACCTTCCTGACGAAAATAAATTTATTATAAAAAAAATGTAGAACAAGATTCTTTGCAGAAGAAACTATTGACCCTTTCATGTCTTTTCCAGTTCATATGCTGTTCTGCCTACTATACGCGGGTAGAACGATGTCGTTCCGACATTCAGTTCATACGTTTACGAGCACACAAGTCTAAAGCGTGGAGTCATTACAATTTTGACTTGAAACTCTGGTCACCTAGTGAAGATATTTTTTGTATAAGATTGGTATTCACCGTTCGATATTTTGTGGCCGTTAGTTTTAAGTATTAGCCTTTGTTTGGCATTGTTGATCGTCTAGAACCTTACCTAGTCTTCACTGTGCATCTATAGTCTTCAAAAGACTATTTCAGATCCTGGAAATTTTACTTCTGATAATCCTATGGATTCTGCAACTACAAACTGTGTTTGACCTGTTTTAAAGCGACCAATTCTTCTGTAGACCTGTGATTCGGGAAAATAATTTTCTTTAATCTTTACCCTTGAGATACCAAGCATCCAAAGCAAGCCCATCAATACCTTTCAACATTTCTATTAAGTATTTTGATAAATCGCTTTTATTGATAACGCAGGTCGATGTTGAAATTATTTTTTCAAGGTAGTATGTTTTTCTGGTGTATTTTTGAATGCTGATTAAAGAAAAGTTATTCAAAATTTGCAGCGCGTACAGTTTTGAAAAAACAAATGGGATTGCTTGGGCTTAAAGCTCCACGTTTTCACTCCCATCTAAGTTATTTCAAGGAAAATTTAGACGATGTGAGTGAAGAACAAGAAGAGCTACTTCATCAAGCCACCAAAAAAATGTAGAGGAGATGCCAGGTATGATGGAGCTTAAACATGTTAGAAGATTACTGTTGGATGCTACATAAATCCCCCAACCTCTCCACAAGGCTCTCAAGCCACACACAAGGTAAAAAGCTCCAAAGGGAGATTCGATAAAATTAAACACATTTAAAAGATAATGTGTAAATAATAGCCTGTTTTTGTGTATTCTATACATAAATTTGTTATAGCCTCTGGTAAAATCTTCTGATCTTCATCCCTACTTTATAGAATTTCTTTACATGATAGGAGAAAAGACAATCATTTCTGAATTAAGCGTATCAAAACACATTAAAGGCAGCCAATGGAGTGGGGGAAAAAATGAAAAATGAAAAGTACGATTTTGCAGACCTGTGAAAAACACACACAGATATTAATATTTTAATTCTGTACATAAACATAGTTTTATAAATATTTTTCGAAATAAAAATGACACTAAAATTCTAAAGCGACTTAATTAGCGTTATTATTATTAATATTGTTACTTAATAATAACAATAATAATAATAATAACTACAAATGATTTTACGTTTTACTAAACGATGATAAATTATTTCAAAAATCTGTTTTTCTGTAACAAAGTAGAATTATATGTTTTTTGCAATCCAAGATAAATAATAATAATAATAATAATAATAATAAAATTAAAAATATTTTTTTTCATCTAAAATGTTTTTGAAAATTCTACAATCAATGCATAGGAAAGAGAAGCAAAGAAAATAGAATAAAGTACACATAAAATGAATTTAACTGTCTTTTTGTATTTCTTCTTCAAAGAATGAATTAAATATGTATATATGCATATAAACTATTTTTTGGTACTTAGGTGTTTTATAAATATCTTCTAAAAGAAAAATAATGTCAGTAATCTGAACAATCAGTAACTAATTAAAAAAAATATTTTTTATGCATTACGCAAAAAGTTTCAAAAGATCAATTTGGATGAAATAAAATTGTTCTTATGTTTCGGAAATCACAAAGTGCGTTAATTTTTTAAAAGCATAATTGGCTTAAAGCTTCAATCCCATTACGAAAGTGAGGGCACTAATTTGTCAAGAGGGAAAGTGTAAGGTTTTAGAGAGTGAAAAACACCATTGAATGAAGTTCATTAATCCTTTTATTTTCAACAAAAGGCTTAGTAATTTTTGTTATTCCTAAAAAGAGTGTGTTAGAAATTTAATAGAAAAAAAAATTAAATTAAAAATATTTTATCAAGTGATTTCTTTAAATAAAAATCTCCTTTAGATAAAAAAAGTATTTTCCTTTTAATTGAAACTGAAGTAATTTCTTTCTTTCTTTATTCTCTTTTTTTTTTTTTTTTTTTTTTTTAATGGTTTGATAAAATGGATCTTTTAATAAATTTGTCTTTTTAGGTACAAGTATTTTTGAAATAAAAACAAAAAACACACACACACACACACACACATATATATATATATATATATATATATACACAGTACGGTGCAAAAGTTTAAGCACAAGCTAAATTATTTAATAAAATGAAAAATATACACCGGAATTTTTCGAAAGTTTTATTGTATCTAGACAATTGGATTGAAAATCCATGTTTCGAATTCAGAAACAATTAATAGAAAGGAAAATAATAAATAAATAAATAAATCAAAATTGTGATGTTGCAAAAGTTTCAGCACAAATGAGATTTTATGCAAATATCTCTTTAAACGTGATCGGTAGAGGATAGGTGAGTCAGATTGGTAGAGATAGGACGTCTTATCTCCTAAGACTATAAAGTGTAGGAGATAAGACTCACAGCTGTACCAGTAATCAAAATGCCGAAATCGCTGCAGTTCTCGCCTGAAGAAGTTGCGAATATATGGAAGCTGAAAGCGGAAGGTAAATACGTTTTGCAAATGTCACTTATTTTAAATCGGTCCGAACGCGGTGTTTATAGTATTTTGCAATGAGGAGAACAATTCAAAATTGCGTATCGCCCAGGGAGACCAAGGAAAATAATATTTCGTGAGCATAGAAGAATTAAAAGAATAGCTCTAACTCACAATTTCTTTTTTAATCAGATAAAAAATTGATTTGTATAAAAAATATCACATGACACTATAACCGAATAACCGAATCACGATTTATCAAAAAACCAAAAATAGCTCGTAAGCCTTTTCCGAAAGAATGTCACAAACAAGCAAGACTTCAATGAGCAAAACCGCACATGTATTATCGTGACGAATAAATTAGTATTATTTTCCCTGATGAAAAAAATTGAATTTGGATGGTCCTGATGGGTTCTCATTCAATTCGGGTGAGTTTAGGAAAGATCCGAAGAACATATTTAGTAGGCAACAAGATGGTGGCTCGTTCGTGGAATAGGGAGCTTTTGGCTACAATGAATGGCTATGAAGCCAACAAAGAATTTACGACTAAGTTCATTTTTATGAATTTCGATTTAGGTTTTATTAAATTTAGAATCTCGGATTAAGAATTTCTAACGAATTTATTTTAGATTCAAATTCTGCAACTTTTACTCAATCACAAATCAGAATAACATGCATTATAATTAAATGAGAATAAGTTTAAATCTACTTACCCTCTCTTCCAGCATTCCGAAGTTTAACGACTCAACCACTCAAATCATTAGAATATAATTCAATATTGGAAGAATAGCTTTATTTGACTTGAATACTTAATTACGATTTTTTATTAATATTTAAGAATGATGAATGGAAATATCATGAATACGATTAGAAGATTTTAATAGTTCTGATTTTATAGTTCAGAGATACCTTGTACCTCTTCCGGATTTGAAAAAGCGACTGACTCAATCTGCTCAGCGCCGTTACTAATCAGTTCAGTTGTGCGCATCACCTTCTCCACTCCCCTCCTCCCCGACATCCTCCGGGGGGGGGCTGAGCATGGCAGACTAGCTATTCTATTTACTGGTCTCTTGATGATGCCAACTGGCGTTTTCAATGTGACAACCCGAATAATTCCATCCTCACCCGGATGGACGTCCAGAAGGCGTGCTAGACTCCACTGAGCTGGCTGAATAGAGGGATCCAACACCAGGACTAGCTGACCAGGTTGCAGATGAGTAACACCGCTCTTCCATTTTTCTCTCGACTGCAGAGAAGTCAAATAAGACTTTTGCCAGGTGCTCCAAAAGTGCCTTTTGATTTGTTGGAGGAGTTTCCATCTGGAAGAAAAACTGGTACAAAAATGATTAGTTTGGTTAAGAGATTGTTCAGGAAGCTGAAGAAGCGGAGCCCCAATTAGGAAGTGTCCTGGTGTAAGTACCAGGAAATTATTGGGCTCGGTGGAAAGTGGTACTAAGGGGCGTGAATTTAAGCAGGCTTCAATATTTGTTAGAATAGTGTCACATTCTTCAAAGGTCAGGCAATTGCCTTTACACGCTTTGATTAAATGGCGTTTGGCCAATTTAACCGAAAAATCCCATAGGCCGCCAAAGTTAGGCCCGTAAGGTGGCATAAAATGCCAATGAATTTGTCTAGTTGTGGCATAGTCTTGAATAGTATTGGTTTTTGAAAGTGTCCCGAGTTTCTTTAAATGGGCATGGGCACCAACAAAATTTCGACCGTTATCGGAGTATATGTCCGTAGGATAGCCTCGACGCCCTATGAATCTTTGTAGGGCATATAAAAAAATGCTCGGTAGATAAACTAGTGACTAATTCGAGATGAATTGCCTTGGTGCACATGCAGATAAATAGGCAAATATAGGATTTAAATTTGGTACTTTTCCGTTTGTGGTCACATTTCGTTAGAATGGGACCTGCATAATCCAGGCCAACATGTTGGAAGGGTCTACAAGGGTTGACTCTTGCACTGGGTAAGTCCCCCATCAATTGTTGAATGGGGGTCGGTTGGACTTTGGCACACGTGACACATTTTCGAAGCTCCTTTTTCACAGTGGACCTACCATCAGGAATCCAGTAAGACTGGCGAATTAAGTTTAATACTAGGTCGACACCTGCATGCAGACTGTTCACATGAAAATGTCTGATTATAAGAGAGGTAAAAGGGTGATTTTTAGGCAACAATAACTGATGCCTAGTGTCATAGGGAAGGGTCTTGGCTTTGTCAATTCTACCTCCCACTCTTAATAGATTTTCGGAATCAATAAACACATGGAGAGGTTTTAATTTACTGTTGTTTGCAACGGGTTTGCCGCGCGGCAAAAGGGCGATTTCTGAAGCAAAGGACCTTTGTTGGACAAATTTAGTCACAAGTTTTTTAGCTTCTGAAATTTCTTGTACTGAGACTGGTCCTTTCAACTTTGTAGGATTTCGACTATTATTTATAAACCGCTTCATAAATGCAATTACACGAAAAAGTTTTGTACTTGAAGAAAATTTTGAAACCAAGTCGTCTATTATGGAGTCATTCATTGGGTTTGACTCTATTAGACTTGGAGTTTTCACAACTGTGCATTTGACTGCGGTCGACATTTCTGAATCTTGCTCTGAGGCCTGGATCTTTGGCCAATCAGGTCCAGATCACCACAAGGCAAATATTTTTAATTTGTTTGGTAACAGCCCACGAGTTGCACAGTCAGCTGGGTTGTGTTTGCTTGGTAAGTGCTGCCATGTGGTTGGGTCTGTCAGAGCCACTATTTTTTGACTCGGTGTAGAACGTATGTGTTGCCCTTTAAGGGTGGATTTAAGATCCAACTACGGGCGATTGTGGAGTCTGTCCATAGACGAATTTCCTCCACCGGAGAATCTAGTGAGTTCTGGACGACTGACAAAAGTTCCGATAACAAAACAGCCGCGCATAGCTCCAACCTAGGCAAGGTAATGGGTTTTAAAGGAGCTACACGGGTTTTAGCTGCAATCAATTTTAAAGGTGCGTTCTGTCTGGGACGTATATAAATTACAGCAGCATATGCCTTTGTTGACGCATCACAAAATCCCTGTATCTGGTAAATGCATTCGGATTTCAAATCTAAAAATCTGGGTACTGACATGGCCTTAAAGGAAGCAATTTTTTCATAAAATTCGTTCCACCTGTTTTGAATGTCTGGTGGTAAAGGATCATCCCAACCAAGTTTTTGCTTCCAAACATCTTGTAGTAGCAATTTTAAAAGAATAGTGGCAGGGGATAACAGACCCGAAGGGTCGAAGATGCGTGCAATTACGGACAATAATTGTCTTTTTGTTTTTACGCTTTCTTCGGTGTTAACTCCAACCTGTAGGGTATCCGATGTTAAATTCCAGTTTAGTCCTAAAATACGTTGGGAATGATCGGGGTTTAAGGATAATTCCTGATTTGTTCATTTTAAAGTTTCTGGGACCTGAACTAGAACTTCCACACAATTTGAAGCCCATTTTCGCAGCATGAAGCCCCCAGCATTAAATAATGCCTGAAGGTCTGTGACCAAAGATTGAGCGGCTTCGATTGTTTCAGCCCCTCCAAGGAAATCGTCCATATACAGGTTGCTGCGGGCAGCCTGCACAGCTACGGGAAAATTGGGTTCTTCATCGTTTAATAGCTGTAGTATGGTACGCAGGGCTAAAAATGGTGCACAGGCTGTGCCATAAGTAACCGTGTTCAATTGATAAACACGAAGTGGGTCTGACACATTGGCTCTCCAAAATATTCTTTGGAAAGTCCTATCATGCTCTGCGACTGGAATTTGCCTGAACATTTTTTCGATATCACTCGAGAGGGCAACTTTATTTACTCTGAATCTGATTAAATTGCTGAAAATACTGGACTGAAGTTTTGGCCCTTTATGCAAGTTAGAGTTCAGGAATTTGCCATTTGTAGTTAAGGCCGATGCATTGAACACTACTCGTAGTTTGGTAGTGCTGCTATTTTCATTTATAACTCCATGATGGGGCATATAATAATTGGGTTGACTGTTAAGTTCCTCAGCTCTTAGTAGAGTCATATGACCTAGAGCTGAATATTCGCTCATAAACGCACAATACTCCCCCTTGAGATTAGGGTTCTGAACAAATCGATTTTCATGTTTTTTAAACATTTTTAGTGCACAGTTGGCACTTTCACCTAAATCTATCTCATCATGGAGGGGTAATTTCATAACAAGCGACCTTCAGGGTTGCGCTTGGTGGAAGATTTATATAGTTCCTCAGCCGGATCGGCTTCGGTTTCACTCTTAGAAGATATTATTGGCTGATTGTCAAAAAAATCGTTTAAGTTAACACAGTGTAACGAGGAGCTATATGTTGATTCTGGTTCCATTCCATCAATTGAGAGGGGGCCACTGAGTAAGTACCCAAGTGAACTGGGAATGGCAGATGGTTCTCCTGGCCTTCCCGGTACTGGTGTGCCACAAATTAGTGACGCAAAAATATCTGCGCCTAATAATACTTCGATTGGTTGTGGCTTGAAGAAATTCATATCGGCTAACTGAAGATTTCTTGTATGTGGCCATGACGTCGTTCTTACCCGGAAATTTGGCAGAGGGGTAGTAACCCTATTTACTACTAGCGCTTTCAATTTCCTATACTCGTTAGCGAAATATGGCGAGAATGAGAATTCCGTAAAATTTAAAACAGTTTCTGCGGAAAGACCGTTTATGCCTATAAGTCGATGAGAAGTGCCAAACAAAGGCAAATTTAGCTTCTCAACGCACTCCTTTGTTATGAGACTATTTTGTGAGGCACTATCAACTAACGCCCGAAATTGAATAATTTTACCGTTAGGTGACCTAACCTTTATAAGGGCAGTAGCCAATAACACCTTTTGGTTATTAAAATTTGCATTAGATTGTGAACTATTGGCCACCGACGTAGCAACAAGGCCCCCTCCCTGATCTGCAGAATTCTGTGTATAAATATGCAGAAGAGTGTGATGTGAACCTGCACATACCTTACATTTAATATTAATTCTACATTGTCGCACTTGATGGTTAGTTCGCAAACAATTTTCGCACAGTGATTTTGATTTAACTAAGTCCCATCGCTCTTGAACAGTAATTCTATTGAATTTGGGACATTTAAACAATTAATGTACTTGAGAACAGGCGACGCATTTATTTTCTTTGACTATTATTGAATTATTGACAAAAGATTTTTTTTACACTACTACCTTCTACTGGCTTCTTAAACATTCCTGGTTTATTTGACAACCAAGATTCATTATCCCCGTAAAAATAAGGAATTTCAAGTTTGGGAAGACTAATATGCGAATTAACAGAAGTCCCTGGTTTGGTACGTGCATCATTATTTACATTTGGAGTATTTGATTGCGATTTACTCTCCAACACTACAGGCAACTCCAACAGAATGTCCCGATTTTTTATCACTTCTTCAAAGTTTTCATCGTTTTCCTCTTCGGAAAAATTTGTAACTATTTCCTCGAATTTAACCTCCAGTACATTTACCTTATCTTTTAGGATCTTTAATCTGGCTTGATCGCTTTTATCGCAATCATTGACCTTCGATTTTATAAATTCTATTTCTCTAATAACATTTTCAAATTTTATCACTTCATTAGATTTTGGGAACAACGCACTCCCCCACTAAAAATAATCTCAAAATTTTCTTTAAAAAAAATCTGCAGAATATCTTAAGTTATTTGGCCCACTTCTTAAGCCTATATGTTCTGAAGAAAATCTACAGAATATAATCTTCATATTTTTTTCAAAATATATAGGCCTAAGAAGTGGGCCAAATAACTTAAGATATTCTGCAGATTATAGTTTTTTTAAGTTAATCTTAAAATTATTTTCAGTGTGATCTACAGAAAAGTTTTGCATTCAAATCAGATGGAAGATAATTATAAATGAAATAAAGTATAAAGTCTTTTCAAATTTAATATTTTATTCATTTAGATTATTTTAAATACTTATTCAAGACTTAAAGAGAAGGTTTAGAAGAAATTATATATTACTAAATTATGACATTTTGCATAAGACAGATCTGTTCACACACACACACACACACACACATATATATATATTGTATCTCAGCTACTAATTAAAATAATTTCATAAGTAATACATCATTTGAAAGATTTGTTAATCTGAAACGGAAGAGCAGATTGCAGAAATTTCTACCGCAAGATGGAGCTGTAATATTTTAAAATTTCAATATTTCAAATTCTAATTATGATTAAATTATTTTTAATGCATCATTCGAAAGATATTTTAAAGTTCTTTTATATTATCGAAAGTGGAATTCGAGATTTCACCTGATTTACACGTTTTAAGGTCTCCTGATTAGGTCTTCTTCTGCATCTCAGCTAATTGAGTTACACCGTTCAAAAATGGTATATGTAGGTTAATTAGGGGGGCTGGAAAGGTGGAGAAGGAACAGGCACACACAGCGCGCAAAGAACTGCGCTGACGAAAGCAGTGGAGACCCGGTAGAACTTTTTACCCGATGAGAAATGATTTTTTAAATTTTCTTTTCTTAAGAATAAAAGTTTGATTTCAGAAGGAATATGTGCATACACCGCACGTATATCTTCACACATACAAGTAAAGCGTGCATGGGTTGCGACCCGGTGCGAGTTTTTACCCGATGAAAAATGATTTTTATTTTATTTTCTTAATAATAAAAGTGTGAATTGAGAAGGAATATGCGTACACAGCACATGCATTATTAAGATTATGTATGCAATAATACAGTAATTTTTATGAAAATTTTTTTAAATGACACTTCGTTTTAATCGACAATACAGTCGAACCTCGTTAACGTGAATCTCAAGGGTGGTAACTGATCGCTTCATGTTATCAGTAGTTCATACTATCAGTAACTCGAAAACTAATCTTCCTGTTGACAGGGATTGTGGAAACAGTTCACGTTAAAAGTAATTCACGTTAAGCGTGTTCACGTTAACGAGGTTCGACTGTATTCGGTAGCTTGCAAAAATGGATTTGAGCCATTAGTGAGAATTTTTTTAGTTAAAAATAGATTTTGTTACTTATTTTTGAAATAAATAACATATAAAAGTTGTATAAACTATTCAAATTCAGTATTATTGATGAATATTTAGTTTTTTGTGAAAAAAAGTAAACAGATATTTTACGATATTTATGTTTTGCATAATTTTTAACGTTGAGCAATTTTCTTGCAAAAATTTATTTACAATATTCATAAAAGGTTTATTTGAAGTATGAATCATTATTGTTTTACCTTATCGAGGTCAAATATGCAATAATATTGGTATTTCCTTGGAAATTTCTAAAAAATAACACTTGGTTTTCATCGCCAACATTCGGTAGTTTACAAATATTGATTTTTAACCATTACTAAGAAATATTTTTGATAAAGAGGAATTCTAATGCTCAATTTTGAAATAAATAGTACATAACTGTATTTTCAAGGTCTAAAATTTAGTTTTATTCATGAATTTTCAGTATACTTTCAAAAAATGCAAAACAAACACTTGAAAAATTTTCTGTTTGTAAAAATTTGTAATGCTGAGCAAATTATTTGTTAACATATGGTAAAAATGTTCATATAGGCATAATTGAAGTGTAATTCATGATTATTTTGCCTTATTCAGATGAAATATAGAATAACGAAGGGATTTTCATGGAAATTTTAAAAAATAACACTTAACTTTCATCATCTTTATTCGCTCCGTCCCAGAAATTAATTTAAGCCATTAGTAAGAAATCTTTTAGTTAAAAATGGACTTTGTTATTCACTTTTGAAGTAAAAATAACATGTACAAGTTTTATAAACAACTGAACTTAGTTTTATTGCTGAATTTTCAGCATTTTGTGAAAAAAAAGTGAACAGATATTTTACGATTTTTATGTTTTGCACAATTTTGAATGTTGATCAAATTTCTTGTAAAAATATATTTAAAATATTCATAAATGGTTTAATTGAAGTATAAATCATGATTGCTCTTTGCCTCATTAAGATTACGTATGTAATATAATACAGTAATTTTCATGGAAATTTTAAAAACTGACACTTTGTTTTCATCGTCAATATTGTCGAACCTCGTTAACATGAATCTCAAGGGTGGTAACAGATCTCTTCATGTTACCAGTAGTTAATACTATCAGTAACTCGAAAACTAATCTTCCTGTTGACAGGGATTGTGGAAACAGTTCACGTTAAAAGTAATTCACGTTAAGCGTGTTCACGTTAACGAGGTTCGACTGTATTCGGTAGCTTGCAAAAATGGATTTGAGCCATTAGTGAGAATTATTTTTTTAGTTAAAAATAGATTTTGTTACTTATTTTTGAAATAAATAACATATAAAAGTTGTATAAACTATTCAAATTCAGTTTTATTGATGAATTTTTAGTTTTTTGTGAAAAAAAGTAAACAGATATTTTACGATATTTATGTTTTGCATAATTTTTAACGTTGAGCAATTTTCTTGCAAAAATTTATTTACAATATTCCTAAAAGGTTTATTTGAAGTATGAATCATTATTGTTTTACCTTATCGAGGTAAAATATGCAGTAATATTGGTATTTACTTGGAAATTTCTAAAAAATAACACTTGGTTTTCATCACCAACATTCGGTAGTTTACAAATATTGATTTTTAACCATTACTAAGAAATATTTTTGATAAAGAGGAATTCTAATGCTCAATTTTGAAATAAATAGTACATAACTGTATTTTCAAGGTCTAAAATTTAGTTTCATTCATGAATTTTCAGTATACTTTCAAAAAATGCAAAACAAACACTTGAAAAATTTTCTGTTTGTAAAAATTTGTAATGCTGAGCAAATTATTTGTTAACATATGGTAAAAATGTTCATATAGGCATAATTGAAGTGTAATTCATGATTATTTTGCCTTATTCAGATGAAATATAGAATAACGAAGGGATTTTCATGGAAATTTTAAAAAATAACACTTAACTTTCATCATCTTTATTCGCTCCGTCCCAGAAATTAATTTAAGCCATTAGTAAGAAATCTTTTAGTTAAAAATGGACTTTGTTATTCACTTTTGAAGTAAAAATAACATGTACAAGTTTTATAAACAACTGAACTTAGTTTTATTGCTGAATTTTCAGCATTTTGTGAAAAAAAAGTGAACAGATATTTTACGATTTTTATGTTTTGCACAATTTTGAATGTTGATCAAATTTCTTGTAAAAATATATTTAAAATATTCATAAATGGTTTAATTGAAGTATAAATCATGATTGCTCTTTGCCTCATTAAGATTACGTATGCAATATAATACAGTAATTTTCATGGAAATTTTAAAAACTGACACTTTGTTTTCATCGTCAATATTGTCGAACCTCGTTAACATGAATCTCAAGGGTGGTAACAGATCTCTTCATGTTACCAGTAGTTAATACTATCAGTAACTCGAAAACTAATCTTCCTGTTGACAGGGATTGTGGAAACAGTTCACGTTAAAAGTAATTCACGTTAAGCGTGTTCACGTTAACGAGGTTCGACTGTATTCGGTAGCTTGCAAAAATGGATTTGAGCCATTAGTGAGAATTATTTTTTTAGTTAAAAATAGATTTTGTTACTTATTTTTGAAATAAATAACATATAAAAGTTGTATAAACTATTCAAATTCAGTTTTATTGATGAATTTTTAGTTTTTTGTGAAAAAAAGTAAACAGATATTTTACGATATTTATGTTTTGCATAATTTTTAACGTTGAGCAATTTTCTTGCAAAAATTTATTTACAATATTCCTAAAAGGTTTATTTGAAGTATGAATCATTATTGTTTTACCTTATCGAGGTAAAATATGCAGTAATATTGGTATTTACTTGGAAATTTCTAAAAAATAACACTTGGTTTTCATCGCCAACATTCGGTAGTTTACAAATATTGATTTTTAACCATTACTAAGAAATATTTTTGATAAAGAGGAATTCTAATGCTCAATTTTGAAATAAATAGTACATAACTGTATTTTCAAGGTCTAAAATTTAGTTTTATTCATGAATTTTCAGTATACTTTCAAAAAATGCAAAACAAACACTTGAAAAATTTTCTGTTTGTAAAAATTTGTAATGCTGAGCAAATTATTTGTTAACATATGGTAAAAATGTTCATATAGGCATAATTGAAGTGTAATTCATGATTATTTTGCCTTATTCAGATGAAATATAGAATAACGAAGGGATTTTCATGGAAATTTTAAAAAATAACACTTAACTTTCATCGTCTTTATTTGCTCCGTCCCAGAAATTAATTTAAGCCATTAGTAAGAAATCTTTTAGTTAAAAATGGACTTTGTTATTCACTTTTGAAGTAAAAATAACATGTACAAGTTTTATAAACAACTGAACTTAGTTTTATTGCTGAATTTTCAGCATTTTGTGAAAAAAAAGTGAACAGATATTTTACGATTTTTATGTTTTGCACAATTTTGAATGTTGATCAAATTTCTTGTAAAAATATATTTAAAATATTCATAAATGGTTTAATTGAAGTATAAATCATGATTGCTCTTTGCCTCATTAAGATTACGTATGCAATATAATACAGTAATTTTCATGGAAATTTTAAAAACTGACACTTTGTTTTCATCGTCAATATTGTCGAACCTCGTTAACATGAATCTCAAGGGTGGTAACAGATCTCTTCATGTTACCAGTAGTTAATACTATCAGTAACTCGAAAACTAATCTTCCTGTTGACAGGGATTGTGGAAACAGTTCACGTTAAAAGTAATTCACGTTAAGCGTGTTCACGTTAACGAGGTTCGACTGTATTCGGTAGCTTGCAAAAATGGATTTGAGCCATTAGTGAGAATTTTTTTAGTTAAAAATAGATTTTGTTACTTATTTTTGAAATAAATAACATATAAAAGTTGTATAAACTATTCAAATTCAGTTTTATTGATGAATTTTTAGTTTTTTGTGAAAAAAAGTAAACAGATATTTTACGATATTTATGTTTTGCATAATTTTTAACGTTGAGCAATTTTCTTGCAAAAATTTATTTACAATATTCCTAAAAAAGGTTTATTTGAAGTATGAATCATTATTGTTTTACCTTATCGAGGTAAAATATGCAGTAATATTGGTATTTACTTGGAAATTTCTAAAAAATAACACTTGGTTTTCATCGCCAACATTCGGTAGTTTACAAATATTGATTTTTAACCATTACTAAGAAATATTTTTGATAAAGAGGAATTCTAATGCTCAATTTTGAAATAAATAGTACATAACTGTATTTTCAAGGTCTAAAATTTAGTTTTATTCATGAATTTTCAGTATACCTTCAAAAAATGCAAAACAAACACTTGAAAAATTTTCTGTTTGTAAAAATTTGTAATGCTGAGCAAATTATTTGTTAACATATGGTAAAAATGTTCATATAGGCATAATTGAAGTGTAATTCATGATTATTTTGCCTTATTCAGATGAAATATAGAATAACGAAGGGATTTTCATGGAAATTTTAAAAAATAACACTTAATTTTCATCGTCTTTATTCGCTCCGTCCCAGAAATTAATTTAAGCCATTAGTAAGAAATCTTTTACTTAAAAATGGACTTTGTTATTCACTTTTGAAGTAAAAATAACATGTACAAGTTTTATAAACAACTGAACTTAGTTTTATTGCTGAATTTTCAGCATTTTGTGAAAAAAAAGTGAACAGATATTTTACGATTTTTATGTTTTGCACAATTTTGAATGTTGATCAAATTTCTTGTAAAAATATATTTAAAATATTCATAAATGGTTTAATTGAAGTATAAATCATGATTACTCTTTGCCTCATTAAGATTACGTATGCAATATAATACAGTAATTTTCATGGAAATTTTAAAAACTGACACTTTGTTTTCATCGTCAATATTGTCGAACCTCGTTAACATGAATCTCAAGGGTGGTAACAGATCTCTTCATGTTACCAGTAGTTAATACTATCAGTAACTCGAAAACTAATCTTCCTGTTGACAGGGATTGTGGAAACAGTTCACGTTAAAAGTAATTCACGTTAAGCGTGTTCACGTTAACGAGGTTCGACTGTATTCGGTAGCTTGCAAAAATGGATTTGAGCCATTAGTGAGAATTTTTTTAGTTAAAAATAGATTTTGTTACTTATTTTTGAAATAAATAACATATAAAAGTTGTATAAACTATTCAAATTCAGTTTTATTGATGAATTTTTAGTTTTTTGTGAAAAAAAGTAAACAGATATTTTACGATATTTATGTTTTGCATAATTTTTAACGTTGAGCAATTTTCGTGCAAAAATTTATTTACAATATTCCTAAAAGGTTTATTTGAAGTATGAATCATTATTGTTTTACCTTATCGAGGTAAAATATGCAGTAATATTGGTATTTACTTGGAAATTTCTAAAAAATAACACTTGGTTTTCATCGCCAACATTCGGTAGTTTACAAATATTGATTTTTAACCATTACTAAGAAATATTTTTGATAAAGAGGAATTCTAATGCTCAATTTTGAAATAAATAGTACATAACTGTATTTTCAAGGTCTAAAATTTAGTTTTATTCATGAATTTTCAGTATACCTTCAAAAAATGCAAAACAAACACTTGAAAAATTTTCTGTTTGTAAAAATTTGTAATGCTGAGCAAATTATTTGTTAACATATGGTAAAAATGTTCATATAGGCATAATTGAAGTGTAATTCATGATTATTTTGCCTTATTCAGATGAAATATAGAATAACAAAGGGATTTTCATGGAAATTTTAAAAAATAACACTTAATTTTCATCGTCTTTATTCGCTCCGTCCCAGAAATTAATTTAAGCCATTAGTAAGAAATCTTTTACTTAAAAATGGACTTTGTTATTCACTTTTGAAGTAAAAATAACATGTACAAGTTTTATAAACAACTGAACTTAGTTTTATTGCTGAATTTTCAGTATTTTGTGAAAAAAAAGTGAACAGATATTTTACGATTTTTATGTTTTGCACAATTTTGAATGTTGATCAAATTTCTTGTAAAAATATATTTAAAATATTCATAAATGGTTTAATTGAAGTATAAATCATGATTGCTCTTTGCCTCATTAAGATTACGTATGCAATATAATACAGTAATTTTCATGGAAATTTTAAAAACTGACACTTTGTAATTACACTTCTAATACAGGGGTTTTCATAGGAATTTCAAATGAAATTTACTTACACAACACATAAACACAAAATATTTTTTAAAAAATGAAATCGAGCAACAATGAATCCCATTTTAGCTACCGCTGGTTAATTGAAGTATAAATCATTGTTGCTCTTTGCCTCATTAAGATTACGTATGCAATAACACAGTAAATTTCATGGAAGTTTTAAAAAATGACACTTTGTAATTACACTTCTAATACAGGGGTTTTCATAGGAATTTCAAATGAAATTTACTTACACAACACATAAACACAAAATATTTTTTAAAAAATGAAATCGAGCAACAACGATCGCCATTTTAGCTACCGCTAGTGCTAGCACGCCGGCGTCTTTTTACTCCGTGACGCCGGCTGAATATAACTAGCGCTTCAATGTTAAGCTCGATCCCTACGAAGTGGATCATTCTATTTAATTTGCAGGTAAATCGGTAGACAGAGGGATGGGAACCTTTGCTTGCGATTGCGCGCGCGAGGTGTGAGTGTTTACGATTTTGATTTGGCTCGTGGTTGTTGCTTATTGCTTGATTCTTTCTTGACAATTTTAAGTTCATCTTGACTCCTGTCAAAGATTTGATTGACGAGATATTTTTTTTTTTTTCATTTATCGCAAAAAAAGCTCTGGGGCTAATGTTGTCGGATGATCAAAGTAAATTTCTCGAAACAGTTCTCAAATTTCTTCAAGTCAAGGTGATATATACACTTTTTTTTTTTTTTATTAAAAAAAATTTCAAACTGATTTTTTTTTTTTTTTTTTTTTTTTTAAGTTTAAAAATATTTACCAAATTTAAGCTCACATATATATTGAGTAAACAATAAATTTATTATAATTATGATTATTTTATTATTATCCTTTTTTTGGAAGTATCTATGTCGCAACATGAAGGTTAAAATCTCAGTTCTTGACATTTCAAATTCTACTATCTAAATCAGATTGACAATATTTTTTATGAAATTGTGGTTATTGGTGTTTTTGAATACGCTTACAAAGATGTACAATTAAAAATTTTCACTGCACACATCACACACTCAACTGCATTTTTACTTTCTTCTATATGTAATATAGAGAAAGTATTGGATTCGCGAAAATTTTCGACCTCCGTTTTTTGACGGATCTACACGTTTTGGGATATCCTGAACACGAATTGATAGTTTTTAAAAAATGTCTGTCTGTCTGTGGTTTCTTGTTTTCACCGTATCTCACGAACCAATGAATGAAATTCAACCAAACTTGGTATATAGTTGGACCCTGGCGGGGCATTGTGCTAATTAGATTTGGGAATCAATCGCCCAGCAGGTGGCGCTGTGATCGCAAAATTTCATATTTTTCACCGTATCTCACGAACCAATGAATGAAATTGAACCAAACTTGGTATATAGTTGGACCCTGACATGGAATGGTGCTGATTAGATTTGGGAATCAATCGCCCAGCAGATGGCGCTGTGATCGCATTTTATGTAAACTTTTAACATTGAGTATAGGACAAAATTTCGTATAAATGTACATAATGAGTGTTATTTTAAACTTGTGAGTGTAAAATTAATATGAATTATTGATAACAGTAGTAGTTAACTAGGGAAAAAAATTTGTGCATGTGGGGGCACCGGTTCCCCCCCCCCCCCCCCGGGGAAGTAAATTTTCAAGATGGGTATCTTTCGAAAGGTCTCGTTGATAATAGTAATAGTTAACTAGGAAAAATATTTTGTGCATGTGGGGGCATCGGTTCCCCCCCCCAACTGAGGGGGGAAGTACCCTATCGGGGGGGCAAAGTTTCAAGAGGGGTATATTTCGAAAGGTCTCGTCAATACCTTTAAAACGAATGGTTGAACCATAAATATGGGATAATTTAAAACAAAGTTATCGATTTTTTTTACTTTTAACGAAAAAAAACTTTAAAAAAAATCGTTTTTTTTTTTTAAACGAAATTTAACCAAACTTGGTATAGTTGGTCCCTGACATAAACTGGTACTGATTACATTTGGTGATCAATCGCTCAACAGGTGGCGCTGTGATCTCATGTGTTCTAAATTTTTAACATGGCAGTATAGGACAAAATTTCGTATAAATGTACATAATGAGAGTTATTTTTGACTTGCGATTGTAAAATTAATATACTTTATTAATAATAGTAACAGTTAACTAGGAAAAAATTTCTGTGCATGTGGGGAGGAACGCTTCCCCCCTTGGGAGTGAAGTAACCCCCCCCTCCGGTGGGGTAAATTTTGAAGATGGGTATCTTTCGAAAGATCTCGTCAATACCTTTAAAATGAATGATGAATGGTTGAACTATAAATCTGTGATAATTTAAAACAAAGTTATCGATTTTTTTTTACTTTTAACAACTAGTATGTTGTGGCCACCACAAGACTTTCTTCTATATTTACCTATACATATACAATCAGTAACAATATTAAAAAAAAAAAAGTACGATTTTTTTTTTCTAAGTTTTTTTTTTTTTTTTTTTTTTTGTTAAAAGTGAAAAAAATCGATAACTTTGTTTTAAATTATCACAGATTTATTGTTCAACCATTCGTTTTAAAGGTATTGACGAGACCTTTCGAAAGATACCCATCTTGAAAATTTATCCCCCCCGGGGGGTACTTCCCCCCCAGGGGGGGAAGCGATGCCCCCCCATGCAGAAAATTTTTTTCCTAGTTACATACTACTATTATCAATAATTCATATTAATTTTACAATCACAAGTTTAAAACAACTCTAATTATGCACATTTATACGAATTTTTGTCCTATGCTGCCATGTTAAAAATTTAGATAAAATGCTATCACAGCGCCACCTGTTGAGCTATTGATCCCCAAACATAATCAGCACCAGTTTATGTCGGGGACCAATTAAATACCAAGTTTGGTTAAATTTCGTTAAAAAAAAAAAAAAAAAAAAAAAAAAAAAAAAAAATTGCGATATTTTTCTGTTTTTTTTTTTGTTAAAAGTAAAAAAAATCGATAACTTTGGTTTAAATTATCACAGATTTATCGTTCAACCATTCGTTTTAAAGGTATTGACGAGATCTTTCGAAAGATACCCATCTTGAAACTTTGCCCCCCCCGGGTGGGAACTTCCCCCCCGGTGGGGGGGCAACCGATGCCCCCACATGCACAAAATTTTTTTCCAAGTTAACTATTACTATTATCAACGAGACCTTTCGAAAGATACCCATCTTGAAAATTTATCACCCCCGGGGGGTACTTCCCCCCCAGGGGGGGAAGCGATGCCCCCCCATTCACAAAATTTTTTTCCTAGCTAACTACTACTATTATCAATAATTCATATTAATTTTACAATCACAAGTGTAAAATAACTCTCTTTATGCCCATTTATACGGAATTTTGTCCTATGCTGCCATGTTAAAAATTTGCATAAAATGCGATCACAACGCCACCTATTGAGCGATTGATCCCAAAATCTAATCAGCACCAGTTTATGTCAGGGTGCAACTAAATACCAAGTTTGGTTAAATTTCATTCATTTGTTCGTGAGATACAGCGTCCACAAAAAAATGATACAGACAGACAGACAGACAGACATTTTCTAAAAACTATTAATTCGTGTTCTCCATATCCCGAAACATGTAAATCCATCAAAAAGTGGACTTCGAAAATTTTCGCGAATCCAATACTTTCTCTATATTACATATAGAAGAAAGTAAAAAAAAAAAAAAAAAAAAAAACCTTAGAAAAAACATCGTAATTTTTTTTTTTTTATAAATATTGTTACTGATTGAATATGTATTACTTTTAACAAAAAAAAAAAAAAAACTTAGAAAAAAAAAACGTAATTTTTTTTTTTTTTAATATTGTTACTAATTGAATATGTATAGGAAAATTTAGAAGAATGTCTTGTGGTGGCCACAACATACTAGTTTTTTTTAATATTGTTACAACATTTTTTAAGTTTTCCTGAATTTCTTTGTACAAGGAAATCAACTTGCACTGCAAAATATAGGAAATAAATATAGTTCAAATTTCTTCAAAACATGCTTTAAATCATCTATATACTTATAGTTGCAACTTTTGAAAAATATAAGGATTGAAAAGTGCGAATTGATTAAATAAAAATTACAAGAAAATACAGTTCTCACTCGCCTTTTTTTTTTTTTTTTTTTTTTTTTTAATGCCCTGTCTGTCAAAAAAAAGGAACAATTTGTACTTGTTTATGTTGACATAGAATGTTTTACATTTATTGCATGTATTGTAGCTAATGTTAATTTATTATAATAATAATAATAATAATAATAATAATAATAAACTTGCACTATATTTTTAATCATACAGTGCATTGTTTTCAATCAATGCTCCAATTCAATGCGCAATTGTTTTCAATCATATGATGAAAATAATATTTTAAGTGCAATTATATTAAAGTAATAATGCAGTAAACTGATTTTATTCCAGTAAATAATCTTAAAGCATTACATTAAAACTTGTTTTGAGGTACACCATCTTTTCACTAATTAAAACTAAGTTCTACATTACCCTCCTTTGCTTGCATTAAGTATAATTTAATGTAAGGTTTATTCACTTTTTTTTTAACATGAATGTAAATAGAAACAAAATAAAGTCATTTTCGTTTATTAATATAATATTAATTATCTTATACTTGCTATTTAGTAATATTTGGAAAAGCTTTCATAAATATTGCTGTTAAAATTTACCAAGTACATGAGGATTTTGTCAATTTTTACCTGAATTGCCTGAATTCAGATTCTCATAGATATATAAGGGGAGGGGGAGAAAAAGAAGAAACTATTTTCGTGCATATGTTAAGAGGTAAAAAAAAAAAAAAAACTGAGTCCGAAATTGAAATTTATCGTAATTCTGTTGAACCTAACCTGAATCTCTTCTCCGACCGTCCTATTAGCTCAGTGCATTTGCATTTATCTCCAAAAATAAGTAATAATAATAAATAAATAAATAAAAAACGAAGTCCGAAATCGCAATCTATCGTACCTCCCCTTCTGCTTCCTATCCCTCCGTTTACAGTCTGTCTTACCTGCAAATTAAATAGAATGATCCACTTCGTAGGGATCGAGCTTAACATTGAAGCGCTAGTCTGAATATAGTAAACAAACATTTTTTATTTTTACCTGGTCACATCTTCGAGTTGAGTTGTAATTCTCTAAACTTGAATGAATTCCATTGCAGGAAGTAAAACGTATGGTCGTTGTTTTATATTTATCTAAATTTTAATAAAAGCAAAGAAATGGATTATCATTATTCACACACGCACACCACACTCCATGCACAAACACGCGTACGTACTAAAAGCTGTATGATTCAAAATGCCCACAAAAGTTCTACAAATATTTTTCAGATTTAATTTTAACTTTTTGCTATTAACCTAAAATAATAAAAGTGTTCGTGTTAAAACTTAAAAAAATCTGAAGTTCTTTTAATGATGAAACAAAATCTTTATAATGCCTATAAAACGTCGTAAAAAAATCTGTGGTTATTTTGGTGATAAATCTAAATCTGAAAAATTTATTCAGATAATTTTAATATTTCTGTAGAAAGTCGAAATTTTTTAAGATTATCTCAAGATATTTTTTAGTGGGGTCTTTTCGGCGTCATTCGCCTTTGTTTTCCCCTTTCTACCCATCTTTTGAGCAAACTAATTACAAACAATTAAATTTAAATATGGATTAATCGATCGAATTAAATTATTATTCTGCAGATCAGGAAGTAAAACAAAACAAAAAATATAAGAACAAATGAAAAGAAACACACATATAGAATAGGTTTTTTTTTTTTTTTTTTTTTTTACTGAAATAAATAAACTAATAATATTAAATGCACCCTTTTCAATCTCAAACACTTTTTTTATTCAACAATTATTTAACATGAATAGCTATTTCTTTCATTCCCAAACCGAAATTGTTCCGGTTTGAAAACCAAACTATTTTGAATTACGTTTTCTCTTAAACCAAAATTCTTACGTATGCATCCAATCGAAACTACTTTGAATTACGTTTTATATCAAAAGAATTTAACTTCGTATTAATGATTTATTTCAACAAATTAACTTTAATTTCCTTTAAAGTTCTTATACAGATAATTTAATCCTACAAATCCTTTAAACAAAAGAATTTTTTCAATTTACAATTTTTTTTTTAATTTAACGAATTACGATTAATTATCTAATTAAATTAATAGATAATTAAGCCTCCGTGAATCGACGGACCACTATGGCTATGAAGCCAACAAAGAATTTACGACTAAGTTCATTTTATGAATTTCGATTTAGGTTTTATTAAATTTAGAATCTCGGATTAAGAATTTCTAACGAATTTATTTTAGATTCAAATTCTGCAACTTTTACTCAATCACAAATCAGAATAACATGCATTATAATTAAATGAGAATAAGTTTAAATCTACTTACCCTCTCTGCCAGCATTCCGAAGATTAACGACTCAACCACTCAAATCATTAGAATATAATTCAATATTGGAAGAATAGCTTTATTTGACTTGAATACTTAATTACGATTTTTTATTAATATTTAAGAATGATGAATGGAAATATCATGAATACGATTAGAAGATTTTAATATTTCTGATTTTATAGTTCAGAGATACCTTGTACCTTTTCCGGATTCGAAAAAGCGACTGACTCAATCTGCTCAGCGCCGTTACTAATCAGTTCAGTTGTGCGCATCACCTTCTCCACTCCCCTCCTCCCCGACAATGAATAAACGTCTCCTTGCTTCATAAAGGACAAACAAATTTCAAAGAAGTATCAGGAAAGTCTGAGTCAGCATTTCTTGCCTTTTGGTGAAATCCTAGGTGGTACCAAGACAATGCGTCGATAGGCACTTCTCGTTTTCAAAAGAATAGCTTAGATTTTAAAATACTGGAGTAATGAATTCGCCAGTATTTAGCCCAGACCTCGATCCGATAGAAAGCATATGGAGTATCCTCTCATGTGATGTCTACAAGAGTTGGAGGCAGTATTATTCAGTGCAAGAGCTCAAATATGCGATCGAGGAAGCCTAGTACAGACTCGCTCCCGAAACCTTCCTGTTATCAATGGAAAATCGCGTATTTGATCTCATGATGTGCAGTGGAAACACCATAGCACACTAAAGGACTTTTGTGTTTTGTGAAATATAAATATTTTAGTTTTGTGCATAAACTTTTGGCGACTTCACAATTTTGATTTTTACATAATATATTATTTTCCTTTCAATTAATTGTTTTCGAATTCGGAGCATGAAATTGTAATCTAATTGTTTAGACGTTGTAAAAATTCGAAGCATTCCGGTGTATATACTTCATTTTATTAAAAAAATTTAGCTTGTGTATAAACTTTTGCACCGTACTGTATATATACACACTTTACATATACACACACGTTTGCGCACAATTCAACAAAACAATATAAAAAAATCCAAATTTTTATTTTTTGTTAAACTGTTGGTGCATAATTTCCAGTTGATCCTTCTGTGCATTTCCATTGCTATTTTGTTGTTGTGTTATAATTTAAAACAACAGCTGTAATAAAACCAAGAGAACTATTTTGATGAGAAATAGTTTAATTAAAAATATTTTGTTTTACTACTACGAGAAATTCCTCGGACGTGTTATGAAAATTCAAGCATTTATTTTTGAAAACGAGAGAAAATAACCAGACTGTAAAAAATTTTGTGTACCTTCACTCAACAATGTTGAGGCAGCTTACTTTTCTCAACCATGTTGAAAAACGTTACCAACTGTATTTGTGTAACCTTTGATATCCGTAAAGAAAATTTACGCTCTTGAAGTCGGTGATATTACACAAGTTTGTTGTGTAATTAATGCAAAGGAAAAAGTAAAGTTCCATTCTCACAAATGGTAACTTTACACGGCATTGATGTGTAATGTAATCAGATCAATAGGTAAGTTTCCTCCCTCAACATTGTTGTGTAATGTATGCAGATAAGTAGGTAAGTTTCTTCACTTGCAAACAGCAACTTTAGACAACATTGTTGTGTAACGCATGCACATCAGTACGTAAGTTCCACTCTCGCAAACGGCAAATTAAGATTATAATGTTGCGTAACGTATGCACATTAGTAGGTAAGTTTCCATTCTCACAAATGGCAACATTAGACTACAATATTGTGTAACGTATGCAGATCAGTAGGTAAGATTTCACTACGGAAAACGATAACTTTACACAACACTGTTGTGCAACGTATGCAGAGCAGTAGGTAAAGTTTCACTCTGCCAAACGGTAACTTTATATAATATTTTACGTTATATACGTCACACAACATTGTAGTATGACGTAGACAGATCACTTGGTAAGATTTCCCTTTCAAAACGATTACTTCATGCAAAGATGTTGTGCAACCTATTTTGATCAATTGGTAAGTAGTAATGAGATTGGGGACTTAACAAAAGTTTGTTAATCCTTAATTGTTGATACCTTAATTATTGATCTGTGTAATATATGTAGATCAATAACTCTGCTCTGCACAAAAAAAATTTCAAGATCTGATACAATTCTTGCTGATTCTTATGTAAAGTGACCTCCTGAATCCGAATATGACTCATATTTTGCCCAATCACCTACCGTTTTCTAGAGCGTGGGCTATAAAGTACATGGTTCAAAAACTAAAATATTTTATAGATGCTGAGATACAGTCATCTTTAAAATCGTAGTTCTTGAAAAACAGCAAATTCACTCTAGTCGGTATATGCCCAAATTGAAGTGCCCCGCATATAATGAAAGACTAACGGTTTGAGCACCTGTTGGCGCGAGAACTTCGTTGGCGAGGATGAAATGCGTCACACTAAATATGGCACTCTCCTATCCCTACCTCATATATGCAGCGCATAACAACCCTATTTTGTTCTTGGAAGAAGCAAGGGGAAGAAGGGGGTTGTTTTGCAATTATCTGGTAAATTGTAAATGAAGATGCAATAAAAAGAAAGTCTTTTCAAAAGATGAAATTTATTTTTAATAGGTATTGAAACAAAATACAAGTTTTTTTTTTTTTTTTTTTTTTTTTTTTTTTAAAGGAATCTTATTATTATTTAAGCGTATTTTACAGGTCATAATTATACGAATTGATATTACTAATCTTTAGCAATTTGTGAACGTAATCATAAAATGATAGGAGATTAGATTAGATTACGAAAAAGCAATAAATTATCTTATTACCTTTTTTTTTTTTTTTTCTTTAGCATAATAAAATATTCAATGTGTTTTTTACGAAAAAATTCTTTCATTTTTGTAAATTTGTGTACAGGTTCAAAATAATGCGCCAGTTACAATTTGAATAAATTGTTTCAATTATATTTACCGAATATTAAAAATAAAATAAAAATAATACATTTATTAAGGCTATAGGAATATTGCTTTCAGACAAAATACATCATTTGAAAGTGGTTTTACACACACACTCTCTCTTTTTTTTACAGTCTGGTTAAAATTCTGGTTTTAAGTCAAACAATCTGGTGTGACGCTCACACAACTTCTTCTCTTGCCTTTCAAGTAAATAAAGACATATTGCACATTAAATAATAAAATAACGAGTAATATAAGCCTACGTTAAAAAGAATTTAAAAGAGGTTTAGGAATATTTTTATTTCACAAATAATTCTGTGTGAGGAGCCGTTTGAATATATTACTTATATTTATGTAGAATTCAGACTGTTATTAAATTTAAACGTTTACTCAAAATTATTCAGAGAACTATCACCTGCATCACTCCATGGAATTCAATTTTAATCAAGCTTTTGAAGTAGCAAACTCACATGAACTTTTAAATTCAACATGTAAACTGGCTACAATTATTATTATTATTATTATATTAGTTACGCTGATAACAGACATACACAAGAATAAATACTTAAAATCTTAAACTTTAGTGTCCAAAGAAACTCGAAACGCGTTATACAAAAAAAAAAAAAAAAAAAAAAAAGCACATAAAATTTCATTTATAAAATACTTTATTTGCTGTATGCGTAAGAAGAATTAATTTTCATACCTCTGAGTAGTTTTTCTACAATTTCCAAATATAATTCAATTATATTCTGTTTCTATTGGATAGCATTGTAAATGAATAGTGAATAATTTTCATACCATATTCTACACGAAACATGCTTTTATACATATAAAAAAATGCATATTCGTTTCATTTTGTTTAGTATAGCATAAACTGCACCTATCAAAAATGTCACCTACAGACGTAATGCATTTGAAATTCTTTTCGATGTGCCTAAACACGAAACATTCGTTTAATCTCATCAAAAATTGGTGCTGCATCTCTATATGATATAGATTTAGAATTCTAAGTTCGTACACTTTGCTACTATTTATTTTTTAGATATGTTGATTAATAACACATAGACACACAGAGAGAAAGAAAGAGAGAGATCAACAGCTAAAAATCTGATTCGAGAACTGATTTCGAAACATGCAAATAAAAAAAAAAAAAAAAAAAAAAAAAACCTCAATTTTGAAAATTTGATTCACAACAATACTTTCTCTATTGTTATATATAGTGCTACTTCATTTTTAACACGCTTTTATTAGATTCTCCAGTATGTATGTATGTTTGTAACCGCTCTGGGAGCAAACAAAAAATTTATATTGTAAAAAAAGACTCTACCTACGTGAACGGCGTGGCGTTGAGGTATAGCTTCGCGCTACGAACCTAAAAGTCTAGCGTTCGATCCCAGTCAGGAGAGATTTTTTAGAAATGGTTTTTGTTTAATTCTAAATTATTTTAATTAAAGATTTAAATGTATGTAAATATTATGGTGTATCACTGACACGATTTTCTCTTACGCAGCATTTTAACACTAAGATAGATATTTTGTGCTTTTTAGTTCACATTTCTATAAAAGCGTGTTTTTTAATTTTTTAAAACTATAATATTATTAGAGATATGCTGATGAGATACAAACACACACACAGACGCACACACAGACAGACACACAGATGAATCGCTAGAAACCTGATTTTTGGATTAATGGACCTTAAAACATGTAAATACAATAAGAACTCACTTTCGAAAATTTGACCGCAAAACAATACTTTTTCTGTTATATATATGGGTAAGAAAAAGTAAAAAAATGAAAATAAATAAATAAATAAATAATAAAAACAAGTTTAAAAAATATAATTAAATATAAAATTGGCAGAAAAGAGATTTTTTTTTTTTTTTTTATCTTGCGCCTATTTTTTTTTCAAGAAATGAATCTAACCGTTGTTAAGGAAAGCAACTTCAAATTTTAAAGTAAATAATTTTTATTTTATTTTAGTTTAGTATTTTAAACAGTGACTTTATATTTAAACCAGCTATTTTTTTTATTTATTTTTATTTTTATTTATTTATTTATTTATTTATTTATTTTTTTGTTCTGTAACATTAAAAAAAAAAAAAAGTAATAAAAGTTAAATAAAAAGAAAACATGCGAAAGACATTTTTAAAAGTGAATAGAGCAAACATTGCTAAGGAACGCAACACAGTTACCCCATGTCTTTATGTAAAAAAAAGTACTAAAAAAAAAATAATAATTATCGTCCTAAATTAAATTTGGTTTTGTAGGAAATTTTATATTTGATTACTTAGAAAACAAAAATAGGCTTCAGTTTAATTTTTCTAGCTTCTTTCATTCTTGTATCAGAATGTACAGTTATTTTTATGCTTGGAAAACACCATCGATTTTTTTTTTTTTTTTTTTTTTTTTTTAGGTGTTTTCATTTGAATATTGCGTTAGCTGCGCAACCGTTTTGTGTACTGATATTTATTAAAGATTTACGATGCATTGGGGATTGTCAGAAATATTTTTAAAAAATTACACATTATTTAAATGCACAAACCTATTTCTCTTATAGAATAAGGTATGATTAGCGTAAATTATTCATTTATGTTGAGATATAGTGTGAGATGTAAATGGTAATTGTTCAAAGTAGATTTAAAGTGTTAAGAATTTTTTTCAAGTACACCGTATAGACAATAGGGCATATGAAAATTTTAGATGACATAGAGGTTACAGAAATTTTTAAAAGCTTTCATTCTGGAAATAAAATTATAAAATATTTCTTTCACATAGGTGCCAACTTCTACGGTTATAACCACTATTCCTCTGCAAAAAGTTTCATTATGTTTAATCACAGAAAACTACTAAAACACTTATTAAAAATTTTTATTAAAAATTACCAGTAGAGGAAAAAAAAGTACAAGTTGGCAAATATGCTTTTATGATTTTTTTTCTCTGCTGTTAAAAACAAATATAATTTTGTGTACCTGCTGTCTTTAAATAACGTACAGGGCTGCACCTAACTAAGCTCTAGTACGATTTTCTTTAAAAGTAAAGCTGTAAAAATAACTGTTGCGAGTTGTCTTCCTTCGTAATTAAAAATAAAATGTTTTCTAAGTGTCACTTGTGAGGTAAAATATACTAAAGAATATAGATTAAACTATGTAACGAGTAATGAGTAAGCACAGTTGGAAAGTAATTATGCTCTATGCAAGTCAGATGATACATTCTTCCTTTTTTAGGTATTATATTTCACTTTAGCTGACATATTTAATTTTAATATTTTCGAAAAAATAAAAGTTGTCGCCTCCACTTTCATTAATTTATTCTTTTTTCTTTTCTTTTTTTTTTTCCACCGAGTAATAAACATAAAATATATCAAACTTTTCTATAAAATAGTTTTAATAAATACATATGTGATTGGTTATTAAATAAATAAAAAATAAATAAAAAAAAAAAAAAAAAAAAAAAAAGAAAAGAAAGAAAGAAAAGAAAAGAAAAAAGAAAAGTTAAAACTTGTTTTTATTATTATTTTAACATAAATTTGAAATTTCTTTCTTTCATTTTTATTATCTAATTCGCTAATGTATTCACTAATGTATTTCATTATTTCAATTCATCATTTCTTATTCACTAATGTATTTCGTTATAAGAATTTCATCTAATAAGCAAGTCATAGACTGGAAAAAGAAACGATAGTTGATCAAGGTCAAAACAAAACAGAGAGAGAGAGAAAAAAATAAATAAATAATAAAACTACGGAGCGGAAGCGGAATGGGAATTGGCGATAGAACTGGTTGTGCTTTAGCGGTTTCGCCAATGCGCCAAAGAGGTGCTGAAACCGTTAGTCTTTCATTATATGCGACCGGGAAAGACTTTTCTGTAGGCTGTGGGAACCTTGATCCGATGCAGTGCGTGAGGGAAAAGAGCTGCCGTAGACAGCGGGTACCCGAAGCGAGGTATAGAGCGATTTCAATGTAATTTTTTTTTTTTTTTTTTTTTTTTTAGTTTTTATTTATAAAGTGATGTAAAAAAAGTAGTGTTTAGATTCTTTTGAAAATTCATTTAAATATAGGGACCAGCGAAGCGGGTGAAGCCTGTTAGTATTTAATATTTATTAAATCCTGTTTTAAAGAAATGTTTAGGGATTATGTTTTAATTCATCAAAGTGAGACAAAAATGCTCATTGTGGATAAATCCTTTCTTTAACATAGTCTAGTAATTAAGTAATGCATGGTGCATTTATTATTCTTATCATCATTATTCTTATTATTTTAAATGTCAATAAATCCTTTGTTGTACATATTTTTAAATGTGCATAAATCCTTCATTTATTTATTATTATCATATTAAATGATAAAATCTTTATTATTATCATTATTAATCTTCTTCTTCTTATTATTACTACTTTCGAACTTTTATATTTTCGTGTGACAGTATATGTTTCCACTGTACATTTAATATACTAGAAACATAAAATACTGACTTACTTCCGAGAACTACAGAATAAATTTATTCATAAAATCAAGTTAACCATACAGTAATTCAAAAGATAAAAGACATAAAAGGAAAAGTTTATTTATTACAAAATAAAACTTCAAGGTTTTCTGTGGAAATAAATCCAATAATTTTTGGCACAGTACCATGATCGCACTTAAAATGCGTAAAAATATGTGGCATTATTTTGTTCCTGTAGAAAAGAAAGAGTATTTTAATTTTGTATATGATGAAAAAATTACATTATTTCAGAATAACCGAATTCTAAGTGCATAAAATATAGAATTTATGAGGCTGACAAAAATAGATCTACATACGTTTATAAAGTACTTTCATGTGGCACAAGCACAGATATTCTTAAAAACATACATAAAACTAAATGTGAAATTGCGTGATAAAATGTTACTGTCAAAGGACAATATTTTTGAATTAAATGCAAATTTATTATGCAATGTAAATCACAAATTATATTCATGTTATAATATTTAATAATAATAATAATAATAATAATAATAATAATAATAATAAATCAATATCTACTTATGAAAAAGAAACATGAAACATGTGCTTAAAAAATTACCAATGGCGTCCATTGTAAAGTTTTTTTTTTTTTTTTTTTAAATTTATTTATCAGTTTAATGAGTGTAAATTGGATTTATATTTAACATTTTATAAAAAACTGTTCTCAGTTAAAATGTCTTGTACGGCACTTAAATGATACATAAAATATATTACATGGCTTCACACATTTGGTGCACTAAGGGACCAAAAAAAAAAACCTTGATTGTATATTTTCCTTTTCCTTTTCTGGAACCGCCAATTTTATCGTTTAAAAAGCGAATTTTCGAACAGATTTTATTACGCCGTCCTCCACGTACACTTTAGGATTGAGTCCAGTATTAAAAACAAAATGCAATTGTCATTAAAATTGTAATTTTAAAAAGTATTTCAAAAATGGCCAGGATAAGGCAATCAACGATGCCACAAAAAGTATTAATTTTAGAATGAAAATAAAAAAAATATTATAATACGTGAGATTTCAAGATATTTAGATGCTGACAAAATAGTACTGAGATTGTTTTTAGCAAGATATAAATTTTTTTGGTTGTTCAAACAGGAAATTTGGCTTTAAGCAACCACGATGCTCATCCAAGCGAGATGACCGAAAGTTAAAAAGCAAATGTTTAAAAAATTGAATTGTATGATGTTCAGAACTTAGAAAAGGTTAAAAAAAAAAGTTATAGCAAAATGCTTTCTTCAAAAATAGTGCACAAACAATCAAACAAAGCAAGTTAAAAACCTAAAAATCCGTAAAAAAAAACCCTTTATTAAGGTGGTTGTGGGGGGGGGGGGGAGAAGGAGATTTCAGTTGACCAATATATATATATATATATATATATATATATATCATTTAATTATTGAGCTGAACTAGTTTTCTTTGAGGATTCGAGTATAATTTATTTTGAGCCAATGAAAAATGTTAGTAGGACGACGAAAATGTGACCGACTTAATGAAAATTGCACTTTTGAAACAGTGACACAATTTCAGTACATTATGGTACGGAGATGCAAAACATTTCCAGGAATCAAGCAAATTTTCATGCTCATGGGATCAATTAACTCGAAGTAAAACTCGACCATTATAAAAGTGGCGCCTGACTTACTCTTTTGGAGGTAAAACAGTCTTTTCCGCAAGCAGCATTTCAAGATGATAATGCACCTTGCTACACAGCATCTGTGGTACGTTTATTTGATTCAAATTATTAAAATTACGCATCCTTTTCCATGAGCAACTATAATTCTGTAAGTAATCATATCTTTTATCACTTTAAGTTAAATTCCACAAAGAATATCGTAGAATTTCTTCTTTATCAGACCTGAAAATAGTCCTAATCTCAATCCGTTCGAAAAAAGGCCGAGGGAGAGGGGGTAGGATTCGAAATTTGCAGCCTACAACTCTGCTATAAATAGAAAATATTTGTGATATTTGGCACAGTGAAATTTCTCAGATTTATCTTAAAGCACTGTATAATACTATGCCCTATTGCGCATTTAAGCAGTAATTCTATATAAAGGTGGAATTAATCCAATGCAGAATATATATTTTTATTAAGTAATTGTTTAGATCTAACAAATAAATTGTTTTATTTCATATATTAAAATATAACTTGTTTATTACATAAAATAAATCAGAATGGATTACAAAGTATATGTTTATTACATTACGTACAAAAATAAAGTTTTATGTAGATTTTTATTAAGTACTTCATAGGGTGTAATAAAGCGAATTACTAAATCGTAAATGTACATAGGTATCATTTTATCTCTGGTTTATGCAAACACGACATTTTTATTTGTTTCAATCATTAGTTTTGAAGTTATTACAAATAAAAAAGGTGTAAGCCAATTTTTCTGTAGTGCGGCTTTCTTTTTTTATTTTTCTTTTCCTTTTCTCTTAATGTACATATTTCGTGCTTCACACGTGCTACTACCTTGGAGACAAAAGCAATCTTGCTTTTGCGTCCAGGGTAGTAGCGCGTGTTTTACACCTGAAGAAGATAGAACACGTTCTTTCGAAACTACATACGGAAAAAAATGTTGTGCACGAATATTTTCTGTGTTGTTCTATTTCGGAAAATTTCTTTCAACATATTTTTTCCCTAGCATGGGGATATTTTCTGGCAACTTTGCTGAAAGACATTTTCTGTAATATAACATTTTTTTTTTTTTTTTTTTTTTTTTTCGCTGTGTATATCGGCCTTGTTCCGAGGTTTCCCATAAATCTTGTCAGTCTTATAGTAGTTTTTGTTGAAGTTAATATTGTGGATGTGATGGCAAAGCAAGTCTTAACGCCTATGTGCTGGTTTGTATCTTTGGTCAATTGGTCTGCAAATTCGTTTCTTTGCAAACCCGAATGACCTCTTATACATACAAAGAAGATTTATTTCTGATTTTGAAAAAGTAAGAGAAGAATTTCAATTTATATTTTGTGATGTTTACCTGAGTTAGTCAGCACGTGGAGTCCGGAGCAGTTGTCAGTGAATATTAGGGCCACGTTATAATTACAACGACTTAATTATAGAAAAATAATATATATATATATATATATACGATTAAAAATATATTGATAATTAATAATTAATAGTAGCTGTAAAATAAGATTTTTAAAAAAATACTGTAATCTAGTTTAAATAAATAATAGTCAGTTGATTGAAACGAATGGTTATTTAGAAAGTGTTCTTCGTACATCAAGGGGGACATGATTATTTTCTTTTGTAAACGGAACACTAATAATGACTTTACTAATGACTCTAATAATGGCACTAATATTGACATAGATAAATATATAATAAGTAATCAATATATAAAAGTAATATACATAAGTATTTTAGTGAATCATGAGTGGTTTTATAAGCAATGATTTGGATGCATGATAAGAATAAATGAATAAATAAATAAATAAATAAATAATAAATAATAATAATAATAATAAAAAGTCGATGTGAGTGTTTACTTATTTTTTGTCGAAGTATTTAAACATAAAAATAAAATATAAATATAGTTTCTAGAGTAACTTTAAGGAAATTATAGTTTTATAAACAAATATCGTCATCTAGATTTTTTTATTTCTTAATGCTTAATTTTTTTTATTATCGATCCGTGTGTTTAAAAGCTCTGTCAGTGACCGAAAGGTTCTGCTTCGGAAATTGTAGAAGGGTTTGCTGAAATCGAACACACTTGCTAGCCTAACCGTTTGGAATTTTCAATGCATTTTTTCGAAACTTGCGTAAATACAAGAAAGGTACCATTGGAAATATTACTAGGAAAAGTACCTTTCTCAGAGGTATGGTTTTTATTTCGATAATCGGCGTTAATAAATATATCACACCCCCTGTATTATAAATCCATTTTACCATGTTTTTATTAACTTCTATTCTTGTTTGTTTGTTTGTATGTTTGTTTGTTTGTCCGGTACAAATCTTGCAATCGAATTTTAACTAACTTCCCTACTAGCTAGACATTTGAAACTTTCACAGTAGCTGAGAACCTGGTGATAATACAATACTTCGAAGTCCAATTTTCGAATTTTTGATTAGTTTTCTTATAATTAATTAAAATATGAAAATAATAGCATCCTAATAGCGTTAAATTAGCCATTAAAATATTAGCTATAATTTAAATGTCGCCAAAAAAAAAAAAAAAAAAAAAAAAAAAAAACGAGTTCATTTTGTTTCAACATAAAAATAAATACATTTAATTAAATTTGAACGTTAAAAAATTATAAGAAGTTAAATTATGCATCTCACAAAAATTGACGTCATTATCACTTTAAAAATTTTATGTGCATTGATAAGAGCTCTATGATTAATCAGAAAATTTAAAACATGGTAAATAAAAAGTTTTTTTTTTAATCTTATAATTATTTAGGATATTTTGGAAAAAGAAAATTAAAGTTATATTCCTTTGCATTCAAGAGGTGACTCTCAGTCTACACATGATTTGATCAACACCTCCTGTAATAATGCCTTTGAACTGAGCTTCACGTCACGGAATTTCGAATATTCAATCAACACTTCCTCTAATATCAATAAAATAACATCGATTGGATGTAAGTGTTCGGAATTCCTCGATGTAAAGCTCAGTTGGAAGGCAAGTACATCCAATCGACGCTATTCTAGAGATATTAGAAGAAGTGTTGTTTGAATATTCGAAATTCCGCGACGTGAAGTTCAGTTCGAAGGCTTTATTATAGGAAGTGTTGATCAAATCAAGTGATGACTGAAAGTCACTACTCGAATGAAAAGGGTTAATAATACATTCGAAAAGGAAGTATAAGCAACGTCATCTTTAAGAATAAAAAAAAAAAAAAAAAAAAAAGATAAAAATACAACAATAACTTCAGAAGATAAAAACATCCTAAAAGAGATTGCTTCTAATTCGTTCCACACTTTTTCCAAAAAATTAATTATTTTCACTTGAAAAAATTAGTCTAATACCAGCGAATTTCTGATGATATTTACCTTTCAGCTACTGTTCAAGATTGGAAAAGCAAAGCCTCACATTTCATAATTATATTTGTTTACAAATTCGAAATTTTGCAGTACTAAAAATATTTAATAGAATCAATTATTGATAAGAAGTATTTCTTAAACAAATACAATGTTTCAGCTTTCATTCAAAAAATATTCTAAAACATACAAAGTTCTTTTTTTGAAGAACTGTTTCAAAATAATTTTAGAAAAATAATATAAAATGTCATCTGAAATTCAAGAATATTTTATTTAGAAACTACATTTTCTTTGAAAGCTGTAAATAAAAACATTGTCTGCAAGCCTAGCTGACAGAATGCAATTTGGATGCAGAAAAAAGGAAAATGAGATTACAGTTGTATTGACTGGAAGCAGATATATTCAAACCTGTCTTTTTTGAAATATAAGAGTAAGAAAAACTGTTGAAATTTACATAATATAATTTTTATGCATCTCTCTTGAGTATAACTCGATATATTTCTATGGATTGATGACTAAAAAAATATATATAAAGCTTAAAATATTTAAACTAGTCAATCTACACCCACCTGTATCTGAGGTCCTGATTTTAGCAAAGCAATGTCACATATATCATTTTTCTGAATGTAGAGCTTATATTTCTTTTATAGAGCCAAAAGAAAATGCTTTATCATTATAAATTATGGATGAAATTATTCAAAGTGCGGAAACGTTTAAACTCCTCATTCGATAGAGCTAACAGTTGGTAAGTATGTTGTAAGTTGCCGTTGCACAATCTGCATAGATTTTGATGAGTGCAGGATTTATATTAGTTCTTTTACATGGACACAAATATAATTCTTTCTGATTATGTTTTATGGACTCAAATCATTTAAAGTATGATAACGTTTAATCGTCTAATTCAGTTGAGTTACAAGTTGGTAAGCATGGCACAGACTGCATAATTTTGATGAGTGATGGAATTACAGTTCTATTACAGGGACACGAGGAAAGTTCTTTCTTATAATGACTTGAGGTCTGAATCATTTAAGGGGCAATAAAATTTAAATACCTAATTTAAATGAACCAAAACTTGTTAAGTGTGTTATAGGTCACCATCGTACGATTTGTATAGATTTCGATGAGTGTAGAAACATATAGTTTTTTACCAGGGACACAACGAAAAAGCCTATATCTCCATAGCTAATTAATGTTGTATTTTTCAAGGAATCATATTGAGTGAATGAACTTGTTTACAATTGGTATATGCATTCAAATATTGTGATATGCTTTTGAATTTTTAAACAAAAAATTTTTAATTAAAAAGAACTTTTTATAATTGTAACAGTCAACTTGGGAAAAAAAAACATATATTTCAGAATTTTGCTTCTCCTCATGAGGAGGAAGCCCCCCATTTCTCGAACGGGGTTAATTTTCTATGTAACCTTTGAAAAGAATTCGTCAATATCTTTAAAACGAATGGTTGAACAATCGATTTGTGATAGTTCAAAACTTAGTTATAGATTTTGTTAATTAAAATATTTTCTTTTTTAAGATGTTATTTACAGAGAAAAAATAAATAAACTTCTTTAGATATTTTATCTTATACTTTGCTGGGATGAAAATCGTCAGTAAGTATAATAGAAGATGATACTAATAAATAATAATTTTAATGAATTATTTCTACTGAATGTATTTGTATAAGAAAATACAGAAGAACGTTTAGTGATGGCCATAACATACTAGGTTTTAGAGATGCTAATTAAAATTAATTCTATATCTTATTCTTAGTAAATTTCACAATTTTATTTCACTGAGAAACAAATAATCGTAACAAGTTGAAACTGTGTTATATAATTTTGTGTTTTATTTCTTATACCTGAGGATATAATTCTGAAGTTGAAAAGAAATAGTCATACTACTTGATTCTGTAAAGTTAAATTTGAATGATTTCTCCCTCAATCTTGCGATATTATCTCTAGAGAAGAATCTAATATTTAAAGGTATTTTAGAATTTTGCATTAAGAAATATCACTAGAAACTTTTTCCTATTTGGTTAATGAAAGATAAAAATTTAAGTAAAAAAAAAAAAAGCATTTTTTAACAGTAGATACTTTTTATTGTGGAGTCCTGAAAAGCATAAAATAAAAATTTATTCTTGCAAAGACATGCTATAAATAAATGAAAGTTCCAGCACTAAGAATGTTTTAGAGTAAAATGTAATATTTTTCTCTAAAATTTTCTTAGCGTTGAAACATTTTAAATATTATTTATAGCATGTCTTTACAGGAATAAATTTTTATTTTATGCTTTTCAGGTCTCTACAATAAAAAGCTTCTACTGTTAAAAAATATTTTTTTCACTTAAATTTTTATTTCCCGCTTTTTAGTTATAAAAAAAGCTTCTAAAAACACGAATGAAAAATTCTTAGGATGCTGTGTAGACTTTGAAAGATTTTCTTTTATCATCTGACACTTTTTATGTCAATTATCTACAAAAATTAACACATCGTCCGTGGGTGAATCGAACCCACGACACGCTCTAACTAAAAATCAAAGAACAGTAAAGAAAAGTCATGGGACATGCTAAAAGATTTCAACAAATACTTATACAAAAAGAATATTGTTCTCGAACGCTTTTTAAAATATTTTGAATATTTAAAAAATTTTATCTCCTATCTCCCGCAAAGTGAAATATTTATATATTTTCTTTAAATATTTATATTTTTGTATTTTAACAATTTTATTATTGTTGAAAGTTATTTATTTTTTTTATAGAATGTCCTTGCAAGAATATTTTTTTAATGCTTTTTAGGGCTACACAATAAAAACTTATAGTTTTCTTTTTTAATTACATTTTTATTCTTGTGCATTTTAGTAACTAAAAGAAGATTCTTAATATATATATATATATATATATATATAATTATTAGGATAGTGTGTATACAATGAAGTATCTTTATTTTATCATTTGAAAAATCTTTCCTATTAATTATATGCAATAAAGTAACACATCGTTTTTCGAATTTACAACCATCGCGTTATCAACATGACGCTCTATCTAATTGAGCTAACAAATGACGAAAAAAGGGGCTACCACTTACGCAGAGGCGTTTTGTTTTTCAGTGTGACACGAAAACGCGATGACGAAATCCAATCAAAAAAAAAAAAAAAAAAAGCTTAAAAAAATATACATATATATTTATTTATGTATTTTTTACTTAAAACGTTTTATTTTGTGCTTTTTTAATATCTAAAATATTTTTTATTTCTTAATATCTAAAAAAAAAATATTCTTAAAAAAAAAAAAAAAAAAAAAAAAAAAACTTTTGAAAAATTCTTAGGATACTGTGTAGTTAACGAAAAATTTTCTTTTATCAATTGATGCCTTTTCTACTAATTATCTGCAAAAATTAACACGCCGGATCTTTGAGGATCGAACTCTCGACCACCGCGTTATTAACGTGACTCTCTAACCAAACAGGCCAAAGAGCGACAAACGGAATAGCTTATTAAAATAGAAGCGTCTTGTTTATTAAAGTGACACGAAGACGCGATGACGAAGTCAATTTCATATAAAAAGATTCTAATTAAATAATAATAATATACATAGACTACCCAGACAGCACATCGCTTCCCCAGGATATCTTCAAGATGTCTTCTGGATGAAAAGACATCCAAGAAACGTCCTTAAGATGTACTGGGGATAAGTTAAGCCTAACTGTGCTGTTAGGGTATAAACTCATCATTATATATATATATACATATATATATATATATATATACACTGATGGAAAAAAAAATCCCAACACCAAGAAAAAATTATTGTACAGTAATTAAATTTCAGCAATACATTTGTCTAGGTAACATATTTAATTAATTAAAGTTTCAAGATCACAGGTAGAGCCATTGGCGAGAAGAGCCATTTCAAATGTGAAATGTTGGTACATTAGTAACCGGTGTAACCGCCAGAATTTTGAATGCAAGCATGCAAACGTGCATGCATTGTGTCGTACAGGTGTCGGATATCAGTTTGTGGGATGGAGTTCCATGCCTGTTGCATTTGGGCGGTCAATGCAGGGACGGTTAATGCTGGTTGTGGATGACGCTGGAGTTGTCGTCCAATGATGTCCCATACGTGCTCGATTGGAGAAAGATCTGGTGATCTAGCAGGCCAAGGCGACATGTCGACACTCTGTAGAGCATGTTGGGTTACAACAGCGGTATGAGAGCGAGCGTTATCCTGTTGGAAAACAACCCCTTGAATGCTGTTCATGAATGGCAGCACAACAGGTTGTATCACTAGACTGACGTACAAATTTGCAGTCAGGGTGCGTGGGATAACCACGAGAGTGCTCCTGCTGTCATACGAAATTGCTCCCCAAACCATAACTCCAGGAGTAGGCCCTGTGTGTCTAAGCCGCAGGCAGGTCGCTAGCAGGCATTCACCTGGCCTCCTTCTAGCCAACACACGGCTATCACTGCGACCAAGGCAGAACCGGCTTTCATCAGAAAACACAACAGATCTCCACTCTGTCCTCCAATGAGCTCTAGCTTGACACCACTCACGCCGCAAACGGCAGTGGTTTGAAGTCAGTGGAATGCACGCTACAGGGCGTCTGGCTCGGAGCTGTCCTTGAAGTAACCGATTTGTAACAGTTCGTTGTGTCACTGTGGTGCCAACTGCAGCTCGAATTTCAGCTGCAGACGCAGTACGATTAGCCACAGCCATACGCCGAATACGGCGGTCTTCCCTCTCAGTAGTGCCACGTGGCCGCCCGGAACCCGGTCTTCTTGAGGCAGTACCTTCCCTTTACCACTGCTTCCAACACTCATGCACAGTGGATACATTCCTTCCAAGTCTTTCTGCAATATCGCGGAAAGAAAACCCACCTTCTCGTAGCCCTACTACACGACCTCGTTCAAACTCAGTGAGCTGTTGATAATGGCTTCTTCGTCTTCTTAGAGGCATCCTTGAGTAACATTAACCCACTACGTCAAATCTCAACTGTAAATAACGATCACGAACCTTACAGCGCTTATTTTAAGCAACCCTCATTTGCATGTTCATAGTGTCGCTACTAGCGCCACACTTATGTGCGTAGCTCGAAATTTGAATCGATGTCATCTTTCAGATGTATAAACACGCCTACCAAATTTCGTTTATCTAGCACAGCTCCTTCCTGGTGTTGGGATTTTTTTTTCCATCAGTGTATATATATATATATATATATGTCAAAATCTACTGAAAATTCACGATAAAAAATCTTTTTATTTCTCTAAGTCAAAAAATGACATAACTTATCATAAAATTTAAGCTGGAAGCTAGACAAAACTGACAGCTTGTAAATTTGAAGAATTCAGTGTAAAATGCTTGAAAGATATCACAGTTTAACAAAAAATAATCACTATAAAATCTCTAATTTTCAATCGAATTTAGAGAATTTTAGATTGTAAACTAATAATTGCTAATGAATTGCTAGTGAATTTTTAAATTTTATGAAAAATTTTACGCAACATGATTCGCAATTTGGAAGATATCTAGTAGCTTGTAAATTTTATTTAAAAATCAATGCAAAGTGGCCGGAAAAACACATTACAATTACTTAAAAGAAATCTATCTAAAAGATTTTTATCGAGCTAAGAACCAATTCGTTTAAATCGGCGTTATAATAATAATAATAATAATAATAATAATAATAATAAAACTCTCATTGAATGATTATATGAGTTATCAAAATTCGAATCCTTAAAGTAACTAAGTAACGGATGTAATAATAGCTTACAAAAATAGCGTTTTAGATAAATAATGTCAGTCTCTTTAAAATTTTCGTCTAAAAATACATTATTTTTTGTTTTAATTTATTTTATTATCTTATTTTATTTTTTAAATTTTCAACATTTTTATTTTCTAGCCCTTTTAGAGCTACTTGGAAAATAGGCGTAGTTACAAAAAAAAAAAAAAAAAAAAAAAAAACTAATACAAAATTATAAATCTATATAAGGTAACATGCTTTGAATAAGGGAATAGTATGTGCCCAATTTTAAGTATCACTTGTGTTAGTGAAGAGTAATTAAATTTCTGATTAACTAAGCCGAAATCCTTGTTTATTAATTTTTTTAAATTTATCTCAGAAGGTAATATACTTTGTGAAGAATGAATGCAATTGGAACATGATTAAATATAGGGCAAGTCTTTATATGAATAGATAAAAAGAATTTTAAATTAAGCATATTTGATGATCTAACAATTTAAATAATATAATATAACGTAATATAATATTTACTTCAGAAATTTACACTTATGATGAGGATTTTCTTTGTACAAGCAATAAACTGTCAAGAAATTGATACAAATAAACGTTTAAATAATGCATTATTTTCCTAAATATTATGCATTTTAGATTTAAAATATATAAGCTATATTGCTTTAAAATACTTATGCGATATTGGACTATTCCACTTGCATTTTAAAGTTATTTATTAAGTTATGGTGTAAATAACTGCAATAATTTTGAAATGCCTATTTTAAAAATATCTATTTGAAGTCTTTTTAGGTATTACGCATAACTTGGAAATACTTTTTTTTTTTTTTACTTTAATATTCCTACGATCTTTTTACTATGTTAACGTTTTACTTTAAATAATAAGATCAATAGATGAACTATTGGTGACGCCGTAAAAGCTAATATTTCATTTATGGCGTTATTAATCAAAATATAGCTAAATACTCTTGCTTTTTTCAAAATGAATTTAACCGTGACACATTTAAAATAAGTCGAACACAAATCTTTTTATAAAAATGTTTTTATTAGCTTTGTATCTCAGCTTCTAATTAACATAATTTCATAAGTAATATAGCATTTAAAAAATTATTTGAATTGGAATTGAAGAGTATATGTTGCAAATCTCTGTCGCCAGAGGGCGCTTTGATATTTTAATAATTCAAAATAATAATTTTAATAATTCATATTTTAATAATTATCTAGAATTCTAATTATGCTTAAATTACTTATACACATCATTTGAAATATTACGGACTTTTAAACTGATATAAGCCGTTAAATTCCATACGGGAGTTTCAGAGAAAACCACAGAAAAGCCAGAACACCTTTATTACAATATCTCCAATTCTAATTGTGATACAGGCTTTCGAATTCCGATACTCCGTTCACATTTTCTATTAAGGATTTTTAACACGCAAATTTCAAAGAAAAACCACGAAAAAAATCAGACACAAATTTGTTATAACAATGCTAATATTACCTTTGTATCTCAGCTTCTAATTAACATAATTTCATAGGTAAAATATCATGTTAAAAGTCTTTTAAACTGAAATTGAGGAGTACATATGACAAATCTCTGTCGCCAGAGGGCGCTTTGACATTTTAATAATTCAATATCTCCAATTCTGATTATTAGTAAATTACTTAGAAGATTGGGAGACCGTAGGCCCCACCGGGTTGCGGATTTGCCACGATCGGAATTTTCAATGGTCCTTTACATGGTGAGCGGACAGGCTATTTCAAATCCTGAAACATAAAGCGGCGCCTTAGTCGCCTCAGAGCGAAAATTTGCTACAGTTAAAATTTTCAAATCAATTTGCGGTATGGGCGTGGAAGCTGTTGTAAGTTGTAAAACGGGGATAAGGCGCCGCAGGCGCCACCGAGCTGGACTTTGCTAAAGTCAGAATTTTGAAAGATCGTAACAGGGTGAGCGAACAGGCTGTACCGCCGAGGCTGTACCGTACAGGCTGTACCGCGAACAGGCTGTAGCGCCGTAGGCGCTACCGAGCGAGAATTTACTGCGATTAAATTTTTCAATAAAGTTATTTTCACATATGTCAATGAGCTGTTGTAGGACCTGAAACGGGAAAAAGGCGCCGCAGTTGCCACCAAGCGGGAGTTTCGTAAAGTCGGACTTTTCAAGGATCGCGAACCAGCTGGTCACCGAAGGCGGCTAATTTGAAATAAAAGATTAAAGAAATGAAGGGATTTTTATTAATATTTCTATAATAGTCTATTATGTGGTAGTCTCAATCTTTAAATCTATCAGAAGAAAACGAATTTCGAAATGGTGAAATAAAACAGTTTTAACGGATTTGAGGTGATAATAAATCAAGATTGCCTTTCAAAGAAATAAAGCTTCAGCTTCTGTATGAAAAACACATTACTCTGAAAGACATGACATGTTCACCTCAAAAGTGATTAATGACAGATGAATCACTAAATCAGTTATTTAAAGCCTGACAGGAAGATAAGTGATATTTCAATTAAAAAAGTAAATTGATGACAGAACAAGAAAAGGTAATTGTATCATGAGAAATTTATTATTCTTAGAGAACAGGATAGTGTAATTGTAAGAACTGAAAATGATATATATATATATATTTCCATATGGTTAAAGTGCATTGACAATAAAATAAAATAAAATTGAAAATGAAAATAAATAAATAAATAAATGAAATGAAAAGATAAATTTTAAGAAAACTGTGAATAAGGCTTGCTCTATGAATAAATGCTCAATGGCAAACCCGTGAAAGCATTTTGCATTATATGCGTTATTTTTTATTATCAAAACCTAAATCTTATTATCCCATAAATAGGTTCAATATATTTTAATATTATTTCTTAAAAAAAAAAAAAAAATAATAATAATCTCTGAATATAGAAAGACTAAAGAAGTGTTGTTCATTATATATATAGTGCATCCCAAAAATTTATAGACAACGTTTTTTTTTTTTTTTTTACAATGGAAAAAGATAATAAAGGTTTCAAAATCATTTTTAATTATAAGTAATATCAAGATAATAATAATAATAATAATAATAATAAAGCGATAATAATAATATAACAGAATCACAAATTTTGTGATAGAAACTAAAAAGGAAAATTTACTGGCAACACTTTTTTTTTTTTTTTTTTTCATTAACATTCAAATTTTTGAGCCATTTTTCCTAATTACTTCAAAAACTCGATCAGGCATATTCAAAACTAGAGTTTGAAGAAATTCTGGCTATAGAGAAAACCAACTTCTTTCAATTTGTAGCTTTAGATCTTGAACTGATGAAAACTGACGTCCATTAGCATATAGGGGAATGTCTCCGGTTGTGGAGACAGTTTTGATTTTGGCTTATAAATTTTGATAGAGTAGATGTTATGCAAACATGTGAATACCAATGGGAAGATAGAAATCTTAGCTAACGTTTAATGAAGTAACTTTATCGATTCCGTCAGACAGAAAAAAATAAAAATAAATAAAACTATTACCAATTTTGAGAAATTGTCATTTTTAGCCAAAAAAAAATGTACCTGGTTTTGGGCACACTTGAAAAATCCGCTAAAATGGGGAAATGATAAGAAAAACTACCAAAAATACGGATAATAACAAAATTTATTCATTTTATAAGGATTCAGTGACCGAAATAATAACAGAAAATGACATTTTTCCAATTTTATTCGTCATTTTCTTCGTCCTCCAAATCAGAAGAACAATGCTTGCAAGTAAAATAATTTGCATATAGATTGGCGCACTTCAAATGAACCAGACGATCACACTCGTTGCATTTGATTGAGATGGCTCTTGTTAGGCATAGTGACAGGTGCTCCAAACAGATGACACAGAAGTCGACATCATTAGATTGTTGAGACTCCAATTTTTAGCGTGTTTGGCCGGCACTTTCAAAGGTGGAGTTGCTTTACTTTCTCCAGGCTTCTTCTGGAGGGACACAGATTATGCAAGGAAGTCCATATTTTCGTCCTTTACATGGTGAGCGGACAGGCTATTTCAAATCCTGAAACATAAAGCGGCGCCTTAGTCGCCTCAGAGCGAAAATTTGCTACAGTTAAAATTTTCAAATCAATTTGCGGTATGGGCGTGGAAGCTGTTGTAAGTTGTAAAACGGGGATAAGGCGCCGCAGGCGCCACCGAGCTGGACTTTGCTAAAGTCAGAATTTTGAAAGATCGTAACAGGGTGAGCGAACAGGCTGTACCGCCGAGGCTGTACCGTACAGGCTGTACCGCGAACAGGCTGTAGCGCCGTAGGCGCTACCGAGCGAGAATTTACTGCGATTAAATTTTTCAATAAAGTTATTTTCACATATGTCAATGAGCTGTTGTAGGACCTGAAACGGGAAAAAGGCGCCGCAGTTGCCACCAAGCGGGAGTTTCGTAAAGTCGGACTTTTCAAGGATCGCGAACCAGCTGGTCACCGAAGGCGGCTAATTTGAAATAAAAGATTAAAGAAATGAAGGGATTTTTATTAATATTTCTATAATAGTCTATTATGTGGTAGTCTCAATCTTTAAATCTATCAGAAGAAAACGAATTTCGAAATGGTGAAATAAAACAGTTTTAACGGATTTGAGGTGATAATAAATCAAGATTGCCTTTCAAAGAAATAAAGCTTCAGCTTCTGTATGAAAAACACATTACTCTGAAAGACATGACATGTTCACCTCAAAAGTGATTAATGACAGATGAATCACTAAATCAGTTATTTAAAGCCTGACAGGAAGATAAGTGATATTTCAATTAAAAAAGTAAATTGATGACAGAACAAGAAAAGGTAATTGTATCATGAGAAATTTATTATTCTTAGAGAACAGGATAGTGTAATTGTAAGAACTGAAAATGATATATATATATATATTTCCATATGGTTAAAGTGCATTGACAATAAAATAAAATAAAATTGAAAATGAAAATAAATAAATAAATAAATGAAATGAAAAGATAAATTTTAAGAAAACTGTGAATAAGGCTTGCTCTATGAATAAATGCTCAATGGCAAACCCGTGAAAGCATTTTGCATTATATGCGTTATTTTTTATTATCAAAACCTAAATCTTATTATCCCATAAATAGGTTCAATATATTTTAATATTATTTCTTAAAAAAAAAAAAAAAAATAATAATAATCTCTGAATATAGAAAGACTAAAGAAGTGTTGTTCATTATATATATAGTGCATCCCAAAAATTTATAGACAACGTTTTTTTTTTTTTTTTACAATGGAAAAAGATAATAAAGGTTTCAAAATCATTTTTAATTATAAGTAATATCAAGATAATAATAATAATAATAATAATAAAGCGATAATAATAATATAACAGAATCACAAATTTTGTGATAGAAACTAAAAAGGAAAATTTACTGGCAACACTTTTTTTTTTTTTTTTTTTCATTAACATTCAAATTTTTGAGCCATTTTTCCTAATTACTTCAAAAACTCGATCAGGCATATTCAAAACTAGAGTTTGAAGAAATTCTGGCTATAGAGAAAACCAACTTCTTTCAATTTGTAGCTTTAGATCTTGAACTGATGAAAACTGACGTCCATTAGCATATAGGGGAATGTCTCCGGTTGTGGAGACAGTTTTGATTTTGGCTTATAAATTTTGATAGAGTAGATGTTATGCAAACATGTGAATACCAATGGGAAGATAGAAATCTTAGCTAACGTTTAATAAAGTAACTTTATCGATTCCGTCAGACAGAAAAAAATAAAAATAAATAAAACTATTACCAATTTTGAGAAATTGTCATTTTTAGCCAAAAAAAAATGTACCTGGTTTTGGGCACACTTGAAAAATCCGCTAAAATGGGGAAATGATAAGAAAAACTACCAAAAATACGGATAATAACAAAATTTATTCATTTTATAAGGATTCAGTGACCGAAATAATAACAGAAAATGACATTTTTCCAATTTTATTCGTCATTTTCTTCGTCCTCCAAATCAGAAGAACAATGCTTGCAAGTAAAATAATTTGCATATAGATTGGCGCACTTCAAATGAACCAGACGATCACACTCGTTGCATTTGATTGAGATGGCTCTTGTTAGGCATAGTGACAGGTGCTCCAAACAGATGACACAGAAGTCGACATCATTAGATTGTTGAGACTCCAATTTTTAGCGTGTTTGGCCGGCACTTTCAAAGGTGGAGTTGCTTTACTTTCTCCAGGCTTCTTCTGGAGGGACACAGATTATGCAAGGAAGTCCATATTTTCGGGCAGTCGATTTTATAGATTTCTTATCCACTAAGCAATCCTAAATGACTTTAACCAATGCATTAAAACCCATTTATTTTGGATCGGTTGACATTTTCGTGGTTGACATTGCTAAAAAAGCCTAAGAATACATAAAAACACTAATAAAATATGTTATTTTGACATAAATAACCATATTTGACAATTTGTAAGTCAAACACGTTTTAAATGAAAAAACAAGTGTGTCAACAACCGGGAATGGCAGCCATTTTGATAATGGCAGAAAAAGCAATTTTCAGTCCACATTTTGGCTGAATTTTGTATTGCATCACAAAATACAGAGATTGTACTGCATAAATATACCTTGCATTTACATTTTTGAATTAATTTACTTCGATTTATTGCATTCTGAAAATAATCACAAATAACACTTGTATTGCTTTTTCTCAGTTTTTTTTACTTTCCGAACACTATAGTGAGGAAAGTATTGTAATCATGTCAAAAATCCGAATTCGAGATTTTGATGTTTCTATACGTTTCGAGGTCCAACGAGTCCGTTTTCACTATTTTTACGATGATGTATGTATGTGTGTGTGTATGTATGTGTGTATGTATGTGTGTATGTATGTGTGTATGTATGTGTGTATGTATGTGTGTATGTCTGTGAGTGAACACGCTAGCGTCTAAACGCTTTGTTCGAATAAGCTGAAAGTTGGTACGTATATTGTAAGTCATCATAGTACGAACCCTATAGATTTTGGTGAATCTAGCACTTATAGTTTTTTTACAGGGACACAAAGAAAAATTCTTTATCATTATTACCAAGGGACCAAAATCTTAAAAGTGCGATAGCATCTAAACGCCTTATTCAATTGAGCAAAAACTTTATGCACATATTATAGGTCACAGATACTGAATCTGTATAGAGTTTGGAGAATCTAGCACTTATAGTTATTTTACAGGGACACAAAGAAAAATTCTTTGCCAAATTTTTAAAAGTGTGATAGCGTCTAAACGCCTTATTAATCTCAGCAAAGAATTTGTACACATGTTATAGGTCACATTTGAACCAACTGTATAGATTTTGGTGAATCTAGCACTTACAGTTTTTTTACAGGGACACAAAGAAAAATTCTTTATCTTTATGGCCTATGAGACCAGCGATAGCATCTAAACGCCTTATTCAATTGAGCTGAAAATTTGTATGAATATTATGAATCACTGTTGCACTAACTATAAGCATTTTGGTGAATCTAGCATTTATAGATTTTTACAGGGACACAACGAAAAATTCTTTATCGTTATGATCTAAGGGCTCAAAGTTCAGTAGTGTTAAATAAAACCTCGTGTGATATATGGAGAAAAATACTCAAACACTCTGTTATGGTTTTCTCTTTTTTGTTTGTTTAGCAACTCCTCTTTCTTTATTTTATCTACAAAACTGTTAGTTACTGAATGTTCGGAAAGTCGAGTGGAGTCACTCCAGATTTTTTTTTTTTTCGATGCTTGCACTTACTAAGAAAATGCATATATTCACTTTGGTGTTAGCACAAAAACTGCGTACTGTCACAGTACATGTTTGACAGTATTCAAAGCCACCACATTTGCTTTTTGTTAAAAAATATAGCGGGGTGCCCCTAACTGGAGAATGCCCATAACAGGAGACATCCCCACGTCTGAAGCTAATATTCCACAAAGTTTTTCCATTTTGTTCAAGTCAGGACTTAGGGCTCGACAGTCCATAACAGTCACTTAGTTTTATCTAAACCATTGCATTGTAGAATGTGACACGTGAATGGAGCAATTGTCTTGCTGATATAGCCATTAGTCCCCACCTATCAACTTTTTAAAGGGAAGTTACTCTACTTTCTGGCAATCTTCGGAACACTGACGAAATAAAAAAAAAAAACAATATCGGTAGTTCCGTTAAAGTAAAATGCTTCCCACACCATAAGTGAACCCCTCCTTGTTGTCTTCGGAAAAAAATGTCTGTTTCCTTGCGAATATTGTGCCAGTAATATGCCCAACCATTGGGACCATCTAAATTTAACTTCTTTTCATCACTAAACAGAACACTCAACCATTTATCTGTCCATTTCATATGATTTCGAGCCCACTGAACACGAGCGCCTTTATGCCGTTTTGTCAACTTTGGTGAACGACGCATTTTGACATAAGCAATTTACTCACGTGCAGCAGTCGATGCACCATGAGTTTTGACACTGGAACGGTCACTTCTCTAGAAATTGACCATACAAACAGGTTCTGGGTTGAATCTCATCTGAAAATCTCTCTGTCTTGCCGTTTAGTTGTTTTTGGTCGCCCAAAAAGTGATTTTGTCTCAAAATTGTCACCTTTTGGCAGAATTTGGTAGATACCCAGCACTGCTGCGTCTAATTTTTCTTGCAATGTCCACAACTTTCCTTCCACGAGCTTCCAAACGATAGATTTGTGAAATTTAATTTTTGGAAAATTGCAGGTAGCGAGGCATCTTTACAAAAAAATCAGGAAAAAAGAGAAAAGAAAAGAAACACTGCGTCAGAAGTGCATGACTTTGGAAAATGCAAATTTGTAGATCAGTATTTCAATCAGCTTTTAACACCGGTTGTCTATATATTTTTGGCACAACATTATTTTGCTTTTATTTTTTTATATTAAATTTATGACTGTTTAAAGTACTTTAAGTATTTTGGTATTTGTATTACGTCAATACATATCTGCATAATTTGTTTCGTCTTTCTTACTCGTTTATTTAAATCTTAAAGCCAAAAAAAAAAAAAAAAAAAAAAAAAAGTTTGTGTATAAACTTTTGGGACGCACTTTATATATGTGTGTATTTTAAAATACTTTGAAATACTCTCTTCAAAAAATACACTCTATTACGTAAAATTAGATTGGAAAGTTGGGGAAGAATCTAATAATGATAAATACATATTCTGGTGCATAAGGCTGAAAGTTAAAGTCGCATAGATTTAATTAATTTCGAATTACTGATTTTTACCCTAGGGCTTGGTATGAATCATGAGCGGCATCCACAGTAATATTATTAAAAATATATGTAATTGTATATCCGTATATATATATATATATATATCCGTATTTCCGTACATATATATATACAGTGGCGGTTCGTAATTGAGGACCAGCGGGGCACTTCCCCATCTAATTTTTTTCTTGATTAAAATAATAATAATTCTTTTTTTTAATAACTGTTCAAAAATATATATATATAAAATAACAAGTCTATTTAACTTTTTCTTAATCTTCTTTCATTATCATTTATTTGTCAATATATTTTTTCAGCTGTCACAAATCACTAATGACTGACCGAATCCTACTTCCCTTCCTTATCTATGGGGCCGTTTTCAGTCGGCCCAAAATTGGCGTGTTTATTTGTACAGTTTATTCTACTAGAAGATCGGGTTAACAGATTTGGCGGCGAACTGCTTTATCAGTGTAAGCACGCTGTAATTTTTCTCGTCGATGAGCCAGCAGAGTCCTGCCCTTTGGAATAAAACTATAGAGAAAAAAACTGTCTGTTAACCATGCAATTCACGGCTAAAATTTGGCGACCTCTGCATTACGCTTTTTTTTTTCCTCGTTGATTTTTCGGTGAATTTTTTAGAGTTATATATGACGGTTTAAAATTTTAGTGTTTAAAGAAAGAAATCTGGTAATAGTCAAAAATATTTTCTAGACTAGCCTTTGAGATAAAAGTCTGTATAAGAATTTAAGACCTCTTTAACTAAAGTATTTTGATTTTAAGTGAGGAAAAATAAATAAATAAATAAATAAATAAATAAAAATAATATGCGACCCCCCCCCCCCTTCAGAATAGTGTATTGTTATATAAATATTGTTATATAACTGTTATATAAATAAATTGTAAAATTTTTAGATAAATAATTAATGGATATAAATGGATTAAATATCTGCATAAAATTGTGATTTATTATTATTTAAATGATTTTTCTTTTAAATGCGATTCAACAGAAACCTCCGCAATGTTTCTTTTTTTTTCTTTTTTTTTTTTTCTTTTTTTAAAGATGATAAGCCGTTTTCTTTCTTTATTTATTGAAAGTTAATTTAAATTATCTAAAATTAAGCTTTTAAAGTGAGAAACATGGTGTTTTTTTTATTTATTTATATTTTTTTATATGAAACCACATTACATTAATCATGACTTTCTAAGCTCCAATATAACTTCTTACAGATTGGTTAAGGTTTATTTTATTTATTTTTTTTAGATAAGAAGCATGAATATAACACTTGAAATTCTAAAATTAAAAGATTTAGGAATATAATTAGCATAATCTAAATTATGTTACACTCTGAGACATTTGAATTTAAATTTTAATGGTGTGTAGTGTTAGGGTTAAAGCCAGATGACTAAAAGAGGGTTCTAGACCTGAGTGGTATACTCTCTGTAGAGAGTCTTTCTAAGTGTTACATAGCCCGTTTTATTCAAGTTTGGGAGAAAACTATAGTAAACCCCAAATGTATATGTCAATGAAAGCGATCTGGTATCGAACTTAGCAATTTCCGTTATTTAAATTTTGATATTCTATTGATCAGAACATTGCAGAATTTTGCAATTGTATTTGTAAAACTTTAATTTTTGAGATAATTTTATGCAATGTTTTCCATACTGTTGAATTTAAGATTCTCCATCATCATAAAAAAAAAAAAAAAAAAAAAAAAAAAAAAAAAAAATCCGTAATTTCGTTTTACACCCCATTTTATTAATGTTTGTTTGCATATTTGAATAATGAATATTATTAAGGTAAAATTACGCATCATACGATGGATCGGGCCCCACATGTGAAAATTTGCACGAGCCGCCACTGTATATATATATTAAATACAATTCATCATTTGATATTTATTTTATACGTATATAATTTAGGTTTTAATTTATAACAATATCAATATACCTTCACAAAAAAGTCACTATGGTAAAGCCTGAAAAAAAATTAACTATTAGTATTAGTGCTAGAAACTCAAACTGACATCAAGTTGCATGGGCTAACCTGTCTCCATTGCAAGGTAAGCTTACCCACATGACATATGTAAAGTTCGGAATGTTTAATGAGTGGAAGATACAGAAATGTTCAAAGATTGTATAAGATTTGAATTTTTATATCGTACGAACGAAATCACAATATATAACTTAACGAAAATCATTCATATAGCTTTTCTCAATGAAACCACCATAAAATTATAAACAGGCAAAATTATGCATGAGAAACAAAATACTTAAATAAAAAAAAAAAAAAAAATATCAATTTTAAATTATAAATAGAATTAATTGCTTTTATTGATATAATTTTATTTTAAGATAAACATAATACATGGTGATTATAAGTAAAGTTATGATTTCAAAACGATATAATTTTAAAACTACAGTCGGTAACAAAAGTGTCCGAACACTAGCAAAAATTCCTATGTAAAAAAAGTAAACTTCATACGGTTTTGTTAAATAAATCCTTATCGAATTGTGTTCTTACACTGACTAAGAACAGGATTCGACAAGGAATTATTTAAGAAAACCGTATGAAGTGTACTTTTTTTACATAGGAATTTTTGCTAGTGTTCGGACACTTTTGTTACCGACTGTACAGGTCCGAATGGTTTGATATTTTACCTATATAGATCTAATTCATCTATGTAGGTATCTATATAGATCTAACAATTATAAGATGATAGATCTTACCAGACAGATAACCAGATGATAGATCTAACCCATTGCGTAGCACTAGTGCGACGCAAAATAGAACCAACCAACCTTTGCCAAACAAAGTTTCATCGCCTAACTATTGTTCTGTTAAAATATCAAACCATTCTGACCTGTTTTAAAATTATAGCGTTGTGAAATGATTACTTTAATTATAGTCACCCTGTATATCGTTTTTACAGTAATAACACATGATAGGCATACTCAGCGTTTGTACATGGTACACTGAGCCCCTTGTTCTCCCGGTTTACTGCTTTCAAATGATTTAAGGGGGGTCTGCTTTGCGCATTTTGCTTGGCACAACTGAAGATTTTCTGTAAAATATTATATTTCCATTTAATATTTGTAAATTGAACTACATTAGGTTTGTTCAATAAAATATATATAAATTCAGGCAAAAATGTTTGCTACACTTGATAGATTTTTTGCAGATTTGAAATCTTTAAATCGTTTGCACAGTTTGCGTATGAGTTCACGATCTTCAAAATGCTAAAATGTCGACAGATATTTAAGAAAATACTTATATTTTTTTAACGTTTAAAAGAACTCATTTAAAAGAATTAGGGATAAAATTTAAAATTTATTAATTAGTTTTTGAGAGAAAAAAATTAAAAATTGCATGCCTATGTACAAATTTGCAAAAAGAAAGAAAAAAAAAAATGAAAAAAAAAAAAACCCTTGATTTTTGTTATTTTTGTTATTTTTAATAATTTTTCTTTTAAAGATATTGAAAAAATCATTCCTAAATCTTTTAAATATGTTCCATTAAACATAAAAAAAAGTCTTTTTTTAAATATCTGTACACGTTTTAGTAATTTTAAGAAGATGAATTCATGAAAGCATGCTAACTGAGAAAAAGCCATTTAAAGATTTCAAATCTGTAAAAAATCTATGAAAAATTGTGAGAATTACTACGCGAATGCATATTTTATTGAAAAAATTTAATATAGTTCAATTTATAAATATTAAATTGAAGTATAAGCTTTTATATGAAAGCTTCAGTAGTGCCAAATCTGAAGTGTCGAGTCTCTTCAGACAGCAAAGACATAAATTGTCCTGGTCCCCTTAATTTTTGCTCATGCCATGTTTCTTGCTTCGACGTTGTTGTTTGGTTTCCTGATGTTTTTTTTTTTTTAAGTTTTTAAATTTTTCCTTTTTTTGTGTAGCCTGTTTTCTATCATCTGTTTTGCCTCTATTTGCTCTTATTAGAATGCTTGTTTGGCAGTTGAATTAATCAATATTGCAGAATTCCATTTTCTCTTTCGCTACAATATTTTCCTGGGTTCTGCCCAGAAAAAAGGCCTCACATCATCTTAAGAAGAACCATCATTTCTATCACGGGTTGTACTTGAGAATTGGTTGATACCATAGGGCACTGGAAGAGACTCGTTGATACCATAGGGCACTGGAAGAGACTCGTTGAAATCAGTGGCAAAATTGGAGTGGTAACTACAGCTGATTTCGATGTGGAATCAGCGTTAAATCGATCTTTGATATACGATGACACAAAATCTATGAAAATATTGATGTTCTGGTTCAACAGAGTCATTTATTTAATGTTGGAAAATATTACAGAGGCTGTTCACACTTTTTTAGATGATGTATATTGTATTCACAAAACTAAATTACATAACATTCTTGTGTTTTAAATGTTCTATTTGATAGCCCTTATTCTGAACTATCTATCGACACTGTAATTTACAGGATAATAATGCCTTTTGAAGTGTCAAAAGAGGTATTCTATCCCATTCCTCCTGAACAGCTTTCCAGAGTCCTGTAAGGGTTGCGGGACGACGTTTGGATAATGCAGATTTTAAAAGTCCGAAAGCACAAAAAATCCATGGGGGATTTAGTAGGGATATCAGTGAAGGGTATGGCGTATTAAGAAGGGTATTCAGAAAAATTGGAGATAAAATATGTTCCTGATAGTATTTGGAGTTAAGCTTGACATTTTCCCCCACTCTCTTTATTTTTAACTTGCCATTATATAAAAAACCAGAAACAATCATGAATCCCTTAGAAAAACTTTCTTTCGATTCTTTGAACCATGTACTTAAATTTTTTTCTCCCCGTTTATGGTAATAAATGGCTCTTTTTTTGCTGCAATCATTTAAATACACCCATGATTCATCTATTGTGGCGCTTTTTTTTCCATCTTTCTTTGGATAAGTGTTTCTCATACAGAATTCTCCAGCGTGTCCTGCGTTCAGCGATATGAATTGGAGAAAGATGATGCACATTGCGTTTTTTCGCTTTCTTAAGATTTAAATCAATGTTTATCATTTTGTTTACAGTGGACACCGAGCATTTGAATGATTTTTCAACTGTCCTTTGACTAGGGGGATTGTCTTTTAACACTAAACAACGTACCTTTGCAATAGTCGAAGTTGCCCGTTTTTTCCTTGGATACTTGTTTGAAATTTTTGTCCCACTTGAGGCTCCAATTTGACGTTTTTTTCTTTTCTTGTTGACGATATTACATATCGACGCTTTAGATATCACAAAACCGTGACTCTCACATTGTGTTTGGATAACGGAATATGAATATTTCTCTTCGGAAAGAGCGTAAATATAGCCTTCGGACCACTGCTTCGTTAAAAACGCCATTTTGGATAAAAGCAAACCTCTCAAGCCGCAAACGATAATTTTGACTTTTAAAAACGTAGTACAATTGCAATTATTTCTTTTGCAGTAAACGATTTTTTATTACCGCTAACCAAAATCGTCTAAAAAATGTGCGAACAGACTCTGTATTTCTTCATTTTTTTAAATGCTGACTCAAATAACTAGGATTTCAAATAGGCTGCACAAATTATATAGATATCAAAATTTCATCTCTCCCCTTCCTCAGAGACAAATTTTGTTTTTTCAATGTGTAAATAAGTTGGTTTTGGAGACCTCAATTACAATTAGTTTTAGAGATTATATGGGTCATAATAAAAAAGCATCACAGAACTGGCGTTTTAAAGTAATAAAAGCAATCAAAGGGGCAACGCATGTTGCCGCTTTGATTGTTGCACTCGTGCCCACATTGTTTGCTTGACGAAAGATCGTGTGTTTTTCAACCCGAAACAACTGTTGAGTTTATGGTGTTTATTACTTTGTACTTATTAAGTTTTGTACTTATTCCTTTGGGTCACTGGGAAAACGTGCCCCATGAGAAATGAGCCACCTAGCCCCATATTGCCATTTTTATTTCTTCTGAGTGTAAAAAATTGTTTTTTAAACATTTAATAAATAAAGTAATCCTACAATAACTATGGACAAATATTTTTCTAAAGACCATTTATCAAATTCTAAAATATAATTTACAAACAAATAAGAAACGATTATTTGCAATCGAGGAAAATAATTCCTCTTACTAAAATTTTGAAAACTCTCCCTGGTTCTTTGATGGAAGCTCCTTCTTGAATGATATTGATATGAGAGAAAGAAAACGGACAACACATACATTTCTGGAGTTGAAACGCTATCTGAAGGAAAGTTTAAAAATTATTGCGACTGGACCACCGTATTCCTATGGCCAACTAGTTCCGGTTTACCCTATCAATTAAAAATGTGGTTGCTTTAACAAATAGTTTCTTTGTTAAAAAAAAATTGTAGATGTAGCTTCAACATTTTTTTTTTTTTTTTTTTTTTTGTTCAGCAGGAAAACTTTTCTATTTTTTTGTGGGTGATAGATTAGTTTTCAGTTGAATTTTAACCATGCAAAAACAAAAATGTTTATGATTGGTAGAAGATGTATCAATTATGATGGCTATAAATTGGTTTTAATTAATGAAGTTTTGAGTTGGTGAAATATATTAAATATTTAGTTATTTTATGAGAATCAATAAATTTAAATGAAAAGAGCATAGGGGAATTTTAGCTTGGACTGAGTCAAACGGCGTGCAACAGTTTTGGTATAAAATCCAATGTTAGAGTAATTATTTATAAGCTTGTACTTTCCCTTTCACATGGTTATAGTTTTTAGGGCTTGTTTTTAAATAAGAAGATTGACACTAAATGTAAGCATCGAAATCAGAGGCGACGTCTTTTAAAAGTAATATGTGGTTGCTAATTTCCTAGCTACAATGCTGTTGTTGCTTTTGTGACATTTCCCTTCTTGATATTTTCCCAATGCATCAGTTTGAAGGACAATCTTATTCATAGTTATAATTTTCACAGCGATCGATTACTGCCTTTATTCTTTCTTCCGCATCCATATGAAAGATAACGAGTTCAAATTTTGGATTATTTGAAATGTGTTGAAAATGTTGAAAATGCTGTGTTGAAAATTCATTTTCAATTGTTATCTACACGGGTGACAGTAAAATTAATTATATTGTTGGATTTTTTTTTAAATATTATTTACATTGGATGGCATTGAAACTGCGCACCATCAGCTTCGTGTTAGAAATGTATGCACTGTACTTATCTCTGAACCTCTCTGTATTTAATAACAGGAGACTTGGCGTTGGAATATTAAAACTCGAATAAACTACTACGTCAGAAACGCCAAAGAAAAAAATATTGGTAATGAATACAGCTGTTTCGGTAGCCTAAAGCGTACCGTCTTCAGTGCAAAAAGGAACATTTTGCACTGAACCTTTTGAACCTTCTGAACCTTTTGAACCTTCCTTTTTGCACTGAAGACGGTACGCTTTAGGCTACCGAAACAGCTGTATGCATTACCAATATTTTTTTCTTTGGCGTTTCTGACGTAGTAGTTTATTCGAGTTTTAACTCTCTGTATTTATTTTGGAATTTCAATATGAATGAATCAATGAAGAGAAAAGAAAAGAAAATATAAACTACTATTTTAAAATGAAATAACGAATCTAACTCATTTTGAGTTAATTTTAACTCATTTCTTTTAACAAAACGGATCTTAACCATTTAAGTTGAAGTTAAGCTAGTGAAAAATAAAAATATTGCACTCTACCTAAGATGTGTGTGTTATTACGATCCTGTTGCAGGAATAAACAATGCACTGAAAAAAAATCACTAATGTGATTTGAATTTGAATCGTTTAGTTTGTATGCACATCTCAACTGATTAATTTGTTCTTTTTAATCAATCTCTCAAACGAAATGCATCACATTAATTATTAATTGTTACTTAATTTTTATCTACAAAATGAAATTATGAGAGTTCAACAAGTCTTAAAAACTTTATAAGCTAACTTACAAAATTTTAACACATGTTAAGTTTTAATAAATATGTTAAAGACATATGATATCTATAGACCTTACTAAATTATACATTGAATAAATATATTTTCTGTATCTTTATATTTTATATGGTCGTTAAAAAGATGTTTACCAGTACTTTTTTCTTATTCATCAAAAATGCTTGTACTTAATTAAAAAAAAAAAAAAAAAAAAAAAAATTAAAATGTTATATCACGAATACCTAAAGTGCTTATTATATCTATCAAAATAATATTTAACTTTGATATTTTAGCTTTGTATAATCAGAAGTCTTCAATATTTTTTAAATACTTACATAAACTAGAAGTGTGCAAGGAATGAAATCGTAGTTCATGATATTTAATATATAGCCAACAGGAAACGACATACAATTACAAAAACAAGCAAAGAAAAAATTTAGTCAATGAACCACGAATTGGCGGAAATAACTCGAACTTTTATTTATTACCTATGACCCAGGTTTGGTTAAATACAAAAAATTATTTGACTAAACAAAAGACATTTTTTACTCTAGTGAATTTGAATATATATATATATATATATATTTATATGCATGTGTGTGTGTGTAAAGAAAATAAACTAACTCAAATATTTTAAGAAAAACATTGATTTAAATAATCATTGATATTTTTTAAAAAGATTGAGAAAAATATATTACAAAAATCTGTTTATAAAATTTTATTGAACATTTTGTGTTGACTAATTTATTATATATATATATATATATATACCTAAAACTTTGTAAGCTAAAAGCAATATATATGCGTATTAAATGTAATATAAGCAATATATATACCTCAAACTTCGTAAGTTTAGAACTCATAATTTAACAAAAAATATCTCCAAGAAATTCAGTGAAATATATCAACCAAATCAATGTAAAAACGCAGAAAAAGAAAGCAATTCTCAGGGAAATTCCTACGAAGAAAAATAATGATAACATGCAGTGAAAAAAGTCAGATTAATACATTTGTCGATAAATCTGGAACCAATCACTTGAAAAAGTGTAATAACTACCATTCAAGTTTCAATGAACAATTCTTCAGAAAATGTTAGAGCATTATTTTTAATAAGTAACAATATAAATCAGTATAAGAAGAATTTATTTTGTGAACATTAAATTGAACACTTCTTCCATTTTTATGTATTTGATATTGTTTAATAATAACTACTACAAGAAATAATTACAATAATATGAAAACACTTATATTTCTATAATTGGAGCATTACAATCATTTACAAAATTCTACAATATTTTATATTCCAAATGTGGTCATTTATATACTCCAAATAAGTTCTTGTAAGCATATAGGGAAACAGTTTCAATATATAATAAAACAGTAACATTAAACTTAATGTGTAATGGCTGTAACAAAATGCGAACTGTTTAAATATCTTGGTCGGTGGATTGGGTTTTAATGTCACACTAGTACTGCGTTATAGGTAATTGGCGACGTTCTGGGGTGTACCCCTGTGGATGATCCGAAGACATGCCATCACAATTTTAATCCTGCACGGAGGCGATTTAAGTATCTCGAGAAATATACTTTGAATCAAAAAGTAGAAAGAGTTATTCGATGATAGAAAATTTAATCCTTTCACGTCATTTATCGGAGTTGATGGGGTTAGGGGCGAGCAACTTCGAAGATAAAAGGGAGCCCATATTTGAATTTAAGATTTAGATACTCCATAAAAATCGCTCTAATTTGACTTACATGTTTAATTCTTTTTTTCACAGATGGCGATATAATCAATAAGAATGAGACAGAAAAATCAAAGTTTAAAAATACAAATACCTAAATTGGTTAAAAACCTACATCTTTGGGTAAAAAAAAAAAAAAAAAAAAAAAAAAAAAAAAAAAATTATCCTTCGTCGTTTTGGGAGTGGGAAAAGGAGAAATTAAAAGCTTTAATAAATGCTTTCTCTTTTAATTGCAGATTTTGATGTTTTAGGCATGGAACTTAAAAGTAAATGCTAAAATTGTGTATCTCGTTTGGTAGAAATCGTGCAATTATTTCAACAAATCATTGGATTAGAGGCAAAATGAAGAGGCCAGCTCGTTATATTGATTGGGTGCCACTGGGCTATTTTCTGCGAGGTAACATAAAGAACAATGTCTACTGAAAGAAATAAAAACAATAAATTATTTTTGTGAAATAATTATTTACGAAATTCTAGTTATTCATTTTAACAATGTTATAATTTAGCATAATGTAAAAACGAGTGAAGAGTGCAGTTTATTGTAAGAAATAGTTGACATAGACGTAATATCTACATCTGTAAAACAAAATGGGAGATTTTATATAAGATTTTATGTTGTCACTTTGACCCACCCCAGAAAAGAAGAAGAGAAAGTTCAAGTTTATTATCATTAAATAGCTTTTTTAAATTATTACATTTGCATTCCCCCCCCCCTTTTTTTTTTTTTTTTCCCAAACCAAAGAGCATTTTTTTCAATAAATATTTCTGATTTCTAACGCCGTATTCCTATTTTTGCTCGTGCGAATGATGCATGTAAGTCAAACAAGTGAGATTTTTTTTTTTATTATTTTCATGCAGAATTCGGACTTTTAATTAAAAATAGGAATTCGCATTGAGACTTTAAAGCTGTTACCCGCCTTGACCGTGGGAAGGACTGCTGGTTATCAAATTTTGCATAAACGGATAGCGTTTTTACCGATTTATTAAATATTTTAAATATACATATCTATGCTATCTTTTTATTTGAGGGGTATTGTTCTAAATATTTAACCGGTTCCATCTCGTGTTTACGGCATGTATATGTATTAATTATTCGATTTCAATATACACATTTTTTTTTCCTCTAAACTTGCGTTATTAATTTAAATTAGCTATTCATTTTACACTTTCTTAGTAAAATTTTGTGTTATTAAAAGACAAATAAATGACTTTTTGAAAATTAAATAACAGAATCGTCAAAAAATCCTTGCAATAAAATAAAATAAAAACAGTATTAAAATCGTTATAAAACAAAATTAAATTAAAGCGTGAATTTACATTATAACAATTCATCATTAGAATTTGTTTTCATGTACATGCAGTTTTATATGACCAAATAAGGTTATTTCTTGTATACTTATTTCTTGTTTATTTATAATAAAAGTAAAAAAAAAATTATAAAGCTTAGTTTGAAACGATTTTTTTAAAAATAATTATATTATTTTTATCCTTAATGATCATAATCCTTTAAGCAGATTAATGATATTTAATTATATGATATTTTACTTCTGAGAATTCATTGTTTTTTTTTCCATTTATTAGCTAATATTGAGAGGAAAGAAATGTTTTTTCTTAAATGATGATAGTATAATCCGATGATTATTACAGTTATTAATTTATTGAATGGAGTTCAATTAACTCTATTAATAATTTATATATTTAAAATTTTCAACAATATCTATTTTAATGTGATAAAGCATGATAGTTATTTTTTTTAATAAAACAAATTCATAAACTTTTAATATGTTTTAAATTTTTTGATTTAAGACATCCCTTTAAAATCATTTAATTTAACTAGCATTATATAGAATATTAGTTTTAAACCTTACTAAAGGTTAATACTTTACTTTATATTATTTAAATATCTATGTATGTGATATAAATATTACTTTAACTATTATATCACACTAACTTTACTGCTACTTAAAGGTTAAAGTTACTAATAAGCTAAAGTTAAAATTTAGAATAAGTTGTTAAAGTTACTTAAAAGTTAACTTTTATGTCTAACATTTTTAAAGTTGGAAAAAAAAAAATGAAAATGCTTTCTCGTACATTTATTATTTCATGCCTACTAAATTTTGTTTTTCAAAATATTATACTTTATTAAAACAATTCTGTTACATCTTATCTGTGCTCGTTTTGCTAGCATTTTTTCCCCCTTCTTTACAGTGATGCGTTTGTTGATCGAATTGGTGGATATTAAATATTGTGGATTTACTTAAAATTTAGCATAGTAATTACCCTGAAGAAAAATGTTACAGTCCTAGAAAAGACAAGTAATATATATATACCGGATAATCCAAAAGCCATAGAAAAAATAAAAAAATATGTTATTCAAGAAGTAAAGCTTCGTGGTTTCACTGACATGTACAGAAAGACATAGGATTTTTTGTAAATAACAAAATATTTATTGGTTATGAAATTAGTATAGTTTTTTTTCCATCAAGTTGTGCTTAAATTATAATATTATTTTTCTCCTGTGGCTTAGCACATTCAACAATGAAACAAGGATTTTAAATGTTCAATGTGAATGACCTTCATTCATGAGAGTGTTCGTTAGACGTCGCTCGTTGCTAAATTTTATTATAAAATTTAACCTTTAACGCTTTATCTCTTAACAACATCACTATTTTCTTTTTAGAACGATTAACAACAGAAATAAGAAATAAAGGTTTAATTTAATTATTCATTAACATCTGAAATCACGTGCAACATGCCATAGTCATATTTGCACTATTCCCAATATAGAGGCATTTCAGAAGGTGGATCGGTTTAAAAGGCGAGAGGATACTGTGAAGACAGCTTCATCTGTTGGTGAAAAATGTAACTAATATTTTTTCCCTAATTCTTATGTACTTACTGTCATTCACTACGGTATGTTTGTGAATGTCAACCAAATAAAAAATGCGCCTCTATTTTAAGGTAAATACAAGTTTTTTTATTTCTCTCTCCGTTGCTCAGATGGCTAGAGCGCCATGTTAATAATCCGGTTGTCCCGCGTTCGATACCCTGAAGGTCCGGAGTGTTAATTTTTGAAGACAATTAGTAGAAAAGATGTCAACTGATAAAAGAAAATTTATCGTTGACAACACAGTGTCCCAAGAATTTTTGAAGAGTTTTTTTAAGAAGCCCTTTCCTTACATCTATTTTTAGAAGCAAAAAAGAGTTTTTTGTGGACTACAAGCGCCCTCTATTGGGCGGAATATTCACTAAAATGTCAATGAAACAATTAACAATACAAAATAAAAATGATTAGGAAAAACACATAAACGATAACCAAATCAGTAAAATGTTAAGTTATAATATAAAAAAATAATAATAAACTAAAAGAATAATAAAAAGGTGCCTTAAACGAAAATTTAAATTGCAGATATTGGCCCTTAATCAGAAAATGAAATCACAAATCTTATAGGCAATCGCGTGGGGCTGCCATCTGTTGTGAATTTTAAGAAATGATTTCTCTTTTCTTAACACAGTTCAAATTTCCCCAATTTTGGTTAATAAACAAAAAAGTTACATTATTTTTTGCAAATTAAATTTTATTCTAACTTCGTAAAGATTTATATGACACGCTATAATAAGAATTTGGGTTTTAAAAGTTTTTTTAAATGGATTATTTTCTTATATACAAAGAATTCCATGCTTCCAAAAGTATTTCAGGGAAAACCGCATAGTACTACCGTCTATAATTTTTGAATAATAGGTATATTTTTTATTTTTTCTGAGAATTTTGGATCATCTGGTATATATATATATATATATATATAGTGGTTGTGACGAATTATTTATTTGTTTATTATTCGTTCCCATTCTTATTGTCATCGTAATATATATATATATATGTTACCGTTAAAGTTCGAAATCCGTTAATGTGCAGATTACCTAGTTAATCTGCAGATTAACTAAAATGAGCCGTTAAAGTGTAGAATCAAGAGTTTTCCGCATTTTAACTAGGTAATCTGCAGATTAGCGGCTTCTGTGTCGTTAAAGTTCAAATGTTTGTTTCGAGCCTTAGTTTTTTTACATTCACTATGACGTCAAACAGTCATGTGATACAGATACGCGAATGACCTTCAAACACAAACCAAAACTTTCATCCTTTCCGCTCCGCTTCCGCTATGATAATTGGTAAACGCAAAACTTGGAGCATCGAAGACATGGTTATTATAGGTTTCTTATCATGACCAACACAAAACTTAAAGTAACAAGTAAGTTATAATTGTTTTAATTTTGATTTTATTTCTTCTCTTTTTTAATTCTGTCAATATAAGTTTGATAAGGGTCTGCACTGCATTTTATTATTGAAATCTAATCTTAATCTAAACGCTCTATCTCCTGAAACTTCATTTTGAATTATGAATATTAAAATTTACAACACAGTAATTGTTTCCTCCCAAAATAAAACTATTAAAACACAACTTTTTAAAACTAATTTATTTAAAAATTGATTTAAATTACTATTACTTACTGAAAAAAGTTTTAATTTTTAACTCTGAAAATATGGCATTCAATATTATGGCTTTCTTTAATAAATACTTAATATGAAATTTTTATGCATTTTTTAGCATTTCATTACATTTTGTTGTTGTTTCTTTCAATTCCAAGTTTCCTTTATATATTTTATATATCACGATTACATTTTAATTTTTATTTTTTCGCTTTTTCAGACAATTTCGTTGTAGTTTATCACAGAAAATGTGTTAATAATTTTTCTTTTTTTTTGTAAAATTAATATATTTGCTAAACTTGTACTTGTTGTTGTAATATGTATGCTGCAAAATATAGTTTAATAAAGCATTGGAAAACAGTCATTTTAATTTTCCTGCGGTCTAAAAATTATTAAAGCAGTTTTAATTATTGGGAAGTACTTCTTAAATAATGCTTCTGAATTGTCTAATTTAATATTTCTTTATCGAATTAAAAATTGGTGCATAACTTAAAAAAAAAAAAAATAGTAATAGCAATGTAAGTTGTTAATAAAACTTTTTTTTTTTTTTTTTTTTTTTTTTTTTTTTTAATTTAAATGGTTAAATATTTTTATTTTGAAAAGAAATCATTATTGTATTACAATTCTAACAGTAATTTATAAAATAGAATTTATTGAAAGCTATTAAAGTTATTATATTTCATATTAAAAATGCATAACATCTTCAAACTTATATTGACAGAATAAAAAAGATGAAATAAGTAAAAAAATTAAAACAAATATAACTTTAAAAGACATAAAAATTAAAACACATACAGATTAAAATAAGTAAAGAAAGAAAGAAAAGGAAAGAAAACTATTTTTTTTCCCCGAATGAAAAAAACAAATATACAACACAGCGTGCTGTAAAATTACAACACCAGAGATCTTATTTTCACTTTAACGAGTGCCTAGTAGGTAATGTGCAGATTATCTAGGTAATTCGTAGATTACCTAGGTAATTTGAGAAATGGAACAATTTTCCTCACTTTAACGGATCGCCCTAGTTAATGTGCAGATTACCTAGCTAATCTGCAGATTAACTGATTTCTGCACTTTAGCGGTAACATATATATATATAGTGGGGAACGTACAGTCGGTAACAAAAGTGTCCGAACACTAGCTAAAATTCCTATGTAAAAAAAGTGCACTTCATACGGTTTTGTTAAATAAATCCTTGTCGAATCCTCTTCTTAGTCAGTCTAAGAACATGATTCGATAAGGATTTATTTAACAGAACCGTATGAAGTGTACTTTTTTTACATAGGAATTTTAGCTAGTGTTCGGACACTTTTGTTACCGACTGTATGTGGGCGTTAAAAATTAACTAATGCTTGATTACGATTAACTATAAATTTAATAAAGAAAGCTATGATACACTATTTACAATATTATAGTATGAATTAAAATTAAACAGCCGACCAAAACAGTCGCTTGTAAACATCAAATCAACAGCTTATACTTATACGTCAGTTCACTCTACATAACTAGATGATATAATGTTCCGTACAACTTTCGTCAAAATAAAAGAATAAAGTTTAATTGCCATTTTCGGCCGTCGAAAGATCTGCATCCAAATTACCGTCTACCAACGTTGAAATCAGAACAGTTCTCTCCGTCAAAATGCTAACAGCCGTCTCCGACAAACGCTAACAGCCGTCTCCCATCTCAGCGCGCTTGCTTCAAGACTCCACATAGAAGTATGCGCACGCAGGGGATGCCGACGTCACAGTTACGTGTTAGTTGCATCCTCTCATCAAGGATACTCGTTCGTGGCTGCAGCAAAGGAACTGAGCTAGTTTCGGAATCAAATGTTAGGAAAAGCAAGGTGTCTCCTCCACACATATATATAATATATATACACTCTGTCACAAAAAAATATATGCATCCAGAAGGAAATGAGCGACAGTCACGAAACTCAACATGTGTGTAGTGTATGAAAAGATAAGCAAATGATTAAAAATTCAGAACAAAAGATCATTTTATTAAGAAGTTATGCCATGAAAAATATTACAAATCAGAAAGTAGTAAAGCCACATCTGGCAGCTATACAAGACGAAAAACGGCGTGGCATCGAATCAGTTAGATCATCTGCGGAAGATAATGCCAATATCTTTGCAACTGGGTAGTTAATTCACCAGTATTCCGGCACGGCTGCAGTTGCCTTCCTAGCACGTCCCAGACATGCTCTTTTGGCGAGAGGTCTGGTGACCTGGGAGGCCATGGGAATACGTCATATCCTTGAAAACATTGTTGGGAGAGTCGAGCAGTATGTGGACGAGCGTTGTCTTGCTGATGAATAACATCTGGCCGGCTTGATAGTATAGGCAGCACAACCGTCGATAAAGTGCTGTCCATGTAACTGCAAGCCGTCATAATGCTTTGAAGGATGTCTAGAGGCGATCATGTGTCCCAACAAATCGCTTCCCACACTGTCACACATTGCGTAATAACTGTATGCCACTCGACAACAAATGCCGGATCAGACCGCTGGTCTGGCCGCCTCCACATGCGTGTGCGGTTGTCATCAGTACATAGACTGACTCGGGATTTATCACTGAAGATCACACGCCTCCAGTTTGTTACACTCCAGCTTGCCCTGGGTCGGCAAATATCCATTCGGCACTGACAATGGTGTGGGGTCAGTGGTGGCGCTTTAATGGGCGTCGACTCCTTATACCAGCGTCGGCCAGTCGTCTCCGAATAGTTTCTCTTGATACTACTGGATGCCTAGAAGGTAGTAAATGGCGTTGAATCGATGCTAATGATGCTGTTGGTGTGACGTGGCTGCTCTTAAGATTGTGTGATACTCGCGTTCATTTGTGCTCCTGAGACGTCCTGACCCTCCGCGACGGTTGACTTTCCCTACCGTGATCCATTGTTGCCAATACTGAGCGACTACCATATCACTCGACCGAAGTGGCGTCTGACCCGCCTGTACGACCAATCTATTTCTATGTGGCCTACTATACGGCCCCTCTCACTGTCCGACATTTGTCTGTATTGCCGCGGTTACGTCTCAGAGGCATCTCAAGTCACAATGCCGTCCATCAAAGTCGGCAGATTTGTTTGAATAGCTCTACGGCGCAAAAAATCATGTTATTAAACTCTCCTAGCTGTGCAGTTCAGATGCGCATAGGGCGCTTAGCCTTGTCTCATTGGCGTTGAAATTTTAATCACTTGCATATCTCTTCCCAGACTGCATTTGTATCGAGTTTCGTGATTGCGGTTCGATTCCTTCTGGGCGCTATATTTTTTGTGACAGAGTGTATATATGTATATAAGTTGTTTTTATTTTATTTAAAATCTTTACTTACTTTTTTAATAAAATATTTCAAAAAAAAAAAAAAAAATACAAATATTAATTATCATGTCTACAACATACTTAAAAATTAAAAAGTTGAATATTTAAAAAATTTTAACTGATGCCGGTATTTGATGATAATCATTGTTATAAGATCGCTATTTTGCTATTTTGGCTATTGAAAATAATATAACTCTTACCTTAAAAAAAAAAAAAAAAAAAAAAAGAAAAAAAAATTCTACCTGAAATAATGCCTAATTGTTTTAGCATATATAATCCATAAAGTGTGTTGCAGTGTAGCAATTGCGCAACATTTAAGATCTGTTTTATATATCTGTTTTATATTCGACATCTGTTTCATATAAAAGTATAGTGTAACCACATTTCCTACGCCTAGTACTGAGTATGAGACCAAAATCTTGGTGGTTTGTAAAGTTGACTGACAGGTTGGGATTTCGTAAACACCCAGTCATTCAGTGTACCCTTATCGCTTATTTCCTCTCAACGAAAAGGTTCTCTCCCTTATTTTAACAGAGGACTTGTTGAGTCCGCATTTGCGCAGAGGCTTCCATAGTCGCAAGAAATGTAGTTCAAGATTATAAAGTGTAGTATCTGAAAATGTTTATTGTGAGCATGATTTAATAATAGTACGTATGAGATGAAAATTAATCTTGCTTTGCTTCGTTTTTCGTGTTTTGATGTATAAGATATATCTCTGATTTTAATAGCTTTTTTTTTTTTTACTCCCCAGAAAATATATTTTTGTAAAAAAAAAAAAAAAAAAACTAATTAAACAGATATTGTTGTTATTTTATACAATTAATATTTGAGCTAAAACAGAATTTAAAACAGATTTATATATAAAAATAGATTAACATTTCTATTATTCATCAATACTAAATTTAATGTGTCTTTTATGCTGCAAAATGCGTTAATATATTGTCTAAGAAATGTTTTATGATAACTGCAGAAGAATGTGTTTCTTTTTTGCTGTAAAGATGATTAAGTATTTTGTCTTGGTTTAACAAGAAGAATCTAACTATTTGTAGTTTGACATACTTGACGTTTCCTCCAATGTACAAAACACCAATCTGCGATATAATTATTTTGAATATCTGGAAATTATTTCGAACTACTTGAATTTTTTTTTTTTTTTTACTTAACAAAGTACGTTTTCAATTTATTTTTTTAACGCGTCACACTAAAAGTAAGGCCGATAATTCTTGTTTATAGACAATCTTTATAATTTTATTGGATTTATTTAGATTTCATTCATATATGTATGCTAGCTTGCTATATATAAAGGATACGTTTAATCAATGACATTATTTGTGAGATATTTCGACATAAAATTAAGGTAAGTAATATATATATATTTATATCAGACTATAATTAATCAGCGCATTATATTTTAATATTGATTACTCTTTCGCCGATATATGACTTCTGATACTAACACACGACCCTTTTATTAGCATACAAATTATAATGCAAGGAAAATCAATCCACAGTAATACATTCAATATATGAAAAAGCCATTTATAAAAACTTTGGGCATTAAATTGAGGAAAGGAAAAGAAAAAAAAAATGCTAAATGTATCGGACTAAAGTCAATCAATGTGTTATTATTTTTTTTTTTTGTAATTTTATTACTTTATCGACTATATGGTTTTTGATACTAATGCATTAACTGTTTAGTAAAAAAAGTATTTAAGAGCATTCTAAAATTCAAATCGTACCACCTTTATGATTAGGAAAGAATGTACAATGCAAATGTAAAACACATCAAATTAACGTTTTCCTTACATGATTTGCTGGAAAAAAAATGGTTGGCGCAGTATCTTCTAATTTGGCCTTGCGCCATTAAAAACTATTAACCAACCAATCAACCTACCTTTCATTGAATGCTGCAAAAATTTCTTTTTTTTTTTTTTTTTTTTGTTCTAATTTAATTTTGCAATAAGCCATGAATTATTTTAACTACACATTATATTTGTTGTTCATTTAATGACAAGTTCTCTATAATTTTTTTTTTTCATTTATAAGCACAAGAAAACGGTCTGCAGAATAAGTAAAAAGCAAAAATACAAAAATAATAGGAATTATGTTAATATTTTGTTTGGATAGAATGAAATGGTTTACAAACAATTCGAAATGATTCAAAATTGCATTGCGAAATAACGTATGATGACACGTTCTAGGAAAAATAAAACGTTCTCACAAACATTAACTTGCATTAGAAGTGCAAATGGAAAACAATTCTCTTCTTTCGCATTCCATTATCTGAAAAGAATTTGCATACTGTAGGAGTTTGACATCATATTTTTATAAAAATGTGCGAAAAATATTTGCTAGATGCACTAAATTAGAAGAATAGTTTTTCTTAAATTAAAATTCTTTTGACAAGGAATATGTTATAGCGTTCAAAATTTGTATATTCATATATCTTTTGTTTATGGATTTCTTAAAAATCGATTTTTATTTTCTATAAATAAACTACTGGCGTCTTTAATTTTCCAAATCTTGATATACAATAGGTTTATGAGTTTTTTGACATTCTGAACATTATTTTATTTGTCTAGTTTTTTTTTTTTTTTTAATGTGTCTTCTTTTCTTAAATAGAAAGTTTTTGATAAAACAAATTGCAATTCCGTACACAGAAAAATCCTGTTTTACATTTCTAAAATTAAAATTTTTGGATATAAACAACAAAATCCAGTTTCTGAAAAAAAAAGAAGTCTGCCTTTTTTCTTTTTTTTTTAATTAAAATTTATTGCTCTGGATAGCTCGATGGAGTTCCGACTTGAAAAACTATATTTTGAAATCTTCTTTGTTGACGTAATTTTTGTTTCCTTTGATTATAAGATACTATTTTTTTGGGGGGTGGGGGTCGGGGGGGTTTGGGGGCATTTTGTTTTGAATGGTTTTTGATTTTTGTTTTAATCTAAACCAGGATTGATTAATTTTTTTACGTCTATTTATGCGCACTAGTATCACTCACTGGTTGAAACTCGACCAGTTTTTTAAGTAAGCATTTAAATAATAAATATAGAAATTCAAAATTTCCGTATAAATAATGTTCTTTGACTCTAACTAAAATTAAATAAATAAGTAAAATATACAGCGACTTTGTTGCATATATATAACATAGAAACTAAAATACTGTTGTATATCTATAACAAAGACGACGCAGTATGAAAAAATGAAAATTAATGGCAGCATGACAGCATCACTTTTGTCTGCTATACACCCTCATTGAATCAGCATAGTTTTACATATTATGCATATCACATTCCATTTATGGCTCATTTATAGAATCTGAGATATTGCTTTCTCATAAATGGAATTAAATTGCAGCACAGCAGCGCAACGTGTCGGCCAATGTACACCGAAAATAAATAAACATAGTTTTGTGCAATATACATCTGATATACTTAGTCTGGTGTGTTTATGCACAACAGAAGTTGACATGTAGCTTTCACTTAAATGACGTGATTCCCAACATCAGTATCCATCACCTGTTGGGTAATATATTCCAGAAGCTAATCAGCACTAATTTAAATCAAGGTTCAATAAATTATAAACCCTGCGTAAATTCCTTCCATTGGTTCCTGAGATACTATTTTCTAACACATCACACATATACACAGAAATATAATCATTATCTAAAAATAGGCGATCCTGATTAAATCATTTCAAAAAACATAAATTCATGAAAAACCGGAAGTCAAACATTTTCAGAAATCCAATACTTTTTCTACATTATTTTATAAAACAGAACCACCTACAGGTTAAAATGAACAAAAATTAATCAATATATTTTCTCAGAATTAGCATTTACATATGCCGTTCTGTGCAATTTTCACCAAAATTTGATGAGATATAGTCATCTGAGAAAATACAGAAAATAATACCAGAATCATTTTTCGGCTTATATAAACCAAAATTCAATAAGAATAATTTTTCATAATATATTTACACACACGATTTGGTGTCCATCTGTCGTCCGATATGCATTCAAAGTGAACCAGCATAATTTTATCTAATATTTATATCACATCTCAAATTTTCTACGTTTATACACTGTAGAAGCTTAGATATAGTCTCTTAAATTGCAAGATAGAGGCACTTCCTGTTGACCGAAATGCATTTAAATTGAATCAGTGGAGTATATATACATATATCTTATACTAAGTTTGGTAGACTGTGAATGCTGATCCTTCTATGAAACGAGAAGAAATCGCAGCGTGCCAACTCCTCCTGTTTGAATGATGTAAGCTCAAAAGTTAATCATTGCCAATTCATGCCAAGATCCAACGAAATATATAATTCAGTTAAATTAAGTTCATTGATTCATGAAATACAGGTCTCGCGAAGTTTTGCTAACTCAAAAAGACAGACATTGTAAAGACAGACAAAATAACGGTTGTTTTACAGCAGAAACAATTGTAAAAGAACAGATGTTTCCGCTGTTAATTGCCTTATTTAATAATAGCATGTGCTTGCAAAATGGGTGCTTGGACATTCTTCTATAAAAACTACCATTATACTTTAAAGTGTATACATATATACCGAAAAGCTGGCTTTATTTTTTTATTATTTTTTTTCCAATGGCTAGGCAAAAGTTACAGAGGACTATAAAGATACAAATCAAATTATAGACAATATAACATAGAAGACCGAAGTCATTGCCTAAGGAGCGATCTTGCCTCCCAATATCTCGACTCTTCTGTAGAACATCGAAGAGCCCCACAACGGGACAGATGGCCCGGTCCATTACTTCTCCAGAATCACAAAGTGGGCAAGTAGGGTCGTTTAAGATACCTATGCGCTTCAAATGAGCGGCAAGGCAGTCATGTCCTGTAGATAGGCGGAAAGTCGCAACTGCCTTACGTCTTGGCTTATCAGGAATTAGAGTAGGACTTAAATTCTTCCATTTCTTTAGAGCTGTGCGATTCTCAAGATCTCGTAAACATTAGATGCAGATAAATTCTTTAAAAACAGTTTAATCCTCCTGTAAGAAATGGCTGTATTGGGATGTTGTAGTAAGGTGGAACCTCTTTTTGCAAGAAAGTCCGCTTGTTCATTTCCGCAAAGGCCACAATGGCCGGGCACCCACGGGAGAACAATTTGTTTCCCCTTTAAAGTGAGAGTTCTTAATGATTCTTGACGTTGGATACTTCCGGTGTAATGGGTGATCAACAGCGCTTATTGACTGGATGGCTGCCTGAGAGTCAGAAAGAATGACCGCCCTTTCAAACTTGCAATGGACAGCTAATAGTTGCTTTAAGGCTAAACGTATCGTCACAACTTCACCATCAAAGGAGGTACCAATATAGCCCGCAGGGGCATAGAAAGAAAAAAGATCTGAGAACACGCCAGCCCCTACATTGAGATGACAATCAAACTGGGAACCATCTGTAAAAATGTGCAGCCACTGAGATGGTGGATATCTAGCCGCAATGGTCTCTAAGGCAAGAAAGGGTTGTGGAATGGTCTCTAAGGCGGGTGTGAAGTAGATCTACCTCCCCGTGGTGCACCCTGGTAACGCTTTGCGGCAAAGAGATCTACATTTTTGGCTTACAACCTCCCTACCTTTAGTCATGAAACTCGAGGTCCTACAGTGGAAAGCTGGCTTATTAAGCCACCTTTTTATGATTTGTAAGAATGCTGTATCGCAGTCTCTACAATATATTAGAACATATAAAAAAAAAAAAAAAAAAAAAAAAAAAAACCCTCAAACGACTTCAAAAACAATTTTAAATATTTTTCAAACTGCTAAAAATAAAATTAAAATTTACATTAAAATAAAACTGTAAATTTCCTTAAAAGTATAAAATAACATTTTTGGCCAGACAATCTAAATACTACAATTAATCATAACTTTTGAAGTCGACGCAAAATTACATAATAATTGTTTGAGACCAATATTTGCAAACGCTGTTGCCTTAGATGGTCTCATCTTCATACTTTTCTTTATTACTTTATGAATGTATGCAGTTCACCCATCAGTGATATTCACAAAAAGCATAATGAACAGCTTTTTCACAAATTGGGATTTATGTTTCTACGAAGTTATTAGAGATATCGTTGTGAATTTTAGCTGCTAGAAAACTGTTTCATTTCAAACTAAGTGTTTTTAAACTGTGTTTTGCAGATGACAAAAAGAGATGCATATTTTAAGTTTAATTTAATTAGTGAATTGATTTTTATTTTATTCTGCGCCAACTTCAGAGGTTATAAACAGAAGTGTTTATGTTATCTGGGGAAGAAATTTATTTTATATTTTAAGCTCAATTTACAAATTTATTTTGCGTCAAATTTCAATTTTTTTAGAAGTTTAAATAATAATTATAATTGCTTTTTGGAATCTATTCTATTTAAATAAAAAAAGTTCTCCTTTTTCAATGAAAATGTATTCATATTGCAGAGTATGGGAAGATGTTTAAAGGTGACTTTTCACATATCGCAACTCGCAAAAAAGTGACCCACTTAAAAAAAATGGCAGTTTTATATTTGTGTTTCTGAAAAATGCATATAACGGATACCTATGTATCCAAACAACTTTACATCTTTATCTAAAATTTATCTTTCTGAGAAACAGTTGTGTGAGTTTTATTGTAATGCTAATCAATGCGTCATTGTTATCTTTAAGTTGATTTTATCTCAAAAACTGCATATTTGAATCGAGTCATTTTTTCTTGATGTGGTGCGATGTGAGGAAGAAAAAAACGGTCTACGCAATTTACATACATTAAATTAAAAAAGCCTAAGAAATGTTAAGAATGGATGTGCTGCATTCGCAGTAAAGAATCTTCCGAAGCACGTAATATAAGAATATGCAACATCAATAAATGTATGAAACTAGCAGACTTGGCCACGCATTGCTGTGGCTATGTTATAAAACGTTGTACCCGATGTAAAAACCCACGGGTTTGAGATCTGAACCTTAAGTCAAAATTTGGAAGCGATTGATAAATTTTTCGCAGAGTTGATATTAAGCACAAATTCATTTTACTGTAGGATCGTATAAATTTTAATGGAGAAATGAAATATATTATTTCTAATGCTAAGATGGCAACAGCTGTAGTTATAAAATAGAAAACAATATGGCTAAGGCAGGAAAAAAGGTAAATTTGTTAGATATTTTAAAACATTTAAACAGGATATATTATGAAATATTGGGCATTTAAGGTAAATACAGATATTATTTTAAATATAAAAAGATTTTGGAAAAGATTAATATGTTTTAACGAAGTGATGAGAAGTTTTTGAGTATGTTAAAATTTAATAGTAAATTGAAGTTAATCAAGAGGGGGAAACATTGAAGATTAAGCTAAGAATAATTATAAGGAAAAAAAAAAAGTTTTTATATACCATGTTTTAAGATTTTCTGTTGAAATGATGACGTCACTGACCGTCTGTGAAGCCAAGAAAGATTTCCTATGTTAATCGCCAACTTTATTTTTTGTAAAAAATTATTAAAAATCGAGGAAAATCATTTCCAGATTTTAATCCCCATATTTGGGTATAGATACAGTCGGCCCCGCTTAAACGAATATCTACCGTTCCAACTATATTAGTTCGATTAAGCGGGGCATTCGATTAAACAGGGAAGATTAGAAACGCAATTATATGCATAACTATAATGATTTTATGCTTACATGAAACGATAAATGATCTTTCTTGTTTAAATTATTTAACTAAACTTTTGCTAAGTTAAAATATTATAGTAATTTATAAATACAATTAATGCTGGAATAACTACAAAATAAAGTGTACTTACAGTTTTACTTTTAACCCCCCCCCCCCCCAAAAAAAAAAAAAAAAAAAAAAAAAAAACAGTTATGATTGATTACTTTGACATAGATTTAACTAAACATTTTTCGATTTCTTTTTCTAAAGAACATAAATAGATTATAATCGCTTCTATGAGACTCAAAATGACGATGAATAATATTAAAGGATTTTGCAATTTCATTTCTCGTTCGCTTGCTCTCCTTTATCACTTTCATTTAAAGATATTATTGGAAGATTAAACTCCTTTTTATCTTTCTCTTTATTCACATCTATGAGTTCATAAAGTTCTTTTTCAATCATCTGAAAACTTTCATAATTTGTGATTTCTTACTCCTGGAGATAATTTGTATTTCAATTTCTAATTTTCTCATCAGTTGCTGATTTTATAAATTTGTCTTTCGCAAAATAAATTTCATCCCCGTCGGCAGGAATATCGTCTCATGTTTAAAGAGCATGCCTTAGTTATGTATGGTTTTTAAAAGAATGGAATATTTTTTTGAGAATGAGAGGAAAAATTTGCCAAGAAATAGAGGAATTTAATTTAAGAAACTCTAAGTGTTTATGCGATTAAGCGGGGTGGCGTTTTAAAAAATATTTCTTTAAACGAGGAAATTTAACATTACTTCTATAGGAAAAAAAATTGGTTCTATAACTTTATAGTCTTATAAGCGGGGTATTCGATTATCCGTTACCCGATTAAGTGGGGACGACTGTATATATTAGTTATCGTGTGCAAGCGTTAGATCAAATTGTTTTTGCTGTAAAAATTGATAAAACATGAATTTTAAATTTCAAAACTCTAGAAAAAAAAATGGCAAACTTCCATATTCAATTGAAAACATAAATATTTCCTTTCAAAGGATGATATTTACACAATAAATATCCAACTAATATACTAAAGGAAAGTGATAAATATTCTATCATAATTTGAAGTCACATTTGTTTTCAAATATCTAAATAAAGTATCTGATATAACATACTAATATGTTGCAGCGGAACAGATTTCATATCTGGCAGCCTGGTGAAAAAAAAAAGTATCGCCAAACTATCCGGCGAACACATTTAATTCCTTTCAAAAATCATGGTTATTTTAACAACTTATATTAAGAGAGTAATGAATAATATGAAACAATATTTCATACAATGCATATTTCGAAAATATACATCTGGCATATATATTTTGGTGTTACGTTTTTGATCGCCAAAAAAAAAAAAAAGCCAATGACGACAGAGTTTTGAAATTTAAATTAAAATTTTGTGAATTTGACAGCAAAATAACTCAATCTAACGCATGCATACGATAACTAATATATATCTATATCCAAATATGGGGATTAAAATCGGAAAATAATTTTCCTCGGTTTTTAATAACTTTTTACAAAAAATCCAATGGGCGATTAACATAGGAAATCTTTTTCTTAGCTCCACAGACGTTCAGTGACATCACACTTCGCTTGTGTATAGAACAACATTAGTACTTCATCAATGCGTATAAAATTTTTAAAGTGATTATGACGTCAAATTTTTGTGAGATGAATAATTTAACTTTTTATAATTTATTAACGTTCACGTTTGATTAAATGTATTTATTCTTATGTCGAAAAAAAAAAATGAACTCGTATTTTTTATTTATTTTTTTTTGGCAACAATTAAACTTATGTAACTCACAGATTATTTAACAAAGAGCTATAATTAACAAATAATTTGCATTAAAAAAATATTGTGACTATAAATTGAGATAAAAACTAACCTATCTCTCAAGTTGGACGAAACTGCACACAGTGTGCTAAGTTTCATTAAAATCGGTTCATTAATTTAGCAGTTCATCGTGGAGAAACATCGTGACACGAAATTTTTATATAATAAAAATCTAAACTTCATAAAAGATTCAGCTTCAGACATATGAATGATATAACGATGAATATACCTTATTTACATCTTAATGATATTATAATTGAACCATCTTCAAACCAAGACCTTCCAAAAAAAGTATAAAAATCTGAAATCCCGTTAAGAAGAATCACATGAACAAATACCGTCTCCCCTCCCCCCAAAACCAAAAACAAACAGACAGACATTTTTTGCTCAGTTATTAATGTTTTTCTAATGGGATATTTCTTAGACGAAACCTTTCCAGCAACAAAACAGTATCAAACTTAGGTCATCTGTTATGGAGTTATAGAAAAACAAACCAAAGACAAAAAAAAAAAAAAAAAAAAAAAAAAAAGGAAAAAAAGACCATTAAAACAGCAGGGATGGAACACGGGCGCAGAATTTATACCGGAATCCGTTTAAGAAATTTCTCTACTTATAATATCGTTGATTTAAGAAGTAGAAAATTTTCTTACATCGATAGTGGTATGAATTCTGCGCCCGTGTTCCATCCCTGAAACAGACAGACAAATTTCTTTTGTTTATATCATACTGATGTTATAAAAAATAATCCCCACGACAAGCTTTTCGCAACATTAAAGTATCAAGCTATAGAAAAAATAGATTGCACTGTAATATTTTATTCAAATTTTGGAGAAAAAATGAAAAAAAAAAAGTTATTGTTTGTAAAGATACTTGCCTAATTTCGTTGTATTAAAAAGAAAACCTGTACCAACCTAGAACAGAAAACGTAGTTGACTGTATTACTATTACTATTGCTATTACTATTATTATTTGAGGAACGATTTTTAGACGGATTTACATTGTAAATGTAACAGATTATTAAAAGTTGATTTTTTAAAGTAACTATATAAAACGGAATGTAAAAAAAAAAAAAAAAAAAAAGAAAAGGAAAAGGTTATTTTTGTAATCTGATTCTTTTGTATACTCTGGTCCTAAAACTCCTTCATTCATGAGTAATCTTGTTAATAACAATTGAAAACAAAAAGGGATTAAATAAAAGTTTCAATGTAACAATTTGAATTTGTGAATTTCTTTTGAAATGCAATATTGTACTTCTTTCTCAAAATCAGACAAATGAAGAAGATTATGCAGGAGAAAAAAATAAAATTCTCGAGCTAATCACAGAGCACAAAGAACACTGATATCATGTTTAACTAACTCGTTGTCTCGTAATGAAATGCATATATTTTGGAACTCTAACTACAATTTTGTTCAGTGTGTGACTAAAGTGTTTCAAGAAAGAATTTAAAGAATCCGACTTTTATTCAACAAAAATTCAGGCTCCTTACAATGGTACAAATGTATCAAGAGTTTGAAACAATTTAGCATGAAGTATTTTATAGCATAAAGTTTATAGCATAAAGTTTTGTTTTATGTTCCAGCTTAGAATTAAAGTAATAGGTATAGATTTCGATTAAGTAGCTGGTTCATTTCAACTAAACTAAATGTACGAAAATTGTCTTATGCTATGTAACATTCTTTTAAAATCCTATTAGGATAATAAATTCTTCTGATAAACTTCTTTATGCAAAACAAATGAACCTTAATATTCTTTCATATTTTACTAAAAATGCATCACTCAAGTAAATACATGAAATTTAATAAGCATTCTAATGCAAAACTCTAGAAATACATTAAATATAAATAAAATTTAATAAAGAACTTTATTTGAAAATTTAAAGAAAAGTTTAGAGCAAGTTTTTTTTTTTTTTTTTTTTTTTTTTTCAAATGAAATATTCGCATTCATAGAATTTTCAAGAGTTCATTATAATAAAAATGTCTTATCATTTATATCGATCACATTTAGATTGAAGCTACTTTAATTTAATTTTAAGATTAAGAAGTCATCTAAGATACAGAATATCTTTCACATTGTCTTATATATTTAAACTTTCTGTTTTAATTAGTTATTCTTTCCAATAAAAAATGTGCTAATATTGCGATTGTATAAAGCATTTACATTTCGGACAATTTTATTGGGGCATTGAATTCCGGAGCAAGAAAAATTATAATATTACAAACTATTGAAACATCAAATTTATTTTATTTTACAAAATTTTAAACCATGTTAATGGTTTATCAATTCATTTGTATAAAGGGGTTTTGAAGTGTGAGATAAAACCTATTGTTTACGCTTGGTAACTAGTCCTCCATGAAATTTTTTCCGTGCGTGATCCTCATATATTTACGTGAGTTTTGGAGAAAAGCAGAAAAAACTCCAAATTCCCGATATCCCTGACATGAGTTTGGTCCAACACATGAATTTGGTCCATTTACCAGTTTAGAGAGTATAGGCTCTCTCATACTGGTGGGACTGCTTTTATAATTATCGGACACCTATGTTGTCTTTACGCATATGGGTGCTAATTCTGGTAATTTTTAATACACTCTAAAAAAAATCAGAAACATTACTCTTATACGTTGGATACATTCCTGGTTTTAATAAGTTTGGTGTAGATTCCTGAGAATAACAGGTTTTCGTCCATGAAACGTTCCTGATTTCAGGAATGTAGTATTATTTTGAATGTGTGTATATTTGATGGTTACTGATATTTTCAAGGAACATTACTGGTAAGTACTGGGAAGATTAGCTGCCAAAATTTTTCTAATAAAGTGCCGGAATTTTTTTTAGAGTGTATATCATCATAAAAACAAACCAAGACAAGTTCGACGGAGAAAAAGTATAATACTTTCATTATTTTTTGAATTATAAATAAAAATAATGATACCAATTGCAGGAAAATACTACTTTCTTTTTGACAAAATGTCTGAATGTTAATTTTAAACATTTCTTATATATACACACAACACACACATGCACATATATACTTAACATATTTTATTGCTCCTCAGTCTTTGTCGTTTGTGCATACATCTTACTAGCGTGTGCATCCCTCTTCAAAGCAAGTAACATCATCAAAAATCACATAATGGGCGTTTTTCAGTTTCTAAATGACACGGGGTCTCTTTCTTCCTCGTGAAAGGGGTGGCAAAATGTTTTTACAGTACCATCCAGTTGCGCCAAGGGAAATGAATAAGTATTGCTAGGCAATTGGATGCGAAGAAAAATTTGTCAAAAAAGCACTCATCATTTCGTAAGTACATACTTTTAAATTCTACTGAAATATTAATATAATATTAAATAAAATATTTAAGGCACAAAATAAAAATCACTTTCTTTGCATATGTGAATAAACAAGACAAAAAAAAAAAAAAAAAAAGAAGAAGGCATATTTATATATAAAATATATTATAAATTACAACAACTATTAATAAATTATACTTAAGTTTTCGAACTATTCAGTGCTTTTTGTATTTTTCTAATATATTACAATTTAATAAGAGAAAAAGAGGGAAGGCGTATGTTTTTCTGTAGCGATAATAAGGCAAGTGTGAAACACAAAAAGTTGGAAAGGAGCGAAGTGTGGTAAACCGAACGGATCTGACCGTTTCATTCGTCACATGACCGACGAAAATCACCATCAATGTTGGTTATTCGTTTGGATAAGAACTTCAGTATTGACTGCGTACACTAGTAAGAAATATGCTCTAAGTTTTTGTCTCATTTGTTTATAAAAATGCTGTATAATTATATTAGGCATTAAGTCCATCATATAGTACACATATATATATATATATATATATATATATATATATATTTAATTAGGTAAACGCGGAAAAATCATAAAATAAATTTAATTTAAATAATTTTTCTGAGCATGTTTATTTTACCTTTTAACACAATGTTCTCTCACTATTTTTTTTTTATCTCCTTCTCTAATATTTTGTACTAAATTTGTTGTTCTCCTATTTTTAACGTCACTATGCATTGGGTTGTTCGGAAAATAATTTCGTTTTTTCCTTTGAAAAGACAATTTTCTTATATTGTATAAATATTTTATTAAATTATATATTCTCCACTTTGATCGGTTTCTTAGCGATATCAAGAGTTGTTATTTGGCAATTTTCATAAACCAATTCTTTATTTTGTCTTCATTAACATAAACTGGTTTTCCAGAACGTAATGCATCTTGAATGTAGAATTGCCTGGATTGAATAAAGAAATATTCGTCTTATTTTTCCTCAAAACGTGCATGAAATTACAACAAAACATTTATTAAACAGTGAAAATCTATATTAATAAAATCAGAGTTTTGTCTGTAAATTTGTCAGAATCGAAAAATTTTGCGATATCTTCACGTTTCACACACCATGAAAGCCGAAAATGACTTCAGAAAATTTTGCCTGTGTGTGTGTGTGTCATCGTGTCTGTATGTCGCTTTTTTTGTCTGGGCATCACTTGAGAACGGCTGGACGGAATTCAACGGCGCTTGGCAGAAACTTAGAACTTTACCTAACTTAAAATTATACCTATCAAATTTTCAGGAATTCCCCCCGTCCCCCCCCCCCCCCCTGGGGAGCAAAATACTAAAACACGTTTGTCCGGGTATCACTTGAGAACGGCTGGACTGAATTCAACAGCGCTTGGCAGAAACTTACATCTTTACCCAACTTAAAATTATATCTATCAACTTTTTCGAAATTCCCCCCTCCGTTCCCCCCTGCGGGCGAAAAACTCAAAATCACGTTTGTAAGCATAACTCGGCTCCTAATTACTTCACAATAAAGGAATTTCACATGGAGAGACTAGACATGAGTAAAAATAAAACATTATCTGCGATTTAGGAATTTTCAATTTTTAAAAGAAGGAAGGAAGAAAATCGATTTTTGGGGGAAATTTTGAAAGTTCCTGATTTGAGTCGAACTCTACCAAAAATGGAATAAAGATGTTGAAAAAAGGCTATGCGACTTTCTTAGAATATTTCCTAAAACACATTTTTGATTTTTTGTGATCTGCCATTCTTTTTTTTCTTTGGGAGGAAAGGGGGGGGGGGTGTTACAAAGGGCAAATTCGAGACACCCTTTTTAGCGCTAAATTTGTCTTGGAAAATTTATGAGAGCTGCAGTCACGAAGTATGGAAGTTTGGTACTTGGATTTTTTATATGCAACCGGCACCTAAAGAAACGGGATTTATCGAAATACCCCCTTCCCTCCAGCGGGACAGGAAGCAAAAAAACGTTTGTAAGCATAACTCGGCCCCAAATTACATGACGGTGAAGAAATTGCACATGATGAGACTAGACTTGAGCATACATAAAACATTATGTACGATTTTAGAAATCTTGATACTTAAAGGAGGGGGGAAACATTTTTTTGAGGGAGAAATTTAAGAAATTCCGGATTTTTTAGTAGAGCTCTACTAAAGAGGTTACAAAAGTATTGAAAATAGCCGCGTGCTTTCTTTAGAATATTTTCAAAAACACATTTTCGTTTTTTTGTGATTTTCGATTTTTTTTGAGGGGGGGGGAGTTGCAAATTCAAGACCCCCTCCTCCCTTTAGCGCTAAATTTGTCTTGGGAAAGCTATGGGATCTGCGGTCACGAAATTTGGTGCGCAAATTGTTTATATGTATATGAAACTTATTGTAACGGGATTTTACGAAATTTACCCACTTACCCCCTTGGGGTCGGTGGGGGGGAGGCAATAAACACGCGTAAAAACACGTTATTCTGTTTGAATTCGCTTTACATTATCTTAGAATGATACGTTTTGGTGTGTGGATGTTGATTAGGTGTACGTATTATGTACTTTGGTGAGAATTCGCAAAATTTCTAACTTAGCCGCTGGGGAGAAGCGGATAAGTTGCTGCCGAAGGCAGTGTGGACGCGGAATCCTCACGTTGCGAGCGGGAAAAACCGCTACGGAATACAGAGGAAGCTTTAACTTAGATTATTAATAATGTAATGGAATTTTGACAATTCATTTAAGTATAGTGCCCAGCGAAGCTTGCAAAGCCTGCTAGTATCATATAAGATAATATAATATTTAAAAATTGTATTTATGTAAATTGTGTGTGCAAACACATTGTTACATGGCCCGAACTGCTATGATGCTTTAAAACTTCCATGTATATCATGTATAAAAGAAACCTTGATGTGCTTGTTCAATATATTCATTAACTTCTAAAATTATCATGATATTCTAATTTGTTTTAAGAAAAAATATTAAAGCCTAATTACAATGTAATGATTTTAAAAGACCATGTCCGACGAAATAACTGCATTTAATTTTATTTTAACTTTATTAAATGCACGAAACTAATCCTTAACTAATATCCTTAATTTTAACTCATTACTCTTTTTATTATTAATTTTAGAATATACATTTTTAAATTTTATTCTTGACGTTTTTCTAATAGTTAATGATGTCATCATCATTAAGCAATTGCAGTTTCTGAATACGAATCAAAGAATTTGATATCATACTACGGATAATGATTTATACAAAAAAAAAAAAAAAAAGTTTATAATTAACAGAAACGCTGTTATAATTAGTGAAGAACTAATCACCAAGACATTACAGAAATGAATGTCTTTCATGTATATATTCTTTTTTCTAAAAAAGATAAAATATTGAAAATTTGGCAACATATTTTTATAGTAAAGGGAAAAATGTTAAAATAGTTTTTTTATGTTGCTCATATCTTAATTAATGCATATATTTTTAAATGTATGTTCTCTTTCATTATTCATTTTTTCTTTTAGTTGAATATGCAGTAAAAAAAAAAAAAATATATATAATAATAATAATTGAGGGTGTTATTAAACAGGGATAAGATATGACAGTATAAAAAGAATTTTTTGAATTTAAAATGTAATATAGTCAATAACAGTTATAAATATAATTATTTTCATTTATGATGTTGTATGATTATTTTTATTATTATTTTCATAAGATAACGTTTATGACAAACAAACAAATTAATTCATTATGCATTCAATCGTGTAAAAGCATAGATAAACAAATTAAGTTTTAGTTTAACCGTGTTTCTCGTGCCTAGTCCTGAAGACTATTGTAAAAGCTTGTATGGATGCCAAATTGATATACAGGTTGGGATTTGATAAACATCCAGTCATTCGGTGCTCCCTTATCGATAGTTTCTCTGAACTACGAGGATTATCACCCCTATTTGACCACAGGAATCGTCCAATCAGCATTTGCGCAGAGGCTCCCATGGTCGCAAGAAACGCGATTGAAGAATATATATTATTCATACGGAAAAAAATCTAACTAAAGAATGTCTTCAAACTAAAATAAATTTAATTGATTCAAAATTTAAACTAAAAGTCTTCGAAAGTAAATAAAACTTAAATATTTTTAATTTATATTTTTAAAATAATCGTGTATGGTCTACGTTTTAAGAACGGTAAAAAAAATTTAAATTTGAAAATTTTGTTTTCAGGAAAAAAGTAAGAATTAAAATTAAAAAAAATGTTAATTACAGAATAATTAACATTTAATAATTGGTAGTTCAGAATATATATATATATATATATATATAATATTTGAAAAGAGAATTTTCATAAATAAATAAATAAATAAATATATATATATATATTAAATGTGGCCTTTTGCTATAACACATTGCAACATCATCTGTTTCATCAGCATAAGAACACAAGGACAATATCGTTGCTTAAAGGGAAGCCTGATTTAAATCCCCACCCCCAATCTATCTATCTCTCTCTCTCTCTCTCTCTCTCTCTATATATATATATATATATATATATATATATATATATATATAAATAATTATAGAGGTCTTATAACTGAGTATCCCAAAGATGATTTATATTTAAAAGTAAAATGGCGGAAACATAAAAGATTCAGTCATAATTAGATGCTTGCAATTGTTTTGCATGATAGCTTTCTAATAATGATTTACATCCGAATTGCTCATGGTGCTGAATAATTTCCATTCTTTTACTGGTAACTAAGGAAACATACGCTAGTTTTACTTTATTGCATAGAATGAAAATATGTCTCATATAACAATTTAAGTAAATAGACTATATTCTTCAACCGCATTTTTTGCAACCATGGGAGCCTCTGTGCAAGTGCTGACTCGACGATTTCAGTGACAAAATAGGGGTGATAATGCTTGTGGTTGAGAGAAAATAGCGATAAGGAAATGACGAATGACTAAATGTTTATCAAATCTCAACCTGTCGGTCAATTTGACACCACTCTAAGCCTTTAAAATCGTCTTCAGTACTAAGTGCGAGAAACATGGTTACAGAATAGTATCGATACTTCATACAATATTTATTACAATACGTCTGGAAACTCAAAAAAAAAAAAAAAAAAAAAAAGCTGTTGTAAAATTTAAAATGATTATCTAAAGCACATTTGACATAGATTAAATATTTCCTGCTCATGGAAAATGATGTTATTTTCATAATCACAATAATCATTATCAATGACCCAAATTATTTACAATTGGTATTTTTACAATCACAGTAATTATTGATAATATTTTATTGATTTTTATTCTTTATTGATTAAAATATTAAATATGTTACAGTCGTTAATATTCGGTACACTTAAATTAGTATATTATTTTAAATTATCGAGTATTTCTAATGTATTAATTTTATTCATCAAATTTAATTGTTTTGTTTATTTTGTTTTTCAAAATATTATTATATTAACACACACTATGTAGAATAAATTATAACAGCCTTAAAAGAGTTCATGTTTGAACGGTAAATAAATTTCATATGATACACAAAATAAAGGGTAGATATAAACATAATTTCTGATCTTTTAAATTGCGTTTTACTACTCTACTGATTCTTTTAAAGAAAACAAAATAAAAAAAGTAAACAAGCTAGATCTTAAAAACAAAAACAAAAATCAAAGCAGAACACGTTTAATGCATACTAAAATATAATCAGGGTGCATTGATTGGGCACAGTATATAAGTGAATAAAGTCGACTTTGATTTACTCTCTGACATGATTTTATTCATTTACGATGCAGTAACAAAGTTAATTCTTCAAAAGTTAAAACAACAGAACAAAATGGGGGTTTTAACAAAGTTATTCAACAAAATTTTATAAATTTTCCCAAACCGATGAATATTTAGAAGTTTTCTGTTTGTGGATAATTATTTAAAATCTTGTAAGCTTGCACCAGAATTTAAAAATAAATAAAGTTTTTTTTTTTTTTTTTTTTTTTTTTTTTTTTTTTTTTTTTATCAAAGCAATATTTTTTTAAAGCTATTTTTATTATAAAATACATTTCAGTTTTTATATACATGGTATATTTATAAAGGAAGGGAAATACAAGTTTCTGTCAAATATAAATTCTGAAAAATCAGATTTAAAAAATGAAAGATTTTTGACATCTTTTATGTGACAAATTATGTCAAACTAAACATAATACGCTTTTACATGGGGTTGTTGTAGTTGTTGAATATGTTGAAGCTGTAGGAATGTATTTACTTGAAAAAAAAAGCAGAAAACTCACACATAATTTCCTTTCTTTTCTTTAATTTAACGTAACTATATCCAACAATAACACTTGACATAGTTCATAACACTTTACATGGATTATAAATCTTTTCATTAAAAGTATATCATGAAAAATGCAATCATTCAAAAACAAATTCATCTAACTCCAAAAACGCCAACTGTAAAGGCGAATAAACAGAAATCAAAGTTTTGTTAGATAGAATAAAAAAAAAAAAAAATGATAAATATAATGATAAATATATTGATGTATATATTGAAAAAATCATAACGAATTTAAGAAATAGTAAATAGAAAGAAATAAAGAAAAAAAAACTAAAACAGCTATATTTTTTTCAAGGGAAAACCATATCTGTATGGAAACTGTAAATGCCTGATTTGCCAAAAATAGCGATAGATTAGTTCACATACGAAAAGCTGACAAACGGAAAGCTACCAGTGCTTGATTACTCAAAGAAGGATAAACATATAATTTAAAATACAAGTAAGAATTGAAAATTTAAACATTAAATATGATAAAAGTAGCAAAATTTAACTAAAAATACCATAGAGCAAAGTGTATCATAGAATCCAACGTAATAAAGTTAAGTTAAATTTGTGGAAGGTACGTACATAAAGTAAAGATAAATTCAAGACAATATTTTTTAAAGACAATATTTTTTAAATAGTACTCAAGACAATATTTTTTAAATAGTACTTTAAATATAGTTTATAATAATAAAGTTATATAAATATGTTTTTAAAGAATAAAATTTTAAATATGATATTTTTTAAAAAGATTATAAGATTTAATAATTTAAAATTAATGAATTAAAGAAAATATTAGAAATATTAGAATATTTTAGTGCAAAGATAATAGTAACAATAATAATAATAATAATAAAAAGATCAAATTATTTAAAATATAGAAATAAGTATAGATAATGTAAGTTCAATATCATTATTCGATTTTTTTAAGTGAAAGTTTCCGTTCAAGGAAAAAACGTGCCTCGAAAAAAACGTCCCTAGAAAAATCGTCCCCTCGGAAAAAAAATGTCCTCGGATAAAAATTATGAAATGTTCGATATTTCCCACTTATATCTTCTAGGTCAAATTACTAACGAAGTTTATTTATTATTCAAAATTATACAAAAAAAAAAAAAAAAGAACATAGCATGCTTTGGCCACTACAAAACTTTCTTCTACATCATTTTATATAACACGCATAAATATTTGCTTTGAAGTCAAGTTTTTCTTGATTCAACTTTATTTTATTTTATTTTATTTTATTTTTTGAAATAAAAATTTATATTCAACATGGAGAGTAATATTTTTTATTCTGGTTCTTTAGGTTTTTATCAATTATTACCACTTAAAAATAAAGGGCTTAATTGGAAAATATTTCAAAACAGTAATTTTATTTTGTGTCTCGAAATCTAAGACGAGAAATTAATAATACTTAAAAGAATACGAAAAATCTCAAATCTCAAATTTTAATCCCTAAATTTGCATACAGTATATTAGCTCTAACTTTAACTCGTAAAACCTTCTTACAACAATTTAACACAGAATTTTTAGTTACAAAACAGATTCACTTTGCTCTTGAAAAAAAAAATATATATATATATATTATGCATTTACTATGCATTTGTAAAAAGACAAAACAAAATTGAATCTTAGTTTTTTTTTAATGATGTTTTGGATTTAAAATTTTCATAAAGATGCATATTAAAGGCATACTATTCATTTTTATTTCTTCTGGAGCAAAGCGAATCTATTCGGTAACCAAGGGTGTTGTTCTAGTAAGTAGATTTTTCAAATTAAAGTTGGAGCTAATATATTTTTTATAAAATTTAACTCGTAAAACCTTCTTACAACAATTTAACACAGAATTTTTAGTTACAAAACAGATTCACTTTGCTCTTGAAAAAAAAAAAAAAATATATATATATTATGCATTTACTATGCATTTGTAAAAAGACAAAACAAAATTGAATCTAAAACATTATAAAAGTAAAAAAAAAAAAAAAAAAAAAAAAAATAGAAAAAGAAAAAGCTCAATATTTGTAGTTCATATTGTGCTGGAATTTAATGATTTATATGTTTGCTTTTGTCTTAAGAAATGTTGGTATAAAATAAAAGAACAACAAATAGCAAGCATCCAAAAATGGGGAAAGTGTAAAATTCTTTTAGAGTCAAAATAATAAAGTACGATAATTCATCAGGTGGTAAAATGTGAGCACGAATGCAACTTGAAAATTGCGATGTATATACAAGAGCGTTCTTTAATACTCTGAAAACTCTGATTTCAATTTTGTGCAATAGTACAATATTTTTTAAATTAGCGTTACACAAGCCTAACTTGCAAATGTTACAATTTTTTGATACCATTTCCTTTTTGTGTGATTTGTAGCAATTTTCTGTGATTAAACAACGTTCTGAAATTGAATTATTATTATTTTTTTTTTAATTATTATTTAAGTTCAGGTTTCTTCAAATATTTTGCAGGAAGGCTCCCAAGTTGTTAAAGCTTACCAATCATAGAGAACTTCCCTATTGAAAAATAGTATGTATATCATTTACAATTCTGTTTTCGGGGGTGCCACATGAAATAATTTAACATAACGATCAACACTTAGTATTTCTTTGAACTGTACATAATAAACTAAAACTATTAAAATTAGAAAGAAATTTATGCACGCAATTGAAACTTACTACAATATAGTATACGTGTAAAAAGTTTACGCAACATTATGCATATATTTAACATAATTATAAAAAAATAATTCCAGCACGATACAGACAACAATTATTAGTTTTTTTTTAATGATGTTTTGGATTTAAAATTTTCATAAAGATGCATATTAAAGGCATACTATTCATTTTTATTTCTTCTGGAGCAAAGCGAATCTATTCGGTAACCAAGGGTGTTGTTCTAGTAAGTAGATTTTTCAAATTAAAGTTGGAGCTAATATATTTTTTATAAAATTTCGTATTCTTCATTGTATTATTAATTTCCTTTCTTAGATTTTGTAGAAAAAATAAAATTATTGTTCTGAAATAATTTTCAATCAAACCATTTTCTTTTGGGAGTTGTCAATCTTTTCTTTCTCATTGACACAGCAGAGAACCCAGAATACAAAATATTACTCTCTACCTTTAATATAATATTTTATTTAAAAACTAAATAAATAAATTTGAATCAATAAAGTTGACTGAAAAGGAAAGGAGGAGCAGTGTGTGTTGTGTGTGTAGGGGAAAAAAACATTTCCCCTCGGGAAAAAAACAATAAAAACCAATTGTATCCCTTAAGGAAATTTTGAAAAGTCTGCTCCAATGTTTGTGCATATCAACCGCTATGATATAAAATGATGCAGAAGAAATTTTTGAGACGGAAGAAGCATTATATGTATTTTTTTATAATTTCGTTTATAATTTTGAATAATAAATAAATTTTAGTTAGTAATTTGACGTGCAAAATATAAGTGTGAAATTTCAAAAAATTCATAATTTATAACTGGGGACGTTTTTGTGAGGGGACATGTCTTCTGGAGTCGATATTTTTCTGGGGGCGTTTTTTCTGAGAGACGTTCTTTCCAGGGGATGTTTTTACCTAGGGATGTATTGTGGCGGATGTTTAATGGGGAACGTTTTTTTCCTGATACCGAAAGTTCCTGTTTAGTGGAGACCCCATAGTAAACTTATAGATAGATTTTTTAAAGCTCTCTTCCTCTGTTATTGAAAATAACAATCAAGAACATACAATTCTATCTGAATTCATCATATTAAATGTATTAAAATCATTATTACTCTGAGCAATTTTCATGTTCCAATTTATAAATTTTGACAATATTTAATTTATGTAACTTTGAAAAACTCTTAATATAGTTTACCATTTAGGACAGAAGTTGTGGGGATTTAACTTGGCACAGGTAAAAATAAAAAAAGAAATGTGTTGCGTATTCGACTAAAACATTATACTTTTTATTTATTTATTTATTTTTTAAACATAACTTTCTTCAACAAATTTATAATGTTAAAATTAAGACAAAATTAGCGAAATTAGTCTATGAAATTTAATAAATTACGACGTGCATTAAATTAAAAATTTACGATTTTAAATAATTTTCTCCACTCAAATATTTTATTTTAAAAGATTTTAATCTTCTCAAAAGAAAGCTGATGTCGTCACTTATTTTCTCTTACTTTCATTGATTTCATTTTAAATTCTCCTTTTGATTTCAATTTTCATTGCAATTCATTTTCACCTTAAAAACTAAATCAATTTGCTTTTTACTTTTTCTTTATTTCTTTATTTACTTTTTTCTTAAAACACAACTTTCTTCGACAAACTTATAATGCTAAAATTAAGACGAAATTGACAAAATTAGCCTATGAAATTTAATAATTTTCGATATACATTCATTTAAAAATTTACAATTTTAAATATTGTTCTCCAGGCAAACATTTTCTTTTAAAAGCTTTAATCTTCTCAAAAGAAAACTGACGTAGTCACTTATGTTCTCTTACTTTCACTGATTTCATTTTAAATTACCTCAATATCCATTGGAAATCTTTTTCACTTAAAAGACTAAATCAATGTGTTTTTTACTTATTTATTTATTTTTTCCTTAAAATACAACTTTCTTCAACAAATTTATAATGTTAATATTAAGATGAAATCTGCATAATTAGTCTTTGAAATTTAATAAATTTCGATATGCATTCATTTAAAAATTTACAAATTTAAATATTGTTCTCCAAACAAACATTTTCTTTAAAAGCTTTAATCTTAATAAAAGAAAACTGACTTTATGTTCTCTTACTTTCACTGATTTCCTTTTAAATTACCTAAATTTTCATTGCAAATCATTTTCACCTAAAAGACTAAATCAATGTGTTTTTTACTTATTTATTTATTTTTTCCTTAAAATACAACTTTCTTCAACAAATTTATAATGTTAGTATTAAGATGAAATCAGCATAAAGTTTCTTTGAAATTTAATAAATTTCGATATGTATTCATTTAAAAATTCACAGTTTTGAACGTTGTTATCCATGCACACATTTTCTTTTAAAAGATTTTAATTTTCCCAAAAGAAAACTGATGTCCTTACTTACGTTCTCTTACTTTCACTGATTTCATTTTAAATGACCTCAATTTTCATTGCAATTCATTTTCACCTGAAAGACACGTAACAAAATATTACATTAAATCCGTTGACTGCATTATTTTCCAAAGAAGGATCAAAATTTCCTTCTCTTTTCTAAATTTACAAAATTATGAAGCAATTTCGTTTGTTTTTTACTTAGAAGTATAAAGATTCATTTTATTTTCAAGACAGTATAAAAAAGGACACCGTATGTTTTTGTTTCACTCATTTTTTTTTAATGACATAAATAATATCATTTTAATTATTTATGAACATAGAGAGAAAAATTAAATTATAATACAATTTTAGTTTAAAAAAAAAAAAAAAAAAAAAAAACGATAAAACTTTTTTTAAAGTACAATTTTTAAAATAAATGTAATATTTTTTACTTTTTGTTTTTTTTTACGTTTTTCATGTATTTTTTAATTATTTGACTAATACGTTGTTTATCAATACAGAGATTCGGTAGCTTTTGACAGTGCTTGCGTATGCCACAAGGCTTTGTTTTATAATAATAAACATAATAATAATAATAAAATCAAATATCACCGTTTTCTGTTTTTCGGTATTTTATTCCGCTTAATATTTTTTTTCTAAATATTGTTTATAAAGATGATTCCGGTTAACTGTTTTATCGTCACAGTTCCAGTGGCATCACCATTTATTTTGGGACTTTCCCGTAAAATGCTCAAGAGGATCCATCCCTTTCTTTTTTGGTTTTTAATAGTTAATTTTCAGCTATATAATTTTATCAAATTGATGATTTATCTTTTAAGAAATACGTTACAATAAATATATTAGAAAAGTTGTTATGTGTTAAATTCAAAAGTTATTAGGACAAATTTTTCAAGAATTAAAAGTTGATTTATTTGATATTTTTATTTTGAACTTCATAATGATGGCACAACAAAATATTATAAGCATCCGCAATATTATTGTTGATAAAGTCATTTACTTGTTAAAATATTTTTTATTAAAAAAAAAAAAAAAAAAAAAAAAAAAAAGAGCTTTTTAGTTTCTTGTTGGCGATTCCTTAACCCGTTAACGCCCGAATTAATTTTGCAAAATATATTTTGATTAATATTGCAATTTTAAACTAATATGGGGAACTGAGAGTAAAATATATTAAAGTTAAGCAACTCTTTTGATAGTTTTAAATTTAAAGCCTATCTTCGTTTGAGTATGTTTAAGTTCAAATGAAAAAACTTCCAGATAGGAAAACTTCGAGATAACAAATTAATTTCCTATTATATGCTGACAAAGACCTCGAAAGTAAAGTATAATAATGACATATATTTTTATTCACTTTAACTTTTAAGTTACCTGCGAAAAAGCAAATATATGTACGATGATTGAAAGATAAAAAGTAACTCTCCAAATTATGAAACAATAATTAGAAACAGCCACCTAAATCTTTGAGGGATCATTTGGAGTGATGCTATAAACTATAATTAAAAGCAGAAATTATTCCAAAATACCACAAAAATATACGAGCTATTTTTTTAGCTGTCATCAAATGAGAACGCTAGGCGTTATTGGGTTAAATCGGGAGGGTCTGGTGGACCCTTAATCGTTCCTGCTGTGTGCAGTCCTGTTTAATAGTGTTGAATCTCGTTGTACTAGTGGTGTAGATCACGTTTGGTAGTAGTGTTTACTAGTGCTGTATCTCATAGTGGTGTAGATTATGTTTCCTAGTAGTATTTACTAGTTGTTTGCAAGGTGTATTAACAACAACTTTTCAGTAGCAGCCATTATTAACTATTAAATATAACCTTGATAGTTCTCAAAGAATACTACGTTATTTAGAGTATTAAAGAAAATAATCATAGATTTTAGTTTTTAAGGTAATTCTAATCTATCTATTCTCTTATTAAATTTTGAAAAAAAAAAAAAAAAAAAAAAAAAAAAAAAAAGAGAGAGAGAGAGAGAGAGAGAAAGAACATAAAAGGTTAATATTACGAGGGTTTTCACTTCGGTAGTATTGCAAGTTAAATATAAAAATACGTTAAATTTAGGGCAAGTTTGCTTTACACAAAAAATTCTAGTCTTGCATATTTTATAAGGAGTACAAAGAATAAATATGGCATTGTCACTTTAGCTTTATATACGTTGTCACGTCTTTTTTTTCTCCCTTATAAACATAATTTTAGAATTCAAATACAGAACCTGAGAGAATTACGGAAATTTTGATAAGAGGAGTAAATTTTGTCTATTATAAAAAGCCATTTTTCATTTGGTGATTATATTTTAGATTTTTCTAAATGAACTCTTGCTCAAAAGATTATCAAGATTTGCAAAGGATAAGTTTTTTCGAATTTAAAAATTTATCTCTCCATGAAATGTTTTCAAATATTGGGAATTTAAAGAGCTGGGTCTTTCTCATGTTTTTAAGTGAAAATTGGTTTAATACAGCATTTAGGGGGCCGTTAACAAATTGAGAAAAATCAATAATGCTTGTAATTACCCTGTATCTTTAAGTGAACGAAATGATCTGTAACTTTAGGATACGTTAAATTAGACCCAGTGCAATTTGTGGATGAATTTGTGTGACGATAGCATGCTAAATAATAGAGATATAAGTATTGAAAAAATCAGCATGTTTTTTATTTATAATGTACAGAGTTGTAAACGAAAATTATTCCTAATTTCAGATAAATTGAAAAAAAAAAAAAAAAAAAAAAAAAAAAACACTTTTGTGATAATATACTGAAATTGGATTACAATTATCTTAAATATTTCCCAAAATATGAACATTTTTATGAAAAACGTTTTCACTGCACATGCGCGAAAATTTTATTACTCAGGATGAAAGTTAGATATATTGGACAACATTTATTAAAAGTTCATTTCAATAGAGTAAAAATCAAGCGCATTGTCGGAAAACAGAGCGAGCAAGATTTTAGGTATTTTTCAAGAGTTGAAATTTCATAAGGGATTTTTCACAGGCCGCGTAATCGATTCGAAGATCCAATTGTTTCAATCACGTTTCCAAAAGTACTTTTTTTGTGAGAAACCCCTTGTAAGCATGTAACTCTAAAATATTTTCGTTTATTTACTAAGATTTGTGAGATCATAAGGGGTTTTTCACAAAAAAAGAACTTTTGGAAAGTGGTCGAAATAATTGGATCTTCAAATTAATTACGTGGCATATAAAAAAACCCTATGAAATTTCAACTCTTGGAAAATACCTAAAGTCTAGCTCGTTCTTTTGCTGAAAATTTGTTTAAGTTGCCCTATATCTTTCAACCTATGTAATAAAAACTTTTCTATCTTCCGTACATGCGCAGAGAAAACGTTTTACATAAAAATACTCATATTTCATGAGATATTTAAGATATTTTTATTCTGATTGCAGTAAAAAGTTTCAAACGTGTTATTTCAATTTATCTGAAAGTGGGAATGATTTTCGTTTATAAATAAAAATCATGCTGATTTTTTTTTTTTTTTTTTTTTTAGTTTTAAATTAAATACTTATATCTCCATTATTTAACATGCCATCGTCATACAAATATTCATCCACTAATTGTACTGTGTCTATATTAACATGTACTAAAGTTACAAATCATTTCGACTAGTTAAGAATACAGGGTGATCACAAACATTATTGATTTTGCTCAATTTGTCACCGGCCCCCTAAATGTTGTATTAAATCAATCTTTACTGAAAAACATGAGGAAGATCCAGTTCTTTAAATACCCAACGTTTGAAAACATTTCATCGAGAGATAAGTTTTTAAATTGAAAAAAATTGATCCTTTGCAAATCATGCTAAACTTAGAGCAAGAGTGTAGTAGTTAAGATGATAAATGTCCAAAGTTATTATAGGTCATGTTTGTTTATTGAAATACTTTCGGTGTAATTTTTCACACTTATGAAAATTAAAAATAGCGTTATGGGGTTTGTTCACCCATTTCACATGGGGCATGCAAACTGGGCAAGTCAACATGCCCTGTAACATAACCAAAGACTAACTGTAATGGAGGTCGTCTTTAAATGGGGGTCTCCCTTTCCGCATTGAAAATTCAGAATTTGGCTCTTGTGAGGATTGGAATTCGAGTGACCATATAATTATTGTAGCTCATTTGGATTCTTGGTTATTCGAATCAACCTTTTTAAAAAAGGATTTTATAATCATGTTTATTTCTTTCCCACGTTGAATTAGCTGCTCTGTTGTACAAAAACACAGTTTTTTTTTTTTACATATTCAGTTTTTATGCTATTGTGTATCACAGACCAACTTAACCTAGTTTCCATGTCGCAAACCACTTTAGTTACTACACAAAGATGACTACTTATTTTGACGAGTCCTCTTCAAGGGTCATCTGGTATCAACAAATTCTAAAATAAAAGCCTTGATAGAAATGAATATTCTTAATCAGGTGATGTTAAGCTTTTGCTGATGACAGAATCGAGGACGAAATTACAGCGAAACAGAAAACGAAATTCTGCAGTATTGACTGTTACATTAGTCAAACAAGTATTTCAGGAAGAGCAAATGAAGCAAAACAAAAAAAATAAAATCTGCTACTAAAAAGGAGAAAAACAAATAAATAAATATATAAATAAAGTCCTTTTGTCAAAAAAAAAAAAAAAAAAAAAAAGGCGTCAAGGAAATTAAAAGTTAACTTAGAAACAAGAAACATGCAGTGAGTAAAAATGAGGAGGATCAGGACAATTTTGGTCTTTTCTTTTTTAAATCATTTGAAGGCATTAAAGAGGAAGAACAAAGGACTTACTATACCAGTTTCAAACACTGTGTGAGGAATTCATGGTCTCCATATTCCTCAATCTTAACTTTGATCTTAAAGATTAACTTAATTACTTAATTATTTAGTAATAAGAGCTCGAGACAAAGTTTTAAATACAAAATAACACAGTTTATTAACTCTTAATTTCAAGGAGGGCGTTGAGCTAACTCAATTTAAATAAGTGACTTCAGGAAATAACTTTAGCAAGACATAAAATAAAAGTTATCTTATCTCACCAATGCTGATCTTGTCGATGACTGCTCCCTGCTACTACCAACTATCCTCACTCCAGAGTGTCAGCCGGATTCCCGATACGCGACAGACTCTTTTCTTAATTTACGCCACAATACTACACCTCTCTACCATCACTTCACACACACCATAATCCGGTGCAACTCAGTATCACCACCATCTCCAATTCGCTATAACTCTTTACTCCACACTAATCAGGTACCATTCTCCAATTTTCTATCCATCTTATACTACATCCTAATAAATATCCTTTCCCTTCATTTCAATTAAAACATACAATCACTTCCCATTCATCAAACACTCAGAACCTAATTCTTTCACTGCAGCACCATGCGACATAAAACTCACTCGACCTCAACTTTCGCCGAGTTACTGGCGACGAAGTGCTTTAACCGTCCCAACTTTAGATTGCTGGATTCAGCTGAAATTCAAACGAACTGTGGAGACGTTCTATAGTCTCGACCTCACAACTGGACACAGTATCGTGTTACTTCTCGAGAAACGATATTTTATACAAATAAAAGCAATTAATTGTATTTATAATTTAAAATTTAAATATTATTTTTTTCTTATGTATAATCCTGTGGCTTCTTTAAAGAATGTTGTATAATTTTTTTTTTTTTTTTTTTTTAGATTATACCGTGTTTTCGTTTGCACCATATGAAAATTAAGTTTTAATACAAGTTTTGAACGCATTTTTTATTTCTATACTATCAGAACTTGAAATAGGTGACGGGGGTTAACTAAAACGATATTGGAGCAGGCTGTCCCAAGTTACTTGGTGTCAGTTTGTACATATAAATGAATACACTTAATACTTATAATTAATATTTATCTATTATGAATGCTCAAAATTAATAAATAAACATACATTATGGTGATATCATCCTGAAGGTTTTGATACTGTGAACGTAAATATAAATTTAAAATGATGAGTTGTAATTTTTAAAAAAAATTAGAAAAAATAGCTGGCCAATCAATGCGATTTAATAAGCTATTTCGTTTCGTCAAACAATATCCAGTTGAAAAACTATCTATTGCAAACCATATTTTTCAACATCTACAGTGAATATTCCAGTTAATATACAGCTTACAAATTGTTAAAATTAGGAAAGCCCCCCCCCCCCTTTTTTTTTTTTCCAAGGGAGGGTGAGTGGAGATATAGTAAATAATCTTGTATGCTTATAAAATATGTTATAAATTTATAAAAAAATATTATAGTAATAAATTGTTTTAATTTATATGTTTGAATAACATAAAAACTGGTTTTGAGCTATTCATCTAAATAAATTTTAATACTAAACTTTAAAAGGATCAGTTATATAGCTTTGAGTTAATTGAAAAATACTCAACGTATTTTCTAATAATTGTGTCAGAAGATGATAATATCTTAGGCAAACACAATGTATTTGATAATGTACAATTCCAAGAATAGTCTCATACTTGTTATTCTAAATTATTAAATATAGATTTTTCTTTACAATTTATTATTTCTCTCTCTCTCTCTCTCTCTCTCTGTATATATATATATATATATATATATATATATATATATATATATATATATATATAAAAGAAAGGTTGAATTTTAAATTAATAAAGTATATTAAGTATATTTAACTGTTTACAGAAGCATTAAAAATTTAAAAATATTTATTTAATAATGAAAAATTTGATAATTGTTTAAAGCTTTTTTTTAACAAATTAAAATTAGTATGCATTTAGTAAATTTTTGCAACTTTTGCAATTTAAAAAAAGCTGTCAAAGGCAATAAAAATCCTCAATGAAAGTTTATTCCAGTCCAACTGTGAACATAAATTTTAACAACTTCCATTTCTACTCTAAAATTACAGTACGTGCCAGACATAAAAATCTTCTCGGTTCACATTGAATGACTATAATGCTCAGTGTCTGTCTAATAGTCATTTTTCTCACCCCTTATAGCAATCAATTCCAACAAAATTCTTTTAAAAATATATGTCTAGTAGTTTTCTAAATCTAGTTTATTACGAATCAGAATTTTGAAAAAAAGAAAAGTTTATTTTTTAAAGTTTATTTTTTACAAGTACATTTAAGCGCAGTTTAACCAAATGAAAAAAATAATAATAATAATACAAGAAAAGAGAAAAATATTAAAACAATTAACGTCTTTATGAATAGTTCATTAAACACTCCATAGAAGTGTGAGTTTGTATGTGTGGAATAAATTCAAATTTTTGGTGACTGATTACGTTTTCATCATTAATAGTCTATTTTTAGAGAGAAATAAATATTTATTTATAAGAAAATGATATAGTAAATCATTATGACTGAATCTTATTATTTGGTGAAATAAGGATAAATTTAGAAGAAACAAATAGTAAAATCTTTATTGAAAAAAAGTGCTATAATTTTAACGTTTTTACTTTTTTTCTGTTTTTCATTATCTCGCATACAATTTTTAAAATGTCATTTTTGCAGTAAAATAAAGGCCCACAATCTTCCTCTGGTTGAAAAATGTATGTGATTCAGGATACACAAGATATTTACGAAAATGAAATACAAATACGCCATTTTATTCATTATCGTGAGACATTAATATCGAGAGCAGTAAAATAAAATGATTACATTTTTTATTAATTAATTTTAATTTTTTTTTATTCCAGCAAGAAGACTTTTCTTAATTGTATTTTTTCTAAAGTATGAGTCTAATTTTCACTGCAGTATATTATTATGTTTTTTCGGTATGTTTATCAACGATTCTGTCTTCTAATAATAGAATTCAGTAAGAAAAATATTCTATTTTGATATAATTTCGGCTAACGTGAATATCTATAGAATTACTTCATTTAAATGATTATAAAAAAACTATAGCCACATGCTTGAATATGTATTTATTTAAATATAATACTTTTATTCTCATCTATAGATGTTATGAAAACAAATAAGAAATATCATGCTCAATTTTCTAGCCAATTTAGCACGTGTTAACATTATCCCAGAGAGCTGATATTAAGCTAAAATGTGTTTAGGGTCAAATAGAAAAAAAAATTAGCTTGTAAGCGTATCGTATTTCAAAAAAGAAAGAAGAAACAAAAAACAAAAACAAAAACGAAAATTTCCCCTCATTTTAAGGTACACTCTAATATATGATATATATATATATATATATATATATATATATATATATATATATAATGAGGCGAGTGATTTTGGCGCATTATTGCGCTTATCTCTATTTAGTATCGATCCGAAACCTTATAAATAATCAATATTCGTATAGTTATAATAATTTATATTATCTTTTACTAAAAGTCATCTCGAGATCGTTTTATTTAACTTTTATAAGAATTTATTTCATCATTTGAATATAACAAAATATTCTGGAAACTAACATTTCCTAAAATTACTTTAAACTCGTTTATGAATTTGTACAGAATACGCACTGAATCAATTACAAAATATGCAATAAACTATGCACAAGTTTATAACAATGTAGAAAAGAACACTATAAAAACATACACAACCATGACAGAATGAAACTATTGGGATATTCCTGAAAAAGTTAAAACGCGTGTTTTCTTTCTTAAATACAAAAGTATTTTGAAAATGTAGTAACTATTATAATAATATTGTGATTGGTTCATCTATAGTCATATATATATATAATTATTCAGATTATATCAGCTATGGTGATTGCTATTTTAGTAATTCCGCAAAGCGGATCCTCGTCTTAATGTGGTAGCCTATTAAGGATTTATGAGCTCGAAATATACTGAGGATTATTATCGTTATTGCTGGTATAATAACTACTAGCAGGGAAGTGCTAAAAATCCTCATTATAGTCATACTTATGATTCCGTTATAGCTTTGAAATTTATTTGCATGAAACTTTTAGGACAACTTATTATGAAGTCTATTGTTTAATGAAAGTCACAAATATAAACTACGTTTATCGAACTCATAAAAATTACTTTTGGTTAATTTCAAATTAAATTGATTTTGTGATAGAGATTTATGTTGTGTGAATCGTGTAACCACCTTATAAGCTGAAGAATTTATTGTGATTGTCGCTTGTGTATAAAAAAAAAAAAAAAAAGGTCGCAATACAACAAGCCCGCACATTATTATCCTGATTGTTCATCTAATAAGTTATGAAATTAGCACAAATTTTCTATTAAGCAGATCTAACAATTCATGGACTGCAATGTCCCTAGAGTGCTGTGAGAAAGAAATATTCTTTTAAGCTTTATGTTATCCTATAAATATTTAGAAAACAAAATACATATATAACTTATTAGTAAATATTATCAAACAGCATCTGAATTATTTATAAATCTTCAGATTACACATAACATTTAGATATTCCTGGTTTAGACATTCAAAACTAGCAATACTATCAGAAAATACTAAGAACTAGAATAGAACTCAACAGAATAAATACATATTCTTTAAAACACCATAAAAATTAGGAATAAACTTTTTTTAACAAGTGCCTTTATAAAACAGATTCTTCACTGCTATAATTCCTCGTTTTTAATGAGCGACAATAACAACAAACGAATTTTAAATGAAAGTAAATACACTTAAAACAATTGCTATAAAAAAGTATCACTCTTATCTTAGTAAATAATAAATTTATATGCATAAATTGGAATGTAATCCTGTAAGGATAAAAATAAATATAAAGCAATCAATTTTAACAAAATTGTTACCAGTTCGTTGACAGTTAAAATTGAGTAGCGATTTCTTTCATAGAATTCGACTACAGTTAAAAAAAATGTTCAATAAGAAATATTTTAAATGAATGCACAGAGAAATAAATAAATGCTCGAAGTAATCCTAAATAATATAGAATTTAAAATAAAAATGGAATATATAATAAGAATGAATTTTGTTTTACAATTAATAATCCTGTATTCTAGTTTAAAGAATTTAGATTTTTTTCCCCTTTGTATGAAAAAAGAAAATTCTATGGGGTAAATATACAATTTACATAAATATGCTTTATTACTATAAATTAAGGATTTTAAATACTTTAACATATTTCTGCTTTTAAATTTAGGATCAAAATAATTAGATTACACGTGAAAATTCTACATAATTGTGTTATTAATTAATTTGTTAATTTCAATATAAATCCTCCTACAGAGGGAAACGTTATAAGAAAGCACTAATAAAATGCGAAATCACACAATAATTGTTAGTACGAATTGTCATTAGGTGTAATAATAATAATAATAATAATAATAATAATAATAATAATAATAAAGGAAGAAGAAGAAGAAGAAGGCAGAAATGCATTATGAAAGCAACTGCGAGTAATGCATGTGTAAGCTGCCCAATAAGATAAGATAGAGAGATAATGTTGGACTTTGTCTCTTTCATAAATTTGAACGTTGCTAATTTCCTGCTACTTCATGAAAACTTTTATTAGCCTCATGAAGGGGTGTTTTAAAATTTTTTGATTTGCAACAAATGTGACTTGTGTTTTAATTTTATATTACGAGTATTTGAAATTTTGCTTACAAATTTTATTCTGTAGCATCTTACTGCGATCATTTTATTCTGTTCAATGCAATAAAAGTTCATTTCACTACAAGATTGTAATAGGTTGAAGTGGATAATATGAGCAATAATAGACTTAAAAGAACAAAATCAAAACAAGATATTATAAACGAGATAAACATATAAATCATTTAGTGATAAAATGTGTGCCTATACATCTCTGTGTAGGATGTGACTACCTGTTTCTTGCTATGTTGGAAACCACTAGACGTCCCCTACCTAGGCCAAGTTTAACGAGTTTACTACAGTCAAAAGGGGTGAATAACGCCAGATCCTCGCATGGCGACCAACCACTCTATAAGCTACTTAAGCACCCCATAGAAATATTACACTGGTTCTCATAATTATAAGGACACCAGTTTTTTTTATATTAACTAAACATTGAACACTATTATTTAAACAAATATATTTTTTATTCGTTTGAATCTCATTAATAGACGATATTTATAAAGTTTTATCGTTTTTCTATCTTAAAAAAACTTTAAAGACGGTCAAAAAGATGATTTTTCAGGTGTTCACAAATATAAGGACAGCTCGAATCCTCTTTTTAGGGTGAAACAGCCAGACATTCTCCCTGGTATATATATATATATATATATATATATATATACATATTATATATATATATATATTTTAATATTCAGTTTCAATACCATTTCATACAGCATAGATGATATTCTAAATATATTTAAACTATTTAAAATTACTTTCCACTTCCATGCACTTTTCTAATATGATAAGTTAAGGTTTTTTCAACTTTTAGGCCACGGGAAAGTCAATAATACAGAAGTCTTAAAATCTTTACTTACTAGAAGTTAAAATCTTTACTTACTTTTTTAATAAAATATTTCAAAAAAAAAAAAAAAAAAAAAAAAAAAATACAAATATTAATTATCATGTCTACAACATACTTAAAAATTAAAAAGTTAAATATTTAAAAAATTTTAACTGATGCCGGTATTTGATGATAATCATTGTTATAAGATCGCTATTTTGCTATTTTGGCTATTGAAAATAATATAACTCTTACCTTAAAAAAAAAAAAAAAAAAAAAAAAGAAAAAAAAATTCTACCTGAAATAATGCCTAATTGTTTTAGCATATATAATCCATAAAGTGTGTTGCAGTGTAGCAATTGCGCAACATTTAAGATCTGTTTTATATATCTGTTTTATATTCGACATCTGTTTCATATAAAAGTATAGTGTAACCACATTTCCTACGCCTAGTACTGAGTATGAGACCAAAATCTTGGTGGTTTGTAAAGTTGACTGACAGGTTGGGATTTCGTAAACACCCAGTCATTCAGTGTACCCTTATCGCTTATTTCCTCTCAACGAAAAGGTTCTCTCCCTTATTTTAACAGAGGACTTGTTGAGTCCGCATTTGCGCAGAGGCTTCCATAGTCGCAAGAAATGTAGTTCAAAATTATAAAGTGTAGTATCTGAAAATGTTTATTGTGAGCATGATTTAATAATAGTACGTATGAGATGAAAATTAATCTTGCTTTGCTTCGTTTTTCGTGTTTTGATGTAGAAGATATATCTCTGATTTTAATAGCTTTTTTTTTTTTTTTTTACTCCCCAGAAAATATATTTTTGTAAAAAAAAAAAAAAAAAACTAATTAAACAGATATTGTTGTTATTTTATACAATTAATATTTGAGCTATTTTACATTCTTTCGAATTTAAAACAGATTTATATATAAAAATAGATTAACATTTCTATTATTCATCAATACTAAATTTAATGTGTCTTTTATGCTGCAAAATGTGTTAATATATTGTCTAAGAAATGTTTTATGATAACTGCAGAAGAATGTGTTTCTTTTTTGCTGTAAAGATGGTTAAGTATTTTGTCTTGGTTTAACAAGAAGAATCTAACTATTTGTAGTTTGACATACTTGACGTTTCCTCCAATGTACAAAACACCAATCTGCGATATAAGTATTTTGAATATCTGGAAATTATTTCGAACTACTTGAATTTTTTTTATTTTTTTTTTTTTTTTTTTTTACTTAACAAAGTACGTTTTCAATTTATTTTTTTAACGCGTCACACTAAAAGCAAGGCCGATAATTCTTGTTTATAGACAATCTTTATAATTTTATTGGATTTATTTAGATTTTATTCATATATGTATGCTAGCTTGCTATATATAAAGGATACGTTTAATCAATGACATTATTTGTGAGATATTTCGACATAAAATTAAGGTAAGTAATATATATATATTTATATCAGACTATAATTAATCAGCGCATTATATTTTAATATTGATTACTCTTTCGCCGATATATGACTTCTGATACTAACACACAACCTTTTTATTAGCATACAAATTATAATGCAAGGAAAATCAATCCACAGTAATACATTCAATATATGAAAAAGCCATTTATAAAAACTTTGGGCATTAAATTGAGGAAAGGAAAAGAAAAAAAAAAATGCTAAATGTATCGGACTAAAGTCAATCAATGTGTTATTATTTTTTTTTTTTTTTGTAATTTTATTACTTTATCGACTATATGGTTTTTGATACTAATGCATTAACTGTTTAGTAAAAAAAGTATTTAAGAGCATTCTAAAATTCAAATCGTACCACCTTTATGATTAGGAAAGAATGTACAATGGAAATGTAAAACACATCAAATTAACATTTTCCTTACATGATTTGCTGGAAAAAAAAATGGTTGGCGCAGTATCTTCTAATTTGGCCTTGCGCCATTAAAAACTATTAACCAACCAATCAACCTACCTTTCATTGAATGCTGCAAAAATTTCTTTTTTTTTTTTTTTTTTTTTTTTGTTCTAATTTAATTTTGCAATAAGCCATGAATTATTTTAACTACACATTATATTTGTTGTTCATTTAATGACAAGTTCTCTATAATTTTTTTTTTTTCATTTATAAGCACAAGAAAACGGTCTGCAGAATAAGTAAAAAGCAAAAATACAAAAATAGTAGGAATTATGTTAATATTTTGTTTGGATAGAATGAAATGGTTTACAAACAATTCGAAATGATTCAAAATTGCATTGCGAAATAACGTATGATGACACGTTCTAGGAAAAATAAAACGTTCTCACAAACATTAACTTGCATTAGAAGTGCAAATGGAAAACAATTCTCTTCTTTCGCATTCCATTATCTGAAAAGAATTTGCATACTGTAGGAGTTTGACATCATATTTTTATAAAAATGTGCGAAAAATATTTGCTAGATGCACTAAATTAGAAGAATAGTTTTTCTTAAATTAAAATTCTTTTGACAAGGAATATGTTATAGCGTTCAAAATTTGTATATTCATATATCTTTTGTTTATGGATTTCTTAAAAATCGATTTTTATTTTCTATAAATAAACTACTGGCGTCTTTAATTTTCCAAATCTTGATATACAATAGGTTTATGAGTTTTTTGACATTCTGAACATTATTTTATTTGTCTAGTTTTTTTTTTTTTTTTTTTTTTTTTTTTTTTAATGTGTCTTCTTTTCTTAAATAGAAAGTTTTTGATAAAACAAATTGCAATTCCGTACACAGAAAAATCCTGTTTTACATTTCTAAAATTAAAATTTTTGGATATAAACAACAAAATCCAGTTTCTGAAAAAAAAAAAGAAGTCTGCCCTTTTTCTTTTTTTTTAATTAAAATTTATTACTCTGGATAGCTCGATGGAGTTCCGACTTGAAAAACTATATTTTGAAATCTTCTTTGTTGACGTAATTTTTGTTTCCTTTGATTATAAGATACTATTTTTTGGGGGGGATGGGGGTCGGGGGGGTTTCGGGGCATTTTGTTTTGAATGGTTTTTGATTTTTGTTTTAATCTAAACCAGGATTGATTAATTTTTTTACGTCTATTTATGCGCACTAGTATCACTCACTGGTTGAAACTCGACCAGTTTTTTAAGTAAGCATTTAAATAATAAATATAGAAATTCAAAATTTCCGTATAAATAATGTTCTTTGACTCTAACTAAAATTAAATAAATAAGTAAAATATACAGCGACTTTGTTGCATATATATAACATAGAAACTAAAATACTGTTGTATATCTATAACAAAGACGACGCAGTATGAAAAAATGAAAATTAATGGCAGCATGACAGCATCACTTTTGTCTGCTATACACCCTCATTGAATCAGCATAGTTTTACATATTATGCATATCACATTCCATTTATGGCTCATTTATAGAATCTGAGATATTGCCTTCTCATAAATGGAATTAAATTGCAGCACAGCAGCGCAACGTGTCGGCCAATGTACACCGAAAATAAATAAACATAGTTTTGTGCAATATACATCTGATATACTTAGTCTGGTGTGTTTATGCACAACAGAAGTTGACATGTAGCTTTCACTTAAATGACGTGATTCCCAACATCAGTGTCCATCACCTGTTGGGTAATATATTCCAGAAGCTAATCAGCACTAATTTAAATCAAGGTTCAATAAATTATAAACCCTGCGTAAATTCCTTCCATTGGTTCCTGAGATACTATTTTCTAACACATCACACATATACACAGAAAAATAATCATTATCTAAAAATAGGCGAATCCTGATTAAATCATTTCAAAAACATAAATTCATGAAAAACCGGAAGTCAAACATTTTCAGAAATCCAATACTTTTTCTACATTATTTTATAAAACAGAACCACCTACAGGTTAAAATGAACAAAAATTAATCAATATATTTTCTCAGAATTAGCATTTACATATGCCGTTCTGTGCAATTTTCACCAAAATTTGATGAGATATAGTCATCTGAGAAAATACAGAAAATAATACCAGAATCATTTTTCGGCTTATATAAACCAAAATTCAATAAGAATAATTTTTCATAATATATTTACACACACGATTTGGTGTCCATCTGTCGTCCGATATGCATTCAAAGTGAACCAGCATAATTTTATCTAATATTTATATCACATCTCAAATTTTGTATGTTTATACACCGTAAAAGCTTAGATATAGTCTCCTTGAAAATAGCATTAAATTGCAAGATAGAGGCGCTTCCTGTTGACCGACATGCATTTAAATTGAATCAGTAGAGTATATATACATGTATCTTATACTAAGTTTGGTAGACTGGGAATGCTGATCATTCTATGAAACGAGAAGAAATCGCAGCGTGCCAATTCCACCTGTTTGAAGGATATAGCTCAAAATTTAATCATTGCCAATTCATGCCAAGATCCAACGAAATATATAATTAAGTTCATTAAATTAAGTTAATTGATTCATGAAATACAGGTATCGCGAAGTTTTGCTAACTCAAAAAGACAGACATTGTAAAGATAGACAAAATAACGGTAGTTTTACAGCAGAAACAATTGTGAAAGAACAGATGTTTCCGCTGTTAATTGCCTTATTTAACAGTAGAATGTGCTAGCAAAATGGGTGCCAGCGCATTCTTCTGTAAAAACTACCATTATACTTTACAGTGTATGCATATATACCGAAAAGCTGGCTTATTAAGCCACCATTTTATGATTTGTAAGAATGCTGTATCGCAGTCTCTACAATATATTAGAACTTAAAAAAAAAAAAAAAAACTTAAACGACTCCAAAAGCAATTTTAAATATTTTTCAAACTGCTAAAAATAAAAATAAAATTTACTTTAAAATAAAACTGTAAATTTCCTTAAAAGTATAAAATAACATTTTTGGCCAGACAATATAAATACTACAATTAATCATAACTTTTGAAGTCGACGCAAAATTAAATAATAATTTTTCGAGACCAATGTTTGCAAACGCTGTTGCCTCAGATGGTCTCATCTTCATACTTTTCTTTATCACTTTATGAATGTATGCAGTTCACCCATTAGTGATATCCACATAGAGCATAATGAACAGTTTTTTCGCAAATTGGGATTTATGTTTCTACGAAGTTATTAGAGATTTCGTAGTGAATTTTAGTTGCTAGAGAACTGTTTCCTTTCAAACTAAGTGTTTTTCAACTGTTTTTTGCAGATGCCAAAAAGAGATGTATATTTAAATTTAATTTTATTTGTGAATTGTCTTTTTTTTTTTTTTTTTTTTTTTTTTAAAAAAAAAATTCTGCGCCAACTTTAGAGGTTATAAATAGTAGTGTTTATGTTGTCTGGGGAAGGTTGTTGGTTGTTGGTAGTAGGATTTAAGGTCGATTGACTACGCTAGGTCGATTGACTACGCCTGTCTGGGGAAGGATTTATTTTATATTTTAAACTAAATTTACAAATTAATTTTGTGTCAACTTTCAATTTTTTGAGCAGTTTGATTAATAGTTATAATTGCTTTTTGGAGTCTGTTCTACATAAGGAAAAAAAGTTTTTATTTTCCAATAAAAATACATTCATATTGTAGAGCATGGGACGATGTTTAGGCCTTTCATTCCCAATTTTTCCATCCATAATACAATAAATCTTATATTTAGTCATAAATTTATTTCAAATGTAATATATATAAATGTTTTTTTAAAAATAGAAGTAATAGCAGAGTACGAATTAATATAGCTAACAAAGCAACTGAGAGGTATTTGTTTGTATTTAATGTAACCACTGATGCCATTTAAAATCATAACTTTTCAATAAATAAAAATATCAAAATTTTGGAAGAAATGCATATTGCAATTAATTGAAATACAAATTATAAACGTTAAAAAACGAAATAAAAATATTTCAAACAGTTAATTTTTTAAATTCCACAAAACAGGAAACAGATTCCGATATTATTATCAGAATAGAGTAAAATATACTTTCATTTATCAACAAGGATAGTGAAATCATTTAAATATATATTTTCCGGTGGAAAAATGTATATAAATTTTAATATTGTTCATTTTGAATCAGCGGGAGTGTTAGATGGTAAAAAAGAGTTTCTGAAATGTTATGATTCCAATTGGTATTACGGGGAACGGAAGGGTTAAAGGCGGCTTCACATATCGCAACTCGCAAAAAAGTGACCCAGCTAAAAAAAAAAAAAAAAAAAAAAAATGGCAGTTTTATTTTTGTGTTACTGAAAATGCATATGACGTGCCCAAAAAACTTTACATCTCTATCTAAAATTTATCTTTCTAAATAGAAGTTGTGTGAGTTTTAATGCTAATCGTTAAGTTGATTTTTCTCAAATATTACTGCATTTTTGAATCGTGTCATTTTTTCTTGATGTGGTGCGATGTGAGGGGGAAAAAAAAAGGTCTACGCAATTGATATACATTAAATTAAAAAACGCTAAGAATTGTTAAAAATGGATGCGCTGCATTCATAACCAAGAATTATCCGAGGCACGTAATATAAGAGTATCGAACATCAATAAATACATGAAATATAAACTTCAGAACAGGTACAGCTTCAGACATATGAATGTTATAACGATAAATGTAACTTATTTACATCATAACGATGTTATAACTGAACCATCTTCAGACCAAGACCTTTCAAAAAAAGTACAAAAATCTGAAATCCCGTTAACATGAATCAGATGAACAAACACCATCTCCCTTCCCCCCAAAACAAAAAACAAACAGACAGACATTTTTTGAGCAGATCTTAATGTTTTTCTGATGCGATATTTATTAGGCTAAACCTTTCCAGCAATAAAACAGTATCAAACTTAGGTCATCTGTTATGGAGTTATAGGCAGACAAACCAAAGACAAAGAAAAAAAAATTAAACAGACAAACTTATTTTATTTATATCATAATGATGTTATAAAAAATAATCCCCACACAAAGCTTTTCGCAACATTAAAGTAGAAAACTGCAGAAAAAATATATTGCACTGTAGTATTTTACTCAGATTTTGGAGAAAACATTATAAAAAAACAAAAAAAAGGGCTATTGTTTGTAAAAGTACTTGCTTAATTTCGTTGTATATAAAAGAAAACCTGTACCAACTCAGAACAGAAATGTAGTTGACTGTATTACTATTATTATTATTATTTTAGGGCGCAGTTTTAGACGGATTTACGTTGTAAATGTAACGGAGTATTATTGAAATTTGCTTTTTTAAAGTTACTATATAAAATTCAACGCAAAAAAAAAAAAAAAGAGGAAAAGGTTATTTTTGTATTCTGATTCTTTTGTATACTCTTATTCTAACACTCGTTCATTCATGAGTAATCTTGTTAATAATAATTGAAAACAAAAGGGGATTAAATAAAAGTTTCAATGTAACAATTTGAATTTGTGAATTTCTTTTGAAATGCAATATTGTACTTCTTTCTCAAAAACGGACAAATGAAGAAGTAGGAGAAAAAAGAAAATTCTCTAGCTAATCACAGTGCACAAAGAACACTGATATCATGTTTAACTAACTCGTTGTCTTGTAATGAAATGCACATATTTCGGAACTTTAACGACAATTTTGTTTAGTGTGTGACTAAACTGTTTCAAGAAAGAATTTAAAGAATCAGACTTTTATTCAGCTAAATTTCAAGCTCCTTACAATGGTACAAATGTATCAATAGTTTGAAACAATTTAGCATGACATATTTTTACCATAAAGTTTAGCAGTTTTGTTTTATATTCCAGCTTAGAATTAAAGTAATAGGTATAGATTTCGATTAAGTAGCTGGTTCATTTCAACTAAAATAAATTTACGAAAATTGTCTTATGCTGTATAACATTCTTTTAAAATCCTATTAGGATAATAAATTCTTCTGATAAACTTCTTTATGCAAAACAAATGAACCTTAATATTCTTTCATATTTTACTAAAAATGCATCACTCAAGAAATACATGAAATTTAATAAGTGTTCTTTAATGCAAAACTCTAGAAATACATGAAATATAAATAAAATTTAATAAAGAACTTTATTTGAAAATTTAAGGAAAAGTTTAGAGCAAGTTTTTTTTTTTTTTTCAAATGAAATATTTGCATTTATAGGATTTTCAAGAGTTCATTATAATAAAAATGTCTTATCATTTATATCGATCCCATTTAGATTGAAGCTACTTTAATTTAATTTTAAGATTAATAAGTCATCTAAGATACAGAATATCTTTCACATTGTCTTATATATTTAAACTTTAATTAAACCTGTTTTAATTAGTTATTATTCCGAATAAAAAATGTGCTAATATTGCGATTGTATAAAGCATTTACATTTCGGACAATTTTATTGGGGCATCGTATTCCGGAGCAAGAAAAATTGTAATATTACAAACTATTGAAACATCAAATTTATTTTGAGGAGCAAACATTCAAACCGTGTTTTCTACTTCGGAAACAATTTTCCAGACAACACAAAAACTAACGACTTAAAAAATAACTACGCTTAAAACCTAATTATTGTTTGTTTAGATGTATTGCTAGAAACTAGGAAATTCTGTAAACAAATCGAGGAAGATATGCAGACATACAACTTTTATGTTAAGTTCAAAGAAAAATCACTAACTCAATTTTTTCAAATTTGGAGAAAACACGTTTTGAATGTTTGCTCCTCTTTTATTTTACAAAATTTAAAACCATGTTAATGAATTATCAATTCATTTGGATAAAGGGATTTTTAAGTGTGAGATAAACCCTATTGTTTACGTTTGATAACTAGTCCTGCATGAAATTCTTTCCGTGCGTGATTGTCATATATTTATGCGAGTTTCGCAGAAAAGTAGAAAAAACTCCAAATCCCTGACATACGTGATATGAATTTCATCCAATACTTCCCATTTACTAGCTTAGAGAGTAGAGACTCTCTCATACTGGTGGGACTGCTTTTATAATTACCGGACACCTATGTTGTCTTTACGCATATGGGTGCTAATTCTGGTAATTTTTATCATATCATCATAAAAACAAACCAAGACAAGTTCGTCGGAGAAAAATTATAATACTTTCATTATTGTTTGAATTATAAGTAAAAATAATGATACCAATTGCAGGAAAATACTACTTTCTTTTTGACAAAATGTCTGAATGTTAATTTTAAACATTTCTTATACATACACATAACACACACACGCATGCACACATATATACATAACGTACTTTATTGCTCCTCAGCCTTTGTCCTTTGTGCATATATCTTACTAGAATGCGTATCACTCATCAAAGCAAATAACCAACATAAAAAATTACATAATGAGTGCTTTTCAGTTCCTAAATGTCACGGCGTCTCTTCCTTCCTCGTGAAAGGGAAGACAAAATGTGTTTACAGTTCCACCCAGTTGTGCCAAGAAAAATGCCCAAGTATTGCCAGGCAACTGGATGCAAAGAAAAATTTGTCAAACTCATCATTTCATAAGTACTACTTTTAAATTTTACTAAATACTTTTAAATTCTTCTGTAATATTAATATAATATTAAATGAAATATTTAAAGTACAAAATGAAGAATGATAAGCTGAAGATGATAAGCTGCCTCAATATTGAGGCAGCTTACTTGTCACAACCATGTAGAGAAATGTTACCAGTTGTAATTACGTAACATTCCACTGTATGCCTCTGTTACACAGTTAAAGCTGATAACATTTCTCAACATGGTTGAGGAAAATAAGTTCCCTCTATAATGTTGTATATTCTTATACAAACTTTTTTTACAGTGATTTAAAAAAAAAGAAGTCATATTTATATGTATAATGTATTATAAATTGCAATTATTAATAAATTATACTTAATATTTCGAACTGTTCAATGCACCTTGTATTTTTCTAATATATTACAATTTAATAAGAGAAAAAGAGGGAGGGAGTATGTTTTTCTGTAGCGATAATAAGGCAAGCGTGGAACACAAAAAGTTAGAAAGGAGCGAAGTGTGGTAAACCGAACGGATCTGACCGTTTCATTCGTCACATGACCGACGAAAATCACCCTCAATGTTGGTTATTCGTTTGGATAAGAACTTCAGTATTGAATGCGTACACTAGTAAGAAATATGCTCTAAGTTTTTGCCTCATTTGTTTATAAAAATGCTGTATAATTATATTAGGCATTAAGTTCATCATATGGTACATATATATATATATATATATATATATACACTGAAGTGACAAAAGTCATGGGATACCTCTTAATATCGTGTCGGTCCTCCTTTCGCCCGGCGAAGTGCAGCAACTCGACGTGGCATGGACTCAACAAGTCGTTGGAAGTCTTCTGCAGGAATATTGAGCCATGCTGTCTCTATAGACGTCCATAATTGTGAAAGTGTTGATGGTGCAGGATTTTGGGCACGAACACACCTCTCGATGATGTCCCATAAATGCTCGATGGGATTCATGTCGGGCGATCTAGGTGGCCAGATCATTCGCTGGAATTGTCCAGAATGTTCTTCAAACCAATCGCGAACAGTTGTGGCCCGGTGACATGGTGCATTGTGATCCATAAAAATCCCATCGTTGTTTGGGTACATGAAGTTCATGAATGGCTGCAAGTGATCTCCAAGTAGCTGAACATAACCATTTCCAGTCAATGTTCGGTTCAGTCGCACCAGAGGACCAAGTCCATGCCATGTAAAAATAGCCCACACCATTATGCTGCCACCACCAGCTTGAACAGTGCCTTGTTGACAATTTGGGTCCATGGCTTCGTCGGGTCTGCGCCACACTCGAACCCTACCATCAGCTCTTACCAACTGAAATCGTGACTCATCGGACCAGGCCACGGTTTTCCATTCATCTAGGGACCAACCGATATGCTCACGTGCCCACAAGAGTCGCTGAAAGCGATGTCGTGCTGTCAGTAAAGGCACTCGAGTCGGTCTTCTGCTGGCATAGCCCAAGGAACACAAATTTCGCCGCACAGTCCTACCGGACACGTCCCTCGTACGTCCCACATTGATTTCTGCGGTTATTTGACGCAGTGTTGTTTGTCTGTTAGCATTTACAACTCTTCGCAGACGTCGCCGGTCTCGGTCGTTAAGTGCAGGCGGTCGACCACTGCGCTGTCCATGGTGGAATGTTATGCCTGAAGTTCGATACTCTCGGCACACTCTTGACACAGTGGACCTGGGAATGTTGAATTCCCTAACGATATCCGAAATGGCATGAGCCATGCGTCTAGCTCCAACTAACATTCCGCGTTCAAAGTCTGTTAATTCCCGTCGTGCGGTCATAATCACGTCAAAACCTCTTCACATGAATAACTTGAACACAAATGAAAGCCCTGCGAAAGCACTGCGCATTTATACCTGTTCTACGCGATGCTACTGCCATCTGTATATTTGCATATTGCTATCCCATGACTTTTGTCACTTCAGTGTATATATACACTGATGGAAAAAAAAATCTCAACACCAAGAAAAAGTTATTGTACAGTAATGAAATTTCAGCAATGCAATCGTCTAGGTAACATATTTAATTGATTAAAGTTTCAAGATCACAGGTAGAGCCATTGGCGAGAAGAACCATTTCAAATGTGAAATGTTGGTACATTAGTAACCGGTGTAACCGCCAGAATTTTGAATGCAAGCATGCAAACGTGCATGCATTGTGTCGTACAGGTGTCGGATATCAGTTTGTGGGATGGAGTTCCATGCCTGTTACACTTGGGCGGTCAATGCAGGGACGGTTAATGCTGATTGTGGATGACGCTGGAGTTGTCGTCCAATGATGTCCCATACGTGCTTGATTGGAGAAACATCTGGTGATCTAGCAGGCCAAGGCAACATGTTGACACGCTGTAGAGCATGTTGGGTTACAACAGCGGTATGAGGGCGAGCGTTATCCTGTTGGAAAATACACCCTTGAATGCTGTTCATGAATGGCAGCACAACAGGTTGTATCACTAGACTGACGTACAAATTTGCAGTCAGGGTGCGTGGGATAACCACCAGAGTGCTCCTGCTATCATACGAAACTGCTCCCCAAACCATAACTCCAGGAGTAGGCCCTGTGTGTCTAGGCCGCAGACAGGTCGCTAGCAGGCGTTCACCTGGCCTCCTTCTAACCAACACACGGCTATCACTGCGACCGAGGCAGAACCGGCTTTCATCAGAAAACAGAAAAGATCTCCACTCCGTCCTCCAATGAGCTCTAGCTCGACACCAATCACGTCGCAAACGACAGTGGTTTGGAGTTAGTGGAATGCACGCTACAGGGCGTCTGGCTCGGAGCTGTCCTTGAAGTAACCGATTTGTAACAGTTCGTTGTGTCACTTTGGTGCCAACTGCAGCTCGAATTTCATCTGCAGACGCAGTACGATTAGCCACAGCCATACGCCGAACACGGCGGTCTTCCCTCTCAGTAGTGCCACGTGGCCGCCAGGAACCCGGTCTTCTTGAGGCAGTACCTTCCCTTGACCACTGCTGCCAACACTCATGCACAGTGGATACATTCCTGCCAAGTCTTTCTGCAATATATCGGAAAGAAAACCCACCTTCTCGTAGCCCTACTACACGACCTCGTTCAAACTCAGTGAGCTGTTGATAATGGCTTCTTCGTCTTGTTAGAGGCATCCTTGACTAACATTAACCCACTACGTCAAATCTCAACTGTAAATAACGATCACGAACCTTACAGCGCTTATTTAAAGCAAACCTTATTTGCATGTTCATAGTGTCGATACTAGCGCCACACTTATGCGCGTAGCTCGAAATTTGAATCGACTTCATCTTTCAGATGTATACATACGCCTACCAAATTTCGTTTATCTAGCACAGCTCCTTCCTGGTGTTGGGATTTTTTTTTTCCATCAGTGTATTTAATTAGATAAACGCGGAAAAATTATAAAATAAATTTAATTTAAATAATTTTTCAGAGCATGTTTATTTTACCTTTTAACACAGTGTTCTCGCACTATTTTTTTTATTTCCTTCTCTAATATTTTGTACTAAGTTTGTTGTTCTCCTATTTTTAACGTTACTATGCATTGGATTGTTCGGAAAAAAATTTCGTTTTTTCCTTTGAAAATTAAAGACGATTTTCTTATAATGTATAAATATTTTACTAAATTATATATTCTCCACTTTGATCGGTTTCTTAGCGATCTCATGAGTTGTTATTTGGCAGTTTTCATAAATCAATTCCTTATTTTGTCTTCATTAAAATAAACTGGTTTTCAAGAACGCAATGCATCTTCAGTGTAAAATTGCCTGGATTGAATAAAGAAATATTCATCTTATTTTTCTTTAAAACGTGCATGAAATTACAACAAAATATTTATTAAACAGTGAAAATATCATATAAGATAATATAATATTTAAAAATTATATTTATGTAAATTGTGTGTGCAAACATATTGTTACATGGCCCGAACTGCTATGATGCTTTAAAACTTCCGTGTATATCATCTATAAAACAAACCTTGATGTGCTTGTTCAATATATTCATTAACTTCTAAAATTATCATGATATTCTAATTTGTTTTAAGAAAAAATATTAAAGCCTAATTACAATCTAATGATTTTAAAAGACCATGTCCGATGAAATAACTGCATTTAATTTAATTTTAACTTTATTAAATGCACGAAACTAATCCTTAACTAATATCCTTAATTTTAACTCATTACTCTTTTTATTATTATTTTCAGAATAGAAATTTTTAAATTTTATCCTTGACGTTTTTCTAATAGTTAATGATGTCATCATCATTAAGCAATTGCAGTTACTGAATACGAATCAAAGAATTTGATATCATACTACGGATAATGATTTATACAAAAAAAAAAAAGTTTATAATTAACAGAAACGCTGTTATAATTAGTGAAGGACTAATCACCAAGACATTACAGAAATGAATATCTTTCATGTTGTATATTTTCTTTTCTAAAAAAGATAAAATATTGAAAATTTGGCAACATATTTTTATAGTAAAGGGAAAAATATTAAAATTTTATTTTTATGTTGCTCATATGTTAATTAATGCATATATTTTTAAATGTAAATTTTCTTTCATTACTTATTTTTTCTCTTACTTGAATATGCAGTTAAAAAAAAAAATAATAATAATAATAATTGAGAGTGTTATTAAACAGGGATAAGATATGACAGTATTAAAAGAATTTTTTGAATTTAAAATGTAATATAGTCAATAACAGTTATAAATATAATTATTTTCATTCATGATGTTGTATGATCATTTTTATTATTATTTTCATAAGATAATGTTTATGACAAACAAACAAATTAATTCATTATGCATTCAATCGTGTAAAAGCACAGATAAACAAATTAAGTTTTAGTTTAACCGTGTTTCTCGTGCCTAGTCCTGAAGACTATTGTAAAAGCTTGTATGGATGCCAAATTGATATACAGGTTGGGATTTGATAAACATCCAGTCATTCGGTGTTCCCTTATCGATAGTTTCTCTGAACTACGAGGACTATCACCCCTATTTGACCACAGGAATCGTCCAATCAGCATTTGCGCAGAGGCTCCCATGATCGCAAGAAACGCGATTGAAGAGTACATATTCTTCATACAGAAAAAAAATCTAATTAAAGAATGTACTCAAACTAAACTGAATTTAATTGATTCAAAATTTAAAGTAAAAGTCTACGAAAGTAAATAAAACTTAAATATTTTTAATTTATATTTTTAAAATAATCGTGTATGGTCTAGGTTTTAAGAACGGTAAAAAAAATTAAAATTTGAAAGTTTTGTTTTCAGGTAAAAAGTAAGAATTAAAATTAAAAAAAATGTTTTTTACAGAATAATTAACATTTAATAATTGGTAGTTCAGAATATATATATATATATATATATATATATATATATATAATATTTGAAAAGAGAATTTTCATAAATGAATAAATAAATAAATATATATATATATATTAAATGTGGCCTTTTGCTATAACACATTGCAACATCATCTGTTTCATCAGTATAAGAACACAAGGACAATATCGTTGCTTAAAGGGAAGCCTGATTTAAATCCCCACCCCCAATCTATCTATCTATCTATCTATCTCTCTCTCTATATATATATATAATTATAGAGGTCTTATAACTGAGTATCCCAAAGATGATTTATATTTAAAAGTAAAGTGGCGGAAACATAAAAGATTCAGTCATAATTAGATGCTTGCAATTGTTTTGCTTGATAGCTTTCTAATAATGATTTACATCCGAATTGCACATGGTGCTGAATAATATCCATTCTTTTACTGGTAACTAAGGAAACATACGCTAGTTTTACTTTATTGCATAGAATGAAAATATGTCTCATATAACAATTTAAGTAAATAGACTATATTCTTCAACCGCATTTTTTGCAACCATGGGAGCCTCTGTGCAAGTGCTGACTCGACGATTTCAGTGACAAAATAGGGGTGATAATCCTTGTGGTTGAGAGAAAATAGCGAAAAGGAAATGACGAATGACTGAATGTTTATCAAATCTCAACCTGTCGGTCAATTTGACACCACGCTAAGCCTTTAAAATCGTCTTCAGTACTAGGCGCAAGACACATGGTTACAGAATAGTGTCAATATTTCATACAATATTTATTATAATACGTTCGGAAACTCAAAAGAAACTGTTGTAAAATTTTAAAATGATTATATAAAGCACATTTGACATAGATTAAATATTTCATGCTCATGGAAAATGATGTTATTTTCATAATCACAATAATCATTATCAATGACCCAAATTATTTACAATTGGTATTTTTACAATCACAGTAATTATTGATAATATTTTATTGATTTTTACTCTTTATTGATTAAAATATTAAATATGTTACAGTCGTTAATATTCGGTACACTTAAATTAGTATATTATTTTAAATTATCTAGTATTTCTAATGTATTAATTTTATACATCAAATTTCATTGTTTTGTTTATTTTGTTTTTCAAAATATTATTATATTAACACACACTATGTAGAATAAATTATAACAGCCTTAAAAGAGTTCATGTTTGAACGTTAAATAAATTTCATAAGATACACAAAATAAAGGGTAGATATAAACATAATTTCTGATCTTTTAAATGGCGTTTTACTACTGATTCTTTTAAAGAAAACAAAATAAAAAAAAGTAAACAAGCTAGATCTTAAAAAAAAAACAAAAATCAATGCAGAACACGTTTAATGCATACTAAAATATAATCAAGGTGCATTGATTGGGCACAGTATATAAGTGAATAAAGTCGACTTTGATTTACTCTCTGCCATGATTTTATTCATTTACAATGCAGTAACAAAGTTAATTCTTCAAAAGTTAAAACAACAGAACAAAATGGGAGTTTTAACAAAGTTATTCAACAAAATTTTATAAATTTTCCCAAACCGATGAATATTTAGAAGTTTTCTGTTTGTGGATAATTATTTAAAATCTTGTAAGCTTGCACCAGAATTTAAAAATAAATAAAGTTTTTTTTTTTTTTTTTTTTTTATCAAAGCAATATTTTTTTAAAGCTATTTTTATTATAAAATACATTTCAGTTTTTATATACATGGTATATTTATAAAGGAAGGGAAATACAAGTTTCTGTCAAATATAAATTCTGAAAAATCAGATTTAAAAAATGAAAGATTTTTGACATCTTTTATGTGACAAATTATGTCAAACTAAACATAATACGCTTTTACATGGGGTTGTTGTAGTTGTTGAATATGTTGAAGCTGTAGGAATGTATTTACTTGAAAAAAAAAGCAGAAAACTCACACATAATTTCCTTTCTTTTCTTTAATTTAACGTAACTATAACCAACAATAACACTTGACATAGTTCATAACACTTTACATGGATTATAAATCTTTTCATTAAAAGTATATCATGAAAAATACAATCATTCAAAAACAAATTCATCTAACTCCAAAAACGCCAACTGTAAAGGCGAATAAACAGAAATCAAAGTTTTGTTAGATAGAATAAAAAAAAAAAAATGATAAATATAATGATAAATATATTGATGTATATATTGAAAAAATCATAACGAATTTAAGAAATAGTAAATAGAAAGAAATAAAGAAAAAAAAAACTAAAACAGCTATATTTTTTTCAAGGGAAAACCATAGCTGTATGGAAACTGTAAATGCCTGATTTGCCAAAAATAGCGATAGATTAGTTCACATACGAAAAGCTGACAAACGGAAAGCTACCAGTGCTTGATTACTCAAAGAAGGATAAACATATAATTTAAAATACAAGTAAGAATTGAAAATTTAAACATTAAATATGATAAAAGTAGCAAAATTTAACTAAAAATACCATAGAGCAAAGTGTATCATAGAATCCCACTTAATAAAGTTAAGTTAAATTTGTGGAAGGTACGTACATAAAGTAAAGATAAATTCAAGACAATATTTTTTAAATAGTACTTTAAATATAGTTTATAATAATAAAGTTATATAAATATGTTTTTAAAGAATAAAATTTCAAATATGATATTTTTTAAAAAGATTATAAGATTTAATAATTTTAAATTAATGAATTAAAGAAAATATTAGAAATATTAGAATATTTTAGTGCAAAGATAATAGTAACAATAATAATAATAATAATAAAAAGATCAAATTATTTAAAATATAGAAATAAGTATAGATAATGTAAGTTCAATATCATTATTCGATTTTTTTAAGTGAAAGTTTCCGTTCAAGGAAAAAACGTGCCTCGAAAAAAACGTCCCTAGAAAAATCGTCCCCTCGGAAAAAAAATGTCCTCGGATAAAAATTATGAAATGTTCGATATTTCCCACTTATATCTTCTAGGTCAAATTACTAACGAAGTTTATTTATTATTCAAAATTATACAAAAAAAAAAAAAAAAATGAACATAGCATGCTTTGCCACTACAAAACTTTCTTCTACATCATTTTATATAACACGCATAAATATTTGCTTTGAAGTCAAGTTTTTCTTGATTCAACTTTATTTTATTTTATTTTATTTTATTTTTTGAAATAAAAATTTATATTCAACATGGAGAGTAACATTTTTTATTCTGGTTCTTTAGGTCTTTGTCAATTATTACCACTTAAAAATAAAGGGCTTAATTGGAAAATATTTCAAAACAGTAATTTTATTATGTGTCTCGAAATCTAAGACGAGAAATTAATAATACTTAAAAGAATACGAAAAATCTCAAATCTCAAATTTTAATCCCTAAATTTGCATACAGTATATTAGCTCTAACTTTAACTCGTAAAACCTTCTTACAACAATTTAACACAGAATTTTTAGTTACAAAACAGATTCACTTTGCTCTTGAAAAAAAAAAAAAAAATATATATATATATATATATTATGCATTTACTATGCATTTGTAAAAAGACAAAACAAAATTGAATCTAAAACATTATAAGAGTAAAAAAAAAAAAAAAAAAAAAAAAAAAAAATAGAAAAAGAAAAAGCTCAATATTTGTAGTTCATATTGTGCTGGAATTTAATAATTTATATGTTTGCTTTTGTCTTAAGAAATGTTGGTATAAAATAAAAGAACAACAAATAGCAAGCATCCAAAAATGGGGAAACGTGTAAAATTCTTTTAGAGTCAAAATAATAAAGTACGATAATTCATCAGGTGGTAAAATGTGAGCACGAATGCAACTTGAAAATTGCGATGTATATACAAGAGCGTTCTTTAATACTCTGAAAACTCTGATTTCAATTTTGTGCAATAGTACAATATTTTTTAAATTAGTGTTACACAAGCCTAACTTGCAAATGTTACAATTTTTTGATACCATTTCCTTTTTGTGTGATTTGTAGCAATTTTCTGTGATTAAACAACGTTCTGAAATTGAATTATTATTATTATTTTTTTAATTATTATTTAAGTTCAGGTTTCTTCAAATATTTTGTAGGAAGGCTCCCAAGTTGTTAAAGCTTACCAATCATAGAGAACTTCCCTATTGAAAAATAGTATGTATATCATTTACAATTCTGTTTTCGGGGGTGCCACATGAAATAATTTAACATAACGATCAACACTTAGTATTTCTTTGAACTGTACATAATAAACTAAAACTATTAAAATTAGAAAGAAATTTATGCACGCAATTGAAACTTACTACAATATAGTATACGTGTAAAAAGTTTACGCAACATTATGCATATATTTAACATAATTATAAAAAAATAATTCCAGCACGATACAGACAACAATTATTAGTTTTTTTTTTAAATGATGTTTTGGATTTAAAATTTTCATAAAGATGCATATTAAAGGCATACTATTCATTTTTATTTCTTCTGGAGTAAAGCGAATCTATTCGGTAACCAAGGGTGTTGTTCTAGTAAGTAGATTTTTCAAATTAAAGTTGGAGCTAATATATTTTTTATAAAATTTCGTATTCTCCATTGTATTATTAATTTCCTTTCTTAGATTTTATAAGACAAAATAAAATTATTGTTCTGAAATAATTTTCAATCAAACCATTTTCTTTTGGGAGTTGTCAATCTTTTCTTTCTCATTGACACAGCAGAGAACCCAGAATACAAAATATTACTCTCTACCTTTAATATAATATTTTATTTAAAAACTAAATAAATAAATTTGAATCAATAAAGTTGACTGAAAAGGAAAGGAGGAGCAGTGTGTGTTGTGTGTGTAGGGGAAAAAAACATTTCCCCTCGGAAAAAAAACAATAAAAACCAATTGTACCCCTTAAGGAAATTTTGAAAAGTCTGCTCCAACGTTTGTGCATATCAACCGCTATGATATAAAATGATGCAGAAGAAATTATTGAGACGGAAGAAGCATTATATGTATTTTTTTATAATTTCGTTTATAATTTTGAATAATAAATAAATTTCGTTAGTAATTTGACGTGCAAAATATAAGTGTGAAATTTCAAAAAATTCATAATTTATAACTGGGGACGTTTTTGTGAGGGGACATGTCTTCTGGAGTCGATATTTTTCTGGGGGCGTTTTTTCTGAGAGACGTTCTTTCCAGGGGATGTTTTTACCTAGGGATACATTGTGGCGGATGTTTAATGGGGAACGTTTTTTCCTGATACCGAAAGTTCCTGTTTAGTGGAGACCCCATAGTAAACTTATAGATATATTTTTTAAAGCTCTCTTCCTCTGTTATTGAAAATAACAATCAAGAACATACAATTCTATCTGAATTCATCATATTAAATGTATTAAAATCATTATTACTCTGAGCAATTTTCATGTTCCAATTTATAAATTTTGGCAATATTTAATTTATGTAACTTTGAAAAACTCTTAATATAGTTTACCATTTAGGACAGAAGTTGTGGGGATTTAACTTGGCACAGGTAAAAATAAAAAAAGAAATGTGTTGCGTATTCGACTAAAACATTATACTTTTTATTTATTTATTTATTTTTTAAACATAACTTTCTTCAACAAATTTATAATGTTAAAATTAAGACAAAATTAGCGAAATTAGTCTATGAAATTTAATAAATTACGACGTGCATTAAATTAAAAATTTACGATTTTAAATATTTTTCTCCAGGCAAACATTTTCTTTTAAAAGCTTTAATCTTCTCAAAAGAAAGCTGATGTCGTCACTTATTTTCTCTTACTTTCATTGATTTCATTTTAAATTCTCCTTTTGATCTCAATTTTCATTGCAATTCATTTTCACCTTAAAAACTAAATCAATTTGCTTTTTACTTTTTCTTTATTTCTTTATTTACTTTTTTCTTAAAACACAACTTTCTTCGACAAACTTATAATGCTAAAATTAAGACGAAATTGACAAAATTAGCCTATGAAATTTAATAATTTTCGATATACATTCATTTAAAAATTTACAATTTTAAATATTGTTCTCCAGGCAAACATTTTCTTTTAAAAGCTTTAATCTTCTCAAAAGAAAACTGACGTAGTCACTTATGTTCTCTTACTTTCACTGATTTCATTTTAAATTACCTCAATATCCATTGGAAATCTTTTTCCCTTAAAAGACTAAATCAATGTGTTTTTTACTTATTTATTTATTTTTTCCTTAAAATACAACTTTCTTCAACAAATTTATAATGTTAATATTAAGATGAAATCTGCATAATTAGTCTTTGAAATTTAATAAATTTCGATATGCATTCATTTAAAAATTTACAAATTTAAATATTGTTCTCCAAACAAACATTTTCTTTAAAAGCTTTAATCTTCTCAAAAGAAAACTGACTTTATGTTCTCTTACTTTCACTGATTTCCTTTTAAATTACCTAAATTTTCATTGCAAATCATTTTCACCTAAAAGACTAAATCAATATGTTTTTTACTTATTTATTTATTTTTTCCTTAAAACACAACTTTCTTCAACAAATTTATAATGTTGGTATTAAGATGAAATCAGCATAAATTTTCTTTGAAATTTAATAAATTTCGATATGTATTCATTTAAAAATTCACAGTTTTGAACGTTGTTATCCATGCACACATTTTCTTTTAAAAGATTTTAATTTTCCCAAAAGAAAACTGATGTCCTTACTTACGTTCTCTTACTTTCACTGATTTCATTTTAAATGACCTCAATTTTCATTGCAATTCATTTTCACCTGAAAGACACGTAACAAAATATTACATTAAATCCGTTGACTGCATTATTTTCCAAAGAAGGATCAAAATTTCCTTCTCTTTTCTAAATTTACAAAATTATGAAGCAATTTCGTTTGTTTTTTACTTAGAAGTATAAAGATTCATTTTATTTTCAAGACAGTATAAAAAAGGACACCGTATGTTTTTGTTTCATTCATTTTTTTTTAATGACATAAATAATATCATTTTAATTATTTATGAACATAGAGAAAAATTAAATTATAATGCAATTTTAGTTTAAAAAAAAAAAAAAAAAAAAAAAAAAAAAAAAAAAAAAACGATAAAACTTTTTTTAAAGTACAATTTTTAAAATAAATGTAATATTTTTTACTTTTTGTTTTTTTTTACGTTTTTCATGTATTTTTTAATTATTTGACTAATACGTTGTTTATCAATACAGAGATTCGGTAGCTTTTGACAGTGCTTGCGTATGCCACAAGGCTTTGTTTTATAATAATAAACATAATAATAATAATAAAATCAAATATCACCGTTTTCTGTTTTTCGGTATTTTATTCCGCTTAATATTTTTTTTTTAAATATTGTTTATAAAGATGATTCCGGTTAACTGTTTTATCGTCACAGTTCCAGTGGCATCACTATTTATTTTGGGACTTTCCCGTAAAATGCTCAAGAGGATCCATCCCTTTCTTTTTTGTTTTTTAATAGTTAATTTTCAGCTATATAATTTTATCAAATTGATGATTTATCTTTTAAGAAATACGTTACAATAAATATATTAGAAAAGTTGTTATGGGTTAAATTCAAAAGTTATTAGGACAAATTTTTCAAGAATTAAAAGTTGATTTATTTGATATTTTTATTTTGAACTTCATAATGATGGCACAACAAAATATTATAAGCATCCGCAATATTATTGTTGATAAAGTCATTTACTTGTTAAAATATTTTTTATTAAATAAATAAAAAAAAAAAAAAAAAAAAAAAAAAAAAAGAGCTTTTTAGTTTTTTGTTGGCGATTCCTTAACCCGTTAACGCCCGAATTAATTTTGCAAAATATATTTTGATTAATATTTCAATTTTAAACTAATATGGTGAACTGAGAATAAAATATATTAAAGTTAAGCAACTATTTTGAAATTTTTTAATTTAAAGCCTATCTTCGTTTGAGTATGTTTAAGTTCAAATGAAAAAACTTCCAGATAGGAAAACTTCGAGATAACAAATTAATTTCCTATTATATGCTGACAAAGACCTCGAAAGTAAAGTATAATAATGACATATATTTTTATTCACTTTAACTTTTAAGTTACCTGCGAAAAAGCAAATATATGTACGATGATTGAAAGATAAAAAGTAACTCTCCAAATTATGAAACAATAATTAGAAGCAGCCACCTAAATCTTTGAGGGATCATTTGGAGTGATGCTATAAACTATAATTAAAAGCAGAAATTATTCCAAAATACCACAAAAATATACGAGCTATTTTTTTAGCTGTCATCAAATGGGAACGCTAGGCGTTATTGGGTTAAATCGGGAGGGTCTGGTGGACCCTTAATCGTTCCTGCTGTGTTCAGTCCTGTTTAATAGTGTTGTATCTCGTTGTACTAGTGGTGTAGATCACGTTTGGTAGTAGTGTTTACTAGTGCTGTATCTCATTTACTAGTGGTGTAGATTATGTTTCCTAGTAGTATTTACTAGTTGTTTGCAAGGTGTATTAACAACAACTTTTCAGTAGCAGCCATTATTAACTATTAAATATAACCTTGATAGTTCTCAAAGAATACTACGTTATTTAGAGTATTAAAGAAAATAATCATAGATTTTAGTTTTTAAGGTAATTCTAATCTATCTATTCTCTTATTAAATTTTGAAAAAAAAAAAAAAAAAAAAAAAAAAAAAAAGAGAGAGAGAGAGAGAGAGAGAAAGAACATAAAAGGTTAATATTACGAGGGTTTTCACTTCGGTAGTATTGCAAGTTAAATATAAAAATACGTTAAATTTAGGGCAAGTTTGCTTTACACAAAAAATTCTAGTCTTGCATATTTTATAAGGAGTACAAAGAATAAATATGGCATTGTCACTTTAGCTTTATATACGTTGTCACGTCTTTTTTTTCTCCCTTATAAACATAATTTTAGAATTCAAATACAGAACCCGAGAGAATTACGGAAATTTTGATAAGAGGAGTAAATTTTGTCTATTATAAAAAGCCATTTTTCATTTCGTGATTATATTTTAGATTTTTCTAAATGAACTCCTGCTCAAAAGATTATCAAGATTTGCAAAGGATAAGTTTTTTCGAATTTAAAAATTTATCTCTCCATGAAATGTTTTCAAATATTGGGAATTTAAAGAGCTGGGTCTTTCTCATGTTTTTAAGTGAAAATTGGTTTAATACAGCATTTAGGGGGCCGTTAACAAATTGAGAAAAATCAATAATGCTTGTAATTACCCTGTATCTTTAAGTGAACGAAATGATCTGTAACTTTAGGATACGTTAAATTAGACCCAGTACAAATTGTGGATGAATTTGTGTGACGATAGCATGCTAAATAATAGAGATATAAGTATTGAAAAAATCAGCATGTTTTTTATTTATAATGTACAGAGTTTTAAACGAAAATTATTCCTAATTTCAGATAAATTGAAAAAAAAAAAAAAACACTTTTGTGATAATATACTGAAATTGGATTACAATTATCTTAAATATTTCCCAAAATATGAACATTTTTATGAAAAACGTTTTCACTGCACATGCGAGAAAATTTTATTACTCAGGATGAAAGTTAGATATATTGGACAACTTTTATTAAAAGTTCATTTCAATAGAGTAAAAATCAAGCGCATTGTCGGAAAAAAGAGCGAGCAAGATTTTAGGTATTTTTCAAGAGTTGAAATTTCATAAGGGATTTTTCACAGGCCGCGTAATCGATTCGAAGATCCAATTGTTTCAATCACGTTTCCAAAAGTACTTTTTTTGTGAGAAACCCCTTGTAAGCATGCAACTCTAAAATATTTTCGTTTATTTACTAAGATTTGTGAGATCATAAGGGGTTTTTCACAAAAAAAGAACTTTTGGAAAGTGGTCGAAATAATTGGATCTTCAAATTAATTACGTGGCATATAAAAAAAAAACCTATGAAATTTCAACTCTTGGAAAATACCTAAAGTCTAGCTCGTTCTTTTGCTGAAAATTTGTTTAAGTTGCCCTATATCTTTCAACCTATGTAATAAAAACTTTTCTATCTTCCGTACATGCGCAGAGAAAACGTTTTACATAAAAATACTCATATTTCATGAGATATTTAAGATATTTTTATTCTGATTGCAGTAAAAAGTTTCAAACGTGTTATTTCAATTTATCTGAAAGTGGGAATGATTTTCGTTTATAAATAAAAATCATGCTGATTTTTTTTTTTTTTTAGTTTTAAATTAAATACTTATATCTCCATTATTTAACATGCCATCGTCATACAAATATTCATCCACTAATTGTACTGTGTCTATATTAACATGTACTAAAGTTACAAATCATTTCGACTACTTAAGAATACAGGGTGATCACAAACATTATTGATTTTGCTCAATTTGTCACCGGCCCCCTAAATGTTGTATTAAATCAATCTTTACTGAAAAACATGAGGAAGATCCAGTTCTTTAAATACCCAACGTTTGAAAACATTTCATCGAGAGATAAGTTTTTAAATTGAAAAAAATTGATCCTTTGCAAATCATGCTAAACTTAGAGCAAGAGTGTAGTAGTTAAGATGATAAATGTCCAAAGTTATTATAGGTTATGTTTGTTTATTGAAATACTTTCGGTGTAATTTTTCACACTTATGAAAATTAAAAATAGCGTTATGGCGTTTGTTCACCCATTTCACATGGGGCATGCAAGCTGGGCAAGTCAACATGCCCTGTAACATAACTAAAGACTAACTGTAATGGAGGTCGTCTTTAAATGGGGGTCTCCCTTTCCGCATTGGAAATTCAGAATTTGGCTCCTGTGAGGATTGGAATTCGAGTGACCATATAATTATTGTAGCTCATTTGGATTTCTGGTTATTCGAATCAACCTTTTTAAAAAAGGATTTTATAATCATGTTTATTTCCTTCCCACGTTGAATTAGCTGCTCTGTTGTACAAAAACACAGTTTTTTTTTTTTTTTTTTTTTTTTACATATTCAGTTTTTATGCTATTGTGTATCACAGACCAACTTAACCTAGTTTCCATGTCGCAAACCACTTGAGTTACTACACAAAGATGACTACTTATTTTGACGAGTCCTCTTCAAGGGTCATCTGGTATCAACAAATTCTAAAATAAAAGCCTTGATAGAAATGAATATTCTTCATCAGGTGATGTAAAGCTTTTGCTGATGACAGAATCGAGGACGAAATTACAGCGAAACAGAAAACGAAATTCTGCAGTATTGACTGTTACATTAGTCAAACAAGTATTTCAGGAAGAGCAAATGAATCAAAACAAAAAAAATAAAATCTGCTACTAAAAAGGAGAAAAACAAATAAATAAATATATAAATAAAGTCCTTTTGTCAAAAAAAAAAAGGCGTCAAGGAAATTAAAAGTTAACTTAGAAACAAGAAACATGCAGTGAGTAAAAATGAGAAGGAACAGGACAATTTTGGTCTTTTCTCTTTTAAATCATTTGAAGGCATTAAAGAGGAAGAACAATGGACTCACTATACCAGTTTCAAACACTGTGTGAGGAATTCATGGTCTCCATATTCCTCAATCTTAACTTAGATCTTAAAGATTAACTTAATTACTTAATTACTTAGTAATAAGAGCTCGAGACAAAGTTTTAAATACAAAATAACACAGTTTATTAACTCTTAATTTCAAGGAGGGCGTTGAGCTAACTCAATTTAAATAAGTGACTTCAGGAAATAACTTTAGCAAGACATAAAATAAAAGTTATCTTATCTCACCAATGCTGATCTTGTCGATGACTGCTCCCTGCTACTACCAACTATCCTCACTCCAGAGTGTCAGCCGGATTCCCGATACGCGACAGACTCTTTTCTTAATTTACGCCACAATACTACACCTCTCTACCATCACTTCACACACACCATAATCCGGTGCAACTCAGTATCACCACCATCTCCAATTCGCTATAACTCTTTACTCCACACTAATCAGGTACCATTCTCCAATTTTCTATCCATCTTATACTACATCCTAACAAACATCCTTTCCCTTCATTTCAATTAAAACATACAATCACTTCCCATTCATCAAACACTCAGAACCTAATTCTTTCACTGCAGCACCATGCGACATAAAACTCACTCGACCTCAACTTTCGCCGAGTTACTGGCGACGAAGTGCTTTAACCGTCCCAACTTTAGATTGCTGGATTCAGCTGAAATTCAAACGAACTGTGGAGACGTTCTATAGTCTCGACCTCACAACTGGACACAGTATCGTGTTACTTCTCGAGAAACGATATTTTATACAAATAAAAGCAATTAATTCTATTTATAATTTAAAATTTAAATATTATTTTTTTCTTATGTATAATTCTGTGGCTTCTTTAAAGAATGTTGTATAAATGATTTTTTTTTTTTAGATTATACCGTGTTTTCGTTTGCACCATATGAAAATTAAGATTTAATACAAGTTTTGAACGCATTTTTAATTTCTATACTATCAGAACTTGAAATAGGTGACGGGGGTTAACTAAAACGATATTGGAGCAGGCTGTCCCAAGTTACTTGGTGTCAGTTTGAACATATAAATGAATACACTTAATACTTATAATTAATATTTATCTATTATGAATGCTCAAAATTAATAAATAAACATACATTATGGTGATATCATCCTGAAGGTATTAATACTGTGAACGTAAATATAAATTTAAAATGATGAGTTGTAATTTTTAAAAAAATTTAGAAAAAATAGCTGGCCAATCAATGCGGTTTAATAAGTTATTTCGTTTCGTCAAACAATATCCAGTTGAAAAACTATCTATTGCAAACCATATTTTTCAACGTCTACAGTGAATATTCCAGTTAATATACAGCTTACAAATTGTTAAAATTAGGAAAGCCCCCCCCCCCTTTTTTTTTTTTTTTTCCAAAGGAGGGTGAGTGGAGATATAGTAAATAATCTTGTATGCTTATAAAATATGTTATAAATTTATAAAAAAATATTATAGTAATAAATTGTTTTAATTTATATGTTTGAATAACATAAAAACTGGTTTTGAGCTATTCATCTAAATAAATTTTAATACTAAACTTTAAAAGGATCAGTTATATAGCTTTGAGTTAATTGAAAAATACTCAACGTATTTTCTAATAATTGTGTCAGAAGATGATAATATCTTAGGCAAACACAATGTATTTGATAATGTACAATTCCAAGAAAAGTCTCATACTTGTTATTCTAAATTATTTAATATAGATTTTTCTTTACAATTTATTATTTCTCTCTCTCTCTCTCTCTCTATATATATATATATATATATATATATATAAAAGAAAGGTTGAATTTTAAATTAATAAAGTATATTAAGTATATTTAACTATTTACAGAAGCATTAAAAATTTAAAAATATTTAATAATGAAAAATTTGATAATTGTTTAAAGCTTTTTTTTAACAAATTAAAATTAGAATACATTTAGTAAATTTTTGCAATTTAAAAAAAGCTGTCAAAGGCAATAAAAATCCTCAATGAAAGTTTATTCCAGTCCAACTGTGAACATAAATTTTAACAACTTCCATTTCTACTCTAAAATTACAGTACGTGCCAGACATAAAAATCTTCTCGGTTCACATTGAATGACTATAATGCTCAGTGTCTGTCTAATAGTCATTTTTCTCACCCCTTATAGCAATCAATTCCAACAAAATTCTTTTAAAAATATATGTCTAGTAGTTTTCTAAATCTAGTTTATTACGAATCAGAATTTTGAAAAAAAAAGAAAAGTTTATTTTTTAAAGTTTATTTTTTACAAGTACATTTAAGCGCAGTTTAACCAAATGAAAAAAAAATTAATAATAATACAAGAAAAGAGAAAAATATTAAAACAATTAACGTCTTTTTGAATAGTTCATTAAACACTCCATAGAAGTGTGAGTTTGTATGTGTGGAATAAATTCAAATTTTTGGTGACTGATTACGTTTTCATCATTAATAGTCTATTTTTAGAGAGAAATAAATATTTATTTATAAGAAAATGATATAGTAAATCATTATGACTGAATCTTATTATTTGGTGAAATAAGGATAAATTTAGAAGAAACAAATAGTAAAATCTTTATTGAAAAAAAGTGCTATAATTTTAACGTTTTTACTTTTTTTCTTTTTTTCATTATCTCGCATACAATTTTTAAAATGTCATTTTTGCAGTAAAATAAAGGCCCACAATCTTCCTCTGGTTGAAAAATGTATGTGATTCAGGATACACAAGATATTTACGAAAATGAAATACAAATACGCCATTTTATTCATTATCGTGAGACATTAATATCGAGAGCAGTAAAATAAAATGATTACATTTTTTATTAATTTATTTTAATTTTTTTTTATTCCAGCAAGAAGACTTTTCTTAATTGTATTTTTTCTAAAGTATGAGTCTAATTTTCACTGCAGTATATTATTATGTTTTTTTTGGTATGTTTATCAACGATTCTGTCTTCTAATAATAGAATTCAGTAAGAAAAATATTCTATTTTGATATAATTTCGGCTAACGTGAATATCTATAGAATTACTTCATTTAAATGATTATAAAAAAACTATAGCCACATTCTTGAATATGTATTTATTTAAATATAATACTTTTATTCTCATCTATAGATGTTATGAAAACAAATAAGAAATATCATGCGCAATTTTCTAGCCAATTTCGCACGTGTTAACATTATCCCAGAGAGCTGATATTAAGCTAAAATGTGTTTAGGGTCAAATAGAAAAAAAAATTAGCTTGTAAGCGTATCGTATTTCAAAAAAGAAAGAAGAAACAAAAAACAAAAACAAAAACGAAAATTTCCCCTCATTTTAAGGTACACTCTAATATATGATATATATATATATATATATATAATGAGGCGATGTGTACCTATCTAATTATGATTAGAGTGATTTTGGCGCATTATTGCGCTTATCTCTATTTAGTATCGATCCGAAACCTTATAAATAATCAATATTCGTATAGTTATAATAATTTATATTATCTTTTACTAAAAGTCATCTCGAGATCGTTTTATTAAACTTTTATAAGAATTTTTTTCATCATTTGAATATAACAAAATATTCTGAAAACTAACATTTCCTAAAATTACTTTAAACTCGTTTATGAATTTGTACAGAATACGCACTGAATCAATTACAAAATATGCAATAAACTATGCACAAGTTTATAACAATGTAGAAAAGAACACTATAATAACATACACAACCATGACAGAATGAATCTATTGGGATATTCCTGAAAAAGTTAATACGCGTGTTTTCTTTCTTAAATACAAAAATATTTTAAATGTAGTAACTATTATAATAATATTGTGATTGGTTCATCTATAGTCATATATATATATATAATTATTCAGATTATATCAGCTATGGTGATTGCTGTTTTAGTAGTTCCGCAGAGCGGATCCTCGTCTTAATGTAGTAGCCTATTAAGGATTTATGAGCTCGAAATACACTGAGGATTATTATCGTTATTGCTGGTATAATAACTACTAGCAGGGAAGTGCTAAAAATCCTCATTGTAGTCATACTTATGATTCCGTTATAGCTTTGAAATTTATTTGCATGAAACTTTTAGGACAACATATTATGAAGTCTATTATTTAATGAAAGTCACAAATAAGAACTACGTTTATCGAACTCATAAAAATTACTTTTGGTTAATTTCAAATTAAATTGACTTTGTGATAGAGATTTATATTGTGTGAATCGTGTAATCACCTTATAAGCCGAAGAAGTAATTGTGATTGTCGCTTGTGTAAAAAAAAAAAAAAAAAAAAAAAAGAGGTCGCAATACAACAAGCCCGCACATTATTATCCTGATTGTTAATGTAATAAGTTTTGAAATTAACACAATTTTCTATTAAGCAGATCTAACAATTCATGGAATGCAATGTCCCTAGAGTGCTGTTAGAAAGAAATATTCTTTTAAGCTTTATGTTATCCTATAAATATTTAGAAAACAAACTACATATATAACTTATTAGTAAATATTATCAAACATCATCTGAATTATTTATAAATCTTCAGATTACACATAACATTTAGATTTTCCTGGTTTAGACATTCAAAACTAGCAATACTATCAGAAAATAATAAGAACTAGAATGGAATTCAACATAATAGATACATATTCTTTAAACCACCATAAAAATTAAGAATAATCTTTTTTTTAAAAGTGCCTTTATAAAACAAATTCTTCAATGCTATAATACCTTATTTTTAATGAGGAACAATAACAACAAACGAATTTTAAATGAAAGTAAATACACTTAAAACAATTGCTATAAAAAAAAGTATCACTCTTATCTTAGTAAATAAATTTATATGCATAAATTGGAATGTAATCCTGTAAGGATAAAAATAAATATAAAGCAATCAATGTTAACAAAATTGTTACCAGTTCGTTGACAGTTAAAATTCAGTAACGGTTTCTTTCACAGAATTCGACTACAGTTAAAAAATATATTCAATAAGAAATATTTTAAATGAATGCACAGAGAAATAAATAAATGCTCGAAGTAATCCTAAATAATATAGAATTTAAAATAAAAATGGAACATATAATAAGAATGAATTTTGTGTTACAATTAATAATCCTGTATTCTAGTTTAAAGAATCTAGATGTTTTTTTTTTTCCTTTGTATGAAAAAAGAAAATTCTATGGGGCAAATATACAATTTACATAAATATGCTTTATTACTATAAATTAAGGATTTTAAATACTCTAATATATTTCTGCTTTTAAATTTAGGATCAAATACAGTCGGTAACAAAAGTGTCCGAACACTAGCGAAAATCCCTGTGTAAAAAAGGTACACTTCATACGGTTTTGTTAAATAAATCCTTGTCGAATCCTGTTTTTAGACTGACTAAGAACAGGATTCGACAAGGATTTATTTAACAAAATCGTATGAAGTGTACATTTTTTACATAGGAATTTTTGCTAGTGTTCGGACACTTTTGTTACCGACTGTAGATTAAACGTGAAAATTCTACATAATTGTGTTATTAGTTAATTTTTAAATTTCAATATAAATCCTCCGACAGAGGAGAACGTTATAATAAAGCACTAATAAAATGCGAAATCACACAATAATTGTTAGTACGAATTGTCATTAGGTGTAATAATAATAATAATAATAATAATAAAAAGGAAGAAGAAGAAGAAGGAAGAAATGCATTATGAAAGCAACTGCGAGTAATGCATGTGTAAGCTGCCCAATAAGATAAGACAGAGAGATAATGTTGGACTTTGTCTCTTTCATAAATTTGAACGTTGCTAATTTCCTGCTACTTCATGAAAACTTTTATTAGCCTCATGAAGGGGTGTTTTAAAATTTTTTGATTTGCAACAAATGAGACTTGTGTTTTAATTTTATATTACGAGTATTTGAAATTTTGCTAACAAATTTGATTCTGTAGCGTCTTACTGCGATCATTTTATTCTATTCAATGCACTGAAAGTTCATTTCACTGCAAGATTGCAATAGGTGGAAGTCGATAATATGAGCGATAATAGACTTAAAAGAACAAAATCAAAACAAGATATTATAAACGAGATAAACATATAAATCAGTAAGTGATAAAATGTGTGCCTATATATCTCTGTGTATGATGTGACTACCTGTTTCTTGCTATGTTGGAAACCTCTAGACGGCCCCTACCTAGGCCAAGTTTAACGAGTTTAATACCGTCAAAAGGGGCGAATAACGCCAGATCCTCGCATGGCGACCAACCACTCTATGAGCTACTTAAGCACCCCATAGATATGAGCTGTGTCTGGAGAAACTAGGATAAGACTTCTGACTGCAGTCTTCTATCTTATAAATAGGACTTTGTCATTGCGATTTACATTTCAGAGATATTTTATGGCCGTATTCACCATTAACTTTAACTTCCGGTTCAAAGCAAAAACTTGGAAAGCGTCTAAAGGCAGGGTACAGCTTTCCAGCAAAATTTGGCACACTGTTTCTGCCATCTAGCGTCGAAGGTTTTATATAATCTTTGATTGGTTATTTTCACCAACAAAATCTGAAAATAACTATATCGCTAGATGGCAGAAACAGCACGGCAAATTTTGCTGAAAATTTGCGCCCCACATTTATACGCTTTTCAAATTTTCATGTTCCACCGGGAGTTGAAGTTATTGGTGAATAACAGCCATATGGCCGTATTCACCATTAACTTCAACTCCCGGTTCAACGCAAAAACTTGAAAAGCGTCTGAAGGCAGAGTTCAGCTTTCCAGCAAAATTTGGCACGCTGTTTCTGCCATCTAGTGTCGAGGATTTCATATATTCTTTGATTGGTTATTTTCACCCAAAAAATCTGAAAATAACTTGTGAGGTAAAGCAATGTTAGCGTAACGCTACAAATGAAGTTCGCACTTTACGAATAACACGTGAATGTGCAGAGTTTTAGGATTCGATTGATGAATGGAGTTAGTTTCTAGGATGAACTAAATGTAATTTGCGATATTTTAATATTTTGGAAAGTGATTTATATAAAAGGAGAAAGAAGATTGTTTTTGGAAGCTCCTTAGAGTAAGAGGTGAATAGTGAATGGGAAGTAGTAGGAGGCTAAAGGAGTTAGTAGCGAGCGGCTACAGTAGGAGATAGTTAGTCGAGTAGTATAGTGGATAGGAATCCTCCCACTAACGAAAGACGAGTAAAGTCGTGAGAGATAGCGACGTTAAATGAAGTTGTTGAGATTAATTATGATTATTTATTGATATTAGAGTATTTATGAAGGCTGCCCCTTTAAATTTTCAAGGTATTAAAGGTGAATATAGTCCAACGCCCACCTTTTCATTAAGCTCTAAATAAAAGCTCTTTATTTATTTTATATTCAAGTCTCGTACTCACTTTATTAAGTAATTAAGTTAAGCTTAATCTAAGTTAGAGGAATATGGCTGACACTTATTCCTCACAAACTGTACCACTAAATGGCTGAAACAATGCGTCATATTTAATGAAAATTTGCATCCCGCCTTTATACGCTTTTCAAATTTTCGTGTTCAACCGTGAGTTGAAGTTATTAGTGTTAGACACGGCGCTCGACAGCACAACCATATTTCCAAGAATGCGCTACAAGAGCTTATGGAGCACGTTCCAGGGAGATGGAATATTTTGAACTACTCAATAATTATCCTTAAAAAGGGGAAAATTTTAATATTGTTTAAATTATATGGTTTTTTAAAGTTTATCAAAACTATACTATATCACAGTAAGATTAAAAGTATAATGATACATTTGAAGATAACTATTATCTAAACTGAAAAAAAAAAAAAAAAAAAAACTGTTAAAAGTACAGGAAAAATCTGGCAGCTGGTGTTCCAGTATTTCTCCGTCAAATATACAGTTTAAAACCGTAAAATTGTATCACTGACATATATTTTACACAGGAATCTTGTAAATCAAACATTTTTTTGTTAAAAGTACAGTTTTGTCGTGTGTATTTGACGGAGAAATACTGGCACCCCAGCGGCCAGATTTTTCCTGTACTTTTAACAGTTTTTTTTTTTTTTTTTTTTTTTTTACAGTGTATGAGTTTCATACTTAAGAAATAGGTAAATGTCCTAATTATTCACTTTGGAATTTTTAGAGTAATGCGTGAAAAATAACAATTAAAAATTCAGATATATCCAACAGCTGGTTCGACTTATTATGTAATATTTTTTTTAAGGAAAAAATGATATAATTGTGTATGTAGGAGATTGTTTTAATGTGCTATTTAAAGAAGTATATTTTTCTAAAATAGTTTTGAATTTTATAAATTATATGATTAAAAATAACTTTATAAAACATATGAAATTATTTAATAAATCTATTGAACTAATGGAGGAAAGCTATCGATTTTCGTATGAAAAGCATAGGAAATAAATGTTATTTAATATATTTCATACAAAACAATAGTCCTCTCTTTTGAAAGTTGAAAAATAAAAATATATAGGTTATAAATAAAAGATATTTTTCAAAAACTTTTAGAAAGAATATGTCCAAGAAAAAATATAACTTTTATTTTTTTTTCAATGGTTATTTATGACTCTTAGAATATTGATGATCATTTTTGTCATGTAAATTCTCATAAGGAAAAAAAAACCTGTGTTCTTGTTATATTTTATATAATGGAATGTTAATAAAGCTCTTCGAAGGGAATACAATTCCGTATACATGTCTTAATAAAAAAAAATATTGTAAATCATCTTTTATCTCATTGAATAGTTCTTATAATTTTTAAAATAACTTTAAATATTTTTTAAATTTCTTAACTTTTAATTTAAAAGTTTTTTATATGCATTTCATAGTAATATTCTTTCCTTGTAGTGGGATCAAAATTGTGATGGCATGTTTCCAGATCTTTTCTTGTGATAAATTCCAGACCTTAGCTATTTGTCCATAGTATAAAAATAGAGCGATGTAAAAAACCCTCAATCAATCGATCAATCATTTTCATAATATAAAATATTTTATTAAGTCTAGCAATCTTATAGTTAAGATATTTAAAGGGGGAAATTTATATAAATAGATATGTATTAAAACTAATTTTCAAATAAAAACATTGAGTATGAATTAGCTTCTATAATTTTAACGTGAAAATAACGTGAAAAAAACTAACATTAAATATCTTTTATACAAATAACTAATGTGAGCAACTCTTAACAAAAGAAAAAAAAAAAAAAAAAAAAAAAAAAAACAAGAAAACGTATTACATGGTTTGTATACACTATAAATAGAAGCGTCTTAAATTCAGACAGAAGTGTGTCTGAAATGTCAATTCAGACACATAAATGTCTGAAACACTTATGCATGCAAAATTTCAGACGCATGTGCTGTCTTAAATTAAGACACGTAAGTGTCTTTTTTATAAATGAGCTCAGATAAGTGTCTGAATAAGGTCGATATGTCTGAAATTAAGACATATAACATTTTCAGACACATAAAATTTCAGACATTTTACATTTTATACACTTAAAAATTCAGACATTACAAATTTCAGACACTTAGAAATTCAGACATTTGTATTACTTAACAAATTTTCCATATGGAATCTACTTTAAGCAGCATGCATATCCTGTTTTAACATTTTTTTTAAACAAATAAATTTGACATTATTTTATGTAATATAAGTAGTTAACTTATTTAAAATACTTAGACACGGATCTTATTCTGTTAAAAATTAAAAAACAAAGTTAATTTTTATTTAAAATTCTCACATGTAATAAATGAAAAAAATATTAAGATAAACGAAGTATGTAACTTGTAGCTAAGAAAGCGAATTCGTAGCTAAACAATCTTAAACAATTTGTGCATAATCGATTTTTTTTTCGCGTTTTAAAAATTACTTTATGTTTCCCTACACTTCAAAATGTAAAAGAGCATTTTATTTTTTTTGTTTCATGCATATAGTTTGTTTTCTTGCAAATACCAGTTAAAAAAAAAAAAAAAAAAACGTTTAAAATCCATAGGCTACCATTTTTTTCATATTTATTACGCATTGTGCAAAAAAAAAAAAAAAAAAAACCTCTAAACCTCTACACATGAAATTTAAGATAATATGTATTAAGCTTTACTTCTTATGAACAGTTTTATTGCAAGACATAAAACTTCAATTTGTTTTACGGATACTAGAATATATTTCGTTATACAAGCAGAGTACAGCGTGAACACCGATGGCTTGATTGGGAAGACACTCGACTCTGAATCCATTGGTTGTCAGTTCGATTCCCGCCGGGGGCAACGGGACTATTATTGTAAAAATTATTAATATATATATTCTATGCTCTAGGAGATTCTAAAATCTATTTCTCACAGGTAAACAGTATAAAACGCATCTTTTCATTTATTTATTTATGAAAAATATTCACTTCAGACAGGATCAAAGATGGCGGAATTTCAGACGTTTCGAGTGTGAAACGATGTGCCTTTTAAGACACTTTTTAGCATCTTAAAATTAAACACCCGTTTTAGACACAATTTTGTCTGAATTTCAGACACTTGTATTTACAGTGTATATTATAAAACTCTTTCCATTTTTTTTTTTTTTTTTTTTTTTTTTTACTCAATTTACTCAAGGTTTTTTTTTTTTTTTTTTTTTTTTTTTTTTTTTTACACAATTGTTTCAAATTTACTGTTTTTACCGCCAACGTTTCAAATTTATTGAAAGTATTATAAATGCAAAACAAAATTAAAAAAAATATTGCTACCATTTTCTGCTTATACACTAAAAATGATCAGAGTATTTTTATGGATCCTTGTAAACTAAACATTTATTCTGATCATATCATATTCTGTAGGAAATGTTCATTTGTGCATTTACCTATACTGTGTTAAATTGTTATGTTTTGTTCTGTATAACGATATTAAATATATTTTAAAGAAATTCTCCTGACAGATTGTAATGTACTAAAATTCTTTGTTTGTCCGTCTACAGAAATTAGTAACACAATTCATTCCATTTGTACGAATTAATGAAGAATAAATCTCACAAAAGCTGTATTTACAGCTCTACTTTTAAATAAAATCATTAAACATATACCTAAATTACATCAATAAATATATACCATATATTTTGGCTAATAGCAGAATTTTTCCCATGTAAGCTGATACAAATTTGAAATATAAAAAAAAAATCAAACAATTTAATATACTTTAATATGTTTTCTCAGAAATTTTAATTTGGTATTCATAAAAAAAAAAAAAAAAAAAAAAAAATAGTGTTTTGTAAGACCCTGTAATACACTCATTATTGTGATTTCATAATTTATTCAATAACATGCTTTTGTGCATCAATGTAATTTATAGTATTTTTTTTATATTTTTTCTATAGTTTAAATACCTCTCAAATATCATAATTTACGTGAATTCATTTTTGAGTCCTTGTTCACAAATTAGTTATATAAGTAGAATACACTTAATAAATATTTTTATACTAAAACTAGGAAGCTTTGCTACTCACTATATTTAAATGAATTTTTTTTTAAAGAAAAAATTCCTTTTTATATCACTTTATAATCACTTTATAAACAAAAACTAAAAAAAAATCTATTAGAATCGCTCAAAACCTCGCCACCAATAATTTTGAGGAGTGATATTTGATAGACATAATGAACGAATAACCTTCAATTTTTTAGGCAACAGTTACAGTTAAAATTTAGTGGTGGATTTTCAACAAAAAAATTCCTTAAATCTGGCTACACTGACCAAAGATGTGAAAAAAAATTGGAGCAGTAAAGGGTTAATCAAGTAATAAATTATTATTAAAATTAAAAAAAGAATAATAATAGAAACACAATCTTTTAGTAACTGTGTGATATAGTAAAAAAAAAAATATATATATTACAAAACAGTTTTACTTATAAGTGGACGATAGCATAAAGCTGCCAAGAAAAAAAATGTAAATTAAAATTGGAGACATGCTGAAAGATAAAAATTATTTACCAAAAAATTTCACTCATTCATATAATAAATTTGTTGTTATTAACTATTCCTTAACCTTTTAGACGCCAATGTTCCATAAATGGAACATGGAATTAAAAATTTATTTAAAAATTAAATATCATGAATACTGATTTGAAAAAAATAACAGGTATAATAGAAAGATGATTTGATTTTTTGAAATAGAAATTATAGTTCAATCATAAAGGGGGAAATGTACAGAAAATTATAAATATGACCTATTTTACCATTTTCCCTTTTACTACACAGTTTAAAAATTCACATAATTTAGAAAAATAAGCAATTACTTCTAAAAAATGGGCAGGTATGTTTAAAATAGTTTACATTATAAAAATAAAGTATAATATTAAATAAAATAATATTAAATTAATAATATTAAATATAATAATATTAAATTAATAATATTAAATATAATAATATTAAATTAATAATATTAAATATAATAATCTTAAATTATATTATTATTATTTTTTACATATTTTAGTGATAGAGTTCTTTAAACTGAAGCATTAGAAGGCAAAATATGTAAAAAAATAATTTAAATTACACTCGAATCTGAATGCAGCGTGTAAAAGGTTAAAATAAAAATTACCACTAAATAGACATATGAAACACCATTACGTGCTCGCTATTAAAGTTAATTATGTTTGTTTTTAATTGACAAATATAGTATATAATTAATTAAAAGAAACAAAATTCATTAAAAATCTTGCATGAAGCTGATAAATATTACTTGGACATAAGGATTTTTCCCCCAAACAAAGAGGGAAAAAAATAGAACAACTCACTTAAAAAGATAACAGACAGAATAAAGGAATTTAAAAATGTATTTTAATGAGGCAGCAATAAAAAATTTAAATGGCATTAAAGACGATGTTATGATTGCACTTGATAATTACCTACATACAGATAAGTATTAAACTAATTTAGTTAAATTTTAAAGAATACTTGTAAATAGAACGTACTTTACTTAACAACCAATTTCCTGATATTATCTCAGAATTCAATTACCATCGTCATATTATCACAAGTGATATTTTACACACACCTGACACAAGTCAAAAATTGAGACAAATTTTTGCTCATTCCAGTTTAAAATATGTACTTTATGAAATAATAAGCATCATTAAATGCATTTTTTTGGTACAATTGGTTCTTACAAAATGAGCAGCTTATTCATCTTCAATTATTTTCATTGATTATTGATTTTTCTTTTATTTAACTAACTTTTAATTATGAACAATTATTTCTGTAATAACAAATAAAAATAACTAATTGAATGAGAAATTATTTATATGGAAAATTCATCATCACTCTAAGTAATGGATAACTATAATTGTACTTTTATTTCTATAATTATTTTTTATTTAAAGCTTTAACGTTAATTTACGCAGAATAATTATTGTATGGAATTGTGTGGACAAAGAAATGTATATAATTTTCTGTATGAAGTAAATATTTATCCTTTTATGATATTTAAGACAAACCTACTGTTTGAGAACAAAAAAATTATTTTATAAAAATACGCTCAAATGCAGTGAATACACATATACTTTAACTTATTTTTTAATATAATTTTTGAAATAATTTTTCTTATCTGTGCTATAGAAATTTTTGAAAATAGTAAATGTTAATTACTTTTGGAGCTTTTAACTATATTAACCCTATTTTAGAAACCGTAGGAATTTCTTTTCTATTAAGCCTGTTAAACTAAATATTTAAGAATGCATCTTTAACAGGTTCAGAAAATAATATATCTTTTAATAATTTCCTCACAAAAAGAAAAGAAAAAAAAATTACTGAATATTAAATACTAAACGCATCCTATTCATGTTATAAAATTTACGTAATGTAATTTTAAGAAAAGATAAGCATGTATGAGTATTATCATTATCATTATCATTTATTAATTATATTTATTACTTTTTGCAAATTATTCAATAAAGATCTACATAGTACATTTTTTTAAACATGTACTTTATGTTTTATCATGGTTTATTATATGAAATAAACATGTTAAATTTTAATGTATGAAATGAAACTGTTTGTTTGTTAGATCTAAAGCAGTACTGAATAGCAAAAAACAAGTTAGTACTGGGTTATTCCATCTTTATCTGCAATTACTGCTTTAATAATTAACGACATAGTATCATACAGTTTTTTTAATATAATCTTCAGAAATTTCACTGTACCAAGCATCATAAGTAATTTTTTCTAGTTCTTTCAAAAATTTTGGCTACAAATTTGGAGCCCCCCCCCATAGATTAATTAAACACTTTGCATCGGTTTCAAATCATGACTATTTCTAGGTCATGTAAAAGAGGAAATTCTAAGATATTGTTTTTAGATTTTAACCTAAAGAGAAAATATTAATGGTTACTTGCAGAATTATAAATGTTTATGAAGATGTATGTTTAATTTTAATAATTTGAATCAAATAAACTTACCACACACGCCATGCGGTAAGGTACATTATAATCTTGAAATGTTGATTGCGAAAATGTCTGAGCTACTCCTAAAATAGTCGGATAGGCAGTCATTGTTATAATAGCCGGATATTTTTTCGAGTCTAACTGATCCCTTGATCATTAAAATTTGGCCAATTCCTTGCATAGTTTTGCACTCTCATACTATAATGTACAGACACTGTTTCACTGCTTTAAAGTGTAATTTTCGTTATGCCGCTCTTCTTTTTCTTGTACGATTAGCTTGTTTTTGTTAGCTTCAAATAAGTTGGATTTGACTGGAATCGAATAACTAACCGATCGATTTTTGTAATTCTTTATTGTAACTATAGTCTTGATTTTTTTTTTTTTTTTTTTTTTTTAATCCTTTTCGTTAATAATGACTCTTTGGAAGACCTATAAACCTGCTTCGACTAATTGTCTTTAAACTGTTTTTGAAGGAATTCTTTTGCAAAACACTTTCTAAATCTCGTCTAAGTTCTGAACAATTTATAAATCGATTTTTTAAATTCGTCTTTTTAACTTGTGGACATCTCGTTCGGACGTGCAACGTGGTCCCCCAGAGCCAATTTTCCGCTTTAAACAGACAAAAATTTAAATCTTTCTAATAACCATGATTTTTTAACCTTTAATTATTTTTCCATCTCGCGCTCTGAAACATTTTTTTTTCTTTCATTAAAAAATTAATGCTTTTTGATGCAACATTAAATGCTTTATCTTTACCATGTTTTTGAAATACTTTTCAAAATAACAACATTATTATCTATTGTTTTTGGTTTTGAAAAACTTGGCTGAATCCTAAGTTTTACGAGGAGGATGACATAATAAAACCTGTTAGAAAAAGTGATTATTCAAGGTTGCTGAAAAAAAAAAGAAAATATATCCAGGTGCGGCCTTTTTTCTTTTTTTTTTTTTCTTTGTCTTTTAGTGTAGTTAAGTGTGTGTTAAAGCACAGTCTAAGGGTTTATGTGCTTCAGTGTTTCCGTCCAAACGGACGAAACAAATAAAGCATTCATGATTATTTTGCCATGTCACGTATTAAAATATATTTTGCTTTTCATTCTAAAATTAACACTTTTTGTAGTATCGTTAATTACCTTGTCCTTGCCCCTTTTGGAATATGTTTCAAAATTACAACTTTCCTAACAAATGATTTATGTTATCTCAATCCTAAATTTTACATGCAGAACGACATAAAATAACCTGTTCATAAATTTGCTTTTTAAATGATAAATTTCGCAGTTTAGAAAGAGAAAGACTTTTTGTGCTTTAGTGTAATTGATGAATGTGCTTTGCGATATTTTACTATATCGACGAAAATTATTCAGGATATAAAATTAATTTTTTATATCCATACTGTAAACCAAATAATTGTTAAAGTTCGATTTTTCACCTTTTTGTTTCCCTTTTTGTATAATATCACGTTTTGAGTTCCCTTGCATGCGATCTTCTAATTTTTAGTTGTTGATCTGTATGCATATCTGTTATCAGCATAACTTAAAAACAAATAATTGCGGGAAATTCAAGTTTGATGTTTTAAGTTTCATATGAGGTTGTTATTTGAACCATTTGATCAAGATTGGCAAGTTTCAAAACTTGCCGTTGATTTTTAGCTAAATGATTGGAATAAATTTTAAATTTAATAACACTCTTGGATTTTTTTTTTAATGAATGTAGGTACTTTAATAAAACGGAGTGGGGGGTTGAGAGGGCAGCAGCACTACAAAAGTATATGTCAAATAAAACTGTCACTAAACCTATTTTTGATTATTTAAAAAGTTGATTGAACTTTATCGTAATATTTATTAAGCTTACCCCTTAATCTTCTATCTGTCTTAGTATTACTGAAATACAAGATAAGAGGAAATCCATTTTTGTACTGTTATATTTTAGATAGTATACAGTCGGTAACAAAAGTGCCCGAACACTAGCAAAAATTCCTATGTAAAAAAAGTACACTTCATACGGTTTTGTTAAATAAATCCATATCGAATCATGTTCTTAGACTGACTAAGAAGAGGGTTCGACAAGGATTTGTTTAACAAAACCGTATGAAGTGTACTTTTTTTACATAGGAATTTTTGCTAGTGTTCGGACACTTTTGTTACCGACTGTACATGTAAATTATTCGATTTTAACACAAACAGTATTTAAAAAAGTTCATATTTTGTTATCATTTTAATTCACACTATACACTGTTGTTAATAATGCTTAAGTTTATTCTCATTATATTTTCTAATTTTTAAACGTAGGTTTTCTACATTAGTTTATGATGATGCTGAATATACGGTGAAAGTTTATAATATTATTTAAAATGATAATTTCTATTAACCCGTTAACGCCCGAATTAATTTTGCAAAATATTATTAACTGATTATTTCACTTCTAAATTAATATAGATAACTGGCAGTAAAATATATTAACTTAAACAATTCTTCTGGTAGTTTTAAATTTAAAGACTATCCTCATTTATTGACGTTTAGTGTTCTAGCAGGAAAACTTCGAGATAAAGAAACTTTCAGATAACAGATTAATTTCTTATTATATGTTGACAAAGATATCGAAAGTAAAGTATTATAAGATCTTGAAAGTAAAGTATTATAATATATATTATTATTCAACTTGATTTAAGTTAGTATACTTGCACAAAAAGCAAACACATGTGCGACGAATGAAAAATCATAAAATAACTATCCAATTTATGAAATAACAAATAATAGTAGGCGCATAAAACTTTCAGGTATCATTTCTAGTGACGCTATAAACTGTCACTAAAAAGCAGAAATCATTCGAAGAAACCACAAAAAATATACGTGCCATTTTATTAGCTGTCCTGAAATGAGTACACTGGTCGCTAACGGGTTAACTAGATATTTATTTCAAACTTTAATACTAAACATTTTAATAATTTCAAATTGAAAACCGGATTTTGTAGAGTTAAAATTTATGTTTACCTAGTTAAAACCAATGCTCATTTTATCGAGAAATAAAATTGGGTGACTTTCGATTTGTTGACTCAATCACTCAATAAGGAGTTATGAATAAATGATAGGAGTTATAAACAAAATTAACTAATTTGTAAAATATTTGTTTTATTGAAAATGATATAAATGTGCTACAAAGCTAAATTATAAAATGTATTGCACATTTTTTTTTTTTTTTTTTTTTTTTTTTAACTTTTTAAAACATAATATTACAAAAGCAAAACAAAGAAAATATTCCAAACTTTGCAGGTTTCTGAGAATATATATATATATATATATAGTTTAAAAGAGGAAAGGATTTTTTTTTAAATCTTAAATAGATATGGACAATGTTAAGTTTTCTATTATTCTTTTACATATTAGATAGTTTAAACCCTTTCATTTATTTTGAACAAGATAATTTTTTTTTTGAAACGTTGTTTTATAGTATGAATTATTTATTAAAATAACTGAATGCCATGTTTATTATTTTTTACTAAGGTTTTATTCGTATTTTATTAAGTTGCACCATTTTTTCAACGATAACAAAATTTTATACGGTGATGAGAATTTTTTGTAGGTTGTGATACACATATTTTGAAAATAATCTAAGATTCAAAGTATCAAATTAAAAGTTTTTTTTTTTTTTTTTTTAACACATTAAAAGTATATTGCGCTAACATAAAATTTTAAATTTGCAGGAAACTTCATAAATTTCACTTTGTTTGTGATAAATATTAATGCAGTCTATTATACTCACATGCAAATAATTCAAAATTATTGTTTGTGAGCTGTTTGTTTTCGTGAGATTTTTGCAAACCTTTTCAAGAATATAACATTAATAACTAAACATTTCTTGTATTTCGAACTTGCCGCTTTGGAAGCTATGTTAAATAATAGAGATGGGTGATACCTCTTTATGTCTAGATTGCCAAGGATGTCATTTTGACTGTTTCCTAGATTCATTTAAATATATGTATATATATAGATGTGATTTCGAGATGCCGAAAGGTAGCATCGAACTCAAAATCTCCAGATAGCAGTTCCCTACTCTACCAATCAAGTCACTGAGGCGTTAAAGAAATTGAAATCAAGAGGAAATACTAAAAGGGGCAGCAAATTTTTATTCAGAATTGTACAGTTCACTAGAACAATTCAATGATTCACCTACCCCATCAAATATAAATGGCATCATGCAAGCCATATTAAAGGAAGTAGTAGTTATGATAATAAAATATATGAAAAGTAGAAAAGGTTTAGGGGAAAACAAAATGACTGTGGTTATTTTAAAAGGAGAAGACTGTGAAGCCATTGAAGTTTCTACTGAAATATTCAACAAAGCATAGCATTATGCTCAGCTAAATAAAATATTTAAAAAATCTATAAAAAATAAAGAAAAACTGCAGATAATCTGAAGGTATTTAAAACAAACCAAGCTTAAAAAAGTTTAAAAAAAAAAACCATAAAAATGTAGAAAAAGTGCAGAAAAGTGCAGAAAAACTGAAGATATTTGAACAATAATAAGTTTATGGGGAAAAATGTTTAGGGGGGTGGGAAGTTACCTGCAAATTTTTTCCTGTTCCAAATACCTTCAGTTCATCTGCAGATTTTCTGCAGTTTTCTGCAGTTTTTCTTTATTTTTATAGTTTTTTAAGACTTTTTTAGGCTGAGATTGTTCCAAATTCCTTCAGATTATCTGCACTTTTTCTTCATTTTTCTTCTTTTTTTTTTTTTTTTTTTTTAAGTTTTTTTTTTAGCTGGGTGTGATGTCCTACAGGACTGGAACAATGCTATAGCAATCTTACTTTTTAAGGAAGGAGAAAAATAAGATATTAGAAACTATCGTCCAACCATCCTGTTCTCAATCCTATAAAAAAAAATCTGATGAGAGTTCTGACAAACCGCTGACAGAAACGATTCGATACAGTACAACCTAGAGAACAAGAAGGATTTCAAAAGGGTTTTATTACCATCGATCCTATTCATACAATTAGCGAAATTATATATAAGAAAAAAAAATAATAATAATGAATACGAACTCCTTTTTGTGGACTATGAAAATTTTTTAAACTCTGTATTATCACTAGCAGTATGGATGCATTAAGGAATACTAATATTATTTCAGGATGTATTTATCCTATCGGAAATATTTACAAAGAGGCAACAGCGAAATTAAAACTCCACAAAATGACAAATGCATTCAAAATTAGAAAGGGTATAAGCCAAGGCGACACAATTTCCCCTAAACTCTTGAATGCAGTGTTTCAAGAAGTTTTTAAGAAACTAAATATGAAAGAGAAATGCATAAATTTGATGGAGAATTGTAAATAATTTGAGATTTGCGTTTGGCATTGTACTGCTTGCATTGTCGTTTGAGGATTTGCAAGAAGTGATTCAAAAATTAATGAAAAAAAAAAAATCAAGCTCGTCGGATTGCAAATGAGCTTCAGTACGATAAATATTATGTGAAACTCCTTTGTTCCTCCATTGAAGATCACTTTTGATATGGATGAATTAGAAACGGTATGCAGTTGTACTTATCTGGTGTAAGTCATTACGATGGTCGGAAATATAACGAAATAGTTAAACTTTCATGGAGTTGATCGGAAGAAATAGTGCTGTATTCAAAAGCGACGTCTCAATTTGTTTGAAAAGAAAAAGTTTCAATCAGTGTAATTTACTTAACCTATGCTTCAAAAACTTGCGCATTAACGTATAAAACTATAAAGAAGCTTCAAACGACCCAGAGAAGCATGAAAAGAGGCATGTTAGGATTCCCCCGAAGAGACAGAGCGTGAAACATATGGAGATCAGGGAGAAAAACAAAGTTAGTAATGTCATTTGTAGAGTTAAAAAGTTAAAATAGAGCTTGGCCGGACATCTTGTTAGAAGAAACTGTGATAGAGGAACCACCAAAGACCTGCTGTAGATATCAAGGGATAGAAAAAGACCGAGGAAGAGACCACAGTGTCGTCGGAGAAGAGAGATTGTCAGGTCTGGGGGAGCAGAAGGGAGAAGAATTGCAAAAAACATGATAGATTGGAGTTACCTAAGAGGAGCCTTCTTTCTGCAGTGGATCGATAAAAGCTGAAACTGATGATGATGATATATGTATGCATATACACTGATAGAAAAAAAATCCCAACACCAGGAAGGAGCTGTGCTAGATAAACGAAATTTGGTAGGCGTGTGTATACATCTGAAAGATGACGTCGATTCAAATTTCGAGCTACGCGCATAAGTGTGGCGCTAGTAGCGATACTATGAACATGCAAATGAGGTTTGCTTTAAATAAGCGTTGTAAGGATCGTGATCGTTATTTACAGTTGAGATTTGACGTAGTGGGTTAATGTTAGTCAAGGATGCCTCTAAGAAGACGAAGAAGCCATTATCAACAGCTCACTGAGTTTGAACGAGGTCGTGTAGAAGGGCTACGAGAAGGTGGGTTTTCTTTACGCGATATTGTGCATGAGTGTTGGCAGCAGTGGTCAAGGGAAGGTATTGCCTCAAGAAGACCGGGTTCCGGGCGGCCACGTGGCACTACTGAGAGGGAAGACCGCCGTGTTCGGCGTATGGCTGTGGCTAATCGTACTGCGTCTGCAGCTGAAATTCGAGCTGCAGTTGGCACCACAGTGACATAACGAACTGTTACAAATCGGTTACTTCAAGGACAGTTCCGAGCCAGACGCCCTGTAGCGTGCATTCCACTGACTCCAAACCACTGCCGTTTGCGACGTGAGTGGTGTCAAGCTAGAGCTCATTAGAGGACGGAGTGGAGATCTGTTGTGTTTTCTGATGAAAGCCAGTTCTGCCTTGGTCGCAGTGATAGCCGTGTGTTGGTTAGAAGGAGGCCAGGTGAACGCCTGCTAGAGACCTGTCTGCGGCCTAGACACACAGGGCCTACTCCTGGAGTTATGGTTTGGGGAGCAATTTCGTATAACAGCAGGAGCACTCTCGTGGTTATCCCACGCACCCTGACTGCAAATTTGTACGTCAGTCTAGTGATACAACCTGTTGTGCTGCCATTCACGAACAGCATTCAAGGGGGTGTTTTCCAACAGGTTAACGCTCGCCCTCATACCGCTGTTGTAACCCAACATGCTCTACAGAGTGTCGACATGTAGCCTTGGCCTTCTAGATCACCAGATCTTTCTCCAATCGAGCACGTATGGGACATAATTGGACGACAACTCCAGCGTCATCCACAACCAGCATTAACCGTCCCTGCATTGACCGCCCAAGTGCAACAGGCATGGAACTCCATCCCACAAACTGATATCCGACACCTGTACGACACAATGCATGCACGGTTGCATGCTTGCCTTCAAAATTCTGGCGGTTACACCAGTTACTAATGTACCAACATTTCACATTTGAAATGGCTCTTCTCGCCAATGGCTCTACCTGTGATCTTGAATTTTTAATCAATTAAATATGTTACCTAGACAAATGTATTGCTGAAATTTCATTACTGTACAATAATATTTTCTTGGTGTTGGGATTTTTTTTCTATCAGTGTATATAGTAATAGAATATTTTAGATTTATGTGACTTTGTACAAATGACATAAATGCATTTATTAATAATTATATTTACCTTCTTTGTTTCTGATATCTATATTGTCGAAAAGCAGTCAATTTGACTGCTTGGACAATCTGATGGTAATGTGAAATGTATCACCGTAAATGATGTTTTAAAGCATACTTGCAAACATCCCCATTAATACTCCGTAGTGTTGTTAGTCTTACCATTTTTCTCACACCAATAAATTTTTAGAGGAAATTTCTCGAAATGCAATTACAATTAAATGAGAATGAAAATACTGTAAAAAACAATACTTTCTCTACCTTATGGGTAAGAGAAAGTAAAAATTACTGGTGTGAAAAAAAAGCTGGGCTAACAATACTACGGAATATTCATTAGGATGTTGGCAAGTATATTTAAAGGATAATTTTTATAATATTTTCCTTTTTTGGACTACCTTGGTAAATATGTTTTAATGAAAAATATAGTTCTCTGTACAACTTTCAAAAGCCTGAAACTTAATTATTGGAATTTATAATTTGAAAATAAAAATTCTTTTCTAACTTGTGCATTGACTAGTGTTTCACAAAATGTATGCAAATTGCCCTTATATCTTTTGATAATAGAAATGAGGAAAATCTTTATTTTATTTTATTTTATTTATTTATTTTTTTTATATAGAACGTAAATAATGAGTATTTATACAGTATATTTTAAACTTTATGTTCATCTCTGTAAGATTGATTAACGAAGTTTTTGTTTTAACAAAAGCATTTTTTAACTCATAAAATATTCAAAACCTTTCAAATTAGTTTGTTTATGTTTTAAAGTTTTTCGCTAAGTAGTGTAAATATTTGAACTATGCTAAATGAATTCAGTTCTCAATATATGATTCATGTAAATAACAATTTTTTTTTTTTTTTTACGACATTAATTAAAAAATATCTAGATAATTTGTATAATATTTAAAGACCACACAGCAGTAAGGGTTTAATTTGAAATGCGTTTTAGAAGTAAAACAAAAATTATTCATTTTGAAATTTCAGATTATGAAAATATTTTTATCATATTACGTAAAATTTTCAAAAGGAAAAAAATTAGTACATTACTTTTTAATTTTTTAAATTCTTAACTTGTGCGTTAAGCGATATTTCATAGAAAAACATAAAAGTTGGAATCTACGTCTGAAAAATTCTTTTTAATAGTAAAATTAAGTTAAATCCTTTTTTTTTTTTTTTTTTTTTAATGAACGTAGATAATAAATATTAACACAGTATCTTACTATTTATCTTTTTTGTCTTTCCTTTTAAACATGTTTAAAAAGAGTTTTTTTTAAACAAAAGTAAGCTGTAACTCATAAAATATTCAAAACTTAAAAAAAAACACACACACACACACAAAAATAAAATAAAATAAAAATACAGACACGACATTATTTCATTATTTAAAACATGAAAATCTGACATTGACAGATTTTAATTTAGTGCCAGAGGCCTACTGCTAAACTTGTTAATATCGACAAATTCTTCTTTAGTTAATTCGTGACGATCTAAATTCCATGATAAAGTTTTCATTAAATCAAACCAATGTGTTTCAGCTGCAGATACTGTAACAAATAACGTTGGAAGTGCAAACTGTCTTATAGCCGCAAAACAAAGATTTTTCTCTTTTTCCCAATGAGGGGGAGGTGTGCCTTGGGGGGGACTCATGTCAAAGGTGTGCCTTGGGGGGACTCATGTCAAAGGTGTGCCTTGGGGGGGACTCATGTCAAAGTTGGGCCTTGGGGGGACTCATGTCAAAGTTGGGCCTGGGGGGGACTCATGTCAAAGTTGGGCCTGGGGGGGACTCATGTCAAAGTTGTACCTTGGGGGGGGGACTCATGTCAAAGTTGTGCCTTGGGGGGACTCATGTCAAAGTTGTACCTTGGGGGGGGGACTCATGTCAAAGTTGTGCCTTGGGGGGACTCATGTCAAAGTTGTGCCTAGGGGGGACTCATGCCAAAGTTGTACCTTGGGAGAATTTTTTATATTTTTTAAAAACTTGTAACCTTCGTTATGAGTAATCAAATTATCTACAAAATCTTCATTCAATAAATCCCCATTCAATAAACCGACTGAAATAGGCCTCTAGCACTAATAAAAAAATAAAAAAAAATAAAAAAAAATATACAGACACGACATTATTTCATTATTTAAAACATGAAAATCTGACATTGACAGATTTTAATTTAGTGCTAGAGGCCTACTGCTAAACTTGTTAATATCGACAAATTCTTCTTTAGTTAATTCGTGACGATCTAAATTCAATGATAAAGTTTTCATTAAATCAAACCAATGTGTTTCAGCTGCAGATATTGTAACAAATAACGTTGGAAGTCCAAACTGTCTTATAGCCGCAAAACAACGTTTTTTCTCTTTTTCCCAATGAGGGGGAGGTGTGCCTTGGGGGGACTCATGTCAAAGGTGTGCCTTGGGGGGGGGGAGTCATATCAAAGTTGTACCTTAAGGGGGACTCATGTCAAAGTTGGGCCTTGGGGGGACCCATGTCAGAGTTGTACTTTGGGGGGGGGGGACTCATGTCAAAGTTGGGCCTGGGGTGGGACTCATGTCAAAGTTGTGCCTTGGGGGGACTTCATTCAATAAATCCCCATTCAATAAACCGACTGAAATAGGCCCTTAGCACTATTAAGAGTGTATTATTAAAATTCGACAACTGTACCGACTGAAATAGGCCTCTAGCACTAAAAAAAAAAATAATATTTTTATGCTTCCGCAAGCTAATTTAAGTATCTAAACTACGCTATGTTTAAAGTAATTTGAAAGGAAATTTTGTTACAATAATATTTAAAAAATGAACATATATTTTAAACATTTAAGACAACACAGTTTTTGGTTTTCAGTTTAAAATAAATTTTAGAAGTAAAACAGAAATTATCTAGTTTCTAATTTCAGGTTTAAAAGCAAAAATGCCCATTCTTTGACAGTTGTTTGTAGAAAATTTTATCAATTAGTGCCATCTATACTATTTTAAATAACCGTATTTGAATAATGGGGATTTTTTTTAAATAGAAAATGACTAATTCTATTTATTAAAATGTATTTTATTTTAAATTATGTTACATAAACGTATGAAAACACGGTGTAATGCAAAATAAGATATGTTGTTTTTCTTTTTATAATTTTTTGAACTTAAAATGTAATATTTTAATAAATATTATTGTGTTATCTGTCTGTTCTATTTGAGTCAGTGGAAAAGACACAAATGTCTTGTTCAAGTGAACGTTTAAAAAGCATAAACGAATCAATATGCATATATTTTTGATTAGCCATTTTACATAACTTAAAAGTTATTATTATTTTTATATCTGAATAAAGAATTTCCATCTCGTTTTTCCTAGAAAAAATTGATTCATGGTACTAAGTGTGGAGATCTTTCCAGACATGCATTTACTTTTTAGTCTATTTCTTTTAAAATCTGAATAATTAAATTATTTCATTTTTCATGAGAAAATTTCTTTTCAAAATCAATTTTACTTCATATTAGTTTTGCGAATCCTAATGTATTTTACTTTTCAATTCATAAAAGAAAAATAGTTAATTGTAATACAGATTAAATTGGGTAAACCACTTTAAAATACAACTTTCTTAAATCAAAACTTCATTCATTTTGGAATTATAAATAGAACCCATAAAATAAAAATTTCGTTTTTTTTTTTTTTTTTTTTTTAGATTATAAATTTAACACTTTATTAATAATTTATTCTTTGAAATATAAATTAACTTAATATTCTGAAATTAAAATTATCTTATAAAAAAGTGTTCTCAATGTTTTAAAAAGAAATCATATCAGATTCTGAATTAGATTTATTCCTAAAGTAGCTGATGCAATAATTTTTTTTTTTTTAATTACTCATGTAGATGTACTTAATTATTTTCATTTCCTGCCTCAAGAGACAGATTATCTGTTGGCATAACGTCCGTCAAATTCTTGGTTGTAATCTTTCGGAACGAACTTTAAAAATTCAAAATTTTACGTTGTTTCATAGCCACAGACAAAGAATAACGCTTGGTGTTTCTTTGGCAACAGCTTCGTCATGTGATTTGCAGGATTGCCATATTGGGCTAGAAAAGTTGTGCACTTATTTTGATCTCCCCACACACTTTGCTAAAATCGTTTGACTTGAACACGCTTTAAAAATATACCTCTCTCACACAGAATTTTAAATGGAGCACATCCCTGAAATTCTTTCTACATTTTTGGCAGTTACTATATTATAAACTTGCATCCTGATATACTTGACGATATTTTTAGAAAATTTGATAATGATGGATGTCACCTCTTCATATGCATTTTTTAATTCTGCCTAGAACTGTGTTTAATTGGATTGATTTGAATCTGGTAGTACTCACTTGTTTTCGATCATGACCTTTTATCTATAGTAACAAAAAAAAAAAAAAAAAAAAAAAAAAAAAAAAAAAAAAAACACCGTTATACTAGGCAACTACTATTCTTTGGTCTTACGAAAATATCTTATGAAAATTTCTATTTCTTGCGTTCTATATAATAAGGCAACATACCGATTAGCAAGCACAAATAAACAAAACTTATCCTTATACAGTTTTTAGATATGCAAATTAGTGCGCAATTTTTCTAATAGATGATGAGTTATAGCTATTAATAAGTCAAAAAAAAAAAAAAAATTCTATAAAAGCAGCGCCATTTTTCCGTACGGTATACACTTAAATTAAATCAGCATATTTTTAAATAATAATCATCTTAAATAACAAGTCTGGGTTATTTATACGCTATCGGATTGAGATAGGGCCTTAATATACACGGGGAAAATTGCAGCATAGCAGCATCACTTGTCCTTAAATATGAGCAAAATTGTAACAAGACAATCTTTCATGTTGACTTTACTCACATATCGAGAATTTTGCGTTCATACATTATGGAAGGTCAGATATACTAGAATGTGCATAAATGGGGAAATTACTTCATAGATGTGCCACATGCTGGGGGATATATACCACGTAAAAAAATCAGCAACTTTTTTTTTTTTTTTTTTTTTTTTTTTTGAAGGTTTCTTCTGAAATCCTTCAGGTATTTTGGACATTTTAAAAATTCCATAGAGGTATAAATTTAATTTTTCTTCAAAATAACTGCGAAAACCTTTAAAACATCTGCAATGTGCTATAGGAAGTCCGAAATACTTGCAGTTTATATGCTGATTTTTTATTTTATTTTATTTATTTATTTATTTATTTATTTTTTAACCAGGAATGGGACGGTAATCAGCACCAATTTATTTCAAAATCAATCCAGATATAAACAACTGCGAAATTCTATGCATTATTTCATGAGATACAGGGCGTACAAAATATTTTGTAAAACACACGTGGGCAGATAAACATTTTCTAAAAGTGGTCAGATTTTTTTCAGGACATCTTAAAATGTGTAAATCTGTCGAAAATAGATCGTTGAAAATTTTCATGTTGAAATAATGAAAAAAGTTTTAAGTTCCCCCCTTTTTTTTTTTAAGGGACTGAGGACTATGAGTCTCAATCTGGGATTTTTGCGGTGTCCTTTTTCGATAGTGGTACATTTATTGAAATCTAAAATTTATCGAAAATATCTCTGAATAATTTGAAAGCTATGTTATGATTTGAAGAAAAAAAAAAAAAAAAAAAACAGTAATATAAAAGAAAAATTTTAAAAGTCAATTCCTACTTACAAACAATATCGAATTTTTTTTTTTTAAATAATTTTGAATGAGGAAATAAAAAGCGCGCGAAAAATGAAATAAAAATAATTATAAGATAGAAAAAAAAAATAACCTTTTATATACCATGTTTTAAATTTTTTGATGAATGATAGAGCTCTTATCTATGTGCATAAATTTTTTAAAGTGATAATGACGTCAATTTTGTGAGAGGCATAATTTAACTTTTTATAATTTTTCAATGTTCACGTTTAATTAAATGTATTTATTTTTATGTCGAAAGAAAATGAACTCGTAATTATTTTTTTGGCAACAATTAAATCATAGCTAATAATTTAATGACTATTTTAACGTTATTAGGATGTTGTTATTTTCATATTTTAATTAATTATAAGAAAACTAATAAAAAAATTCGAAAATCTGACTTCAGAGTATTGTGTCGTCACCGTGTCCTGAGCAATCCTGAAAGTTTCAAATTTCTAGCTAGTCGGGAAGTTAGTTAAAAATCGATTGCAAGATTTGTTCCTCCGTTCTAAACTAAATTTTGCTTTTGCCAGAATTTCATCAAAATCACTTTTTTTTTTTTTTTTTGGAAAGAAAAAGAAAAGAAAACTAATAATAATCAGTATCGAAACAAGCACTATCGAAAAAGTTTTTTTTTAATAATTTTGAATTAGGAAATAAAAATTGCGCGTGCAGAATGACATAAAAAGAAATAAAAAAGATGAATTTAATGATTTAATTTTTATATAAAACATGATCGCGTGCTATCTTAAAAAGTAGATGTAAAATTTAAAGTTTATGTGGTGCGTGTGGCAACTATAAAAACTGTTTTAAGAAATAGAATAGAATAAAGAAAGCAACAACATTGGTTGCATTTAGTTATATAGTTTGAATTTTTGAATTTTATAGAAGTAAGATCTACCTTGGGAATAATTTCTTATGTTAAAACTATAGGGAACTGTTATGTGAGCACAAGCGATGCTACTTTTTAATTTTAATTTTTTTTTTTTTTTTTTTTTTACGTTTTTGAGGTTTTATATTAATAATCGATATAAAATTTGGAGAATTCCTTGAAATATAGTAACAAGTGAAGAGGGTAGTCCGCTGAAACGTAATATCTTTTAAAATTATTATATTTATTTGTTTATTTATTTATTTATTTATTTATTTAATTTTTTAAATTAAATTAAGGAATTTATATATATATATATATATTTATATTTTTTACAAAATTTAAAATAGGAATAAAAAATAAGCTTTTAACTGTAAAATATATGTTTGAATAATATATAAAAATAAATTAAGTCTTTCAGATTGTCAAATTTCTGATACTTTAAAGTTTTGAACATTACAGTTAAATTGCATAATTTATCTGTAAACATTTCTGTGAATATGTTATTGCGTTTTCATTCTTTATTTGAAAAAGTGATTTAAATATTTATAATAATGAGTAAGGTAAATATTTGCTTTTATATCATTCTATTTTTGAATAATACGAAATGTCACGCTTTTATCAAATTTTCATTTCTCATTTAGAAAATGTACTAGTTGATAGAAATATTATAAAAGATTTACGATTTACACATAATATTATATTTGTTTTAAACAAATTTTAACAATGTAATATATAAACTAATACACTTTAGAACTTTCTTTTTATTTTCTCATTGATGCTTTTTTTTTTTTTTTTAATTTTTCTTACCCACAATATATATGGTAGTGAGAGAAAATTGTTTTAGGGTTAAATTTTCGAAGTTGAACTTTTGTGAAATTCACACGTTTTGAAGTCCCTTAAATCCTATTTTTAGCAGTTGGTCTGTGTTTGTGTCTGTGCATACGTTATCATCATATATCAAGAACAAATACAGTGAAACTTGACTAATTCGAACTTGTTTAATTAGAAATTCTGGATAATTCGAATTTTTTAGTCGGTACCTTGAATTTTGTATTAAAATAATGTTAAAAAAAATCATGGATAATTCGAATTTTTCATACGATAACCTTTAAAATATTACAGTAAAATTTGTTCCCGAGATTTTTCTCTGCTAAAGTGCATTACGTTTTTTTACAGTCTTTCAAAAAAAGGGTAAGGAAATTTCCTACCGGCACAGTATAAAATATGTCCTATTTACTGTCAGAAATTCTCTGTAATTTGAGAAAATACGAGTAATTTACGAAAACGTTACGCTGTCAGAACGTATTTTCACAAATTACAGAGAATTTCTGGCAGCAAATAGGACATAATTTTTATAGTGTAGGGCATCAGAAGATATGGTCCATATACATGAACTTCGAGGTTTTTTTTTTTTTTTTTTTTTTTTTAATTAAAAGTCATGTCTAATGTAGAGGATTCAGTTTTTGTATCAATTGATGGGTTGAAGTCATATGCAATCACACAAAGATTATACTTAAAGAAGCAATCAAAAATATCTGACTATTTAAAAAAAAGTGTTGAATAATTAAGATCGTAAAAAAAATATTGATTTAATGGGAGGGCGTTAATGATGCAGTATTCTTAGATATAAAGTTTATGTGTTAAATCTTTGATCATAGAGTTTTATATTTTTTCATCTCTTCTTTTTGACAAAATAGTATATGTAATTCGAATTTTTGGATATTTCGAATTTTTCTCTGGTCCCTTCAACTTCGAATTATCCAAGTTCTACTGTATTAGCAGCAAGTCTAAACTCAGTATTCTCTATCTATGTCATATGGTGCTGTTACAATACTGCACTAAACCTTTCACTGAGATCAAGCAAAGGATTAGTGTACAGAGTCATGCAAAGAGAATTCAAATATATTACTTATATGAGCGAAATTTCGCGTAAACACAGTGTAACATCTATAGGGTGCCCTAAACAAAAAGGAATGAACATATCAATTAATGCATAAAAGCATATTTCATGCTGATTGGGGTATGGAAATCATTCATTATTTGCTTTCAGGACGTAAAATTAATTACTCTTACCCATAATGGAAACAAAGCATTTTTTAAAAATCAGTTTTCAACTCTGTTTTTTTTTTTGTTTTTTTTTTTTGCGTAGTATTATGTTTTGAGGTCTTTTGAATATGAAAGCCAAATTGTTAGTGACTGATCTGTATGTATATGTGTTGTGAGCATAACTGAAAAACAAGTAACTGCAGAAAATTCAAATTTTATAATTTGAAGTTAGTATGTAGTTGCCACTTGAAACGTTGATCAAGATTGGTAAGTTTAAAGAAAAATTAATAATAGTCTTGAATTTTATATTTAAAAATACACGTAGGTGCTTAAAGGAGCGGGGAAGTAAGAGGGCGGCAGCCCTCTCATATTGAATTGTATATCAAATAAAATTGCTCCTAAACCATTTTAGATTATTTTTAAACTATATTGAACTTTATTATCTTTGATTTTACGTCTTAATCTCCAGTTTGCTACTATAATAAGAAAGCACCGCAGAACTAGCGTTTAAAAGTAATAATTACAAAACATTGAATAAACCCCATAAAATTCCATAAACTCGCAACAATTGTTGCGAATTCGGGTCGAAAAAACACAAAATCCTTCGTCAGGCGAACAAAGTAGGCATGAGTGCTGCAGTAAATGGTGTTTATTAAAAGTTTTGAAATTATTAATCTGTTCCTGTATTGAAATGCAAGGTAAGAGAAAATCGTGTAAATAACACATCAGATTATTTGTTTCAATTTAATAAAATTTATATTTAATAACACATTTTGATATTTTAAATACAATTTGTTTAGGTCAAAATATTCCATTAATTGTTTGAAAATATATGATTGGTATTTCGTTGTCAATAACTATTGCTGAAAATATTACTTCGATGTCTACATCAAAGGTTATTTTATTTGACATCTTGTTTACTTATCCATTATTAAAAACTAGTCTAGACAATCATTTAGACATCTTTTTCTAGAAAGATTTCTATTTTAGTGTTTTATTCATCTTGAAAAAATATTTAAATTTTTTGAGACTTTGAAATATATATTATAAAGTATACGTTGATTTCGTGAAAGGAAAAGATGATTTTTTAAATATTTCCTTTGAACATTTTGAAGAACCATTGAAAAAGGATATGCATTTCGAGTATAGCACATAGAAAAAAAAATTGTAGAAAGAGTAAAGAAATGTAAAAAAAATAAAGCACATTTAAATTTGCACATTTAAATATAAATTTCACTGGTGAAGGTTTTTTTTTTTTTTTAATTAAAAGTAATTACAGATACTGCACTTTATAAAATGTTATAAGAATATTAATCATAAATTCTAATTTTTCTTTATTTTTGACAAATAATTCCCAAATTTTTTCACAAAGTGTATGGTGACATTTCTTTTTTTAAGTCTTGACAAAATTTATAAAATATATTATTTTACTGTTAAATTCAATTTTGTTGATCATTGATAGTATAAAAATATATTATTTTACTGTTAAATTCAATTTTGTTGATCATTGATAGTATAAAAATGTATTATATTACTGTTAAATTCAATTTTGTTGATCACTGATAGTATAAAAATATATTATTTTACTGTTAAATTCAATTTTGTTGATCATTCATAGTATAAGAAATCATTCTTCTTAAAATGATATTTCTAAAGATCACGTCAAGTATTTTTTTTTTTTTTCATACAAATGATTTCTGATAACTAGTAAAATTTTTGATAATGCATATTAAATAAACAGTAAATAAAATTATAATAGGACTGAGTTTTTCTTCCTATGTTATACAGCGTTTAATGAATTATAATGCATCCAAACTTTTTCGTTTGTCCCCGCAAAGAACTATAATTCGCAATATGAAATATGTATATGTTTTTTTTTTTTTATGTTTTAATCTACTTCTTAGTATTACTAAATCGATATTTAAATAGTTTTAGACTATCGTCTGCAATGTATTTTATATATATATATATATATATATATATATATATATATATATATATATATAACACTCACTAATTTCCAAAAAAGTCCTAAACTCATCTGAATATGTACGGTGATAATAACCTTACGTTTTTTCTGAATTTTAGAAAAATTCTAATAATAACGCATTAACTGATCACTAAAGCGATTTATAATGATAGTCAAAATTTAGTATTGTAAAGCATTAATAATTCATGTAAAAATTGTAATATGCATTATTAATTAAAATATGTAAAGTATAAAAGAAAAAAAAAGTTTTTCATACAAAAATATGAAACTGACATATTTGAGATATTTTTTATTAACATTTACATGGTAACCCATTTTAATAGTATATATTAATTCTTTTACATTTAATTACATCGTCTTCATTTTTCCTTTCTATATTTTCAAACTATTACATTTTAAAATAAGTGTAGCAATATATTTTGCAATAGGAAACAGTGCAATCTTAGCTAATAATTTGTTTTGGTAGAATAAAATGATTATTAAATATATGCACCGACCAGATGATTCAAAATTACGTTCCGAAGAAACATATGATGAAGCGATCCGGAAAAATTTAAATATTCTTACAAACATTAGCTTGCATAAGTAGGGCAAATAGGTAAATTTTTTATTCTTGCACATTCCATTATTTCAAAAGAATTTGCATAGAGTAGGAGTTTAACATCATATTTTTATAAAAGTAGAGAAAACAAATGCCAAAAATATTTGTAAGATGTATTAAATTATACGAAGAATAGTTTTCTTAAATTAAAATTCTTTTGATATGAAGTATGTTCTCGCTTAGAAAATTTATTTATTCACGTATTTTGTGTTTATATATTTTTTAAACTATTTTTATTTCCTTTGATATTTAAATAAAGAAGGTACTGGAATCATTAAGTACTCCGACTTTCCGTTTATGATGCATTTGCGCGCTTTTCTATACCCTGAATATGATTTCATTTGACACATTTTACAAAAATTATGTGTTACATGGTGTGTAGAAACTTAAATGCTAGAGAAAAATATTGTGAGTTATATTAAATTTTTGTTTAAAATGACAAAAGGGGAAATGTAATATGAATATAATATGACAGATTATACCTTTGAGCATTATAATAATAATAATAAATATATTCATATACAAAAATATACTATTACGCCAGTGTAAAAATTTTAAGGCTAAAAAAATAATAATTTTATAATAAAAAAGAATTTCCTTTCTTTTAATCGAAGGACTGTGTATCATTTCAAATAACTTCAAATATCCTGGTTTTTATGAATGGGGTAAAGTTTTGGCACAGTTCAGTGTCTATTTTGAACCATTTATCTGGTATGGTTGATTTCAGTTCTGCAATCGATATAAAGTGTCTCCCGATTTTGTAATTTATTGTTGCTAAATAATCTCACACTTTCTCTTGAGTTTAAATCAGGACATTTTCTAGGCAATTCTAAAGTTTCATTATTGATGGAATTGATCTAATGTTTTGTCCTATAACTTTTGTAAGTAGGTAAATTAGTCTGTTGGAATATCCGTGCATTTGCTAGTAAATGATTTACTGATGGCAGAAAATAATCAGTGAAAATCGACATGCATCTCTTCGGATTCATTATATTTAATTCAGTAACTGCAACATCATTAAAGCTAAATCATCCCCACGCCATGATAGATCTCTCATTTACCATTAAAAAAAAAAAAAAAAAAAAAAAAAAAACACTCGTCTGAAATTGTGCTAATAATGCTTCCAACAATTCGAGTCATCTAAGTTTTACCCTTTTTCCAGAGAAAAAAAATCACATTTAACTATTTTTCATCCCATCTTATCATCTATGAAAACTGCACATTGTGTTTTATGTGTATGTAACAGTCAGTTTTTTTTTTCTTTTTAATTCACGTTTAAAAAATAACAGACTGATTTATAGCACTGAAAAAAGTTTATAGACATACTTTAAGTTGTTCGCTTGAAAAACTTGCGTAGTCAAGTATTTTATGGCATCATATTTTTATCAAGTATTACATTTTTTTCGATGAAAGTCTCAAAATTTTTATGGTTTAACAGATGGTGATATGTACACTCATAGCTGCCAACTTCCTAATTAATATATCGTAATAATGATGGTACCCGCCTCTTTTTTCCCACAACTTTGTTTTTAAAATAATTCTCTCCCAATACAATTACGATTGAGATAATAAGAAGAAAAATACTTTTAAATAATACTAGTGTAAAAAAAAAAGGGTGGTTACTAACAATGTCACATTTTCAGTGGTGTTTACAATTGAAATGCCATTACTAAAATGGTAAATATATATATATATATACGAATAATTTGCCACAGCAACCCACAAAAGCCGTTTTGGCAACTAGTTAAATTAATTAAATTATTTAAATAATTTGACTAGAATTTTTTTATTTATATTTGAAAAAGACGAAAAATACTCATTTTTAAGTAATTCCAATGAGAATGCAAAACATATAGAAACATAAGAAGAAGGAGATTTTAATGGTTGTGATCAGAAGTTTTCTATTTGAATTGACAATAACACAACAAACCAGAAACAAAATATATAAGACAAGTTAAATTTACGGAACAGGACACAAATAAGTAATTGATTTATAAATAGAACAAAATTAATTGTTGAGAATGATGAGGTAATCCGTCAGAATATATATATATATATATATGTGTGTGTGTGTGTGTGTACAGACATACATATATATATATATATAGTTATAAAAAAATTTAAACATTTAAAAAAAAACCTCAGAATAAACAGTTAATATGATCAAACCTAAATCCACCATGAAATTAATATATGTATTTGACTAAAAATTAATATATTTATTTAACATAAGTATTGAAAATTATTTGAGACAACGGCAAAATACAAACAATTGAATTGAAATAACAATAAAAAGGGTTGGCATCATGGTTTCAAGACGTGTTGAGCGCGTTAAACTAGTATGTCGGGCGACCAAATTTTACCAATTACTGTGTAAGACCACGTGGTACGAAAGAAAAAATAAATGAAGAATTTTATATTAATAGATTTAAAATAAATTATTATTTTATAATTTTTAATATTTATAAAATAACTTATATATACTAAATCAATCGTATATATAAATATGTACAGTTCCCGACGTTTATTAAAATCACATTCCTCCTTAGCCAAAATGATTTTATTAAGCTTCTGATTTTTATATCTGGCGAACGTTTTTGCACTTAAGAAAAATATATTAATACTTTGAATTTGGAAAAAAATTTCAAAAGGTTACGAATAATGGAAACCGGCAATGCTGACTTTATTAAGCGGCGGCTTTAAAAGTAGTTTGTATTGATTTCATTCCAGTCCTGGCAATTTGATCAGATTAAGCGACTGATTTTATTAACCAGTGAATTTATTAAGAGGCGGTTACTATATATATAAATATAAATATAAATATAAATATAGATAGATAGATAGATAGATAAACAGTCAGTGAACATTAAGGATTATTAAATATTAACAGTATTCAAACAATTAATTTGATCGAAAACAAAGACCATCAAATCAAATAAAAATGAAATAAATTGGAAATGAATAAATACATATTTGCATTCTAATGTTATCAAGGGCCTAGTAGAACACAAATATGAAAAAAGAATGTTTTTCTGTCTCAAAGATAGAAATAGCTAAAAATATCTTTGATCCGGCCCCGAAACATTCTTTAGACCCTAAACAATATATATATATATATATATATATATATATATATATATATATAATTTGAAAAAAATATTGACATTTATGAATTATTTTTTATATAAACTTAATCAATCATATATATTATATTTTAAAATATTTTCCACTCTGTACAGATACATTTAACTACGACAAAACATATCATAAAATGCTACAAAGTTATTTGAAAAAATATGTATTATCGTGTGGAACCAAGCAACATGAGAACAGTGTGTGTATATATACACTAAGCGACAAAAAAAAAAAAGCCGCACTGCAGAAAAAATGACTTATACCTTTTTTATTCGTAATAACTTTAAAATTAATGTTTGAAACAAATGAATCTCTCTTATTTGCGTAATACCAAAGGGATGAAATGATACCTATGTACATTTTCGATTTAATAATTTGCATTATTGCACATTACGAAGTAATTTTTAAAAATGTGCATAAAACTTTCTTTTTGAACATAATGCAATAACCATACACTTTGTATTCTGTTAGGATTTATTAAATGAAATAAACAAGTTATATTTTAATATATGAAATAAAACTATTTTTTTGTTAGATCTAAGCAATTTTTTATTAAAAATATGTATTCTGCATTGGGTTAATTCCACCTTTATATGGAATTACTGCTTTAATGCGCAATGGCATAGTATTATACAGTGTTTTAATATAAATCTCAGAAATTTCAACGTGCAAAATATCACAAATAATTTTTTCTAGTTCAGGCAGAGTTATAGGCTGCAAATTTCGAATCCTCTCCCCTCTTCCCCGCTTTTTTATTGACGAAACATTTTCGAGAGGATCGCGATTAGGACTATTCTTATGTCTGGTAAAGAAGAAATTTTACTATATCTTTTGTGGGATTTAACTTAAAGTGAAAAAAGATATGATTACTTACAGAATTATAGGTTCTCATTCGAATGGATAGGAAATTTTGACAATTTGAAGTAATAAACTGACCACAGACGCCGCGTAGTAAGGTGCATTTTCAGCGTAAAATGCTGTTTACGGAAATGTCCAAGATACCTCCAAAATAGTCGGTCAGGCAACACTTTTATGAAGATTGTGTTTTATTTCGAGTTAATTGATCCCTTGAGCATAATAATTTGTCCGACTGTTTGAAAAGTTATGCACCTCCGTACCATAATGTACGGAGATTGTGTCACTGTTTTAAAAGTGTGATTTTCATTAAGTCGGCCATATTTTCGTTGTCAGTTCCGCTTGTTTTCTTTAGCTCGAAATAAGTTAAACTTGACTCATCAAAGAGAAACAGTTCAGCCCAATAATTAACTAATCATTTTTTATTTTTTTTTTAGCCATCTGAGGTCATGGTTTCTTAATTTTCTTCACTAAGAATGGAATTTTTTCAAATTTTCTGTCATTTAAACCTGCTTTGTTTAATAGTTGCTGTACTGTAGTTAAAGAAATTATGCTGCTAAACACTTTTTCTGAATCTCTTTTATGTTCTAAATGTAATACAAACCGATTTTATAAGAAATGGCTTTTTAACTTACGGTCATCTCGCTTGGATGAGCAACATGGCCGCCATAAACCAAATTTCCAGTTTAAACGACCAAAAAACGTTATAACTTGCTAAAAACCGTTTTACCAATATTTCGTTAGCATTTAATTATTTTACCATCTCACGTATTAAAATATTTTTTGATTTTCATTCAAAAATTAATACTTTTTTGGCATCGTTAACTGCCTTATTCTTATCATTTTTGAAATAATTTCTAAAATTACAATTTTCCTCACTATTGTATTTTGTTTTTAACACTGGACTGAGTACTAATGTGTATGTGGTGGCCAACATAATAAAATCTGTTCGAAAATTTGCTTTTTAAACGATAAATTTGGCGGTTGTAGAAAGCGAAAAGGAAAATATCCAAGTGCGGCTTTTTCTTTTGTCGCTTAGTGTATATAAATATATATATATATATATATATATATTATATAATATATTATACACATATTTTATATATAATACATTTTTTCGACATAAATCAAGGAAAAATAGCATATATTGTCATACATAACATATTTTTCCAAAATATATGATGCACTATGGTAATTACATATCACTTACAACTGTAATTAATGGCTTTTACTTTGAGATAGAAGCAACGTTTAATTCAGGTATTATTCTAATAATCTATATATACAAAATCGTTTGTCTTGAGTGAATGAGTGAGTGAACCTAAACTCCTGCACCTAGTAAAAATGAAAAATACGTCTGATGTCATCGAATTTCAGTGTAAAATTTTTATACTGGAATTATTGATAAAATCGCACTTACTGTGCTAAAATAACTGTGCTTGAATGTCACATTCTGTAGTTTAAAATAATTCAATTTAATCAATTAAATGTTAAAAAAAAGTAATTAATCATTTTAATTAACCTTTTTCATACAAATGAAAAACACTTCTGATCAAATGTCATCGAATTGTATAAAATTTTGATACTGGAATTATTGATAAAATCGCACTTACTGTGCTAGAATAACTGTGCTTGAATGTCACATTGTGTAGTTTAAAATAATGCAATTTAACCAATTAAATGTTTAAAAAAAGTAATTAATCATTTTAATTAATCTTTTTCATGAACCAGTTAATATAAAAATTAAGATGAACAAATAAAAATAAAATAAAATAAAATAAAATAAAGAAGCGAAATGAAATTCAGTAATTTTCTAATTTTACAAATGCCTTCTGTTGGAAATATTCCAGCTCCCAAATTTTTCCAACTCCATTACTTTGGTAGATAACTTTGGAGTCATACTTAAGAATTTAAATCTTTATTAATTGCTTAAGTTTTATTAAAAATATTAATCAACTTAATTGTTAAAAAGTTTATTCATTACTTATTAAAAGGTTTATTTTTATTAATTACATAAATGAAATAGTTTATACCTCTTTTATTCACTTTAAAAACACGTACCTGTTGAATAGCTTCGTTTGTTTGTTTTGTTTTCAACGTGTCCCGTGAATGAATCAAATGATTCATTCACGCTTACGGCAACATGCCGCTATTTTTGCAACGTCCTCAGTTAGCGGTTGCAGGTAACGTTGTTGCATCGTGTAATCGTTCAACGGCACATGCCCATTCACCGCGAATATGCAAATCTTCATAAAATGAAACCTATAAATAGGGAGGAACGTCAGTATATGCTCTCGATGGCTGACAAGCTAGTCGCGATGTTTATTTTTGCAGACGCGGGTCGTCTTGCCGTTTTTTTCTGTTGATTTATAATTTCGTTTCGTTAAGTTTTTTTAATTTAAACTGTTAAAGGAGCAGTTTGTTTTTTTCATTGTATGGAGTAATGATGAATAACTAATAGTTGTAAAATAAGTTTAAAACGTTTTCAATGAATCTCAAAAGTTAATTTTTCCTGGATTAAATTAATGAATAGTTTAAAAAAATGCTTAAGGCTAAAATATCGATATTTTTTTTTTGGAAACGCTATTAATAAATTGAATTATGTTTTTCCTTCAAATATATTCAGTGTGATCTGTGCTCATCATTAGCTGCATCCTGCATTGTGATATGGTATTTTTGGAAATGTTCATCTTCAATGTGTTTGTGTAAAATCTTCAAATCCTGTAAGTACTGTCTATGAATCTTTTTAATAAGCTGCAGGTTTGAACACTACCTTGGATTTAAACACCACTTGTGCTATGGTGTATGTTCATTTACCTGGATATTATTTTGAAGCAGCAGATGTTAATATTTTTGACTTGTATGTTTTTTGTATGAATCTTTCAATAATGTGCACATTCATATATATATATTTAATAATTCTTTTTCTGTTTATATATATATATATTTAAAGCTATAAATAAAATTGTAATTTATTTTAAAACTTGTGTCTTTCCTGTGCCACTCACACACATTGTTAGGATTTGGTAACGTTTTTCCACTGTGTATAACTCTTCTTTAATTTTTTTTTATGTTTGTATGTTGAACTTTTCAACATTTACAACATATTTAGGGTTATGGACTTCAGAAACCGGTCCATACCATGTGTGAGTGGTCTTTAATTTTGGCACAGATTTTCTAGCAGCTTTAATATCTAAATTTTTTTGAGGGTTTTTTTTCTTGCTAAACATGGCCTTAACCTTGAGTCCTTCAATTGAAAAACTTACTCAAGTTGGTCTCGTGATATTAAATTTTTACTGAAAGAGAAAAACGCTTGGGAAATAGTTACAGGTACTGAAAAACCTCCTAGTGATGAAGATTTAAAATTAAAAGACAGTTTTGAAAATCGGTCACGTGTGGCTTTGACCACAATTTATTTAAATTTAGATTCAGAATTAAAATGCTTAATTGAAAATTGTGACAGTTCAAGCGATGCTTGGCAGGTTTTGAAATCTAACTTGGTCCCTGACAGTCGGGTTGAACATTTTTCATTATTTCATAAATTTTTGGACTGTTTTATGAAAGAAAATGAATCTATACGTACTTATTCGGCGAGGCTCTCTGAAATCATCGAACAACTCCGAAATATGGGTAAGCCGGTAGCAGACATTTATGCCTGTTATCAAATTCTTCGTCGCTTACCAGATAGATTTCAGCCAGTTATACAATTTTTGCTTAGGCTAGATCATAAAAATTTTTCATTTAAGGAAGTTGTTTCTGATTTAATCTCTGAAGAGACCCGCCTAGAATTGCGTGATCTTGAATTTAATAACTCTAAATCTAATATTGAAGTTCAGAATGTTACATGTCCCTCTAATTCTGGTAATAAATTTTTTAAGAAAAATGTTAAATGTTTTAGATGTGGCCGAAATGGTCACTATAGTACAAATTGTTTTGCTGCATTACCTAAAAGGTCTTTATCTAAACCTAAAAATGTGCCTTCTAGAAATTTTAATGCTGGTAAAAAACCTTTCGGAAGGGGAGCAGAAACTCGTCCACAAGTCAGTTTCACTAATTCAGTTTTTCCTCAAAATTTCTTTGTGGCTGAATCCTTACTAAACTTTAATTTGGATGGCAGAAACAGCTGGGTCTTCGATTCGGCTGCTTCGCACCATTTTTGCAAAGTCAAAGAATATTTTTGGAATTTTCAAAAGGTTGATAATGAAAGCATGTCTGTTGCTGTGGACGGGGTCAGCTTCCCGATCGAAGGCAGAGGTATGGTAAAAATGCTGTTTAATAATGTTGTGTATCAGTTTAATAATGTATTGTATTCTAGTAAATTGAGGAAGAACCTCATGTCAGGACCATGTATAGATAGTATGGGAGGAAGTTATATTGGAAAAGGGGGGAAAATCTCAGTATTTAATCGAGATGGTAATTTTGTTTTCAATGCTAAACTTAAAGAAGGTATATATTATGTTTTTCCTAGAATTTTAAAGAATCCTGAATTTGAAATTAATGGTGGGCTAGGAAATAAAAATTTAAATGTTTTTTCTCACATGCCTGTTGCTGCTGTGGTTGATCTCAATTCGGTAGATACATGGCACTCTCGTTTCGCTCATGTTGGTAAAGACCTTGTGGTCCATACCAGTAAGCAGAATTGTGTTCATGGATTGCCAAGATTAAAATATACTAAAAATTTTTGTGAGCCTTGCCGTCTTGGAAAACAGAGACGCAAGTCATTTAAACCTATTCAAGGTGGGCAATCTAGAGAACCACTTGAAAGACTGCATTTAGATGTTTGGGGACCAATTAGTATTTTAGGGCGAAACGGTGAGAGGTTTTTTTTGACAATTACAGATGAGTTTTCCAGGAAAATTGCTATCTTCCCAATGGTAGAGAAAAGTCAGGTTTTTGACATATTTTTGAAACATGTAACTAGAGCTGAACTGTTCCTCAATAAAAAACTTAAAGCCATTCGTAGTGACAATGGTACAGAATTCTGCAATGCCAACTTTCAGGACTTTTGTGAAAAAAGGGGTGTTAAACACGAATTAACAAACGTGTACACGCCTGAGCAGAATGGTATTAGCGAGAGGTCTAACCAAACTATTTTAAACTGTGTACGTGCCATACTAATTGAAAGCGGCATGCCTTTTAAGTTTTGGCCTGATGCCGTCATTTATTATGGCTACACTTGGAACAGAGTCTGTCACCGGGGTCAATCAAAGACACCATTTGAGCTATATCAGAACACTAAACCTTCAGTTAAACATCTGAGAGCTTTTGGTTCAGTGGCATATGTTGGTATACCAAAACAACTAAGAAGTCATAAATTACAGCAAAAATCAAAAAAGGGATATATGATTGGATATTCGTTAAAAACTAAAGGATTCCGTATATGGGTAGAGGAAGAAGACAAAATTTATGAAACTTTAAATGTAACTTTTGATCCAGAGGATCGTGTGTACAGAAGTGGAGCAGTGCTGGGCCCTTCACCTGACCTTGAGGTATCTAGAAAGGAAAGAAATTGTGCGAGCTCCGACCCACCGCCCACGATTACGATAATGCCGGAAAGTGAGGCAGAGGAGGTGCGTCCACAAGTTCCGCCAAGAGTAACCAGTTGGAACAGGTGTCTAGTGAAGAGAAGGACTGGCACACGCACTGATGTGTACTACTATCCTGAAGGAACTAATTCTAGATTAAAGTCTATAAAAGAAATAGAAAAACATTGTAAAAGCCATAATATCCTTTTTGATGCAAATTTGTTTAATTTTTCACCCAGTGATACTTATGAAGGGGTTATACCAAAACAGACTTCAGAATCTTCCTCGGAATCTTCAGAACATTCAGAGTCGAATTCACCTCAACCTTCTAGTTCCGCTGTTTTATGACTAGATGTCAACATTCCAAGAACCTTCAACCAATCTCTAAAATCTGCCCAATACCATGAATGGAAGAAATCTATGGATGAAGAAATTGGGGTTATGTCTGAAAGAAATGTCTGGCACCTAGTTAAACCACCGCCTGGTAAAACCGTAATTGGTAACCGGTGGGTCTATACTATAAAACGTGATGAAAGTGGAAGAATTGCACGCTATAAATCACGTCTGGTTGCCCAGGGCTTCAAGCAAGTGAAAGGCGAGTCATATGATGAAACCTTCTCCACAGTCGTCAATTTTTCTATCATCAGATTTTTTTTCAGTTTGTTGGTTTCAAATTTAGGCTGGTATAACATCCAGTGTGATGTGAAGGCAGCATATTTATATGCACCCCTTTCTGAAGAAATTTACATGAAGCAACCTCCTGGATACATCGTAAAAGGGAAGGAAGAATTCGTATGTAAACTAGACCGTGCCCTCTATGGACTACACCAGAGTGGCAGGCTGTGGTTTTACGAATTGAATAGTGTGCTTCTTGAGATAGGTTTTTCTAAGTTTCAGTGGTGCAATTGTGCCTATAAATATGAAAATTATATTATTTTACTAGTCTATGTGGATGACATTGTGGTTTTTAGAAAAAGTAAAGAAAAAATAGATAAAATTATTAAAGTTTTAGAGTCTAAATTTGATTTAAAAATGTTGGGACAAACAAAGAATCTTTTAGGAGTAGAATTTAATTATAAACAAAACAGTGTAGAAATTAATCAAACTAACTACATTAAAGAAGTTTTTGAAAGATTTAAACAGTTTCATCCCCCAATTACTTCATTACCAATAGTTAAAGGTGTTAAATTTTCAAAATTGGATTGTCCATCAAATAATACAGCTCAATTAGAAATGGCTAAGTTTCCCTATCGTAACGTTCTTGGTTGTCTGTCTTTTATTGCCAGCAGAAGTCGACCTGATATAACATATGCTGTGAACATTTTCAGTCAGTTCCAAGCAAATCCTGGATTGACGCATTGGACGGGTTTATTGAAATTATTAGGATATATTAAATATACAGAAAATAAAATTAAGTTTGAAATGTAATAAAATTGAACTCATTGCTTTTTCGGATGCAGATTTCGCATCCAACAGAGATGATTTTGTGTCTGTAGGTGGACAGATTGTTTAGTTAGGCCAGAGCCCAATTTCATGACGAACCTTTAAACAACGTGGAGTTTCTCTATCTACGATGGAAAGCGAGTTTATTGCCATGACAGAGTGTGTTAAAGAGCTGATGTGGTTCAGCAATGTCATTGATGATTGTTTTGAATCCAATATAATTTATAAAAAGCCTTCTTTACCTATTCTTTATGCTGACAATCAGTCAGCAATTGATTTTTCTAAATCTCCAATTGAGAACAGCCGCAGCAAGCATATAAATGTAAAGTTGTTTTTTATAAGAGAATGGTTCTACGAGGGAAAATTTGACTTAAAGCATATTCCTTCTAAACTTAATTTAGCAGATCCATTCACAAAAGGTTTAACAAAATGTGATTTATATAAGTTTACCTCACAAATTTTTGTTGAGGATGAGCAATCCGATTAAATTAAGACATTAATCTTTGGTTAAAAAAAATATATATATATGTATAGTTTTTTTAAATTAATTTTTTTTTCAAATGTTTAAAAGTTTTTTTTAAGGAACTGGGAATATAAATCAATTATAATGTGTAAATGTATAAATAAGTAATATTGGTATTGAATTTGTATTGTATATAATAAATTTGTAGTATATTTATAGTAGAATATTTGTAGTAAATTATATTATATTATTGTAGTATTAATGTTATAGTAATTGCATTTGTAGTGTTGTTTAAGTCATGCATCTTTCATCGGTATGAGTGATACTAGGCCTAGTATAAGTGTGTAATCATCTATCACTCATTAAATTTGTGTTTGTCTAAATGTTATAGTAAATTGTTTTTGAATTTGTATAATGTATAAATGTTCCCAGTATCAAATTAATACAATTTTTTTAAATTTGTTTATTGCATTGCATGAATGTTGAATATAGAAATATTAATGAATTGGAATAATATAATGAACTTTTAATATACGTTTAAATGTTTGAATAATTTTTGAATACTATAAAAGGATTGAAATTTAAATTGGAGTTTAAAAATTTACTATTGCATGTATATATATTTAATGAGCTTGAATTAGTCTATTTAAAAAAAAAAAAAAAAAAAAAAAAAAAAAAGGAGAAAAATGATTTAATTGTTTCATATAATTTTTTTTACGGCTGTAGTAATGTCGTTGTGGGGGGCAATGTTGGAAATATTCCAGCTCCCAAATTTTTTCAACTCCATTACTTTGGTAGATAACTTTGGAGTCATACTTAAGAATTTAAATCTTTATTAATTGCTTAAGTTTTATTAAAAATATTAATCAACTTAGTTGTTAAAAAGTTTATTCATTACTTATTAAAAGGTTTATTTTTATTAATTACATCAATGAGATAGTTTATACCTCTTGTATTCACTTTAAAAACACTTACCTGTTGAATAGCTCCGCTTGTTTGTTTTGTTTTCAACGTGTCCCGTGAATGAATCAAATGATTCATTCACGCTTACGGCAACATGCCGCTATTTTTGCAACGGCCTCAGTTAGCGGTTGCAGGTAACGTTGTTGCATCGTGTAATCGTTCAACGGCACATGCCGATTCACCGCGAATGTGCAAATCTTCATAAAATGAAACCTATAAATAGGGAGGAACGTCAGTATATGCTCTCGATGGCTGACAAGCTAGTCGCGATGTTTATTTTTGCAGACGCGGGTCGTCTTGCCGTTTTTTTCTGTTGATTTATAATTTCGTTTCGTTAAGTTTTTTTAATTTAAACTGTTAAAGGAGCAGTTTGTTTTTTTCATTGTATGGAGTAATGATGAATAACTAATAGTTATAAAATAAGTTAAAACGTTTTCAATGAATCTCAAAAGTTAATTTTTCCTGGATTAAATTAATGAATAGTTTAAAAAAATGCTTAAGGTTAAAATATCGATAGTTTTTTTTTTTTGGAAACGCTATTAATAAATTAAATTATGTTTTTCCTTCAAATATATTCAATGTGATCTGTGCTCATCATTAGCTGCATCCTGCATTGTGATATGGTATTTTTGGAAATGTTCATCTTCAATGTGTTTGTGTAAAATCTTCAAATCCTGTAAGTACTGTCTTTGAATCTTTTTAATAAGCTGCAGGTTTGAACACTACCTTGGATTTAAACACCACTTGTGCTATGGTGTATGTTCATTTACCTGGATATTATTTTGAAGCAGCAGATGTTAATATTTTTGACTTGTATGTTTTTTGTATGAATCTTTCAATAATTTGCATTTAAATAGATTCATTCATATATATATATTTAATAATTCTTTTTCTGTTTATATATATATATTTAAAGCTATAAATAAAATTGTAATTTATTTTAAAACTTGTGTCTTTCCTGTGCCACTCACACACATTGTTAGGATCGGGTAACGTTTTTCCACTGTGTATAACTCTTCTTTAATTTTTTTTTATGTTTGTATGTTGAACTTTTCAACATTTACAACACCTTCTGTTGTTGGAAATATGTATCATACATTATATGTGTAACTCAAAATATGACTTATAAATATTATATATATATAAATATATATATATTACAATACAATGCTTTTGCTATGTAATAAAGTATACAGTATTTGTAGTTACAGGGTAGTCTAAAAAACACGATAGAAAAAATTTTAAGTTCCTGATTTCATATGTATTGATATAATTCTTCTATGTTGTAATAACACATATATTGACATTTCCGGTGAATGCTTGATTAACGGAAATAAAGAATAAGCAATATGGAATCACTGACCTTGGAAGAACGATTACTTATCGTAAGAAAATTTTATGAGAATAACCGAAGTAATGTCACCGTTCGACGGGCATGTCGTTCAGAGTTTGGAAAGAAAAATACATCTAGTGAAGTGGTAATCGTACAGTAAGTTATAGTACTCTAAAGTCTCAGTGATTTTTAAGTCATCAGATGGCTAATGTTCTGATCCTAATCTCACACAGATTTTCATTGTTCACGGGTTCATGGATAGATTTGAATCTACCGGGAGTGTTTGGGATGCAAGAAGCAAGTCGTCGGGATGGAAATCCACAGTTGTTACTGATGACAATTGGAGCGTGTATACGCATTCTTTGAGGATCAGCCAACCACTTCCACGCGACAGGCGGCCCAACAATTAAGCATATCCAAAACATCATTTCAAAGGCTCACAAAAGCAAAGGGGTTGCATCCGTACATATAAAGGAACCACATGATCGAGAAAGTTGAAAGTGGTTCCATCAGTAAACAAAAGATCTGGCTCAGTGATGAGGCCCATTTTCAGTTGAATGGTTACGTTAACAAACAAAACTGGCGCCATTGGGTTTTTTCGTACCCCAATCATCCTCAACTCAGTGTCGTCTCGCCACTGCATCCACAACTGGTCACGATGTGATGTATCATATCGTCAAAGCGGATAATTGTTGCGATATTCATTGACAGTCTGGTCACAAGAGTGAAGTATCGAGAGCTGCACAGCGTCAATTTGGCCCTGAAGCGGACAGTCCCAACACGTCGGTACTAGTTCATGTAGGATGGGGCTCGTCCCCATAGAACTGCTGACGACTTCACGTGGCTTTAAACGATGTTTGGTGAGCATTTGATTGCATATATATATATATATATATATATATATATATATATTGTTGTTTTTTCCACGTGAAAGCATATTTTATTTTATTCTGAAAAAAAAAGGCAACAATAAAATTTTAAATATCTATTTTAAAGCTGTTACTTTCATATTTTAATTAATTTTAAAAAAAATCTAATCAAAAATTCGTTACAAATAAGGTATCAAATGAAAGGGGCAATTTTTTTTTAATCCGTCGGATAAACATCTTATCAATCGGACAATTAGATTTTTTAAAATTAACTAAAGTATAAAAATTAGGAAATAAAGTGCAAGGAAATCTCTTAAGCCTATCTCTTAAGCCTAAAGCGGACAGAGTCAGGCACTGACGAGCATAACTATATATGCTGATAGTTATACAAACTCTTCCCATACAGCACATAATGTTTCCGTTATGTTTCAAAAAGGTTACAATCTTTCATTATCGTAACACATTTATGTGTACTCTCCGATAGCTTTCTGGAACATTAGCCCGTTTTTATGTTCTATCTGTTAAGTAATTGATACGTTTTTGTTACGTATCCGATTTTCACTTATGATCGCGGACATTTCTAAGTTTTCAAAACTAATCGTAAAGGAAACTTAAAGTTTAAAAACGTTTCTGATATATTTACAATGCTTTGATGCTAGGTGACTGTTACGTTTCTGGAACATTGTTGGGGATAAAAACATGCATTTCTCCAAAACATTTTAAGCATATTATGTTTATCTTTAGCTCAATGTCTACCTATTAATTTTCTTTATTTATTACCCGTAAAATCTGCCGTTTAGTTAATATGTAAAATTTGCATTTTGAAATTTTGCAATTGATTTGTTTTTAAAAGAAGGAAAAAAAAAGTAAACACATTTTTATGAAAAAAAAAAAAAAAAAAAAAGTCTTTTCGATAAAATTCTTTATTTGTCATTCTTAAATAACATAAAATAGAATATTGTATTATATGAATAATTGTGGAAACAGTGAAGTCCTCAATGTGAAGCTAAAAAAGACTTTGTGTTTTGTCAGGTTGTCTGTATGTCTGGTTATGGCGTCCTCAAAAATCCGACAATTAATATGCAAATTAGTACATATGTTTATGAGTCACACATAAATAGCTGTATAGTTTTTGATGTATATCCTCTTTGTGGTTCGTATGGTTTGCAAGGACATACTAACGTTTTTCTTACCATTGCGGCTTATGGACAGAATTTCTGTGTACAGCGATAGCGGCCGCAAAATTTCACCCGATTCACTTGCAAATCGGTGCACATGTTTATAAGCCACACGGAATAAGTTATATAATTTTGAGTGTATATTCTTCTTTTGGTTAGTGTACAGGGACATACCAAATTTTTTTCTCATCATTAAGGCGTATTAAAAGAATTTGTCTGTGCCGCTATTGCAGCACAGAAATTTTTGTCAAAACGGTTGTCTGTTTAAATTCTGTCTCTAACTGGTTTGTATATTGCAAAATAAATAAATAAATGTATAAACCTGATCATGGTACACGTTTATTCTAGCTCTCTTTGGCTTGGTGACTTTTGAATTTTTGTCGCCATTTTGGCTTTTTCTTTAAAATGATACTGGGAGACAAAAATGGATAATTTGCACGATTATTGTTTCTGTTTCTTTTTCTTTCTTTCTTTTTTTCTGTTTTCTTTCTTTTTTTTTCGCTCTTTTTTCAATACTTTATAATTTATTTATATTTTTGATGCGCTACTTGGCGTAAAATGGCTGTCGCGATTGTAGTCCTTGGCGAAAAATGTACAGTCTATTTCAATAATAATAATAATAATAAAAAAAAAAATTAAAAAAAAAAAAAATCCAGTTTTTCTATAAATATATTATTATTATTTAATTTCTATTGCTATTTAATTTTAGAATTATAATGAAGTCATTTTCTCATATGCATAAGCAAATTTAATTTTTAATAAATTGTTTTATTATTCGCGTGAAAGTATATTTCTTTTTATGTCGAAAAGATAAATGAACTCGTGGCAACAATCAAATTTAAAGCTAATATTTAAATGACCAATTTTAATACTATATTAAGAGGCTATTATTTTCATATTTTAATTATGTAATAAATAAATAAATAAATAAATTCTGTCAAAGACAGAATTTAGTTTAGTATTGAGAACTATTAATTTCAATCTGTAAAATTTAAATTTATTTTTTTACCGTAAAATAGGGCTCAGTACTTTTCAAAATGACTGAAATGAATTAAAATGAAGTGTTGCCACCTAAATTTCATACTTTATTTTATTTTAAAGGAATAGTAATTCCGTGTCAAAAAACTGTTTGCAATCCTGGGCATCTATTTTCCGACCAGACTGTACCTCAATTCCAGACTGTAGCAGTCGTTATTTTGATCACGTGACGTCACATTCCGACTTTTGATTTGACGACTGTCGTTGTTTAAGGACAATCGCTATGGCAGTCGGATCGGAGAATAGATAGCCTCGATTCAGAAAAATCGCCTCTTTGGTTTGTTACCAAATTTGTAACGATAGAACTGATATTTCTAATTTATTTTCCCCTTTTTTGATGTTACACAGAACTGGTCAAGTCAACAAAAACTGGCGACCACGTTTTTATCCAGATTGAAACTAATAGTCCTCCTAGTCCTTAAAAAAAAAAAAAAAAAAAAAAAAAAAGAAGAAAAGAAAAAGAAAAGATATCTAATTAAAAATTGAGAAATCGGGCTTTGAGGTGCATTAAAAGTGATCAGTGCGGACCTACATGCAAATTTGTGCACCTCCTGAAGCGGTTTTCCGAAAATGCTCCGGGCATACACACACAAACAAATATATCTTTTTTTTTTCATATAAACAGATTAATTAAAAAAAAAAAAAACTGTTATTTTTCGGACTACATAATAAATTAATTTTATTCGTTTAAGTTAAATATTGACAGTCACACAAAACATCTTATACACAATGCTATTTTTATTTCCTGTTAAATATAATAAATGTCTGATATCTTGACATACTGTTTGAACTTACGAAAGTTTTAATTAAATCAGATGTTTGCTCAAATATTAGTCAATGGAATAAAAATAATTTATTAACAGATTGATATGATACCCGAAGATTTAATTTATCGAGGAAAAAGGAATTTATTTCTCTTTACTTTTCAAGGAAAGTTAACTCAATAAAAACACAAATGTAGTTAAGTTAAAATATGTTTTTAATGTATACTTTAATTCTTATAATATTTTCCCTTTTAAAGTATTGTTTTTAAACAGTAAGATAATTTAACTTCACTTTTAAGCTATTTACTTATCAATCTTAATTACATTTTGTAATTAAAGATTTTTTTTTTTAAATTATAAATAGATGAAGAATAGATTTTTTGAATTAGATTTTTTATTGTAATAAATTTTTTCATCTCAAATTTGATATGATAATAACGGGAAAGAAAATATCATTGATATACAATATAAACACTTTCAAACATTATGAATAAATTATTTAAAAAACCTTCGCCAATTTCAATTTTTTTACAGGCATATATTGCGATTTTATTGATTAATTAATTTATTTTTACAAATGCTTTTTAAATAATTTGTTCAAAAGTAGTTTAATTGGAAGGAATTTCATTTGTTAATTTTCAAAGAACAGAAAAAAAGGTACCTAACATTTAAATCTTATACTAAATGTAAATGTGTCAAATATATATATATATATATATATATATATATACATATATATATATATAAATAAATAAATAAAATAAAATAAGTAAATAAATAAATAATAAAGAAAATAAATAAATTGTTCTAGTTTTTTTTGGACAACTCTTTAAATTAAATTTAGGTATTTCGTACACTGAATTATGTATTAGATTTCATCACTATATAGAAATCTGATAGTATTTAAAAAATAAATAAAGATACAACCATCTAAAAACAAGTATGTTGTAGCCATCACAAAATTTTCTTCTATATCACTCTCTATAGTTACTGTTCAACATGTATACAAAATTTAACCACAGTTTCTTAAAATTAAAGTTTTACATATGGAGTTTGGGGCAATTTTAATCTGTAGGAGCTGAGATATAGCCTTATGCAAAATAACTTCACCTATAGTCCGATATACACCTAAATTACATCAGTATTCGTTTTCATAAAGGTTATCTGACATATTAAGCTTTGTGCTGTTATATGCCATAGTAGTTGATATTTAGCCTTCCTATTTACGGGGTAAATTGCCCCGCAGCAGCGCTACCTGTTTGCCAATATACACCCAAATTGTATTAGCATAGTGTATCATAATGGTTCGCTCCTATACCAAATTTTGTGCAATTATATGCAATAGAATCTGAAATATAGCCGTCCTGTTCTCGGAGAAATATGCATTATAACAGTACCACGAATTAGTCGATATGCAACTAAATCGAATCAGAATAATGTTTCAGAATGGCCTTCTCTTATTAACGTTTTGTTCAATTATAAGAATTGAACTTGAGATATAGTCTTCCATTAAAATGCAGAAATCACTGTATAGCAGCGATATCTATTGAGAGATTGGTACTAAAATATGATAGGTACTAATGTTTGTCAAGGTGCATCGTCATTAAATTTATATGCAATTTTGTGTGGAAGTTCCTGAGGTATAGACTTCCCTGAAATTGCGGAAATATGCTGTATAGCAGCGCCACCTGTTGAGCTATTGACACCACAAACTAATAGATAATAATTTATATTAAGATTCATATTCATCTACATATAAATTTATATGCAATTACGTTCAGTAGTTCCTGAGCTACAATCGCCATAAAAAGTTTGTCACACACACGTACACACAGGCAGACAGACATTTTTAAAAAAATGGACAAGTAGTGTTGTGAGACTTTCAAAACGTGAAACTAAATAAAAAATCGTTTTTCGAATCCAATACATTCTTTTATTGAATATAGAAGAAAGTGATAATTATCAGTTTTAATCATTTTATGGTATTTTGTATTTGGGATATATATATATATATATATATATATATATATATATATATATATATATAATTGAAACAGCAAAAAATCCTTCTAAACTCAGAATATGATAGCTTGCAAAATATATTTAATTTTTTCTTGAAAAATGAACCATTTTATTGAATTTATTGACCTTTTCCTGTGACAAAAATGAGACGCGATAGCCTGGTTGGCAGAGTATCGAGCTCATAATCGGAAATATGTGTGTTATATTCTCGGGATGAAAGTACCATAGCTGGTGCACGTAAAATCCGTAGTGGTTTTAATGTTCTGCATATTCTGTGAAATAAATGCTTCTGAAGCTTAACCATGTGAGGGAGAAATTTTCTCCGCAGAGGATCAAATTTGTGATGGCATGTTTCCATCAGACCACTACTAGGAGTGAATTTTAGACTTTTGTAAAAAAGCCATTCTGTGTACTGTAAAAATCCGGTTATATTACAGAAAATTCGAGGCAGCAATGTTGCCAGAAAACACCATTATGCCATGCAAAAAATACGTTGAGAAAAGTTTTCTATAATTGAACTATACAGGAATTAGTTGCACTCAACAGACATTTTCTGTAGAATACACTGTTAAATAAATAAAAAAAAAATAAATAAATAAAAAAACCCTCGCATTAAGTAAAACTAGTACCACTCAGTGGGTCGATCATTTTTTAAGTAAACGTTTAAATAACATATACAGAAATTCACAATTTCCTTGTAAACAATGTTTTTAGACTCAATCCTAAAAATAAATAAATAAATAATTAAGTGAGTTCATTGCATATATATAACAGATGAGATATAGTCTTTCCGTAAAAGAAAATTAATTGAAGAATAGCAGCAGCACTTTTTGTATGCACCCAAATTGAATCCGCATGGTTTTACATATTATCCATATCAGATAGCAAATTTCGTGTATTTAAAGATCATAGAAGCTGAGATAGTGCCTTCTCGTGAGCGGAATTATGTTGCAGCACAGCAGCACCACGTGTCGGCCGATAAACACACAAATTAAAGCAGCATAGTTTTACATAATATCCCTCTCACATACCAAGTTTGATGCGTTTATGCACAATAGGATTTAAAATATAGGCTTCACTTAAATGAGGAGAATCGTAACGTAGCAGCGTAACCTATTGGATGATGTATTCAAGAAGCTAATCAGAACTAATTTAAATTAAGGTCTAATAATTTATTAATCGCGCCTAAATCCCGTCCATTCGTTCATGAAATACAATATTTTACTAACGCATCATACACACAGACGAATCGTCATTTTCTAAAAATGGGCAAATCATTTAAGGACATCTCATCGATAGAATTTATCGATATCCAAAAGTCAAAAATTTTCCCGAATCCAATACATTATTCTGTATCATTTTATATAAAAACGGTACCTAACTGTTAAAACGAACAAAATTTTAATCATTATATCTTATCAATATTATCATTTTCATAGGCAATTTTGTGCAATTTTTACCACCAGATGTAGAGATTTTGTCATCTGAGAATCCGCAGAAAATAAACCAGCGTCACTTTTCTGCCTGTATGCACCAAAATTCAATAGGACTAATTTTACGCAATGTGTATCACACACAGTGTTTTGTGCATTTATATATCATAAAAGCTGAGATACTGCTTTCATGCAAAACGGAAAACAATGCAGAATAGCATAGCCACCTGTCTTCCAAAATGCATTCAAAAGGAATCAGCATAGTTTTATCTGATATACATCTCACATGCTAATTTTCGTATATTTTTCCACCGTAGAACATTAGATACAGTCTTTTCCAAAATGGGATTAACTTACAAGAAAACAATGCCATTTGTTGGCACTCAAACTGAATCAGCAGAGCTTTATACAATATATATATATATATATATATATATATATATATATAATTACTAAAATTATTTCTTAATTCGAAGAAATTATCTATGACAAAATATTTTTGCATGAACTTATTATTTGTATTTTGGAACCCATATATTTACCCTATTATTACTTTCTCTTACTGATAGGGTCGAGAAAGTATTCTTTTAGGGTGAAATTTTCGAACATGAGTTTTTGTTATATTTACATGTTCTGAGGTTCACTGAATACGGATATCATGTTTTTAGCAAATGGTCTGTGTGTCTGTCTGTCTGTGTGTTTGTTATCAGCATATCTCAAGAACAAATAGTAGCAGGCATTCCAAACTCGGTATTCTAAATGCGTATCATATAGGGATGCTACAGTAAGCTTTTCGTTGAGATGAAGCAAATGGTTTGTGTACAGGGACACTCAAAAGTGTTCAAATACATTATGTCTATGGGAGAAATTGCAGGTAAGTAAAGTTTAACAACTACAGACTGCACTAAAAGAAATGAAACGAACATATATTTTTCGTAATAGAGAGAGTCAACTAGGAAAAAAAAAATTGTGTATGTAGGAGCCTCGCCTCCCTCCTCGAGGGAAGTAAATTTTCCCGATGGGTATATTTCAAAAGAGCTCGCCAATACCTTTAAAACGAATGGTTGAACCATCGATCTGCAATAATTTAAAATAAAGTTATCATTTTTTTTCATTTTTAATCATTTTTTTTTTTCTTTAAATCTAATATTGAGAATAAATTCAACTTTTTTTTTTTTATATATATATATTTAGTGTTATACTACTTTTCCAATTTGGAAATCGTCTGCATTATCATAAAAGATAATTTTTTAAAATAAGAATTTTAATAAATTAAAAAAAAAAAAAAAAAAAAAAAAAACAGTAATTTTTTTTTAATAACCGAATTAAATTCAATATAAATGTAGGTGCATTAATGAAACGGGGGATTGAGAGGGGCCGCAGCCCCCCTCACACAGAACTAATTATCATATAAAACTCCTTCGAAGCCTAAGTTGAATTGTTTAACACAGGTTTACATAACGTCGTTATCTTACCTCCTAATCTCCAACCTGTATTTATACTGATAGTATTAAATTTCAGGGTAAGAGAAAGTCGTGTGAGTGACACACCAGATTACTTTTTCTTTTATAATTTTTATGATTATATGGTATATATTTAATTAGATAACTGAAACAGTAGTTGATTTAAGTTATCTAGGTAATGTGTATTATTTTTCAAGCTGAATATATTTGTAAATATTTCATATTATTACCATAATTTTACATATTTAACTCTTTAAATGTTAAGCCCGTTTTTTTTCCGTCATGTTTAGTCGAAATAAAATGCTGGTGTGACTAAATTTGAAAGTCATGTTGAAAAAAAGATTAATAAATATGTGTACTATATAATATTAAATTTTCATATTAATACTGTACATAATATTAATTTTATGAATCATTAAACAGATATACTGAAAAACGGCTAACGCTGAAAGGGTTTATTAAACAATTTCTCTAATATGTTAAGTATTTATTATGTAATTTCTGTAGTTCTTAAAATTATTTATTCAATTCGAAGATTTAATATAAAATATTTGTACATGCATTAATTTGTATTTAGAACCCATATATTTATCGCTATTAATTTTTAATAGTTTATACATTTTATATATTTCCATTCTGTGGGAATGAGATTGATATATATGAATTAGATAACTGAAACAGTAGTTGATTTAAATTATAGAGATAATGTATATTATTTTTATAGTTAAATATAAGTACCTCATGCTAGTACCTCATGATATTACATAATTTTAGATATGTATTAAGTAATTTCATCATTATTTCAAACTTTTATTATGTAATTTTTGTAATAGAATACACTGAATTTGCCCTAGTGTAAGGTACATTCTGCATAAAGTATAAATTTAATAACGTGTAAACACACTATTGAAAGTGTAAAATGTGGGGAAAATATCATAATCTTAAAAATATCATAATTAGATCCATTACACAGAGATATGCAAAATGTAACTGAACATAAAATTCAAAAATAGTAGGCATAAATAAATATGTACAGGATTTGTTTTGCAGTTATTAAACTTTTTACAAAAGTTATGAAATAATAGATGCAATTCAAATTGTTACGTAATATTATCGTAAACAAATTGCATGGTATTGAATAATAATAAAAATACCCTACAATAATAAACGAGAAGAATTATATGCATATAACATATATATTTATATATAATATATATATACATATATAAGAAATTTTTAAAACGAATATGTGTACGATATAAAATGATATAAAATTAAAGATCTTTATAATAAAACGTAAAACAGAGAAAACTAGCGCTAAAAGCTGCTTAGCTAAACAATGTTTTTATTAAATAAACTTTTAAAACAAATTTTTATGTATATGAAATTAAAATAAAAGTTTAATGTTTAGAAAAAAAATAGGAGATTTACAAACCAATGCGCAAAATTGCTGCAAAAGGAATGTAAAACTTGAATATAAGAATAATTTAACGAATAAAATAAATAATGTGTTTTTCTCTTTCGATTTGTTCTATTTCCGATCTGTTAGACTTCTATTCTGCTAAAGGTGGTTTTCTGTTTGGTGAGAAGTTGGGGGCTATGGATAGTTATTAGCTAATTGCTACTATCCTTTCAGAAACTTCTCTTTAACCCCTACAAGGAAGGGCCTCCCTGAGGAAGACTTCTGTGTTTTGGGGTTTTTTATTTCAGTTGTAAAATTATTCCTATATATATAATAATTGGTACATTTCATTGGATTAATTTAGATTTCAGCTGAATAACCTTTAAATATTTCTTGTTATTATCATAGCTCTAGATAATTCTTGTGCTATTTCTGTGCTATTATTGTAAAATGAGTATTGGTCGGTAAAAAAAAACAAATAACCTTTAAACCTTCTATTGTGGTATTAGTTTGAATTTATGCATTCATAATTTTTTGTTAAGCTGATAATATTTTTAATTAAAATTTTAAAAGTTTATATTTTGATTGCGTTTACATTTTTATGCTTGTATAAGAAAGGATTATTCTACTAAGTAAATTCTATTTTTGTTAAATTTACAATAGTTTTCGTAGTTTTCATTTTACTGTGATATTTGTATTCTGGCATAAATAATTGCAATATGCAAAGATAAATAAATGTAATATTTAAACATACAATAAATCTTTTTAATTTCTTGTTTATTTTCAAGAATTTTTTATTAAAAACACACAACACTTTTTAATATTTTTATTTTTTGAAATGCATCATTTAAGGGAAATATTACCATCATAAAAAATCCAGGTGTGACAGTGCAGTGTATTGCAATGTTTAATCCTAAATTCTTTTTATATTATATTTCCCTAAGATCTCAGTGAAGGCAATTGCGTGTAAATAATGTATTTTATTACTATAAATTTGTGTAAGTTATTATTTAGTCAATATAGCACTATCAATTTTATCTGTTTTTAGTTTATAATCCTTTCAGAGGGATACTAAAAAAAATCATATACATTGCAGCCAGTGAACTCAAATTACTTTCAATGAATTTTTCTCATTGTTAGTTTGTTTAAAACAGAACAAAACTGGTATGTGTTGTATTATTTCAGTAATATTGATAGATAGTTGTGTAGCATTTATAATTCTTTTATAGGGAAACATAAAATGACTAATGCGTATTACATCCTTTCAGATGGGTTGTCAGAAACGCATAAAATTATTTATGTGCTCATCATTTAAAGTTGATTTATAACTCTCATAGGAATTCTAATAAATGTTAATTTTAATATTTATTTATTTACTGAATTATTCACTGATTTAAATTTGTTTAATCGTCTGGACACTTCTAATTGTTCAGAAAGTCGAGATTAGTTTCATCTAGATTTGTCTCTAGATTTTTTTCATTTGTTATTAAGAAAAAGAAGCCATTCCTAATATTTTTTTCCTTTTTTTAATGTTTACAGATATCATGCAGATTTTTGTAGCAAGATTTATACATATATATATATATATATATATATATATATATATATAATTTTTGTGACAATAAATAGAGAAAAAAAAACCCTCTCATTTCATGTTACATTCACGTATTTTCTATTGAAAACGAATTTTCTTACTCCATATCTTGGGTAAAATACAACAAATATAAATATAAAAAAATTATTACATCTTTGGTTTGTGAATTTTCGCAGAAAACGCTTTTTTCTATAGACGCTTTTTGTATAGACACTTTTTTTTAATAGGCATAGTTATAATATTTAATTTTATGAAACTTTAAATAAATATTCAAGAAACATTATACCTTTTTAACCGACTTCAAAAAAAGAAGGAAGGTTCTCAATTCAAACCGTATGTTTTTTTTATGTTTGTTAGCTCATAACTTCTGAACGGATGCTCCGATTTTGATACTTTTTGTTTTGTTGAAAAGGTCTTGGTCTACAATAGGTCCCATTGTAATATCTTTACGATCTAAAAAAAATACAGGGTGCCCAAAAAAATCAGTCCCAACTCTTTTAACTGCTAAACGGCTGCAGCTATAGTGATAAAAATGGTATGTAAGTATAGCAAAGTGGCCATGCTGTACAAGGTTAAACCGCTTGCAGCGCCACCTGGTGGAAAATAGCGGAGTTAATGTTCCTATCTCGAAAACGGTTCTAAAGAAAAAGTGAATTACAAAGCTGAAGAGTATCACCGATTTAGTACAAAAAGATAGTTTAGACATTCATGCTAACGTTCCTATCTCGGAAATGGTTCCAGACAGGGGGAAAAAGTGAATTATAAAATTGCAGAGCATCATCGATTTAGTACGAAAAGATAGTTTTGACATTGATGAAAATACAAGGCTAAAAACGTGCATTTTTTTGTTACCAATTTCTTACACTATACATACTTGAGCTACATTGCTCAAGTTGTAGCGTAGCTGGTGAGACATACGCTATATAGTTCAAAATACGGTTACTTGACACTTTTTGGTTTGTTGTAGAGATCTTGGTCTGAAGTAGGTCCCATTATAACTTCTTTACAATCTAAAGAAAATAAAGCGCCACCTGGTGAAAAACAGCGGAATTAGCGCTCCTATCCCAAAAACTGTTCAAGATGGGAGAAAAGTTAATTACGAAGTTGTAGAGCATCTTCGATTTACTACGAAAAGACAGTTTTTAGACATTATTGCTAAAAATAGAACGCTTAAAACGTGCAGTTGTTTGTTCGCAATTTCCTACATTGTGCACACTTGAACTATGTTGCACACTTTGCAGCGTAGCGGATGACACGTATACTCTGTGGTTCAAAATACTGTTACTGTAAGCGGTCACATCGATTAGCACAAAGTCGTTTTCAACCAACTTCAGAAAGGAGGGTGTTCTCAATGCAATCTATGTGTTGTTGTTGTTCGTGTTTGTAAGCTTATAACTTCGTAAGAGATGCTCTAATTAACCTACTTCAAAAAGGAGGAGGTTCTCAATTCAAAGCGTATGTTTTTTGTTTTTGTTTTTGTTTGTTAGCTCATAACTTCTGAACAGATAATCCGATTTTGATACTTTTTGTTTTGTTGAAAAGGTCTTGGTCTACAATAGGTCCCATTGTAATATCTTTACGATCTAAAAAAAATACAGGGTGCCCAAAAAAATCAGTCCCAACTCTTTTAACTGCTAAACGGCTGCAGCTATAGTGATAAAAATGGTATGTAAGTATAGCAAAGTGGCCATGCTGTACAAGGTTAAACCGCTTGCAGCGCCACCTGGTGGAAAATAGCGGAGTTAATGTTCCTATCTCGAAAACGGTTCTAAAGAAAAAGTGAATTACAAAGCTGAAGAGTATCACCGATTTAGTACAAAAAGATAGTTTAGACATTCATGCTAACGTTCCTATCTCGGAAATGGTTCCAGACAGGGGGAAAAAGTGAATTATAAAATTGCAGAGCATCATCGATTTAGTACGAAAAGATAGTTTTGACATTGATGAAAATACAAGGCTAAAAACGTGCATTTTTTTGTTACCAATTTCTTACACTATACATACTTGAGCTACATTGCTCAAGTTGTAGCGTAGCTGGTGAGACATACGCTATATAGTTCAAAATACGGTTACTTGACACTTTTTGGTTTGTTGTAGAGATCTTGGTCTGAAGTAGGTCCCATTATAACTTCTTTACAATCTAAAGAAAATAAAGCGCCACCTGGTGAAAAACAGCGGAATTAGCGCTCCTATCCCAAAAACTGTTCAAGATGGGAGAAAAGTTAATTACGAAGTTGTAGAGCATCTTCGATTTACTACGAAAAGACAGTTTTTAGACATTATTGCTAAAAATAGAACGCTTAAAACGTGCAGTTGTTTGTTCGCAATTTCCTACATTGTGCACACTTGAACTATGTTGCACACTTTGCAGCGTAGCGGATGACACGTATACTCTGTGGTTCAAAATACTGTTACTGTAAGCGGTCACATCGATTAGCACAAAGTCGTTTTCAACCAACTTCAGAAAGGAGGGTGTTCTCAATGCAATCTATGTGTTGTTGTTGTTCGTGTTTGTAAGCTTATAACTTCGTAAGAGATGCTCTAATTAACCTACTTCAAAAAGGAGGAGGTTCTCAATTCAAAGCGTATGTTTTTTGTTTTTGTTTGTTAGCTCATAACTTCTGAACAGATAATCCGATTTTGATACTTTTTGTTTTATTGTAAAGGTCTTGGTCTGAAATAAATCCCGTTGTAAGATCTTTACGATCAAAAGAAAATACAGGGTGCCCAAAAAAGTCAGTCCCGACTCTTTTAACTGCTGAACAGCTGCAGCTATAGTTATAAAAGTGGTATGTAGGTATAGTAGAGTGGACATGTGCTACGCGATTAAACCGTCTAAAGCGCCATCTGGTGGAAAAGAGTGGAGTTAGCGATCCTATCTCGGAAACGTTTCAAGACAGGGGAAAAAAGTGAATTATAAAATTGCAGAGCATCATCGATTTAATACAAAAAGATAGTTTAGACATTAATGCTAAAAACAGAACGCTTAAAATGTGCATTTGTTTGTTCACAATTTCCTCTTTTGTGCACACTTGAACGACATTGCATATGTTGTAGCGTAGCGGGTGACATTTATGCTGTGTAAAATTCAAAGTACGGTTATCGTAAGCAGTCACATCGATTAACGCATGGACGTTTTAAACCGACTTCATAAAGGAAGAGGGTCTCAATGCAAACCATGTTTCTCGTTGTTGTTGTTGAAATTTGTTAGCTTATAACTTCGTAAGAGATGATTTAATTTTAATACTTTTTTTGTTGTCGTAATGATCTTCGCCTGAAATAGGTTTCATTATGATTTAATTAAGATATAAACAAATTACAAGATACTCACAAAAGTCTGTTCTCACTCTAACTGCTGAACGTATGCAGCTACACTGGTAAAAGCAGTATGTAAGTATCGATGTTGAAACTTCTGTCCTTCAGCTGCAATGCATATTTTGCTCTTTGTTTGAACTTTACGCTGCGCAATTTCCAGCGCAGTGGGTGACACGTATTCACTGTAAAATTCAATATATATGCCTAACAGAATTTTCGGTTACGAATACAGCGTATCCGTCCTTTACATTTCTAAAGACTTTTTAATTTCACGTATGTTCTTTCAATAGATAGTTTTTTGCTCATATCTGATAAAGGCAAGAAAAGTAGCACAACTTTAAAATGCAGCATTTCAGAAAAATCAACTTAAAAATAACTAGACTAGAATAAAACTGGCACAACTGTCTCTCGAGTAGATAACTTTCTAGATGGAGATGTAACTTTTTTGTTCACATTGGGTGCATTTCATGTATTTTTCAGTGACAAAAACCATTTTTTGAGTAATGTCACTTTTCTTAAAACTTCTGATATGTGGAACTGCCGTCGAACGTCTTCTGATGCTCTGCTACATAAATAAGTTTTCACTGAAAAGAGAAAAATAAAATCTTTTTGTAAAAAAATAGAACCGACTCCAAAAAGGAACTACTATTCAAACAACTGAAAATGAAAGAAAATTGGCAGAAAATGGAACTGTAAATTGCGCCTAAAAGTATAAAATAATTTCCTTCGCCAAACAACCTATAACACTACAATTAATCATAACTTTTGAAGTCGGCGCAAAATTAAATAAAAATTGATACCTTTATTGAATACAAAAATCAAATCCTATTCAAAATACACATCTCACATTGTTACCTGCAAAACGCAACCGAGAACTAATTTGATTCAAGAAAACAAATAAGATTTGGTAAGCAGCAAAAGTTGGCGAAGATGCTAGTATCTGACGTCCTTGGTGAAAGAAAAATCGCAAAATTATCTGGCAAACATTTTTAATTTCTTTGGGATATCATGATTATTTTGATAAGGTATATCAAGAGAGAAATCAAGAATATGAAACAATACATCGTACAATGTATATTACGAAAATATACATCTTGCGTGTATATTTTTGCCTTACGTTTTGATCACCAAATCCAAAAGCCATCAAGGATGATAGTTATCAAAGTTATATCAAGTTTGCAAAGGAAACTCTAACTTCGTAGAAACATAAATACCGCATTGTGAACTGTTCTATGTAGATGCTACTAATGGACCAATTGTATACAGTGATAAAATAATAAAGGAAACATGAAAATGGATCATTTGAATCAACAGCATTTGTTGCAACCGATCTAAAGACAAATCGTTAAAAACTCATTAAATTTTATTTAATTTTGCGCCGACTTCAAAAGTTATGATTAATTGTAGTGTTATAGGTTGTTTGGCGAAGGAAATTATTTTATACTTTTAGGCGCAATTTACAGTTCCATTTTCTGCCAATTTTCTTTCATTTTCAGTTGTTTGAATAGTAGTTCCTTTTTGGAGTCGGTTCTATTTTTTTACAAAAAGATTTTATTACATGTAAAACAAACAAACAAACAAAAAAATAATAATCGTTAAAATAATATTTTGTAAATTGAAAAGTGCAGTGTTAATGTGGAATTACCCATGCATATAAGTAGGTACAGAAAACTACGTAATTTTATGCATGAAATATTTTGAGGCCATAAAAAATAATGAAAATGTACATTTTCTACCATTACAAAAATAAGTGTTCCATTTAGAGTCGAAAGCAATTGGAAAATTAATTAAAAAATAGGTAACACTTGGTTAAATTATCGAAAAAAATTTCAACATATGAATTCTAAATCAGAATGTCTGAGAATCTGTTAAACAGCTGTTCAAGTATAAAGTATTTTTAGAATTACATTAGTCAGCTTCTGTAACGAGACATGAAAAAGATAAAGAGGAAAGAATTAGGATATATATTTGATGCTTTAATTAATTTCGTTGTATTTATGTTTTTTTTTTTTTTTTTTTTTTTCTTTTTTGAGAAAAAGTTTTTTGTATTAATTTTTAACACTTTCCCACAGAGTTCAAAAATGCTGTGAATAAGTCGTAAATGTCTATTGATAGACATATTCTTTTTATAATTATTTATATTTTGTCATTTTCTTTTTAATATTAATGATTTAGAGTAGCTATGGTACAGCGCAATAAAAAAAAAAAAAAAAAAAAGCATGGCACAATTAGAAATGTTTCACAAGTCGCTTCCAAGCATAGCTTTAATATATCAGATTTTTTTTTTTTTTTATGACACTGTAATCTAAGAATTTCTAATACAATATTCTGTGTGAAACATGCTTTTATGTATATAAAAATTAAATGCTAACATCAATTATTTTTGTGCAGTTTAAAGATATTATATTATATCTACGAAACATTTCGCTTATAGACGTAATGTATTTGAATGTTTTTGTATGCTATATAGTACATATTTGTGCGTAAACAATTTGTCTGATCTTATTAAAAAAGTTCCAAGTAGCATCCTCATTAGGGTGTCCCTTAAATGAGAGAGACATTTTGTTTTGACTTTCATTTAAGGGAAAAATCCTAATATAGATATTAGGATTGTCCTGTCAATTCGGCACGTGTTAAAATTACTGCAGAGAGCTGATATTTTGCTAAAAAGTGTTTAGGGTCAAATAGAAAAAGAATTAGAAAGTATGCCTATCGGATAAAAAAAAAAAAAAAAAAAAAAAAAAAAAACCTATTTAAGAGACATCCTAATCCTCATATGATACACATTTAGAACACCGAGTTTGGACTTCCCACTAATATTTATACAGTGAAGCCACATATCCTAAAACTACAGTTCAGCCACATATCTGAAAACTAGCAGTGAGGACGCTTCCAGAATGTTGGAGGGATGCCAGCTTGTCCGACAGTTTGAAATTTGGAAAACATCCAGTAATTCCGCGCTCTGTTATTACTCATTTTCCCTGATTCAGATGACTGTCATCCCTATTAGAGCATTGGACTCGTTGAGTTAGCACTTGCGCAGATGCTTCCATGGTTTCATCAAATGTGGTCGAAGAATAGTAGTGAGGATGCGTCCAAAATGTTGGAAGGATGCCAGCTTCAAATTTGGAAAACATCCAGCGATTCCGTGCTCTGCTATTGATCATTTTCTCCGAGTCAGTTGACTGTCATCCCTATTTCAGCATTGGACTCGTTAAGCTAGCGTTAGCGCAGATGCTTCCATGGTTTATCAAATGTCGAAGAATACTTGAGTTATTCTGACACGCACAAAGACTAACGGCTAAAATAACGATTTTTGAATATAAAGGAGTTCGGCAGAAGTAAATATTGAGAAACTCGATTTAGAAAAATTGATCAAAAAATGATACTTTCTCAACATAAGAAAAAGTTTTTTTTTTAGGATTCGATTGATTCTTATTTTATCGTAAGTTTTCTTTTGATAATGAAACCAAAACATTTTTAAAGAGAAGTTAGTATTTGAAAATCCAGGTATACCAAATATTATTTCGAAATTTGTAGAAACACACATAGAGATAAAGAAATAGGGTGCGATTAATTCCTGATTAATACTGTTTATAACTTTTTAGAACTCAACCAATTTTTGTGAAACAAAACCTTTTGCTCCTTATAATCGGAGAACTATTATGTATTGTTAAAATTTTACATAAGCACATCATTATTTACTGATTTTGAAGAAAAGGTACGGCAGAGTGGTTTTCATGCTAACATATTATATTTCCTTCAAGATAAGAAAAAGGAATATTTTAAATATTTTAAAAGAAAAATATAAATTTCTGATTTTAAACTTATACGTTTGAAATATTGGGAACAAGATTCCATTTTTTAAATACATTTTTACATTTATTTATTCAAATGTATTTTATTTGAGAGAAAAATAATATCTTAAAACTAAGGCGTTTTTTCAAATTTTGAATTCTAGAAGATTAATGCAAACACATTTGGAATAAATAACTTGGACGTATTTTATTTTTGCCAATAAATTTATGTCGGAGAGGTATAGGACGTTATCAAGGTTAATGCACTGCAATTCATTCAGTGTGTGGAGAAAGAAAAATAGATATTTAAAACTGCTTTACTCCCTAGATAAAAAAAAAAAAAAAATAAATAAAAAAAAAATAAATTTCATCAAAAAGAAAAGCAAAAATCAACATTTTTCATCATTTTAAAGGAATACCTGTCGAAATAGATGAAGAATTTTCAGAAATGGATAACACTTAACTTACGTATTGATCATTTTAAACATGAGATTTTATATTTAATAAATATGAGTAATAAGTACAAGGGATTCAAATTTTTCTAAAATTGAATTTGTCAATAAATATAATTAAATACGATAAAATTGTTTCAACAAAAGTTTGCATAATTTATTCTTATTTTAATATTTATAGATTTTACTTTAATTTTGATCCACCAAACTGAGAAAAATCAGTATTTATATTTATATAACAAGCACAGATAACTTTAAATAAATCAGTATATGATAATGATAAATGACATGATTTGTTTTGAAATTTCCGAACTTCAGAATATTAATGAAGGCACACATAGATGGAAAATTTAATTGAATAAATGATATGCACAGAAAGGTAATGGTGAAAGAGTTTTATATTTTTTAAGCTAAATGTGTTATATTTTCACCATAATAAGAAAAAGGAATATTTAAATCCTACAAAAGATTATTAAAGTAAATTGAAAAGAATATAATATATATATATATAATTTTCTGATTCATAATTTATTTACAAGCTTTTAATCAATATAAATATGATTCCAGTCTTTTGATATTTTTACATTTGACTACGCAAACATTTATTTGAAAATAATTTAAAAACTATGGTTTTATCTGAATTTGTAAGTCAAAACAGTTTTTGAAAGTTTTAATTCTTGAAGAGTAATGAAAGAAAAATTAACGATGGGAAAACAGTTGTGTATAAATCTATTTATTTTTGTATAAATCTATTTATTAAGTCACGTCTGAGAGATTACAAATCATTTAAGATTAATGTATTGTATTTCCATCAATATAAGGAGAGAGAAAAACACAGATTTAAAATCACTTAACCTTATACATAAAGAAATTGCATGTCATCGGGAAAAATAGTGAAAATCAATTTTTTTCATTAGTGTAACGGAATCTATGATACGTTTTTATGAAAATGAAAAGCGAAGAAAATACAAAAGCGGGCAACACATAACTTGTATACAAAATATTTTAAACAAGAGACTTCATATTTAAGAAATCTCAGAAATAAATGTAAGGCGTTACAATAGTTCTAGAACGAAATTTTTCAGTCAGTGTAATCATACACAGTAAAATTATTTCAACAAAAGAATAAAGATTTTTAATTTATTCAACTTTATCATTCTTATATATATATCTACTAGCAGGCTACGCCCGCTTCGCTGGTCACTATTTTTAAATGAATCATTATAATTAATGAATTCTCAAAATTGCGTTAATTTTTATCATGTGAAAAAAAAAAGAAAAAAAAACTCTGATCGGGAAAAATGTCGCACCGGGTCCCCACTGCCTTCGGCAGCATAGACCCGTGCGCGATGCGCACGCACGAATGCATATATATGAGCGCCCTAATAATTTTACAAATTCGAATATATCCGCAATCGATTTGTAAGTATCGAAAACCTCTATATACCAATTTTTAACGATCTAACTGTATATTTACTTTTTTGCCCCCCCCCTCACCCCTCCCCCCTTCTCGCCCCTCCTAATAACTTCACACTTTCGAAAATATCCCCATTCGACATGCAGGCCTCTTCAACCTATCTGTACCAATTTTGAATGGCCTAACTGTATTTCTATTTGTTTTTGCCCCATAGCCCCCCTTACCGCCCCACCCCCCTACCCGCCCCTCCTAATAAATTTACAAATTCAAAATCATCCGCAATCGATTTGTAAGTATCGAAAACATCTATGTACCAATTTTGAACGATCTGATACTATTTTTATTTTTTTGCCCCCCTCCCCTCCCCTCCTAATAACTTTACACAATCGAAAATATCCCCATTCGACTTGCAGGCCTCTTAAACCTATCTGTACCAATTTTGAACGGCCTAACTGTATTTCTATTTGTTTTTGCCCCATAGCCCCCCCTTACCGCCCCACCCCCCTACCCGCCCCTCCTAATAATTTTACAAATTCAAAAATATCCGCAATCGATTTGTAAGTATCGGAAACCTCTATGTACCAATTTTCAACGATCTGACACTATTTTTATTTTTTTGCCCCCCCCTCCCCTCCCCCCCTTCTCGCCCCTCCTAATAACTTGACACAATCGAAAATATCCCCATTCGACTTGCAGGCCTCTTAAACCTATCTGTACCAATTTTGAACGGCCTAACTGTATTTCTATTTGTTTTTGCCCCATAGCCCCCCCTTACTGCCCCCCCCCCTTACCCGCCCCTCCTAATAATTTTACAAATTCAAAAATATCCGCAATCGATTTGTAAGTATCGAAAACCTCTATGTACCAATTTTGAACGATCTGACACTATTTTTATTTTTTTGCCCCCCCTCCCCTCCCCCCCTACTCGCCCCTCCTAATAACTTTACACAATCGAAAATATCCCCATTCGACTTACAGGCCTCTTAAACCTATCTGTACCAATTTTGAACGGCCTAACTGTATTTCTATTTGTTTTTGCCCCATAGCCCCCCCTTACTGCCCCATCCCCCTACCCGCCCCTCCTAATAATTTTACAAATTCAAAAATATCCGCAATCGATTTGTAAGTATCGGAAACCTCTATGTACCAATTTTGAACGATCTGACACTATTTTTATTTTTTTGCCCCCCCCCTCCCCTCACCCCCTTCTCGCCCCTCCTAATAACTTTACACAATCGAAAATATCCCCATTCGACTTGCAGGCCTCTTAATCCTATCTGTACCAATTTTGAACGGCCTAACTGTATTTCGATTTGTTTTTGCCCCATAGCCCCCCCCTTACTGCCCCACCCCCCTACCCGCCCCTCCTAATAATTTTACAAATTCAAAAATATCCGCAATCGATTTGTAAGTATCGGAAACCTCTATGTACCAATTTTCAACGATCTGACACTATTTTTATTTTTTTGCCCTCCCCCCCTCCCCCCCTCCCCTCCCCCCTTCTCGCCCCTCCTAATAACTTGACACAATCGAAAATATCCCCATTCGACTTGCAGGCCTCTTAAACCTATCTCTACCAATTTTGAACGGCCTAACTGTATTTCTATTTGTTTTTGCCCCATAGCCCCCCCCTTACTGCCCCACCCCCTTACCCGCCCCTCCTAATAATTTTACAAATTCAAAAATATCCGCAATCGATTTGTAAGTATCGAAAACCTCTATGTACCAATTTTGAACGATCTGACAATATTTTTATTATTTTGCCCCCCCCTCCCCTCCCCCCCCCCCTTCTCGCCCCTCCTAATAACTTTACACAATCGAAAATATCCCCATTCGACTTACAGGCCTCTTAAACCTATCTGTACCAATTTTGAACGGCCTAACTGTATTTCTATTCGTTTTTGCCCCATAGCCCCCCCTTACGCATGTGAAATCACGTTTTGCCCCCCCGCCCCCCTTGGGGACCGAATTTCAAAAATTCCAGAAACCAATTTTTAGACATTTGTATTAGCTATATTTTAAAGCAAAAATTTTACGGATATCTGTTTTTTTGTTTGAGATATGAAGGATTTTGTAAAATTACGTTTTGCCCCCCTCCCCCCCTTGGGGGGTGAATTTTGTAAAATCGCTTGCGGCGTTGTCTTTCTCGGGTCGTAAACATTAACCGTGCTAAATTTGGTCCCGCTCGGTGAAACGGCCTAGGATTCTATAGCGGACAGACACACACACACACACACAGACTCTGCTCTTTTATATTTATATATATAGATATCTATCTATATATATATAGATATTTATATTTATTTATTTATTTATCGTGTATATTGATTGCTTTTATATATTTAAATTTTATTCACTGCTTAATAATTTTTATATATCAAAAGAGAAAGAAATTCGCTTTTAGATTTTCGAATTTCAGAAGACTAGAATGAAAAACATTTATCCGGAGAAAAATAGAAAAATGTCGTAGCAATAGATGATGCATGGATCTATTTAAGTGATTGCAAGGGAAAAAAAAAAAAAAAAAAAAAAAAAAAAAAAAACGATCAATTTATTATCATGAAGGAGGAGAAAAAATTTTTGCTACATAGTTCAAAGAATAAAAGAAACTTTTCTAAAGGATTTATGATTGTGTGTGGCTTTGCATACAAAGGCAAGATAAAGGTAAAAAATGTTGACAAAAATGTCAAAATCAACCCTAAATACTATCAAGAACATATATTTTAACTTCAATTTTTAAAAATGAAATTACAGATCTTTAGCCACAATGCCATCAGTTCTTTGAATTTCATCAAGGCAAAGCAAACAGCCACACATCACAAACCACAATTGCTTTTCTAGAAAAAATGGAACAAGAAACGGGAATAAACCATATCCTTCACTGATATTCCTGTTAAATCTCCTGATGTTTCACTAATGGATTTTTATGCTATTGGACTCTTAAAATCTGCCTTATCCAAACGCTAGCCTACAATGCTTTGCGGACTTTGGAAAGCCGTTGAAGAGGAATGGAAAAAAAATAACTCTTCCGATATTACAAAAAGCATTATTATCATGGAAATTACGATGTAGAATAATAGTTAAGACAAGGGCTAAAACGAAATATGAGTGTAAATTTTTCGGTATACTCCATAAAAATCGTCTAAAAAATGTGCGAACACCCTCTGTATATCTTTACAAATTGTGCCTTTTCTAGTTCTAATCTATGTTCCTGCATCGTCCAAAAAAAAAAAATATATATATATATATATATATATTTCACAATGGCCTTACATTTTGTTTTGAAACAAAAATAGATGGGTCAAGTACTTTTATTAATAGTTTCATTTCGTTGACAGTCCATGTCTCTGAATGTTTGTGCATGTTTTACATTATGATAAATAATGATATCTTCAGCTTCAACAATCTTCAAACTGGCAATATTGACACAACTAGAAATACTTTCGTTGAAGACTACATTGATGCAGCTATAGAAAATTTTTCTTGTTTTCCAATGTTAATATAAATAGATCTATTCAACAAAATCTATTCTGTTCATGTGACGGTGACCTATAATATGTATATAAATTTTTAGCTCAATCAGACGAGGCATTTAAACGCTGTTGCCCTTTAAATAATTTGAACCCATAAGCCATAATGATAAAGAATTTTTCATTGTGTACCTGTAAAAAAAATATGTGTGCTAGATTTATGTAGTTCGTACAATGGTGACCTATAATATGTGTATAAATTTTTAGCTCAATATACTAAGATGTTTATATCCACTTGCAATTTAAACGATTTGGGTTAATAGGCCATAGTGATACAGAATTTTTCTTTGTGTCCCTATAAGGAAAAAGTCAACAACATCTATACAGTTCGCGCAACAGTGACTTATAACATGTGTATAAATTTTCAGCTCAATCAAATAAGGCATTTAGACGCTATCGCACTTTAACAAATTTGGTCTCATAGACCATAATGACAAAGATTTTTTTTTTCTGTGTCCCTGTAAAAAAAACTCTAAGTGCTAGATTCATCAAAATCAGTAGAGTTCGTGCTACGTGACTTGTAACATACATACCAACTTTCAACTCATTCGAATAAAGCGTTTAGAGCTTATCGCGTATTCACTCAAATGCATACATATATACAGTCGGCAACAAAAGTGTCCGAACACTAGCAAAAATTCCTATGTCAAAAAAGTACACTTAATACGGTTTTGTTAAATAAATCCTTGTCGAATCCTGTTTTTAGTCAGTGTAAGAACATGATTCGATAAGGATTTATTTAACAAAACCGTATGAAGTGTACTTTTTTGACATAGGAATTTTCGCTAGTGTTCGGACACTTTTGTTACCGACTGTACTTCCAAGTACAAATAGTAAAAATGAACTCAGGGGACCTCAAAACGTGTAGAGACACCAAAATCTCAAAGTCAGATTTTTACATGAGTACAATACTTTCTTTACATATGTATGTTCGGAAAGTAAAAATTGTTTTAAAATACTCAATCTTTGAAACTTTCATTAAAAGGAATATGCTTAAAATAGATTATTGTTATTACTAGACAGATATACTTTTTAAAAATAAAAAAAATTAAAGTATTATGTAAAGCGTTATCGAATTCCAAAAACTGCTCAGTACAGAGTATTGGTGCAAATAACTCTTATTTGAATAATTATTTATTTATATTTTTTAGTTCAAAGTGTATTGCATTTTATATCATCGTGTACAACTTAATGAATGTCAATTTATATATTTGAATAATTTATATTACATTATTTATGAATACTAACATGTCTAATGAAACGTTGATACATAAATTTATAGATTAACTTTCAAACACATTTTAAATGCATTAAGAATTGATTGTATTTGGAAAACTTTTAAAAGCTGTAAAAAAAAAGACTTTCGAATTATTATGAAACAAAATGTGGAGTAACTCTACTCGACTCTTCGAACATTTAGTAAACAACGTCTATTTGAATAAATTTAAAACACAGAAGTCAGTAAATAAACAAAAGGGAAAATCGTAATGGATGTTTCAAAATTTTTGACAACTTGTATGCCATTTAATGGATCTTGATGTGTCAAAATCCTTTTTTCAGTTCTTGTACAAAAAAAAAAAAAAAAAAAAAAAAGAAAGATTAAAAAACTACAAATGACAAGCTGCAATATTAAATATTTTTTCTCATGTTACACATTTTAATGAGCATTTAAAAATTTTACATACATATATACATACATACACGCACGCACGTCACCATAAAAACAGCATAAAAATCTCAAAACATATAGTTGCTCCAAAATCTCAGTCTAATTTTTTTACATAATGTATGCTTTAGAATATATCAAGAACTATCGTTTTGAAAGAAAAAATAAATTGATTTCATATATAAGAATAAATTAAAAAAAAAAAAAAAAAAGTTTTATAATATGAATTAGTGCCGATCCACAATTACTCAACTCTCACAAGATCACGATTTATTCTAAACTCATATTTTGGTTCTATTTATATAAGCGTCTGTTCTGAAGTGAATTAAACTTATTTCCCAATTTTCATCGTACAGACAGGCATTTTGTTCTGTTTAGATAGGTCATAAATCAAAATATTGACGAGGCAAAAATAGATCATTACTGAATATATTCCACTAGCAGGCTACGCCCGCTTCGCTGGTCACTATTTTTAAATGAATCACAATAATTAATGAATTCTCAAAATTGCATTAATTTTTATCATGTTATAAAAAAAGAAAAAACAAATTCTGATCGGGAAAAATGTCGCACCGGGTCCCCACTGCCTTCGGCAGCGTAGACCCGTGCGCTGCGCGCGCGTATTCCTTCACCATCCTTATGATTTCTCAAAATTCCATGTTATTACTCATAAACTTTCATTCTTAAGAAAAGGAATTAAAGAAAATTATCATTTAGCATCGGATAAAAACTCGTACCAGGACCCCACTGCCTTCGGCAGTGCACACCCATGCGCGCTTTGCGCGCACGTGTGAGGATATACGTGCGCTGTGCAAGCATATTCTTTCTCAACTCAAACTTTTATTATAAAAAAAAAAAAAAATCTTTTATTATCGGGTAAAAACTCGCTCTGGGTCCCATGCGCTCTGCGCGCGCACGTTTCAAGATATAGGTGCGGTGCGCGCACACATTCCTTCTGAAATCAGACTTTTATTCTAAAGAAAAGAAAATTAAAAAAATCATTTCTCATCAGGTAAAAAATCGGACCGGGTCCCCACTGCCTTCGGCAGCGCAGTCTCGTGCGCGCTGCGCGCACCTATTCCTTCCCCACCCTTCCAGCCCCTCCTAATTAACCTACATATACCAATTTTGAACGGTCTAACTAAATTAGCTGAGATGCAAAAGAAAATCTAAAATATCTTTCGAATGATGTATAAGAAATAAATTAATCATAATTAGAATTTGAAATATTGAAATTTAAAAATATTACATCTGTAGAAATTTCTGTAATCTATTGTTCCATTCTAGATCAACAAAGCTTTCAAATGATGTATTACTTATGAAATTATTTTTATTAGTAGCTGAGATACAAAAGAAAACCTAATCAGGACACCTCAAAACGTATAAATCGGGTGAAATCTCAAATTTCACCTTCGATAATATAAAAGTACTCTAAAATATCTTTCGAATGATGTATTAAAAATAATTTAATAATAATTAGAATTTGAAATATAGAAATTTTAAAATATTACAGCGCCATCTGGCGATAAAAATTTCTGTAATCAACTATTCGATTCCAAATCAGCAAAGCTTTCAAATGATGTATTACTTATGAAATTATTTTAATTCGTAGCTGAGATACAAAAGTAAACCGATTCAGGAGACCTCAAAACGTGTAAATCAGGTGAAATCTCGAATCCCACTTTCGATAATATAAAAGTACTTTAAAATATCTTTCGAATGATGTTTTAAAAGTACTTTAATTAGAATTTGAAATATTGAAATTTTAAAATATCTGGCGGTAGAAATTTCTGTAATCTACTGTTCAATTCCAAATCAACAAAGCTTTCAAATAATGTATTACATATGATATTATTTTAATTAGTAGCTGAAATACAAAAGAAAACCTAATCAGGACAGTCTAAAACATGTAAATCACGTGAAATCTCTAATTCCATTATCTACGGTAGTCGGTTAATGGAAGTAAAAGAAAAAATAAATATTTTTTATTTTCCCAAAACCTATAAATACCACGGTATTCGGGTAATGGAAGTAAAAAGAAAAAGAAAAAGTATTTTTTAGTTCCTTCAAATGTATCTTGTTGCTATGGAAACTCCTATCGTCTATTGAAAGATAGATTACGTGTTAGAATAAAATTTAATTTGCAATTAAAATGTAACTGCTTTGTTTAATAATGAAAATTTATGAAATTTTAACTGCAGGTTGGTTTTGTGCTGAATAGGTTGTATATTAAGTGTTGTGTGCGAAAAAGAAAATTTGAAGCACTTTGAAATTTGCAATTTTTAACCCCAGTTCAAGATCATGTGACATTAATTACTTCCAGATGTTTTGTTTCCATTCCAGACAACGGTTAAAATAGTCTGCTGATAGAATGCCTCTTTTTAAGCAATAAGCCGTGGATTTTTAGTCGACCCATGGGTCGACTTTTAATTAATATCTCCGAAACTAATTAAGATTTTAAAATTCTTTTTTCAGGAGGACCTCGGAAAGGTCCAGAGCATCCGTATGTCAATTCTTGTACTTCTGCGTTCAATAGGGGCTGAACGTATAGAAGAACAGGCGGACAGACAGACAGACAGACAAACCTTTCCTTTTATTATTATAGATATAGCTATTATTACATTTCACGAATGAAAAAAGCCTTATAGAAATTTTTGAAATTAGTAAATCATTTAAAAATTGAATCAGATGCATTTAATACAACTGAATTTAATATTTTTGTTAAAATCTAATAAAAGCAATAAAATGTGTTTCAGTTCATGTTTATGAAAATGCACAATAATTGAATTTTTCTTTCATACAAGAAAAATTGAACTTTACTTTAAGTTAACTAAGCTTAGTCCTTAAAAAATTAAAGTAGCTAATTAGTTTAATTTTTTAAGAACATACCTACAATTTGTAATTACATACATGGTCTGCCCAGAAAGTAATGAGACTGATTCCGTAAAATTCGTTTTTATTTTTTTAAGATAATTTTAAAATTTTAGAGATAAATTCTTATATTTAAAAATAAATAAATATGATTCACACAGATAAGTATTATACTCATTCAGATAATAACTGAAAAAGAAGTATGACAATTTTGAATATAGAATAAATTAAAGTAATGCTAAAATTAATGAAAGGTGTATGCTTATATCTTAACAATTACTTTAAGTCATGTGTATGCAAAGTTATAGATGACACAAATGATAACATGTTAGCCCCCTAAAAGCAATAAAAATTGAAATACCACTGTAACTCAAAAAATAATAATAGGGATGAAGAGTAAATTTGAAAACCCATATTTTGATGATATCAGTTCTACTAGAGCCAAAATTAATATAGGTCATAATTCATAATTTTTTGAAGAAGGAATTTAATTATAGATTTAATAATTCAAAATGTTTTTTAATCAAAAATATTCATTGAAAGTATTTAAGTCACTTTTTTCTAACGTATATAAAAATTAAATTTAAATATAATAACTTTTCGGGACGATATGATTTAATGAAAGTCCCATTCATTTAAAACTAGTGGATCTGCAGATCAGGAGCCTCAACGCCCTATTTGCATCAGACATTATTTAATAGGTCATTTTTATTTATTCCTTATTATATAATAGTATATATTAATTCGACCGACTTGTTACCATAACCAGATACATCCCTGAGGGGGGCTGCTGCTCCCCTCAACCCTCCGCTGTATCTCTCTTCGTATACTTATCTGTGTATCATATAAAGTGTTACGGAATTGTAAATAATGGTATTTATTTTTGTATAAATTCTTTCAAAAAGGCTTAGTAAGTTGATATAATACTAATTTTGTGCATTTCTAGTCGTTTTAGCGTTAAAACAGCCTAATTTTCCTTTAAAAACGCATTAAAAAGCTCCAATAAGGGAAGAAATGGATTTGGCGCAAAATTTGGCGACTGTTTCCTTCCTTGGCGATTTTTTTGGCGACCTTGACGAGAAATTATTTATTAGGGATATACCAAATATGGAAGTTCTAATCTCATTGGCTGATGAGATACGAGAATTTTCCAGAACAGTCTGGGTTCGATAGAAAAGTATAAGAGGAACATTTTTTTCACCAAGGCGGTCAGTCTCAGATCTGTGTTAGCTTCGTCAAATACTTGCTTTGCTTTAAGCCTCTTTGAATGAGACTTGCTTTATGTGTTATTGCTAAACAGTTTGTACTGTTGTTTTGCTGTTAACGGCTGTTGTTTAAGCTGTGTTTACTGATTCAATTGAAGCTGATACTTGGTTTATAGACCTGTATTTTTCTGAAACTTTCTGTGAATAAATGACTGAATTTTTGCAAGTTTCGCCTTTCATTCTCGGACAACTTACGAACCACCAAGTACGCAACAATGTGTATTCTTAATAAACGACGGTCTTGTATTATTTCCCTGAAATTCATAAATACCAAATTTCATGCAATATATATATATATATATATATATATATATAAAATAAAATAAAATAAAATGCATAGCATATCGGAAATATAACCTTTAAACTAATTACCAATTCTATGCCCACAATTTTGAACAGGAAAACATGCTTTTAAAATTCTAATAAAATTTCAGGAGTGTAACCATGATAAAATACACTTTTAAGAAATACCGACTATAGACCGTAAAAGAACGAAATTCTTTTATGTATCCCGGAAAAGTAGCCAAAGTCATTATAAACGCCAATGATACGAATAAACCTAATTAATTACAACTCATTAATTTTTCAAACTAATTTGACATCATTTGGATGATTACAGTACATACTCGCAATTATTTTGTTTGGTCCCAAAAATTATTTAGTTTATACATATCCTTTTTTAAAATTAAACATGATTTTAAGCATCTTTATAATGTATGTTAATTTTATTAAGTTCAATTCAGCATAAACGTATTAAAGTGTGCGCTTAAATAAAAAAATTTCCACGAAATTCTTTTGTGTGTCTCTGTAAACGAGCCATAAACATTGTATACACTAGTAAAAACTATTCAGCTTATTTTGCTTTTAAAATAATTAATTGTTCCAAATTTAACATTGTTCTGATGATTACGTGACATTGTCCGAACACTTCTGTAAGATCCTGTACATTAATCAGAAAGCTTAAGAGCACATACTTTCTTCAAACAACATAAGTTTAAGCATCTTACTCACGTACGCTAGTTTCATTTTCTTGATTGCAAATAATGATATTAAAATGCGTTTAAACGAAATTCACCCCATACGCCGTAATGTTAAAAATTTTGGCGTATCCCTGTACACAGTTTATAAACAAAATAGCAATAAAAATTATACAGCTACTTGTATGCGAAGCTGGAACGTGTGCGTCAATTTGCAAGTCAATCGAAGGATTTTTGCGGCCGCTATTGCGGTACATACAAATTCTTATCATAGGTCGTTATGATAAGAAACACTTTGGCGTGTCCCTGTACACGAACGACGAACTGAATACACACCTAACAGTATACGGTTATTTATGTTGAGCTCACGAATATGTGTAATTTCGTGGGAATCATAAACATGTGTACCAAATTTCAAGTCAATAGCGTGATTTTTGCGGCCGCTATCGCGCGGCATACAAATTCTTCCCATAGACCGTAATGATAAAAAAAAAAAAAAACTTTGGCGTGTCCCTGTACACGAACTAGAAATGGAATGCACACCGAAAAGTATACATGTAATTTCGTGGGGATCATGAATATGTGTACCAAATTTCAAGTCAATAGCGTGATTTTTGCGGCCGCTATCGTGCGACATACGAATTCTTCCCATAGACCGTAATGATAAAAAAAACGTTGGCGTGTCCCTGTACACGAACTACAAATGGAATGCACACCCAAAACTATACAGATAATTTCGTGGGGATCATGAACAAGTGTACCAAATTTCAAGTCAATAGCCTGATTTTTGCGGCCGCTATCGCGCGACATACAAATTCTTCCCATAGACCGTAATGATAAAATAAACTTTGTCGTGTCCCTGTACACGAACTACAAATGGAATGCACACCCAAAACTATACAGATAATTTCGTGGGGATCATAAACTTGTGTACAAAATTTAAAGTCAATAGCGTGATTTTTTCGGCCTTTATCGCACGGCAGACAGACAGACAGACGGACAGACAAAACCCAAAATCCTTTTAAGTCTCAACAGAGGGCCTCCACTGACTTTTCGGCAAAAATTGGAAGTCAATAGCTTGATTTTTGCCGTGGCTATCGCGCTACATGCAGATTCTACCCATAGGCCGTAATGATAAGCGAAACTTTGGCGTGTCTCTGTACACGAACTACAAATGGAATACACACCTAAAATTATACAGCTAATTCTGTTGAGCTCATGAATATGTGTACCAAATTGCAAGTCAATAGCGAGATTTTTGGGGTCGCTATCGCGGTACATACAAATTCTTCCCATAGGCCGTAATGATAAAAAAATTTTGGCGTGTCCCTGTACACGAACGACAAATGGAATGCACACTCAAAATTATACAGCTAATTTCGTAGGGATCATGAACACGTGTACGAAATTTCAAGTCAATAGCGGGATTTTTGCGGCCGCTATCGCGCGACAGACAGACACACAGACAGAGCCCAAAACCGTTTTGAGTCTTAACAGAGGGCCTCCACTGACGTTTCGGCAATTAGCATCCCCATATTTTGACAAATTATAACTCTATGGAAAGTTGAGAGTAATATATAAACTTTTTTATTGGCTCGTAGGATTCAAATAACCTAAATTTTTTTTTCAAAAATGGGTTTGTAATTGAAAAAAAAGTTTGGTGCAAATTGTAATCTATAGTCGACCTTCTAAGCAACATATCTAACTAAAACGTTTTAAACTAGGCGTTATTAGTAATCGATTGACATTAGCTGCGTATTTGTAAGACGATTTGCAATAAAAATAATTGGGAGATAGCCCTTTTTTTTCCGACTGTACAATGAAAGACACATAACAGTTTTGCACATCCGAAGGCAATCAAATGGACAAACATATTACAATTCAGTTTTAATTTTAAAAGAACATTTCTTGTAATGTGTTTTAAAACTTTTTAAGGTTTGTTCTAATAAACTTCAAATACTCTGTATATTGAGACAAAATTTTTAACTGAAATTTGCTAAATATATTATCTGTTGTAATCGAGTCTATTTTTAAAATGTACGTATTTTGTGACTGTGTTAGTTCATGGAAGTAGCGACTAATAAATAAAATTCGTAAAAGGAAGTCACAGCAATTTTTTACACATTAATGAAATAAATATATCCCCAGAAATTTGTTTAGAAATATATTTTGTGAGATGAATTAGATAAAAACAGCCGAATAAAAACGTTTAATGAAAATAATTACACGAATTGTAACTCAATAACGCAAGAAATTTCACAGTTGTAAATTAAAAAAAGATATTTCATAAACTAGGTCCTTAAACCTTTAGGATTACGGATGTTTTGGTCGAGTAAAAGAAATTGTGGGTTTTCTGAAAAGAAAGATAACTCACTTTTGTCGATAAAAAGAAATCGAATTTCAGAAAATAAGAACTTTTCTTCGTAAAGCCGAGAACTTTTATTACCGTAAAAAGAGATATGAGCATTATCACCGCCTTTTTCCCTCGTTGATGTTAAATTATTTCTTTATGTTTGAATGAATATTATTTTTTCATTATAAAATTAAAGTATTTTATCGTGAATTGGTATAATGAAAATGTAACAATGTACTTTAATTTCGCTCATACTAAATTTAAATCGCCTCTATACTATTAATCTTATTTTCAAATAGTTCAGTCAACAGTTGTCAAAAAACTTTTATATGAATATTAAATGCGATTAGATGATTTAGAAAAAAAAATTAAATATCTATTATATTAATTACCTAAAAAATACCTTTTATAATGCTCTGTTACGATGCCAGAGATCTTTCAGGGCGAAATCCGCCCCTTCTTCAGTAGCTACATGGTCTGTCTCTGTTGTTGAAACTGATTCTCGCTTCTTTTTCCCGGTCTTGTTCTCCATGATGTGGCGCCACACTCGATCCAAATCGGCGCGCGACACGTGCCCGTTACACGCTAATTTGTCTTTAACTATTTCTATTGTTTCACGGTAAAAAGCGTAATCGGGGTTGTTATAATTTGCTATTTTTCTCGTTTCGTTAAAAATAATATCTATGTTGTTGTTGTTGTTATCTTTATTAACCTTAGTGAGGGCTGTAGTTATTTTACCATATTTGATGTCGTTTTGATGCTCTTTGACTCTAGTTGATATTTTTCTTTTGGTTACTCCAATATAATTTCCTCTTTTTTCATCTTTATATTTAAAAGGGATTTGGTAAATTCCGGCTGTTTCAAGAGGGGGGGGGGGTTGTGTCTTTATCGTTTCGAATTAACTGGTAGATATTAGGATTTGGTTTTATAGGTATATTTATATATGAAATATAACATGCATATGCATACTTATGTTTTTTGGCTATATTTTTACCTTTAGTTGAAATTCCTTGATCATATGGTATGGAATGAGTAAAATTTGGGGAGGTTTTTTGATAATTTGGGATATTATTGAGTTTTTTGATACTTTTTTTATACAATTTATTGACAAGGTTTTTATTATAACCTGCTTTAAAAGCCATATTTTTGATGTGGTTTATTTCTTTTTCTAAATCGGCGGGGTTGTTACAAATTAAAATTGCGCGTTGATGTAAGCTTGTATTGCATTAATCTTATATGTGTAAGGGGTTTTACTACGGTTGTTAATTATTTCTTCGTTTGCTGTCGGTTTTCTGTAAACTGTGGTATTAATATTATTTTGATGGTGTTTTATTTTAACGTCGAGATAGTTAAATTCGTTATTTATTTCGGTTTCACATGTGAATTTTATATTATGGTCAATTTTATTTAAGGTTTCCAGGTTTTTATTAGTGTTTTCGTTTTCATCAATGATCACGAACACGTCATCGACATAACGGACCCAAAGGATTAGTTTATCTTTTAAAATTTCAAATATGTTTTTCTCTAAAATTCTTAGTTTATGCTCGGCAATTAGTCCTGAAACGGGGGACCCCATTGGGACCCCATTGGGACTCCTTTGTTTTGTTTATAAATTTTCCCGTTAAACTTAAAGAAACTTTCATTTAATATCAAATTACTGGTAGCTATTAAAGTGTTAGCCGTTTCTTGATCGTATTTTTCGTTAATTAAGTTATTTATGGTGTTGGATATTTCTTTGACATCTATTGAGGGGTATAAATTAACTATATCGAAACTTACGAATTTATAATTGTTTTTAATTTCAATCTCTCTGTTTCTCTTAATGAAACATTTAAATAATTGGTTGTTCTAGAATGTATTTTGGATTTGGAATGTAGTTTGTAATGTTTCATTTAAGTTCATAGTTTTGTATCCCATCTTAATTAAATACATGTGTATTTCATTAAAACTGTACGTATTTTTAAAAAAAGTACTTCGTATGTAGGCACATACCTTAAGAACACTTAAGTGAAATCGAGAAAACGTACCGAAATTCTTAAAGTTTTCGAAATCTATTAATCTCCTAAAAGATTTCACGTTGGACAATAACTGTTCACACACGTCGATTCTTTTAAATTTACCATAAGTGGTGTTAAGTGATAAAAATTTGTGGAAATGATAAATTTTAATACGCACGCTTTTTCGAACCGCACCCTATATTTACTTTAATATTTCGCATCTCTGGAGAAATTGTTATACCTTAGCAATTATTCAACAGTGCGCACAAAGAGATTCTGCTAAAATACGATCGACAGGCAGTAATTATATAAAATGTATTTTTATTTTTTAAATTGTGTCAAATTAAAAAAAAAAAAAAAAAAAAAAAAAAAAAAAAAATTCGCCAGAACATTTTAATTTAATATTTGATGGTTAAAGTATGCGAAAAAGCAAAAGGGAATTTGCTGTTTAAAAACTTTTTTTTTTTTTTCTTGTTAGATAATTTGCACTAATTATTTAAACTGTAACTATTAGAAACATGTTAGGTACAGATTAAATGATTCCTTTTTCAGTAATTTGGATCACAACTTACGAGAATCGAAACTTACTTTTACAAAAAGGCGTTCTTTTAAAAATATTTTTATAAAAAATATAATCTAGATTACGTTGGGTAATTTATTTCGTAACAAATGCCGTTTGGTTTGAGCTTACTTTGTTTAAAACCAAATTTATGAAATAATAGCGCATAGAACTCTACTAATGCTTGTAAGATATAGTTTTTTTTTTTTTTTTTTTTTTTTTTTTTTTTTTAACAAATGGACACATACAAGAATTGATATGCCTCGCTATCAAGAACCTGTTTTATAATATATATGTCTATTCTAAATGTGTAGAAATAAAAAAAAATCTTTAAAAAATATCTGTTTTAAGCATGTTTTAAAACTATTTCTTTAGAACTCATGTAATGAAAAAATTATTAAAACTATCATAAAATTATCGAACGCAAAATTAAATTAACACACTTTAAATAACAAAGGAAGAAGAAAAGATAAGTTTATTATGTTTCTTTATATGAACTTTTCATTGAAAAGTATAAGGCCACTCATTTTAGAGAAAATTTAGATAACACATATCAGGTTTTAAAAATAAATTCTTACCAGTATAAGCTACTTTGTTTAAAGTTTTACCTTATAAAATCTCAGGAAGAATATATTTTAATAACACGTATATAATAAAGGGACTTTATCTCATTTTTCGGTCTTTTTACATGCAAATTACTTTAGCTTTATGATTTCAAGAGCTTAAAAGTAATTTAACTTTATGCGACGGAAAATCCAATAATGACACCCACATTTAACTTCTGTCGAGAAAACAATATCTCTGTAGACTTGTCTAAAAGAATGAGCAAACATTGTTTCTGTTTGACGTTAAGATAAGGAAGTTAAAAAATAAAAAATATGAGGAAACTTTACAAAAGGGAAGAATGAAACATCTGTGAATAATAAGTAACAACTGTAAAGAAATATTAACAAATCAACATATTTGTTTTCCATTACGATAAAAGAAGAGAAAGGAAATATTTGACTTTTACAATTACGTGATCTTTATTTTATTTATTTATTTATTTATTTCCAGTTATCTAAATGTATGCAGAAAAGTGCATAAATACTGCTACTACAAATAATAATAATTATAAATAAAACTAATTCTATGAAATAAGACAAGATACATTTTAAAGGCACTGAAATTTTAAAAAAGGCACGAGAGTTGTTTTGATTTGACATTAAGAACAACGCTTTTAATATTAGATAATTTCGTTTTCCCCGAATTATCTAAACATATGCAGTACTACTATCACTACTACTGCAAATACTACTAATAATATGCAAAACTGTTGTTGATGATGAAGAGTTAAAATATTTTAAGCAAAAGCTATGGTTTACTAAAAACTACTGGTGTTGCTTCGAGTTTAAAATAAGCATGATCCTTATAATAGGGGCAAAGCATAGACAAGAGTGTAGCACAAAAGCGTCATGACACATTGGACATAGTATCTTAACTGACATTATAAGCGTAATGAGGAAGACAAACTGTAAAAATACACGGATTTTGATGCTGTATTTGCTACTGTGGCTGTAAATAGGATCTCGAATCTGAAAAAAAAAAAAAAAAAAAAAAAAAAAAAAAAAAAATCAATAAACAAGTAAAAATAAAAATAAATAAATAAATAAAACGTACTAAATAACAAAAGCACTGCATCTATTACTATCATACAATATGCAATAAAATTGCAATGGGCAATCTTAAACCAGAATTTATAGTTAAATTTCTATGGGGATAAATTAGAGTGAGTAAAAGTATTGTAAACAAAAATTCTATTATTTTGTAATTAAGAGTCATTAAAGATTAGCAGAAACTTTTATTAGAAGTGCATATATAGATACCCGTTATTAAAGATTTATCCCCTAAAATCAATCAAACATATTAGTAAAACTTTGCCTTAATTTGAGTATGTAAGTAGAAATTGATGTCAAAGTAAGAAAAAAAATGCTTTTTCATTTTTATGTATAAAATACTAAATGCATGAAAATTCTCTTTTTCAAAAACTCCTACTAATGAAAACAATTTACTAGTGGATCTATTGATCGAGAGTCTCAAAGTTTTATTTGCTTAATTCATTACGCAGCAGATCGTCTTTCTTTAATCCATATTATTTAAATAATTATCTGTCTATTAATCTATATTAAACACATACATTTCTGAGGGTGCTACCGTGCATATATATATATTCCCTTGTAACTCATAGCCTTGAGTTAACTCCTTTTAAGTCATAAATACTGGTATGAAAATTCATGCCAAATGATTGCATACCAAAATTATTTTGTGTAGCCCTGTAAACTAATTAGTAATTCTCTGCCCATCCTTTTCTACAGAAAACATGCTTTTAAATATTCCAAATAACATAAGTTTATTGCATTATATTTCATGGATTGTAACCATTTTGAAATGCACTTATAAAAAATACAGTCTATAGACTGTAATGGTAGGAAATTCTTTTGTGTGTCTCTGTACATGAGCCACAATTTTTATATACATCAATAAAAAATATACATCTAATTCCTTATAACACATTAATATTTTACCCAAATTTGACATTATTTGGATAATTATAGAATGTCATCGGAATTCTTTTGCACGACTCTGTAAATTAGTTATCTAATCTATACACATCTTTTCTATCGAAAACATGTTTGTAAGCATCTTATTAGTATAATTTTATTTCATTATGTTTAACGCAGCATTAAGGCTTTAATAAAAATGCGCTTAAATAGAAATCTCTCCATAGGCTCTAACGTCACGAATTTTTTTTCTATAAACGAGCTACAAACATTATATACATCAGTAAAAAACATTCAAAACATTCTATGTCAACTTATTCTATGATTACGTGACGTTTTTGAAATATTTTTTAAAAATCTTGTACATTAGGTCTAAGCACACATTTTTTACAAAAATATGCTTTTAAGCATCTCAGTAATATATCTGCATCTACCCAAGGAGGCCTATCCAGGGATGATTCTACTTTGAAAAGGGATGACAGATGAGGATACGATGGAAAAACAAAGGAAAAAAAATAGTAATAAAACCAAACATTTATTTTTTTGCATATCTCGCTTCTTATCCTATTTTGATAAGCGCGATTGATTCCGCGTTGAAGAGACTGCTATATATATATAAAAAAAAAAAAAATCTCCTTCCCTCTCTCTAGATAAAGAATTCAAATAAACAATCATATATCATATATGTTACCGCTAAAGTGTAGAAATCAATCAATCTGCAGATTAGCTAGGTAATCTGCGCGTTAACTAGGGCGATCCGTTAAAGTGCGAAAAATTGTTTCATTTCTCAAATTACCTAGGTAATCTGCGAATTACCTAGATAAATTGCGCATTACTGTCTGGACACTCGTTAATCTGCACATTACCTACCAGGCATTCGTTACAGTGAAAATAAGATTTTTGGCGAAACAATAGCAACGTTTCTTTCCACCTAAATTAAACGTTGTTTATTTATTTTTTGATATCCTAAGAAATTAACAACAAATTAGTTGATAGAATCAATCATCAATCAATTGAAAAACTATAATACAGAAAAACAAACGGTTTAATTTCTTATTACAATTAAGGAAATGAATTTGTGAATCATATGATAAAAGTATGCTTATTTATTAGTATAATCTAAAGATTGGTGACACTTTGAATCGCATAGCAATTAAATTCCATGCGAGAGATTCAGAAAAAACGACGGAAAACCCAGAGCACCTTTATTCCAATATCTCCAATTCTTATTATGATTAAATTAATTATTATTCATCATTCGAAATATATTTCAATGTAATTTTATTACGAACTTTTAAATTGATGTAAGCCGTTAAATTCAGTACGGGAGTTTCAGAGAAAACCCCAGAAAATCCCGAACAAGTTTATTCTTTTTTATTTTGCAAATGTTCAAATTCTGATTATCCGCTCACATTCCGTATAAAAGATTTTTAACGCTATTTATTCCAAATTTATGCAAGTTAAGAAGAAAACCATGGAAAAGTCAGACACAAATCTTTTTATAACAATGTATATATTACTTTTGTATCTCAGCTTCTAAATTAACATTATTTCATAAGTAATATATCATTTTAAAAGTTATTTGAGTTGGCGTTGAAGAGTACATGTTGCAAATCTATGTCGAAAGATGGCGTTTGTAATTTAGCTACAATTAAAAAATTTAAAGCTAGTTGCACTATAAGCGAGCAAGCTATTGAAAATGTTAAAATGGGAATAAGACGCCGCAGTGTTGAAACCAAGCGGGACTTTGCTACGGTCAGAATTTCCAAAGATTACAACATGGAACGTGAACAGAAATGAACATAAATGAGCGCGTACATAATGAATTGGGAAGTGGGCGTCACAGGCGCTACCGAGTAGGAATTTACTACAGTTAAAATTTTCAATAAAGCTATTTGCATTATATGCCAATAAGTTGTAGGTCCTGAAAAGGCACCACAGACGCCACCCAGCAGGTATTTCGTATGGTCGGATTTTTCAAAGGTCGCGAACCATCAGGCGGCTACTGAGAAATAGAATTAATTGGCGGCGCCAAACTAAAAGTGGAGGGACGGGGGGAAGGAGTAGGGAAAAGGAATGAGAAAAACAAACTTTTGAACTTTAACGATACGGAAGCTGCTAATGTGCAGATTGCCTAGTTAAAATGCGGAAAACTCTTGATTCCGAACCCCCCGTTTCATTAATGCACCTACATTTATATAGAATTTAATTCGGTTGTTAAACAAGATTCTGTTTTTAAAAAATAATTTATTAAAATTATTATTTAAAAAAATTATCTTTTATGATAATGCAGACGATTTCCATATTAGAGAAGTAGTACAACACCAAATATCCAAGAAAAGTCCATTTTATTCTCAATATTAAATAAAAAAAATAATACGATTTTTTTCTAAGATTTTTTTCGTTAAAAGTAAAAAAAAATCGATAACTTTGTTTTAAACTATCGCAGATCGATGGTTCAACCATTCGTTTTAAAGTTATGGGAGAGCTTTTTTGAAAGATACCCATCATGAAAATTTACTCCCCTCGAGGGGGGACTCCCCCCCAGGGGGTAGACGAGGCTCCTACATAAACATTATTTTCCCAGTTAACTATCTCGATTACAAAAAATATATATTTGTTTCATTTGGTTTAGTGCAGTCTATAGACGTTAAACTCTACTTACCTGAAATTTTCTCCATAGACGTAATGTATTAGAATTCTCTTGATTGTCCCTGTACACGAACCATTTGCTTGATCTTAACGAAAAGCTTACTGTAGCATCCCTATATGATACACATTTAGAATACCAAGTTTGAACTTTCTGCCATAATTTGTTTTTGAGATATGCTGATAACAGACACACACACACACACACACACACATACATACACACAGACCATTTGCTAAAAACATGATTTTCGTATTCAGCGGACCTCAAAACGTGTAAATATAACAAAATCTCGCGATCGAAAATTTGACCCAAAAACAAAACTTTCTCTACCTTATGGGTAAGAGAAAGTAAAAAAAGGAAATTTAAGGATAAGGCTGTAAATGGCTGGGCTAATTTCGGGTTTATTTTTTTGCAATTTTTTTCCCTGACAACTAATAAAATTCACCGTTTTCATTTAACTGCTGCCTTTAATATTTTTACAAAGAAAATATGGTTCTAAAATCTTTCAATTCTCTCCGTTTCATTCATTTATGTGCTTTGGGACACTTTGGATTCAGTTCGTGTATATTTAAAAAGTAATGGGATCCAAAACTCACAGAAGAAATGAAAAAAATATACATGCATTATTCAAAAAGTACTGACTGTAGCTCTATGCGGTTTTCACTGAACTGTGCAGAAAAGCAGGAGATTTTTATTTACTTCCATTACTCGATTAGGTAATGGAAGTACTGTATTCTGTTCCAAAATTCGATATCGAGTTTTCACCTTATTTACACGTTTTAAGGTCTCCTAAGTAAAAAAAAGTAGTTTTTGGTAATTGGTCAGTGTGTGTATATGTATGTATGTATGGGATTCTTCTGACTATCATATCTCCGAAACTATCAAAGATAGAACTACGAAACTTCAGAATTGAGATAGACCTGGTGTAAGAATATTAATTTTTTACAAATAAATTTTCCAATGTTTGGGGGAATTTGGAAATTCTGAAGTAGGACATCTGGAACCGGAAGTGGGACTGATAGTATGTATCTCAAAAACGGCTCTAACGATTTTCTCCAACGTTGCTATATAAAAACTCTGTTTAGATGCATTTTCTTATGAAAGAGTTGCTCACTAAAATTGATAGGAGTCCTATATAAATTTCTCAATTTCAGGTCTCGCAAGTGCGTTACCTTAAAAACAGCTGTACAGGTTCTTTTCAAACTTGAGAATTTAACCACCTTTTAGATATACTTTTGTATATAATTATTGTTTTCCGGTCAGTAATTGAGTATGCCAAGTTTTGAAAAAAAGTCGGTATCTGAAAAACGGCTCCAACGATTTTTTTTTTGAAAATTCTTACATAAACCCACTTTAAATATCTTTTCTAATGTATTTCGTGGTTACTAAAGAAAAATTAGCAGTCATCCCGATTAGGTTGGTCAGTTTTAGATCTTGAAAATTAATGTTTCAAAAAATTTCTCAAACGATATTTTTTTGTTATTATTTTTAATTTCGCTGTGTTGTTTTATGTCTTTACACGTATATCAGCTTTCTCTTCCCGAGAAATGTTTAGGTATGTAATTTGTTAGTCAATTGTATATCTTCTAATCACATAATCTCCAAAATTGCTTATAATACGTGTAATATTGGTTAATGAAAGTTGTGTGATTGTTTCACACCAAATATTTTACATATTGTTGCATACTTGGGGTTCGTGAATTGTTTGTGAATTTTGCAGCGGCTTAAAAGTTTATTTATAAACTTTTCCAGAAGATTACAGGTTTATAACCAAGTATCAGCTTCAGTTTCACCAGAAAACGCAGCTTAAATAACAGCTGACATCATCAAATTCACATCATAAACTGTAGCATAGCATTAATACACAGCAATAGGCTGTAATCAAACAATAACAAGAGGGCCAGTTAAGAGTTTTTTACAGTAAACCGACTGGCGAGAAACTCTCTCGGCGGATCGGGACTCCTTTTATAGCTCCTTATTAAACGAGAACTTAGACATTCAACATATCGATAATAAGGATTCTCTTGCAAAAGTCGCCAAAGAGCGAAAATGTCACCAAATGTGTCGTCAAGGCTATTACCGGCCTTGGTGAAGCTTCTTAACAGGTTTTGAAAGATAAATTACATGTTTTAACACGAAAACAAGCTAAAAATGCAGAAAATTAACATTTTATGAGCTGACTAAGCATCTTTGAATGAAATTACATAAAAATAACCACTATTATTTACAAATTCGTACCAATATAAACAAGATAAAACATTAGTTACATTTTTCACGAACAAATCGCGCTGTTTTCGCAATACCCTCTCATATTTTAAACAGATCCGCTTGATCAAATGACGCCATATCGCCAACATTGAAGCTTTCTTTCGGAGATTTTCCAATGCGTAGCATCTTACGGTCATTCTAATGAATGACGGCCATCACATTGAGAATTTATAGTCCTAGGTATGTTCTTGACTGTATTGCTCTATTGTAAAAAAGTAGTTTGACAATTAAAGCGCTTTTTGATGAAGGAATGTTAAACTAATTTGCTAATAAACCTTTTGTTTCCTAAAAAACGGTGCATATTTTTTGAATAATATACTTTTTATTTCTTCTGTGACTCGGTATGTCTGTACATGTTTGTGTTCATAATTATTAGTACACTAGCAGGCTACGCCCGCTTCGCTGGTCACTATTTTTAAATGAATCACAATAATTAATGAATTCTCAAAATTGCATTAATTTGTATCATGTGATAAAAAAAGAGAAAACAAAATTCTGATCGGGAAAAATGTCGCACCGGGTCCCCACTGCCTTCGGCAGCGTAGGACCGTGCGCTGCGCGCACGTATTCCTTCACTATCCTTATGACTTCTCAAAATTCAATGTTATTACTCATAAACTTTCATTCTCAAGAAAAGGAATTAAAAAATATATCATTTAGCATCCGGTAAAAACTCACACCGGGAAGCCACTGCCTTCGGCAGCGCAGACCCATGCGCGCTGTGCGCGCACGCTTGAGGATATACGTGCGCTGTACACGCATATTCCTTCTCAACTCAAACTTTTATTATTAAGAAAATAAAATAAAAAGAAATCTTTTATCATCGGGTAAAAACTCGCACCGGGTCCCAAACCCATGTGCGCTGCGCGCCTATTCCTTCCCCACCGTTACAGCCCCTCCTAATTAACTTGCATATACCAATTTTGAACGGTCTTACTCAATTAGCTGATATGCAAAAGAAAACCTGATCAGGACACTTTAAATTGTAAATCAGGTGAAATCTCGAATTCCACTTTCCATAATGTAAAAGAACTTTAAAATATATTTCGAATGATGTATTAGAAATAATTTAATCATAATTAGAATATGAAATATTGAAATTTAAAAATATTACAGCGCCATCTGGCTGTAGAAATTTCTGTAATCTATTGTTACATTCCAGTTACTTATTCTTACTCAATTAGCTGAGATGCAAAAGAAAACCTGATCAGGACACTTTAAATTGTAAATCAGGTGAAATCTCGAATTCCACTTTCGATAATGTAAAAGAACTTTAAAATATCTTTCGAATGATGTATTAGAAATAATTTAATCATAATTAGAATATGAAATATTGAAATTTAAAAATATTACAGCGCCTTTTGGTGGTAGAAATTTCTGTAATCTATTGTTCCATTCCAGATTAACAAAGCTTTCAAATGATGTATTACACATGAAATTATTTTAATTAGTAGATGAGATACAAAAGAAAACCTAATCAGGACACCTCAAAACGCGTAAATCGGGTGAAATCTCGAATTCCATTTTCGATGATGTAAAAGTACTTTAAAATGTGTATCAACTAAAATAAGCTTTCAAATGATGTATTACTTATGAACTTTTTTTAATTAATAACTGAGATTAAAAAAAAAAAAAAAAACTGATTCAGGAGACCTCAAAACGTGTAAATCTGGTGAAAACTTTCGATAATTTAAAAGAACTTTAAAATATTTTTCGAATGATGTATTACAAATAATTTAATCATAATTAGAAATTGAAATTTTGAAATTTTAAAATATTACAGCGCCATCTGGCGGTACAAATTTCTGTATTCCACTGTCCGATTCCAAATCAAAAAAGGTTTCTAATGATGTATTACTTATGAAATTATTTTAATTAGTAGCTGAGATACAAAAAAAAACTGATTCAGGACGCCTCAAAACGTGTAAATCTGCTGAAAACTTTCGATAATTTAAAAGAACTTTAAAATATCTTTCGAATGATGTATTAAAAATAATTTAATCATAATTAGAAATTGAAATATTGAAATTTTAAAATATTACAGCGCCATCTGGCGGTACAAATTTCTGTATTCCACTGTTCGATTCCTAATCAAAAAAGCTTTCTAATGATGTACTACTTACGAAATTATTTTAATTAGTAGCTGAGATACAAAAGAAAACTGATTCAGGAGACCTCAAAACGTGTAAATTTGGAGAAAACTGTCGATAATATAAAAGAACTTTAAAATATCTTTCGAATGATGCATTAAAAATAATTTAATCATAATTAGAAATTGAAATATTGAAATTTGATAATATTACAGCGCCATCTGGCGGTAGAAATTTCTGTAATCCACTGTTCGATTCCAAATCAAAAAAGCTTTCTAATGATGTATTACTTATGAAATTATTTTAATTAGTAGCTGAGATACAAAAGAAAACCTAATCAGGACACCTCAAAACGTGTAAATCGGGTGAAAACTCGAATTCCATTTTCGATAATGTAAAAGTACTTTAAAATGTGTATCAACTAAAATAAGCTTTCAAATGATGTATTACTTATGAACTTTTTTTAATTAATAACTGAGATACAAAAAAAAAAAAAAAACTGATTCAGGAGACCTCAAAACGTGTAAATCTGGTGAAAACTTTCGATAATTTAAAAGAACTTTAAAATATCTTTCGAATGATGTATTAAAAATAATTTAATCATAATTAGAAATTGAAATTTTTAAATTTTAAAATATTACAGCGCCATCTGGCGGTACAAATTTCTGTATTCCACTGTTCGATTCCAAGTCTAAAAAAGCTTTCTAATGATGCATTACTCATGAAATTATTTTAATTAGTAGCTGAGATACAAAAGAAAACCTAATCAGGAGACCTCAAAACGTGTAAATCGGGTGAAATCTCGAATTCCATTTTCGATAATGTAAAAGTACTTTAAAATGTGTATCAACTAAAATAAGCTTTCAAATGATGTATTACTTATGAACTTTTTTTAATTAATAACTGAGATACAAAAAAAAAAAAAAAAAAAAAAACTGATTCAGGACACCTCAAAACGTGTAAATCTGGTGAAAACTTTCGATAATTTAAAAGAACTTTAAAATATTTTTCGAATGATGTATTAAAAATAATTTAATCATAATTAGAAATTGAAATATTGAAATTTTAAAATATTACAGCGCAATCTGGCGGTACAAATTTCTGTATTCCACTGTTCGATTCCAAGTCTAAAAAAGCTTTCTAATGATGCGTTACTCATGAAATAATTTTAATTAGTAGCTGAGATACAAAAGAAAACCTAATCAGGACACCTCAAAACGTGTAAATCGGGTGAAATCTCGAATTCCATTTTCGATAATGTAAAAGTACTTTAAAATGTGTATCATCTAAAATAAGCTTTCAAATGATGTATTACTTATGAACTTTTTTTAATTAATAACTGAGATACAAAAAAAAAAAAAAAAAAAAACTGATTCAGGACACCTCAAAACGTGTAAATCTGGTGAAAACTTTCGATAATTTAAAAGAACTTTAAAATATTTTTCGAATGATGTATTACAAATAATTTAATCATAATTAGAAATTGAAATATTGAAATTTTAAAATATTACAGCGCCATCTGGCGGTACAAATTTCTGTATTCCACTGTTCGATTCCAAATCAAAAAAGCTTTCTAATGATGTATTACTTATGAAATTATTTTAATTAGTAGCTGAGATACAAAAGAAAACTGATTTAGGACGCCTCAAAACGTGTAAATCTGCTGAAAACTTTCGATAATTTAAAAGAACTTAAAAATATCTTTCGAATAATGTATTAAAAATAATTTAATCATAATTAGAAATTGAAATATTGAAATTTTAAAATATTACAGCGCCATCTGGCGGTACAAATTTCTGTAATCCACTGTTCGATTCCAAATCAAAAAAGCTTTCTAATGATGTATTACTTATAAAATTATTTTAATTAGTAGCTGAGATACAAAAGGAAACCTAATCAGGACACCTCAAAAGGTGTAAATCGGGTGAAATCTCGAATTCCATTTTCGATAATGTAAAAGTACTTTAAAATGTGTATCAACTAAAATAAGCTTTCAAATGATGTATTACTTATGAACTTTTTTTAATTGATAACTGAGATACAAAAAAAAAAAAAAAAAACTGATTCAGGACACCTCAAAACGTGTAAATCTGGTGAAAACTTTCGATAATTTAAAAGAACTTTAAAATATCTTTCGAATGATGTATTAAAAATAATTTAATCATAATTAGAAATTGAAATATTGAAATTTTAAATATTACAGCGCAATCTGGCGGTACAAATTTCTGTATTCCACTGTTCTATTCCAAATCTAAAAAAGCTTTCTAATGATGCGTTACTCATGAAATAATTTTAATTAGTAGCTGAGATACAAAAGAAAACCTAATCAGGACACCTCAAAACGTGTAAATCGGGTGAAATCTCGAATTCCATTTTCGATAATGTAAAAGTACTTTAAAATGTGTATCATCTAAAATAAGCTTTCAAATGATGTATTACTTATGAACTTTTTTTAATTAATAACTGAGATACAAAAAAAAAAAAAAAAAAAAAACTGATTCTGGACACCTCAAAACGTGTAAATCTGGTGAAAACTTTCGATAATTTAAAAGAACTTTAAAATATTTTTCGAATGATGTATTACAAATAATTTAATCATAATTAGAAATTGAAATATTGAAATTTTAAAATATTACAGCGCCATCTGGCGGTACAAATTTCTGTATTCCACTGTTCGATTCCAAATCAAAAAAGCTTTCTAATGATGTATTACTTATGAAATTATTTTAATTAGTAGCTGAGATACAAAAGAAAACTGATTCAGGACGCCTCAAAACGTGTGAATCTGCTGAAAACTTTCGATAATTTAAAAGAACTTAAAAATATCTTTCGAATAATGTATTAAAAATAATTTAATCATAATTAGAAATCGAAATATTGAAATTTTAAAATATTACAGCGCCATCTGGCGGTACAAATTTCTGTATTCCACTGTTCGATTCCAAATCAAAAAAGCTTTCTAATGATGTATTACTTATAAAATTATTTTAATTAGTAGCTGAGATACAAAAGAAAACCTAATCAGGAGACCTCAAAACGTGTAAATCGGGTGAAATCTCGAATTCCATTTTCGATAATGTAAAAGTACTTTAAAATGTGTATCAACTAAAATAAGCTTTCAAATGATGTATTACTTATGAACTTTTTTAAATTGATAACTGAGATACAAAAAAAAAAAAAAAACTGATTCAGGACACCTCAAAACGTGTAAATCTGGTGAAAACTTTCGATAATTTAAAAGAACTTTAAAATATCTTTCGAATGATGTATTAAAAATAATTTAATCATAATTAGAAATTGAAATATTGAAATTTTAAATATTACAGCGCAATCTGGCGGTACAAATTTCTGTATTCCACTGTTCTATTCCAAATCTAAAAAAGCTTTCTAATGATGCGTTACTCATGAAATAATTTTAATTAGTAGCTGAGATACAAAAGAAAACCTAATCAGGACACCTCAAAACGTGTAAATCGGGTGAAATCTCGAATTCCATTTTCGATAATGTAAAAGTACTTTAAAATGTGTATCATCTAAAATAAGCTTTCAAATGATGTATTACTTATGAACTTTTTTTAATTAATAACTGAGATACAAAAAAAAAAAAAAAAAAAAAAAACTGATTCTGGACACCTCAAAACGTGTAAATCTGGTGAAAACTTTCGATAATTTAAAAGAACTTTAAAATATTTTTCGAATGATGTATTACAAATAATTTAATCATAATTAGAAATTGAAATATTGAAATTTTAAAATATTACAGCGCCATCTGGCGGTACAAATTTCTGTATTCCACTGTTCGATTCCAAATCAAAAAAGCTTTCTAATGATGTATTACTTATGAAATTATTTTAATTAGTAGCTGAGATACAAAAGAAAACTGATTCAGGACGCCTCAAAACGTGTGAATCTGCTGAAAACTTTCGATAATTTAAAAGAACTTAAAAATATCTTTCGAATAATGTATTAAAAATAATTTAATCATAATTAGAAATCGAAATATTGAAATTTTAAAATATTACAGCGCCATCTGGCGGTACAAATTTCTGTATTCCACTGTTCGATTCCAAATCAAAAAAGCTTTCTAATGATGTATTACTTATAAAATTATTTTAATTAGTAGCTGAGATACAAAAGAAAACCTAATCAGGAGACCTCAAAACGTGTAAATCGGGTGAAATCTCGAATTCCATTTTCGATAATGTAAAAGTACTTTAAAATGTGTATCAACTAAAATAAGCTTTCAAATGATGTATTACTTATGAACTTTTTTAAATTGATAACTGAGATACAAAAAAAAAAAAAAAAACTGATTCAGGACACCCCAAAACGTGTAAATCTGGTGAAAACTTTCGATAATTTAAAAGAACTTTAAAATATTTTTCGAATGATGTATTACAAATAATTTAATCATAATTAGAAATTGAAATATTGAAATTTTAAAATATTACAGCGCCATCTGGCGGTACAAATTTCTGTATTCCACTGTTCGATTCCAAATCAAAATAGCTTTCTAATGATGTATTACTTATGAAATTATTTTAATTAGTAGCTGAGATACAAAAGAAAACTGATTTAGGACGCCTCAAAACGTGTAAATCTGCTGAAAACTTTCGATAATTTAAAAGAACTTAAAAATATCTTTCGAATAATGTATTAAAAATAATTTAATCATAATTAGAAATTGAAATATTGAAATTTTAAAATATTACAGCGCCATCTGGCGGTACAAATTTCTGTAATCCACTGTTCGATTCCAAATCAAAAAAGCTTTCTAATGATGTATTACTTATAAAATTATTTTAATTAGTAGCTGAGATACAAAAGGAAACCTAATCAGGACACCTCAAAAGGTGTAAATCGGGTGAAATCTCGAATTCCATTTTCGATAATGTAAAAGTACTTTAAAATGTGTATCAACTAAAATAAGCTTTCAAATGATGTATTACTTATGAACTTTTTTTAATTGATAACTGAGATACAAAAAAAAAAAAAAAAAACTGATTCAGGACACCTCAAAACGTGTAAATCTGGTGAAAACTTTCGATAATTTAAAAGAACTTTAAAATATCTTTCGAATGATGTATTAAAAATAATTTAATCATAATTAGAAATTGAAATATTGAAATTTTAAATATTACAGCGCAATCTGGCGGTACAAATTTCTGTATTCCACTGTTCTATTCCAAATCTAAAAAAGCTTTCTAATGATGCGTTACTCATGAAATAATTTTAATTAGTAGCTGAGATACAAAAGAAAACCTAATCAGGACACCTCAAAACGTGTAAATCGGGTGAAATCTCGAATTCCATTTTCGATAATGTAAAAGTACTTTAAAATGTGTATCATCTAAAATAAGCTTTCAAATGATGTATTACTTATGAACTTTTTTTAATTAATAACTGAGATACAAAAAAAAAAAAAAAAAAAAAAAAAAAAAAAACTGATTCTGGACACCTCAAAACGTGTAAATCTGGTGAAAACTTTCGATAATTTAAAAGAACTTTAAAATATTTTTCGAATGATGTATTACAAATAATTTAATCATAATTAGAAATTGAAATATTGAAATTTTAAAATATTACAGCGCCATCTGGCGGTACAAATTTCTGTATTCCACTGTTCGATTCCAAATCAAAAAAGCTTTCTAATGATGTATTACTTATGAAATTATTTTAATTAGTAGCTGAGATACAAAAGAAAACTGATTCAGGACGCCTCAAAACGTGTGAATCTGCTGAAAACTTTCGATAATTTAAAAGAACTTAAAAATATCTTTCGAATAATGTATTAAAAATAATTTAATCATAATTAGAAATCGAAATATTGAAATTTTAAAATATTACAGCGCCATCTGGCGGTACAAATTTCTGTATTCCACTGTTCGATTCCAAATCAAAAAAGCTTTCTAATGATGTATTACTTATAAAATTATTTTAATTAGTAGCTGAGATACAAAAGAAAACCTAATCAGGACACCTCAAAACGTGTAAATCGGGTGAAATCTCGAATTCCATTTTCGATAATGTAAAAGTACTTTAAAATGTGTATCAACTAAAATAAGCTTTCAAATGATGTATTACTTATGAACTTTTTTAAATTGATAACTGAGATACAAAAAAAAAAAAAAAACTGATTCAGGACACCCCAAAACGTGTAAATCTGGTGAAAACTTTCGATAATTTAAAAGAACTTTAAAATATCTTTCGAATGATGTATTAAAAATAATTTAATCATAATTAGAAATTGAAATTTTTAAATTTTAAATATTACAGCGCCATCTGGCGGTACAAATTTCTGTATTCCACTGTTCGATTCCAAATCTAAAAAAGCTTTCTAATGATGCATTACTCATGAAATTATTTTAATTAGTAGCTGTTTTTTTAATTAGTAGCTGTGATACAAAAGAAAACCTAATCAGGACATTCTAAAACATGTAAATCACGTGAAATCTCTAATTCCATTATCTACGTAGTTTTATTAATGGAAGTAAAAAGAAAAATAAATATTTTTTATTTCGCCAAAACCTATATATATACCACGGTAGTCAAGGTAATGGAAGTAAAAAGAAAAAGAAAAAGTATTTTTTAGTTCCTTCAAATGTATTTTGTTGCTATGGAAACTCCTATCGTCTATTGAAAGATCGATTACGTGTTAGAATAAAATTTAATTAGCAATTAAAATGTAACTGCTTTGTTTATTAATGAAATTTGATGAAATTTTAACTGTAGGTTGGTTTTTTGCTGAATAGGTTGTATATTAAGTGTTGTGTACGAAAAAGAAAATTTGAAGCACTTTGAAATTTGCAGTTTTTAACCCCAGTTAAAGATCATGTGACATTAATGAATTGCACATGTTTTTTTTCGGTTAGAGACAGCCGTTTAAATCGTCTGCTGAATGCTAATAGAATGCCTCTTTTTAAGCAATAAGGATTTTTGGTCATTTTCGCGATCGATATGGGTCAACATTTTAATTAATATCTCCGAAACTAATTAAGATTTTTAAATTCTGTTTCGAGGAAAACATCGGAAAGGCTCCAGAGCATCCGTATGTCAATTCTTGTACTTCTGCGTTCAATATGGGCTGAACGTATAAAAGAACAGACAGACAGACAGACAGACAGACAGACAGATAGACAGGCAGACAGACAGACAGACAGACAGACAAACCTTTCCATTTATTATTATAGATTATAATAATTTTAAATGCACGAGTTTTATAATTCATAAATGGGTGCTGCTATCCCATTATTTTGGTGATGCACAATGTAGCTGTACCCAATTTTTATCGAGATGAAGCACGCCTTAATATTACATAAATATTCATGAAACCATTTCTACTCAAATATATTCACACTTAAAATACGATAAATTTTTGTTTTTCTATAACTTGTTTTTTACCAGATTTTTCTTCATGAAAATTGTCGTTTTTGTTTAAAGACAGAAACTGAAATATAACGACAGTGTACATTATTTTAAATTAAACTTTCAAAAAGATACTTAAGTTATGCTTTATAGCATTTAATTTTTAAACTTTATAATACTTTAAGTTAATTTAGTTCTACTATTTTAATGTAGAATTTAACTGCTAAAGTTAAACATTTTTAAAGAATAAATGTTTCAAATTAATTCAAATTTGTAAACCTTCCTTATTTCTGGTACTAATTGAACAGAATACTTTAACTAATACTATATCTAGTCAGTTTAGTTTATAAATACAGTGAAGAGCGAACTCTTTTAATTTAATGAATATCTAGACGTTTGCGATATGAATTTTTGCATTGAAAGATGTAGAAATTCATATTTAATTGAATCTACATAAAAGTTTGTGCGGTTATATTGAATAGACTTATATTTAAAAGATGTTTTACCAGTAGTTAAATTAGAATACAGCATGAGGGCTTATTTAGGTTATGGAAAGTTTATTAATTTGGAATATGAACTTTTCAGTTGAAAGCTATATATCACCTAAATTATGTCCTTTTTATTAAAATATGGCTTGCTTCAAATTTCCTTATGGAATTTGAAGACAATTACTATTAATGGAATCTTGCTTTAAAAAGGGATTTTAAGTATTAATTTAAATATATTTATGTAAGAGTCAAATTTGAAATACACACTGGTTTGGAAGATAATTTATAAAACTTTACATCATATTTGCTTTCAAACGTAAATTTTTTATTCTAACTATAAGAGAAGATCTTCAAATAACATATAACTACAGCTTTTCTGAATAGTCTAATATGAAAATTTATTCTTCAGTGGGTTTTAGTTAAGTTTAATCGGTATTTTTAGTAATAATAATTAAAGTGGATGATTAGTTAAGTATTAAGAAGAATTATTTTTTTTAGCTATAGTTAGCAACTGCGCATTTTCTTAATTTTGTAACTGAATAACATGGTTAAACACAAAAGATCAGGTAAAAAAACTGTATTTAAAACTGCATTATTTTCCTTTTTTTAAACATTTTTAATATTTGTTATCTTTACTGTTTAGTTATTTACTATTTCAGCTTTACCGATCGTAAAACTTTAATTTTCAACGCAATACAATCAAGTTAAAATATCTGAAAAGTTGTTATATATATATATATAATATAGTGACATGGCCTCTATACAAATTTTTTAATTTGCAGAGTTGTTAATATTTCTTTCGACATAAAAAAGACTTTAAGAGAGAAAAAAAAAAAAAAAAAAAAAAAAAGGTACCTAAATTTATATATATACCTGTGGGAATTTTCTGGTTATTTTTAAAATGTAGAGACACCACGAAAACTATTGTAATCACTCCCCTGGAAACTTTTTTTTTTTTTTTTTTTTTTTTTTTTTTTTTTTTAAATAAACGTTATCCGATCTTAGAACAGATAGAGAACAGCTTTTCCATGGTAAAATGTTTTTATTTTTGTATATGAAATGTGGTCAAGATAAAATTTTTAAAGTGTTTCTAAATTAACAGTATTAAAAATTGTATTTCCTTGAAATTCAAATGACAAACCAACTACCAAAATAAAATATATCCGTTGGAATAGAAATAAAAAATATTTGAAATTCTTAATCATGATGGCACTTGAGTAATATATTCTAATAAGAAGGTAAATTTATTGAAACATTACTTTAAAAATTATTATTATTATGCTTTATTTCACTTTATAACAATATATTTTTTTTATCAATTACTTATTACTTTTTTTTGACTTATGTACACTTAATAAGAATTAACTAACGAATAAATACGATTATGTTACGGGTTGAAACATCAATGATTTTTTAAATCTGTATTTAAAGTTATTTTTCTCCATATTTTCTTTATACATAGAACACACACACACACACACACACACACATATGACTGAGACAGGTAATATCGACAGACAGATGGATATATATATATATGTATAAGAAGATATATAGAGACAGAGAAAAGAGACAAAAATGGAGGAAATATTATGCAGAAATACGTGCATCACTTATTTTTAATCAATTACATTAGGAAAAAAAAAAAAAAAACAGTCGCTGATTGAAACTAAATATCTGAACAGAAAACCATCCTATAAATGTTTGAAAATTTTAGAATGCTCAAAAATTTAAGTCCCTTTTTTATACACTGAAAATTTCCTTTACATTTTATTCAAAACTATTAAATAGGATAGAAAAGATTAAATTTGATTAAATGGAATAGTTTCTTTAAAAATAAAGGGGAAAAAATATAATCTTTCTTTAAAAAAATTATTAATTTGACAATTTATAAAGTTGTGAAATTTTCTTTTTTACAATAAAACGAAAAAATAAAATAAAAAATAAATACATATACATAAAAAAAATATAAATCTGAATCTTTTTCATAGAAAAAAATATTGTAAAAGGGAAAAAATAGGACTATATAAAAAAATTATTCTGAAGTACTAGGAATACTCTAGAGATTTTGAAAGAGATTTTTTTAAAATAATTCATTAATTCATAATTATTTTTTTTTTAAATTTTTTATTTCCTAAAATATGTCGTACAACAATTAACTAAATAACTGCATTTTATTTTTTAAAGTGAGTATAAAGAAGACTGGTGATTTATGTTGGTTTTATGAAACAAATATATATATATATATATATATATATATATATATATTAAACTGAGAACATTTTACAAATATTTTATCTGAAAATATTAATTAAAAAGATTAATCCTCTAAAACTGAGACAGTTTTAAAATGATGTTTAGAAAAAAAAAGTTTTCTTAAATGTATTTTAGTTTTAAAAAAAAGAAAAAAACTTATTTATATTTTATAAATTTTGAGTAATATAAAAAACAAGCAAAATTAGTTTTGTGATTCCAAAATATTTTCAGATATTAGCTCAAAAAAGAAAAAAAAAAAAAAAAAAAGAAGAAGAAGAAGAGTGATTTTTTACTTACTGTTTACATTCACGATTAAAAGCAAGTATTAGGGTATAAGCACTAAAGAAAAATACGTATTCAAGAACAATAGTGTGTGCTTAAACTATTTATTGTGTAACAAACTAAAAATGAAAACAGGCAAAATAGCATTATACAGTAAAAAGCAGTGTCCATTCTCTGGTTATGTTATAACAAACAGGATATGGGACAATTTTTTAGGCATACATTGTTCGAATGTCACACCGCTTGACTTCTACTTAGAAAATAAAAGAACATTCGAGTTTAAGCAGAGACTCCAACATTCTAATTAATATTCCGTAGTGTTGTTAGTCACGCCCCTTTTTACACACCAGTAAAGTTTTAGAGTAATAGCCTCCAAAATCAATTACGATTAAATATGAAGAAAAATACTCTAAAATGATACTGGTGTGGAAAAAAAGGCGGGGCTAATAATACTACGGAATATTAATTTGTATGTTAGAGTCTCTGGTTTAAGTTGCAAGAATTTGTATTATTAAAGAATTGAAAAAAAAAAAAAGTCAAATGATGTCTAACACAAGAACAAATTTGATATTCACTGAGCAGCTATTGTGCTAACATAGAAGCGTAATAATAAAAAAAAATCTTTGAATTGCTAAATAAACTTTTTACAGTCATTTTTATATATCTCGTATTGCCGTATTATTTAAAACATATTTATTCCATGAATAAATTAAGAACTTTTTATGTATATTCATCAACATATTTCCTTCTATTAATTCATAGACGTTGCCAGTAAACAGAATATTAGATTACAAAACAGATTATAAAATAATTTATAAAAGGATATGTGCATAAAATAATCTAACTTTTAAAATATTAATAGCTAACTAGTTATTTGAATGAATATTTCAATCCCGTTTTAAAATTTCCTGTTACAAATTTTAACAAATTTAAAGTTTGATTAATATATTTTTTTTTTATAATAAAATATACAGAAGGATTAACAGTGGGAAACTAAACACTCAGTTTTTGAGATGTAAGTCGAACTAGAATTTATGTACTTCTACTTTTTGTTTATATCGTGTAAATAACGAAACACAACACACATGCATGTTTTGCATTTTTTAAATGCTATTTACTTATGGAATAGCATTATTAAGATTTAAAAGTTAGATTATTGGTTGCCACGCTGGTGCATTAGAACCAACTTGGCATCAAATTGTCACAATCTAATCTGCATACTTACAGTTCGCAACGAATTTGTATTTATATTGCTGTTTTAAATACAAACCGTATTTAACAGCTCATCTGTCCGTCACACATATTTTATCTCATGGCAGGATTAATTTTCATTATTTAAAAAAAAAAGTTTTTCTATTTTGTAAGTTTTTCGATTTTTTTCGCGTATTCTTCATCACAGTAATATCTATGATTTGTCGCTTAAGTCAATTCCATAATGATCAAGCTAACTTGAAAAATTTAAAAAACACTATATATATATATATACATACAAAAACAGAATAATTACAATTGCAGTAAACAGGTTTTCAAACATCACAAGAACATCGTAAATGAGAACTATAGAAATATCTGTATGCAGCTAAGAAAAAAAGTTCATATATTAAGAATTTTTTTTTCTATTTATATCCAATCCAGGTGCAGAATTTCAGAGAAAACTGAACAGGGAGCTTTCAGATGAATTGTATAGGATTAGGAGGCAAAGGTATCCCAAATTCCGAAGATTTTCATAGCGAAAATTATAGATGAACTGGCAAAAGTTCTACTTCTTGGGTGAAATCACAATCCAGGTAACAAATTTTTCTAATGACGATAAATATAATAATGTTTCAGGGCGTAAATAATAAGTAGAATAAAAAAAAAAAAAAAAAAAAAAAAAAAAAAAAAATGTAAACTTGCATATTTATAGGTGAAAATTTATTGTGAAGGGTCTATTAATTTTTGTCATATTATTTTTTAATAACATTCTTTTGTAATATTTATCTGCAATTAAATAAGACGAGGTTATTATTTTAAATGGAGGTATAAAAATATTTTATAAATTAAGATAAATTGGCACCAATAAATGTTATTTAAGGGTTTTGCAAAATTTTATACTATCAGAAAATATTTCGAGTACCCAAGGTAGCAAACACAAAAGTATAAAAAAGAAAAACTCACGTGATAAAGAAATTCAAATGCCACCGATGATAACTTCTCGTTCTCGCGCGAACGCACTTATTTATTTCGTAAAGATAGGTTTATTTTGGCTTGTGTCAGAAGTCGTTTTCTGAATTTCACTGTCACGTGATATATATTTTTTTTATTTTTCATACTTTTATGTTTACTATATTGGAACTTCAAAACATTTTCTGATAATATTAAAATTTTGCACAAACCTTAAATCGATGCCAATTTTAGAAATATTAATATCACCATTTACAAATAGTCTTATTCATAACTTTGTCTAATTTAATTGAAGATAATTATAAAAAAAGAAAAAGAATTACTATTAAAAAATAGTGATAAAAAGATTACGGACACAATAAATTTGTATCTATAAACGTGTAATTTTACCTTTTCCATTACTTTATATAAAGTAGATATTTAACTATGCATTAAAAATAATATTAAAATAATTAATTTTTCGACATTTATGACATTTTTCATGCAACTGTAGACCTTCAAAATATTGTTCAATAATAGTCAAACTTTGCACAGCCCTTAAATAACATTTAAGCCAACATTTGTTAGCTATCTTTAGATATATATATAAGGCAAAGTTTCTGTGTGTGTGGTCAGCGTAGCGCAAAGACGTAGCTCGGACAGTCACGTGTTTCCACACAAAGGTGCCCCCAGAGAGGTCCTTGTGCACATCGAAGCCTGATTTTCGAATTTTTTATTAAATTTCTTTTAATTATTAAAATAGGGATATAATCAATTCACAACAGCTTTTAAAAAATCCATAAAAATATTAACTACAATTTAAATGTTGAAAAAAAAAATAAAATGTGAGTTCACTTTTTTTAAAATATAAAAATATATTTAGTTAAAAGTGAAGTGTAAAAAAATATATGTATTAAATTATGTATAAATTTATATATAAATATTATTATTTAATATTATATATAAATATTTATTTATGCGTCTCACGAAAATTGACGTCATTATAACTTTGAAAATTTTATACATATTGATAAAATGTTAATATAGTTCATGATGCTGATGTATGTTGTTCAAAAAGGATTATTATTATTTTTTTTTTTTCATTATTTTTTATTATTTTTTATTTTATTTATTTATTTTTTTAACTACAATTTTTCTTACATATATCTTTATATATATATAAGGCCACTTGGCGGTTTTTATAATTTTTTTTGTCATTTCTACGATAAGTTAAAACGACATCGTGATTGCGTGAGTAAACTTAGCGAGAAAACCTAGAGAGTATTCCGCCAAGAGGTCCAAGCTGTTTCGTTGCTTTAGCACGATTTTTCTGAATTTTATTTTTAATATTTTAAATTTTATTATTCGACTGCCGTAAATAATGGAAGTATTGTATTTAACTTAATGCGAGTAGGTAAAAAAAGAAGAGAATTTTTTTTGAATTTGTCTAACGATATTAAGTGTTTCTAGGTAAAATATTGTGCGTTTTCCGTTCTGTTTATTATTAGAAAGAAAATGAATAATGAATTATTCCCTATTTTATTGATATCTTTATAAATTAAATTATCTAATACCGAGATGTTGCGGTGAGGAAGTCTCTGCCGAAGGCAGCGAGGGCCAGAAGTGAAGTTTATAAGCAATTTCAATGTACTTTCTTTTTAACTTTTATTTGTAAAGCGGCATAAAAAATATCGATTTTTTTTTCCTTTACCAGACTATTGTAGGTAATGGAAGTATTGTATTTCGTCCGAAAAATTTATGTCGAGTTTTTACCTAATTTTCACGTTTTAAGGTTTCCTGAATTAAAGAAAAAAATATATAGATTTTGTCAGTTGGTCAGTGTGTGTGTGTGTATGTGAGTGGGGAACCTTCTGACTACCATATCACCTAAACTAATAAAGATAGAACTACGAAACTTCAGAATTGAGGCATGTCTGGTGTACAGATGATATTTTCAGATTTTGGGGGAAATTGAAGGAACGTAAGTGGGACATCGGGATCCAGAAGTAGAACTGTAAGTCGGTATCCCAAAAACGGCTCTAATGATTTTCTTCAAAGTTGCTATACAAACACTCTATAAGATGTCCTTCCGTGTGGTATAGTTAGTTAGTTCAGGAAAGTTGATGAGCGACCTGTATAAATTTCAGGTCTCGTAAGTACGTTCCTTTAAAAATAGCTGTATTTTTTGTTTTTGTTTTTCAAACTTGCCATCTTAACCCTTTTTAGACATACTTTTGTATGCAATTGTTGTTTTCCAATCAACAATTGAATAGGCCAAATTTGATAAATGTCGGCATCGCAAAAACGGTTCTAACGATTTTCTTGAAAAATGCTACATAAACCCATTTTAGATATCCTTTCTCATGTACTACGTGGTTATTACAGGGAAATTAACAGTCATCATGATTAGACAGGTTAGTTTTAGATCTCAGAATTTAGTATTTTAAAAAATAGCTCAAACGATTTTTTTTTTCTTATTTTTAAACTCGCTATTTAAATCTGGTTTTTGTATGTCGTTAAACGTGTATCAGCTTTCTCTCAAAGGGAATTTTTTTGGTGTCTGCTTTGTTAGGACAAATTTGTTGGTGAGAAATAGACTCAAATGACATTCTTTCAATTATTACAAAATCTCTCTTTTTCATATTGTTCGAAAAACATTTCGACTCTTTTTTTTTTTTCTTGCATATATACATCTACATTAGAGCGTCGCTGTGACGCATTGGTTGTGATTGGCCGTGTGTATTCTATGTACGTGTAGTGAAGTCTGTTCGTTTTTTTTTTCTCTCTTCGATGTTTCAATTTAATAAAAATGTAGTTAAAGAGAACATGTGGGTTCATCTTTTTATTCCCACAATATAATGTAATATATAATTATTATTCACAAACCAAGCCAAAGGAGGCTGGTTTAATTCATTGGAAAACACTGTTATTTATATATTTAAAATTATCTTTTGAATATTTTAGCTAAAAGAAATATATTGAGAAACCGAAACTTCTTATCAATTTTCGGGATACATCGGTTCCTGAAATCAGAAACAGCAAAGGATACTCATAAACAAGGTGAGTGAATTTTACTTACCTTATAAACCTTGTTGAACTATTTTATAAGATATATTACAAATATCAAAATAAGTCAATTAAACATTTGATATATGATTTAAATAATTCTTTTGTCATTATCAACAAAATTTATGTCTTCTGATTACATTATGTCCAAAAAGTGCATATAATTCGTGTAGTGGTTGTTTGTTTTATGTGGTTGTTTTGTTTAAAACCAGATTATTATTATTATTATTATTATTTAAATCATTTAAATATAGTGACCCGCAAAGCAGGCAAAGCCTGGTAGTTATATATAAAGAGAGACAATTATCTATAATAATGAAAGAAGATGTCTGTCTGTCTGTCTGTGGATCTATACGTTCAGCCCCTATTGAACGCAGAAGTACAAAATTTGATATACGGGTGCTCCAAAGCCTTCCCGAGGGGCTCCTGAAAACAGAATTTAAAAATTTTAATTAGTTCCGGAGATATTCATTATAACGTAGACCTATGTCTAATCAAAAAGCGATCTCAATGACTGAGAATTCATCGCGATTGCATAAAAACAGATATTTTAACGGAGATAAAAGCAAAAAAGTGGAAAATAAATTAAGTATTAGTTCGACCGTTACGAATTTGGTACCAAACGAAAGGGGATTTTTTTCCGAATCTAAGAGTGCAAGTGGCTTATCGATACAGCAATTATTATTATTTTTTTTAAATTAACTAAAGTATGAAATTTAGTTGGCAACAGGCAGACGACTGTCTGCAATGAAAAAGGAAATGGTTAAATCTATTAAGATATCACGTATTTTATAGTGGGGGGAAAAATTGCAATTTTCAAACTTTTTCAAATTTCCATTTACCTTACATTTAAATTAATATTCGACTTAGACAGCATATTATAAAGCTACTGTTCAGTTTTCATGAAAATATATGAAGAAAAAAAAAAAAAAAAAAAAAAAAAAACACATTTATTGGATAAAGATTAAGTTTTCTTTTATATTTTGAAATATTTTAAATTGAGATATGCCGTTGAAATTTCATAGTATTTGGATTTAATGCCCGATAATTCGATTGTGAATATTTTTGAAATAGTACAATTATTGGGGAGGGCTTCAGAGAGGGGAAAAAAGGGCAAAAAAAAAGAGTCACAGCGTTTGAAATTGGTTGGTATATTTACATTTTAAGGCAAGGTAAATCGATTGCTGATATTTTCGAGTGTAAAAGTATTATTAGCGACGGAAAGGGGGGGAGAGCGAAAGAGCAAAGATGTAGAAAAGGAAAGGGAATTTCTGAGAAAACAACGGAATACCCAGAAACTTCTTTAATCTATATTAATAAAATCAGAGTTTTGTCTGTAAATTTGTCAGAATCGAAAAATTTTGCGATATCTTCACGTTTCACACCCCATGAAAGGCAAAAATGACTTCAGAAAATTTTGCCTGTGTGTGTGTGTGTGTGTGTGTGTGTGTGTGTGTCAACGTGTCCGAATGTCGCTTTTTTTGTCCGGGCATCACTTGAGAACGGCTGGACGGAATTTAACGGCGCTTGGCAGGAATTTAGGTCTTCATCCAACTTAAAATTATATCTATCAACTTTTCAGAAATTCCCCCCCCCCCGTTCCCTCCCTAGGGAGTAAAAGACTAAAACAAGTTTGTCCGGGCATCACTCGAGAACGGCTGGACGGAATTCAATGGCACTTGGCAGAAACTTAGGTCTTCACCCAACTTGAAATTATATCTATAGAAATTTTCAAAATTATGATTAGTGTTTAAATTGTGGGTAAAAAACGCCTGCGCATGTGCCATAAATATTTTTTCACTAAAATGCTTTGAATGGAAAAATAAAATATAAAAATATTTTTTTAAGTTAAAGACTTTTGTATTCGCGTGATTCGCACTACAAATTATGAAAAGATTGAAATGAAGTGTTGCCATCTAAGTTTCATACTTTAGTTAATTTTAAAAAATCTAATTGTCGTATCGAAAAACTGTTTACACCCCAGGATCCAGAAAAATCACCTCTTTCATTTGGTACTGAATTTGTAATGATAGGTCTGATATTTCTAATTTATTTTTCCCTTTATCCGTTTTTCCGTTGCCACTTAAATTTCATACTTTAGTTATTTTTTAAAAATCTAATTGTCGCATCGAAAAACTGCTTACACCCCTGGATTCAGCAAAATCGCTCCTTTCATTCGGTATCAAATTTATAAATATAGGTCTGATATTTCTAATTTATTTTACCCTTTTTCCGTTTTCAACCCAGATTCGATATGGAACAGCTTTAGTATTGGATCCCTTTGGCAAAATTTGAAATTCGGCACCGAAATAGCTCGGACGTTTCTCACCAAGATCTTTAATTGCACAATTGAGATAGCCAATTCAGTTCATCGCAAAAATGGCTTAAAAAATTTAAAGCCGCCAAAGGGGTCCCATACTAAAGCTGTGCTTTTTGTATTTATTTATTTATAATATTATTATTAAAGACTTCTGTGGTCACGAAATTTGGTGCGTAAATTGTTTGTATGCATCCGGCACTTATTGTAACTGAATTTCATGAAATTCGAAATCCCCCCTCCCCCTTCTCGGAGTCGGAGGGCAATAAACATGTGTAAAAACGCATTTTTCCGTTTGAATTCGCTTTGAATTATCTTAGAATGGCGAATTTTGGTGTGTGGATATTGATTAAGTGTACGCATTATATACATTAGTGGGATTTTGCAAAACTTCGAACTCACCCGCTGAGGAAGGGGAAGTAAGAAGTGGGTAAGTTGTGCCGAAGACAGTGGGAACCCAGACTCCTCACGTTGCGAGCGAGAAAACTTCTACCAATCACAACGAGAACTTAGGTTATTAATAAAGATATGGGATTCTGAGAACTCATTTAAGTTTAATGTCCAGCGAAGCGGGCAAAGCCTGCTAGTCTTTAATATTTTGGAGAGTTTCGAATTCCAATATCTGCTCACATATCGTACTAAGGATTTTTAACGTTATATAGCCCGGAATTATGCAAGTTTCGGAGAAAACCATGGATAAGTCGGATTACTGAGAAAAATTTCGGAGAATAAAAAAAAAAAAAAAAAAAAAAATTACATTTAATTGCAAATAAAATTTTATTCTAATACTCTAATACGTGTATTTCAAATTCTAATTATGATTAAATTATTTTTAATACTTCATTCAAAAGACTTTTTGAAATACTTTTATATTATCATAAGTGGAATATTCGAGATTTCACCCAATTTACACCAGGGTTGGGTTTCTTCCGGAAGAAACTAGTTTCTTCCAGGACAGTGGAAGAAACTGGAAAAAACCGGAAGAAACTGGAAGAAATGGAAGAAACCGGAAGAAATGGAAGAAACCAACCAAAAGACAAAACAGATGTTCAAAATTAAAATTTATGAACTATATAAACTCAAAGTAAAAATGTAATGCCAAATTTAAACTATAATTCAATTAATATTAAAAATATCTTTAGAAAATAAGTTATTTGATAACAAACACTAAGTATATACAGGTGATGGGTTTTTACTTTTCAATGCTAATATTTTTAGAATTTTTTGCATAGATACTATCTCATAATATTATTATACGTTCAAACAGTAAAAGTGATAATAATTATAGAATTTTTAGCCATAATATTTGCACTTTTTTTTTTCCTTTAAGGATACAACTTTTTGTATAAACTCGAAGCTGGTACCCAATGAACTGTATCAATAAGTAAGATACCTACTTTTAAACTGTCCTGCAAGCTCTCTAGGATAAAAAAAATCCATACTTTGTATTTATCTATTTTAAGTTGAAAAATAAAGTGCAGTATTGAACTACGAAAAAACGTTTCATTTTTCTTACCGTCAACTCCCTCTAACTCTCAAAAATTTTGTCCAGAGGTTGTGCAGATAATAGGAATTTGCAAATTAGAGATCATTGCCTTTGTTTACAGTTTTCTTTTGCAGATACAAAGTCAGTTATTATTAATTAAATAGACATAAAAACGGAAAGAGGATTTTTAATAAATTTTAGAATAAATATTTCTTCAATATTAATAAAACTAATCTATCACATTCATATATGATGGTAAATAATTTAAGCATATTCAAATAATAGGTACCTATAAAATGTAAACAAACATATTTAGAAAGTACGAAACAAAATATTTTTGAAAGTCTGGAAATAATATTTATTGCTGATTAATTTTGTTAAACATTCATGTAATAGTGGCTTATTTTCAGCGCTAGTCTGTATGAATTGCAGGATAATAAATATAAGAATGTTACTCCCCCCCCCTTCTCCATTTGTGTTTCAAAGAAAGGATTATGCTAAAAGTTTGATAAAAAATAATTATAAGATTAAAAAAAAAAAAAAAATTACATACCATGTTTTTAAATTTTCTGATGAGTCATTAATAAAATACGTGAGGCTAAAAAATAATATTTCAGATAATAGTGAAAAAAAAAGTTGGTTTTAAAAATAAAATATTACTCCTTTTAGAACAACGTATATTAGCATTGTACATTAGCACTTATCAATGTGTATAAAATTTTAAAATTGATAATGACGTCAATTTTTGTGAAATGCATAATTTAACTTTTTATAACTTTTTCACATTCACGTTGAATTAAATGTATTTATTTTTATGTTGAAAGAAAATGAACTCGTATTTTTTTTTTTTTCGGCAACAATTAAATTATAGCTAATTTTTTAATGGCTATTTTATTGCTATTAAGAGCTTATTATTTTCATATTTTAATTAATTAAAAGAAAACTATTCGAAAATCAGACTTCAAAGTATTGTGTTGTCACCGGGTTCTGAGTTACTGTGAAAGTTTCAAATGTTTAGCTAGAAGAGAAGGGAAATTAGTTAAAAATAGATTGCAAGATTTGTACCGGACAAACAAACATACAAACAAATAAGAATCAAAGTTAATAAAAACATGGTAATAAAAAGTAAAAATGTGAGAAATGTGAATTTTTTTCAAATATGAGATGTAAATTTCTTTTAGATTAAAAAGTCAGTTATGGATTAGAAGGATTTGCAGATTATAAATCTGCAAATTAGAGGGAGTTGACTGTACTGTATGTGACTATAAGGAAAATAAAATTTTTATGACATTTCATTTTGTAATACAGTAAATAGTAATTATTGCATACTGGTTCTTTAATTAACTGGATTACGTTAAGAGCTGTTTTATCAGAAAGTATAAGCAAATGATCCAAATTATTATTTATTACCAGTTAAAGAAATAAAAATGTCTAAATTATAAAACTTTATATTGTTTAAATTGAAATTGATTTTTTTACTGGATTTTGAGTATTTTGGAACGTGATCATCAGATACAGAGGCTCGTTAGCTCATTTTGATAAAAAAAACTCATAATTATTAACTAAATATGTTATTAAATTTGTATAGGTATATTTAAATTTAAAGTTACTTAAAGTTGTTTATAAGATCAATGCATCCATTGTATCTTACAAATCTGCAATTTATAGGATAAATTTTTAAGAAAAACAGTTTCTTCCATTTCTTCCACTTGGAAGAAACCTATTTCTTCCGGCCGGTTTTTTCCATGGTTTTTTCCGCGGTTTTTTCCACCTTGGAAGAAACTTGCCAACCCTGATTTACACGTTTTGAGGTAACTTGAATCGGTTTTCTTTTGTATCTCAGCTACTAATTAAAATAATTTCATAAGTAATACATCATTTGAAAGCTTTGTTGATTCGGAATTGAACAGTAGATTATAGAAATTTCTACCGCCAGATGGCGCTGTACTATTTCAAAATTTCAATATTTCAAATTCTAATCATGATTATATTATTTTTAATGCATCATTCCAAAGATATTTTAAAGTACATTTATATTATCGAAAGTGAAATTCGAGTTATCACCTGAATTACACGTTTTGAGGTGTCCTGAATCGGTATCCTTTTGTATCTCAGCTACTAATTAAAATAATTTCATAAGTAAAACATCATTTGAAAGCTTTGTTGATTTTGAATTGAACAGTAGATTACCGAAATTTCTAGAGCCAGATGGCGCTGTAATATTTTAAAATTTCAATATTTCAAATTCTAATTATGATTCAATTATTTTTAATACATCATTCGAATAAAAGATTTTCATAAGTAATACATCATTTGAAAGGTTTGTTGATTTAGAATTGAACAGTAGATTACAGAAATTTCTACCGCCAGATGGTGCTGTAATAGATTAAAATTTCAATATTTTAAATTCTAATGAGCGAGGAAGGTGTTGTATGTTCTAAAACGGGGATAAGGCACCGCAGGCGCCACCGAGCGGGACTTTGCTAAAGTCAGAAATTTGAAAGATCATAACATGGTGAGCGAACAGGCTGTTTCAGATATTAGAAGTGGAAGAGGGCGCCGCAGGCTACCGAGCGGGAATTTACTGCGATTAAATTTTTCAATAAAGCTATTTTCACTATATGTCAATAAGATCTGTTGTAAGATCTGAAACGGGGAAAAGGCGCCGCATGTACCACCGAGCGGGAGTTTCATAAAGTCGGATTTTTCAAGGATCGCGAACCATAATAATAAAGAGCATAAAAATAATCAATTTTTGAAATTTTTTGAAGTTTTCGAGCAAAAATGGACTCTCAAGACATATTCCGTAAATTCTGAAATTCGGTAGTTTTCTTATTAAATATGAAACACAACTTTTGGTCGCTATTAGAACTTTAGATTAAAAAAAAAAGCATTTTCATTGTACTCTTTTACTTATTGAAAATTTTATTTTATTTTAAATACAGATTAAAACAAGTTAATAATCTAGAACTGTATTTAAAAAATAAACAAAAAATGATACATTTTCATAACATACGTCATATGAAATTTTATTTGTAACTGTGTTTTATCTTTCTCATATTTTCTTAATCAAACAGCTTTCTTTTTTAATCCTTTTTCCAATAACTCTCAAAAATAGAATGATTAAGAAAAAAAAAAAAAAAAGTTGCTGAAAAAGTTGTTAATCTTTTAAAAGCATGACTGCATGATTGATTAAAAGCATGACTAATGTTACAAACATGAAAGCCTTGATACGATTTTTTTTTTTTCAAAGTAAAAATTGGAAACTAGTCTTTATAATCCCTTTTATGCAAACTACAACATTTTAAATGTCTTTTTTCTTCCCCGAAGCGCTGTAGTTTTGTTTTGATTGTGCTTAATTGAATTATGATTTTGAGATTTTTGTAATTTTCTCAATAAAAATGTATTATTTGTTTTATTGAAATTCAAACCAAAATCAATGAAAAATTAAGTTTGAATAAAATGTAAAAAAACAAAAAAACATGCTTTTCATATATTGAGAAGAAATCACCTTTGATAGATTTATAAAGCTATAAAATATTCTTCCCTTCATTTTAAATTGTCAGTTTAAATATTCAGTTTAATCACGCGTACTATAAATTTTCTATAGTTGGATAATATTAAAAACTAGTTGGCATAGGTGGACTCTGCTCAGTTCCCCATCATATTTATGTTCTCAGAAATTTCTAGTGCGAGACATATTATAATCATGTTAAAAGAAATGAATTTGACCAAAGCTTGATACAGTGACAGAATGAAATCCCCGCCTAATAGGCTATCCACCGTTCACTTCGATATATTTATCTTATTCTAATCTATTAATTTATTTTATCAGGGTCAATTCCGTTGTTTAGTTTTCATGCTACTATTTCCAATGCAATAATCCTCAAAATTCATATTTATATGAAAAATTTACAATTCCGCTATGTTGATAAAATCGTAAATTACGAATATTTTACGAAATTTTCCTAGTAGAATATTTGTATTCAATTATGTTTAAACAAATAGCATAAACTTAATTTTGAAGTTGTCTAATGTATTTAGTATCCTCAAAATGGAAGTTTGTGCTCAATTTTGCCTTATTCTGACATGTTAAGTAAATCGTAAATTCCAAATAACTTACGAATTTTTTAATTGGAAAATTCATAGTCATTAATATTCATGCCCGTGTCCTAAATGATATTTCAAAAGAAGTCTGAAATCTTTACGATGAAAATATCTCTCAAAATTGACGTTTATGTGAAATTTTGCCCTATACTGCCATGTTAAGAAATTCGTAAATTTCCAGTAACTTGCGAAATTTTCAAAGTAGCATATTTATAGTTACTGATGTTCATTCCGGCATCAAAACGGATATTTTAAAACTGGTCTGATCTTTTTACAGTAAAAAGTTTCCATTTAATGCACGTTTAAGTGAATTTTCGTCCTATTCTCCCATGTTAAGAAAATCGTAAATTTCTAATAACTTACGAAGTTTTTAAATTCGAATATTGCAAATAAATAGGGTTCTTGCCAGTGTCGAAAGTAATATTTTAAAACTAATCTGACCTCTCTGCGACAATTTGTTCCTGAGATATCGTGTACACAGACTAACAAACTAACGGACTAACGGACTAACAGACACCCTACAGACAGACACCATACAAATTTTGTCATTTTCGGATTCCTCACATCTGAAAACGTGTAGAAAAGTGAAAAAACCGAGGTCGAAAATTTTCACGATTACCTAAGTTCCCCATACCTATAGTATGATGGGGTATAACTGTAATGTAGAATAAAAAACTTACATAACCTACGTTTTTTAATGATAATAATAATAATAATAATGTTGAAATAATATCGAAGTTATTGTTACAAAACTTATTTTCGTACTGAAATATGCTGATCTGTATGTCCACTTTTACGAACCACCCGAGATTTTAAAGTTTTTTCCGTACTATAAAATTTTAAAAATGTGACTTATTTCTACTTTTCTCTTCTTCAATGCGATATAGTACATATATATATATATATATGTGGGAAGTTCCTTGCAGAGCCAACAGATGGCGCTGTCTCTGATGCTTATCATTGAACGAGATGACAAACGGAGGAGTTGAGATCCGGCTGCAGTGGAGATCGGTTGAGACCTTCAGCGCGTAGGCTGACAGGCTCATTTTTCTGCTAATTAGAGCTTGTTGTGCTCTGTATAAGTGTGTAGAGCCATGGAGAGCTCTATACCATAATCTCACTTATTAGAAATAGTACGCGTAGGTACTAATGTGAATTGTAGAGCGAGTCAGTGCTCATATATGTTACTTTCTGTTAGTCCTAGTAATGAAGAGAGCTTGTTATGTGTATTAGGCCTCGAAACCAGCAAATGTTATTGATGGAAACCCCGCTAATATTATCATTTTATCTTTGTGTAAACTGTGTTGTGTACGTAATAAATGTTTTTAGTTATCTTAATCGCACCTCTTCATTGCCCCACCCCTAGACGCCCAGCCAAGATTCTACAAGTGGGGACTCTGCCGCGATATTACCACCAACAAGTTAAAAAAGGTAACTGTTATTGTTATATATTTATCATTGTGTTTGATAGTGGATAATAATGATTAATGCATATATTGAGCAAAAAGAGTTTGAGTTACTATTTTGAATTAGAAATTAATGGTGAAATACTTTTGAGAACACTTTTGGTTTCAATGTGTGATGAAATAAAATAAATAATATAACTTGAGAAGAATGAATAAAAATAAGAATTATGATTGAAAAAAATATTCTGAGTAATCTTTTATAATTTTGCTTATTACTGTTTGCAATAATATTTTAACAATATTATAACAATATTATTTTAAAACGAAAGTGATGACAATTATTAAATAGAGAACAATAATGATAATGGTGATATTATATGAAATATGTGTAATAATTAAGAAATATATAAGATGATCTAAGTATTCTGTTGTATATTACAAATTGTTCTGCATGTGGTTATTTAAAAATCATGATAATTTTGATTTGAGAACAAAAACCATAGAATCATTTTTTGAGAAAATTGTTCTCATATTATTTTGTTTCTATTTAAGTATGATATTAATTTGGTAGAAATATTGAAATATTTTTTGGTATAAGTAATTATTTAGAGTTATAATGGCCCAAAACGTGTTACAAGGCATTAGAAAAGCAGATTTAAGAACAATTGCTGAAGAATTAGGCCTAACTGTTCCGGCGGAAGCTAAGGTACTTGAAATCAAAACTTTGATTGAGAGCTCTGATATTTATAAAAATGATTTAGAATTTGTTAGAGGTGTTATTAAAATGTTACTAGAAGAACAAAAGTTGAAATCTGTAGAAGAACAAACCAAAATTGAGATAGAAAGAATTAAATTATCCCAGTTAGAAAAAGAAATAGAGTTACAGAATTTAAAGTTACAGGCTGCAGCAAATAATTCTAGTAATAATGTTGAGCAATCAAATTCAGAAACTACTTCACAATCATTAGAAAATTTAATTAGAAGTATTCGAACTTTAACCATTTCAGTACCTGAGAAACCGGAAGCTTTGCACTTATTTTTTCAATCCCTTGAAAAAGCATTCGTTTCTAAAAATGTACCCCCTAAATTTAAATCGGAAATATTGATTAATTTATTGGGAGATAAATGTAATCAGGTTCTTGCGTACGTAACCTCCGAAGAGATTAACGATTATGAAAAAGTTAAGGAATTAATTTTAAGACAGTTTCAACCAACGCCACGTGAATGTTTAAGTAATTTTAAAAATGCGTTCCGTAATCCTTCAGAATCTCATGTCCAATTCGCTTCACGTCTAAGCGCTTCTTTTGATTACTATTGTAGATTGAGAGGGGTTAACGACGTTAAGCAATTGTGTGATCTTATAGTTTCTGATAAATTATATGAAACGTTGGATTCTAGAACTAAGGAACATATTAGTGTTCGAGAAGGTCAAAATTGGTTTAAACCCAACGAATTAGGTCGGGAGTGTGATTTATTTTACTCTTCTAGAGGGAAATCGTTAATTGAAACTAATAATAATACGCGAAACGAAAGTTCAGAGAATAAGCGGTTTGTAAACAAAACTCCTTTTAGAAAGACACATTATAATAATAAAGTTCCCATAGTACGTAATTCGGTATCTAATCAAACTCACGAAAAGCATGAAAGAATGTGTTATATTTGTGGTGCAAAAGGGAAAACATTTCATTTCGCGCGAGTGTGTCCTAAACGTATTTCAGAGAAAAGAGAATTCCGTGAAAATCTTCCTACGAATTCAGTAGTTCAATCCGAAACAAGTCCGATTAACCTAATTGTTAATGAGCTCGAATATGTTGATATTTTAGTGGATGATATTCCACTTAAAGGGTTAAAAGATTCTGGTTCTTCGATTCTAATTGTAAATAAAAATAGCATTCCACAGACTAAAAATGTTATTTGTTCAACCACTCTAGTTAGCTGCTTTAATGAAAAGAAAGATGCAAATCTGACTGAATTTAAAATATCTTTACCTAATCATGATTCAATAAACATAATCGGTGCTTTATGCAACAATTTGACATGCGACGTAATTCTGCCTAATAATATCTTTCATATTTTGAAACAACAAAATAAAGAGGAAGCAGATGTTTCGAGTTCCAGCGTAGGGGGGAAAGATAGTCTTCTAAATTCGGGGGAAAGCAATTTCGATGAAGCAAATGAGTGTTCTTTTCCTGTATTCGATCGAAAGGAAAATGAAATAGATACTTTTTTTTCAAGTATGTGCAATTTTTCAGAAGAAGAAAAATTCGATGTCAGTTATATTTTAGATAAGTCGTTAAAAGAGAAATTAAGCGAATTAATAAAAAGTTATAAGCCAGTTAAAACAAAAAGTACTGATTTAAAAATGTCCATTATTTTATCTGATGATATACCAGTGTGCTCACGCTCTCGCAGATTATCATTTGTAGAGAAATCAGAGGTGGACAGACAAATTGACCAGTGGTTAAAGGATGGTATAATTAGAGAAAGTACATCAAATTATGCTTCGCCAATAGTGGTGTGTAGGAAAAAAGATGGAGGAATAAGGTTATGCTGTGATTATCGTGCTTTAAATAAGAAAATAATTAAAGATAAATACCCGTTGCCAAATATTGAAGATTTATTTGATAGATTAGGGGAGGGTAAAGTTTTTTCGACACTAGATTTAAAGAATGCGTTTTTACAAGTTGATGTAGAGGAAAAAAGTAGGAAATATACAGCTTTTGTGACCGATAATGCCCAGTATGAGTTTCTAAAAGTTCCCTATGGATTATGTAATAGTCCCTTAGTATTTCAAAGATATGTAAATTATGTGTTTAAAGACTTACTAAAAGATGGTACTGTAATTATTTATTTAGATGATATAATTATTCCATCTAAAGATGAGAATGAAGGGTTAGATAAATTAAAACGTGTGTTAGAAACGGCATCAAAATTTGGTCTAGAGTTAAATTTAAAGAAATGTCAGTTTTTGAAACGTAAGATCGATTTCTTAGGTCACATAATTGAGAATGGCACGATTAAACCCTCAGTAGAAAAAACTCTCGCAGTACAAAATTTCCCAGAACCCCGTAATGCTAGGGAAGTGCAGAGTTTCTTAGGTTTAACGGGTTACTTTAGAAAATTTATTCGTTCATATGCCAACATAGCAAGACCACTCAGTGACTTATTACGTGCTTCCACTCCATTTAAATTCGAGCAAGAGCAGAAATTAGCTTTTCAAAAGCTGAAAGACATTTTATCAAATACGCCTGTCTTACATCTTTTTAAGCAAGGCTATAAGTTAGAAGTTCATACAGATGCGTCTAAATTAGGATTCGGTGCAATCTTATTACAAGAAGATGACGATGGACAGTACTATCCAATCCATTATATGAGTAAAAAGACCTCTGTACAAGAAGAAAAATACTGTAGTTATGAGTTAGAAGTGTTAGCGATAGTAGAAGCCCTTAAAAAATTTAGGAACTATTTGTTAGGTAGTAAATTTAAAATTTATACTGACTGTCAAGCGTTCACTAAAACTTTAGATAAACGTGAATTGACACCTAAGGTAGCCAGGTGGTCTTTCTTGCTACAGGAATTCGACTACGAAGTAGAACACCGTCCTGGTAAACAAATGCAGCATGTTGACGCTCTTAGCAGACACCCTGTAATGGCTGTAAATACTGATACCCTTACTCATCGTATTGCTACTGCTCAAGAAAATGATGAGTTTATCAATACTATGAAATCTCTTTTACAACAAAACCAAAATGACGAATATGTGTTAAAAAATAATGTTTTATATAAAGTGTTAAATGATAGGGATGTACTAATTGTCCCAGAGATCATGCAAATTGAGGTCGTAAAGAAATGTCATGCCTTAGGACATTTTTCGGCTAATACAACTGAAGAGTTAGTTAAACGAGAATATTACTTTCCTAATATGAAAAAATGTATAGATAATGTTGTAAAAAGTTGTGTAGAATGCATACTTGTAAATAAGAAACAGGGAAAAGGAGAAGGTTTTTTGAACCCTATCCCTAAAGGCGATATGCCATTATCCACGTATCACATCGATTTTGTGGGTCCATTACCGACCACCAACAAAAACTACAATCACATTTTTACAGTAATCGACGGATTTAGTAAATTTTCGTGGCTATATCCAGTCAAATCAACTTCTTCAGCAGACGCCTTGAAAAAATTAAAACAGCAAGCTGCTATTTTTGGTAACCCCGCAAGAATAATATCTGATCGTGGACCTGCGTTCATATCTAAGGAATTTGCAGATTACTGTAAATCAGAGGGAATTGAACATGACACCATCACAACTGGAATCCCACGAGGGAATGGTCAAATTGAGAGACTTCATCGAACAATCATTCCTGTATTATCCAAGTTATGTATAAATGACCCTAACAAGTGGTACAAGTTTGTTGAGGCTGTTCAGAGAACTATTAATTCCACCACATCGAGAAGTACCAAAAGAACTCCTTTTGAACTACTCACTGGAGTAACAATGAGAAGGAAAGAAGATAAGAGAATACTACAACTTCTCGAAGAGGAAAGGATAAATTCCATGCTTGATAATCTTAACACCATTCGTGAAGAAGCAAGAAAAAACATTCTTAAGATTCAAGAAGAAAATCGCCGATGTTACAACAAGAAGAGAAAGAAAGCCCATGTATATAAAATTAATGATCTAGTTGCCATCCAGCGAACTCAGTTTGGAACCGGCATGAAACTAAGACCAAAATTCTTAGGTCCTTATAAAGTTGTGCGAGTAAAGAACAAAGACAGTTATGAAGTCGAGAAGATAGGCGATCACGAAGGACCTATACATACTAGTACTTCTGCAGACCATATGAAATTATGGTCCACAAACTAAATAGACTGAACTAAATGGACTGATAAACATTACAGAAAAAGTTAACTGTGAATTTTTATGTACATAATTTTTTTAATGTCTGTTTCTCTTTTTTGTTTTTTTTTTCTTTTAATTGTATTTTGCAGATATCCTTTAGTATCCCAGGTTGGTTTACGGTGAGGTCACCGCAACATCAGAATGGCAGAGCGTTGTGGGAAGTTCCTTGCAGAGCCAACAGATGGCGCTGTCTCTGATGCTTATCATTGAACGAGATGACAAACGGAGGAGTTGAGATCCGGCTGCAGTGGAGATCGGTTGAGACCTTCAGCGCGTAGGCTGACAGGCTCATTTTTCTGCTAATTAGAGCTTGTTGTGCTCTGTATAAGTGTGTAGAGCCATGGAGAGCTCTATACCATAATCTCACTTATTAGAAATAGTACGCGTAGGTACTAATGTGAATTGTAGAGCGAGTCAGTGCTCATATATGTTACTTTCTGTTAGTCCTAGTAATGAAGAGAGCTTGTTATGTGTATTAGGCCTCGAAACCAGCAAATGTTATTGATGGAAACCCCGCTAATATTATCATTTTATCTTTGTGTAAACTGTGTTGTGTACGTAATAAATGTTTTTAGTTATCTTAATCGCACCTCTTCATTGCCCCACCCCTAGACGCCCAGCCAAGATTCTACATATATATATTTCTTTGAAATTTCTTAATGTTGTAAAGTAATTTTGTGAATGTTCCCATTCCTGGTCTAGTCTGAATTTTCTTCAATTTCTCCTTATAATGATTGATACATTTTCCCCCTTGCCATTCTCCAATTGCTGATTTTGCATTTTTACTTTCCGAACACTATAGTGAGGAAAGTATTGTAATCATGTCAAAAATCCGAATTCGAGATTTTGATGTTTCTATACGTTTTGAGGTCCCCTGAGTCCGTTTTCACTATTTTTACGATGATGTATGCATGTGTGTGTGTATGTGTGTATGTGTGTGAGTGAACACGCTAGCTTCTAAACGCTTTATTCGATTAACCTGAAAGTTCGTACGCATATTGTAAGTCACCATAGTACGAACCCTATAGATTTTGGTGAATCTAGCACTTATAGTTTTTTTACAGGGACACAAAGAAAAATTCTTTATCATTATGGCCTATGGGAGCAAAATCTTAAAAGTGCGATAGCATCTAAACGCCTTTTTCAATTGAGCAAAAATTTTTTACACATATTATAGATCACAAATACTCAATCTGTATAGATTTTTGAGAATCTAGCACTAATCGTTTTTTTACAGGGACACAAAGAAAAATTCTTTATCATTATGCCTATGGGGCCAAATTTTTAAAAATGTGATAGCGTCTAAACGCCTTATTAATCCGAGCAAAAAAATTGTACACATGTTATAGATCACAGTTGAACTAACTGTATAGATTTTGGTGAATCTAGAACTTACAGTTTTTTTACAGGGACACAACGAAAATTTCTTTATCATTATGATCTATGGGCTCAAAGTTCAGTAGCGTTAAATAAAACAACGTGTAATAGATGGAGAAAAATACTCAAACACTCTATTATGGTTTTCTCTCTTTTGTTTGTTTAACAACTACTATTTCTTTACTTTATCTACAAAACTGTTAATTACTCAATGTTCGGAAAGTCGAGTGGAGTCACTCCAGATTTTTTTTTTCTTAAATAAAAGGATGAATTATGATTTATGAAGACACAACATAAAATTTCAATTCCTTTATCAGGAATTAGTTTGTTATTTTGTCTCACGGTGTCATTTCTATAATTATTTACTTCATTTATTTTTATTTTATTTCAAATGAAATAAATAACAAAATGATTTTTAAAACAATAAATTTAAGACTTGACGAAAAAAGTAAGTCTTACACATTTGAGATATTTCAATATTTATTGATAAAAACAAGTTATATAAAAATATATATCTATAAATTAAATGTTATTTCTTTAAATAATTTTAACCCTCATAGAAATAAGATGATCACTAAAATATAAATACAGTAATCGCCGCTTAATAAATTCGCTGGTTAATTCTGCCAGGAGCAGTATCGAAACATGCAAAATACTTTTAAAACCGCCGCTTAATAAAATCAGCATCGTCGTTTAATATACTAAAAAAAAAAAAATCTCTTCAGCAGCAAAAAATGTCATTTATGCACGCTAAAATATTTTATATTTACCATGTGATTTTTTATTTTTAAAATAAAAGAAGAAAATAGAACACAGCAATTCCTCCGATATCTCTTTTTTGTCGAAAATTTCACACGTAGTTACAAATTAAACATGCCACATAACTTGTCTTATTTAACACTTTCAAGGGACGTATACTTCAAAGCGCCCGAAAAAGTTACAAATTTGATTTGATTCACAAGTGATTTTTTTTTTTTTTTTAAGTATTAAAAGAATGTTTTTAGTTCTTATTTTAAAATAATAAAAAAACCAGTGGTTTAAACGGAATGATTTTAAATTTAAAAGAAAATCGTGAACTTTTGGAAAAGTAAAGGTGATTTTCCTCAAAAGAAAGCACATCGAAACGTAAGATAGGATGTTGCGTACTTGGGGGTTCGTGAGTTGTCCGAGAATGAAAGGCGAAACTTACAAAAATTCACAGAAAGTTCCAGAAAAATATAGGTCTATAAACCAAGTATCAGCTTCAATTCAACCAGTAAACACAGCTTAAACAACAGCTGTCAATAGCAAATCCACAGTACAAACTGTATAGCAATAACACATAAAACAAGTCTCATTCAAAAGAGGCTCAAAGCAATGCAAGCATCAGCGAAACTGACTGACTCTGATCTCAGACTGAACTGAACTGACTTGCCCTGGCGAGAAAGCGCTCCTTATATACTGTTCCATTGAACCCAGACTTTTCGAGAAAACTCTAGAAAGTGGTCAACCAATCAACTTACAGCTTCCATATTTCGTATATCCCTAATAAGGATTTTCTCGCCAAAGTCACCAAAAAAATCGCCAAGGAGGGAAAAAGTCGCCAAATTTAGCGTAAAATCCATTACCTGCCTTATTGGAGCTTTTTAATGCGTTTAGGGAAATTAAGGCTATTTTAACGCTAAAACGACTAGAAATACACAAAATTAGCACTTTGTCAACTTACTAAGCCTGTTTGAAAGAATTTATACAAAAATAAACGCAATTATTTACAATTTTGTAACACTGTCCCCTTCCCAAGAACTGCACGTCTCGGGCAGTGCAACCCTTGGTCAAGAGGCGAAACTAAACAAATTTACACAATCTAAATTACAAAAACTAAGTTGCATATATCGATAAAACAGAAATATAAATCAAGTGAGAAATATTTAGAAAATTCACAAATATGTACAAATATTTATATACAAATATTTACATTTCGCATGCGCAAATTTTACCAGTATTTACATTTTAAATTTTAATATTACCGTTAATTGTGGTACTTGGCTAGCTTGTTATAGTGCACCACCTTCGGTTTTGATGAAGGTGTTTTGGTGGTCCTCACTACTACATCAATCAGCCTTTTTAGGACTGTATACGGTCCGTCCCAGTTGCACTGTAACTTAGGAGAGAGTCCTTTACGTCGAACAGGATTCCACAACCAGACCTTGTCTCCTTCCTGGAACTCATGTTGTGTAGCCTTTAGATCGTACCTTGTTTCATTTTCTCCGTTGTCATGGGAACCCGCTTCCGAGCAAATAGGTGTACATCCTCAAATCGTGCCTAGAGATCTTGAATGTACTCCACGGGCGATGAAGGCGCATCGGGTGGACAACCAAACAGGAGATCACGTGGGAGACAAAGTTCACTTCCAAACAGCATCTGGGCTGGACCATAGCCGGTGGTTTCATGGACAGCACTTAGATAAGCCAGCAGGAACAATGGCAAACTTCAAGTCTCAATCTTGCTGGTTCCTTGATACGAGAAGAGAGAGGTTATTCAGGATGGTACGGTTGAACATCTCGACCATGCCGTCCGACTGGGGATGTAAGGGTGTTGTCTGGGTTTTGTCTATGCCGAGTAGTTGACACAGTCCTTTGAAAACAGCAGAGGTAAAGTTCGTACCTTGGTCGGTATGAAATTGTAGGGGCGTGCCGTATCTTGACACCCATTGCTGCACTAGGACCTCTGCGACTGTGCATGCCTCTTGATCGGGAACGGGATATGCCTCAGGCCACTTGGTGAAATAATCCATCACGACGAGGATGTATTTATTTCCACTGGAGGTCCGTGGCAAAGGACCCAAGATGTCGAGTGCAATCGGTTCAAATGGTGCTCAGACGTTATAACGTTGTAGTCTTCCTAGACTTCGTTTCTGTGGGCCTTTACGTGCCGCACAATCATCACAGGATTTACACCCTTTCTCCACATCCTCCCTTGCCTTGCACGTTCCCGAACTTTTTGCAGAGTCTTCATTACCCCAAAATGGCCTCCGGTAGAGCTACTATGCAGTTGTTCTAAAACATCTGGAATTTTTGAGCTTGGTAATACAATCTGCCATCTGAAGCTTTTCCCATCATCAGATTCCCACTTTCTGTATAATACGCCATTTCTGATATGAAGAGTCCCAGTAATTTTTCGTAATGGGACTAAATCTGGAAATATTCTGCCATGTAGGTCTGTTGCTGGTCGTCTCCTTCAGCTGTAATATTGGCTTTATGTCAGGATCTTCACACTGGGCTTGTCTAAGTTCTTTGTCACTCCATCGATCGGGATCTTGTTCTGATGGTGTTGCTGCGCTTCTTGACTTAAATTGGCTTTTGTCAAAGTGGAGGCCTTGGCGAAAAATGTCCGATCTATTTCAGCATCAAACTTTTAAAAATTACCCAAGATTATGAATAAGTAAAGCTCTTTAATATAATGTTGAATTAGCTCTCATGCTAAGCGCGATTCATCCATGCCAAAACCATACTATTTAAACAAAAGAAAAAAAAAATCTAAAATTAAGGTAGATTATTATTCTTTTTTTTTTTTTTACTCAATTTTCATATTTTTATTTCTTCATATGCATTAGCAAATTCAATATTTAATATTTTTTTTTTTTTTCGTGTGAAAGCATATTCCATTTCATGTTGAAAAAAAAAAAAAAAAAAAAAAAAAAAAACCTTACATTTTTTTTTTTTTTTTTTGGCATCAGTTAAAAATTTAAATGTTCAATTTTTAAGGTATTACCAGGTTATTATTTTCATATTTTAATTAATTTTAAAAAATCTAATCAAAATTTCGTTACAAATAAGGTACCAGCGATTTTTCTGAATCCGTCGGATTAATTAGCTTATCGATCGGACAATTAGATTTTTTCAAATTAACTAAAATATGAAAATTTGGTGGCAACTTGCGTCAACACACAGACAAACATAGACCAAGGAAATCTCTTAGCCGTTTATATATATTGGTGGCAACTTGCGTTGACACACAGACAAGCAGAGTCCAAGGAAATCTTTTAGCCGTTTATATATCTTCTATATAAATAAAGAGATGTGTCTGTGTATCTGTGTGTGTGTCTGTGTGTGTGTGTGTGTCTGTCTGCGCTCTGGTGCTCACACTATTGATCGCAGAGCTTCCAAATTTGGTATATAGGTACCTGGGACCCTGCAGGTGTGCACCTCATCGAGATTTTTTCGAATTTCGAATTTGAATTTTTTAAATTAATGTTTTTTCGATTTTAAAAATTGGCTTCAATGTTTCCTTTTTCAGAAATTTCTTTCGTTTCAAAAGTCTGCGTATCTTAGCAACGGCTATTAAACTATTTATTTACTTAAATTCATTTGACGAAGAAATCTTTTTTATTATATTTATTGAAATCAAATAGTTATACACATACAGTCGAAAAAATTAAACATATTAAATTTTTAGATTTTGGCATATAGGTACCTGGGACCCTGCAAGTGTATACCTAATCGAGATTTTTTCAAATTTTGAATTTGAATTTATTAAATTAATGTTTTTCCGATTTTAAATATTGGCTTCTTTGTTTCATTTTTCATAGATTTATTATTTTGCTTCAATCGTCTGCGTATCTTAGCAACAGCTATTACGCAACTTATTTTTATTTAATACATTCATTTGAAGGAGAGTTTTTTTTTTATTTTTTTATTTTATTTGTTATATTTATCCACGTTTATAATGATCGATAGATGGCGCTCTCTGAACTGCAGTTGTTAGTAAATATAATAGCCATGTGTTTTATTATTGTTCGTTCTCCGCCATTACATCATGGAAAATCGATTGCATAATATGATGATATGCAGTGGTGATAATTTCACCTTAGCCCACCAGAGGGCGAGCATTTCATTACAATCTCGGATAGCAAACAAAATTGTAATGCAGTAGAAAAAATTAAGTATAATTAGTTTTAAATTTAAAAACGTATTTATAACAGTTATATTTAATTTTTTATAGTAGAACAACTTCGTATTTTTCATTTTTTAATTAATTCCTTTAAAAGAAAAAACTTTTATTTATTATTTTTTTTATTTACAGTATTTATCGGGAAAAATGTTAGTATATACATAGTTAAAAGGATTAAATTGATTAAAATTTATTTGTTTATATATATATTTTTTAATCTACTTTTTATTTTATTTTATTTTATTACATTGGTCGGAATCAAATCGTAATATAGCGTAAATAGCATGGGCTATAAAATACATGGTTCAAAACTAAAATATTTAATAGATGCTGAGATACAGTCATCTTTAAAATCGTAGTTCTTAAATAGTAGCAGATCCCCCCTGTCGTCGATAAATATCCAGATTGAAGTGTCCGGGAAAGATCTTTCTGCAGGCATGGGAAACCTAGACCTGATGCAGTGCGGGCGGGAAAAGAGCTGCCGTAGACAGCGGGTATCCGAAGCGAGGTTTGAAGCAATTTTAGTTACTTTTTTTTAGTTTTTGTCTATGATGTGGTGTAAAAAAATAAATATTAATTCAATTCTTTCGGAAATTCATTTAAATATAGTGACCAGCGAAGCGGGCGTAGCCTGCTAGTATAGATATATGTTGATCTTAAATATCTCGTATATATCAAACTAAAACAACATTACACAGGATTCGCCTATCCAGCTGCGCGGCCTGTTTTATACAACAAATGCAATAGCGGGGCTTTGATATCATTGATAAAATGCGATATTGTGTGACATAACACTAAATGATCGAAGAGTGGAATTAAAAAATAAAATAAAATAAAATAAAATAAAATAATTTTCGCAGTTTTTGAGAAATTTATGTAACGTCTAAAGTTTGAGTTATAAAAAAAAAAATAATGAAAAAAAAAATATATATATATAAATTTATGGGACAATTTCGCTCACAGAGTAACGTTTTCTTTTTGTGATTTTCGAGCAAGTTAATTGTAAATTTTTCTTAAATTATATTCTCTTAGATGCATGTAGGACTTGATATCAATTACTTCTTTAAAACGAAAATGTTGCTTTAGAACTTGGTTTTTTGTGAAAGCGTCTCTCATTATTTACAAATTTTGTGTAATTTACCATGTATTAATATACATTTTTTATGCTTTTATTATTATTATGTTATTCTACCAAGTGCTTTGTTGAAAGTTTTATATAGCTTGATGAAACATTTTCTGGAAGAGAAGCAGTTTGAAAAAGTTTTCAGTTTTAAATAATATAATACTGAGCCTTAAATAATATAATATATTCCAGGGGTTTTAATATTTTACATAGATATGAAAATTTTTAAACAGAAAAGAAACAATTCTGTGAACAATTTTGAACATCCTGGAGACAATTGTTAATTTTTGTCCAAATCAATTGTTCCAATAGTACGCCTGCTTTTAAGGTACCCTAAAATCGTCGCTTTGGGGAAAATTTTCGAAATTTTTTTTTTTTATATTTGTTCATTTTATAGGCCACACATTCAGGATTGCAAAAATACTTTATTTTTGTTTTTACAATAACTAGAAACAAAGTTATAGTATAAATAATAAACCTGAATACAGTTATGTTTGAAAACTATATGGGAATAGACAAAGAGAGAATTCAGAAATCGAAACGCCAATCTCTACAAGCAACAAAGTTATCCAGAAAAAAATCTAAAAGCTAAAAGAAAGTCAAAATTAGTTAAAAATGAAGCAAAAGAGGGTTTGACATACAAATATGGCGAGTTTTAAAAGTCTAAAGTGGCTACAGAAGTTTTTGTGCTGTATTAAAAATTGTAAATGTGTTTTCTGAGAAATTGTGTTTTTCGTTATTTTTGTTTTCGATTACATTCATTTCTCAAAATTTATTTAGAATATTGAAATGAAACTTTGCCAAATGTTTTATTCCTCTTTGGCTATCTTCTGTAGCAAAATCTAACCTCTTTGTGTTTATTTATTGAATTTACTGATAGTTCTTTGGAGAAGTGAGGATTTTTCTTGTTTTAATTTTGAGCTTTTGTACCAAGTATGGAATATTTCAATAAATTTTGTAAGTACAGCAAATTTTTTGCTACGGAACATAAGTAAGTATGTTACTTCTATATTGTCTAAAGATTATTGAAATATATTCATTAGAATCTGTTATAGTAGATGTGGCGTAAATGAAACTTTTCACTAATTTTATTCTAAATATTGCCAATATTTTAAAAGTTAATGAAAATTTCTGTAAAATTTCATTTAAATTTCATAGTTTTGTATCCCATCTTAATTAAATACACGTGTGTTTCGTTAAAATTTTATGTATTTTTGAAAAAGTGCTTCGTATGTAGGCACATACTTTAAGAACATTTAAGTGGAATCGAGAAAACATACCAAAATTCTCAAAGTTTTCGAAATCTATTAATCTCCTAAAAGCATTCAAGTTGGACAATAACTGTTCACACACGTCGATTTTTTTAAATTTACCATACATGGTACCAAGTGACAAAAATTTGTGGAAATGATAAATTTTAATACGCACGCTTCTTCTAACTGCACCCTACATTTGCTTTAATTTTTCGCATCTTTAGAGATATTGTTTTACCTTTAGCAATTGTTCAACAGTGCGTACAAAGAGATTCTGCTAAAATGCGATCGATGGGCAATAATTATATAAAATGTAATTTTATGTTTTAAATTGTGTCAAATTAAATAAAAATTAAAAAAAAAATCGCCAGAATATTTTATTTTAATATTTGATGGTTAAAGTATGCGAAAAAGCAAAAGAGAATTTGCTGTTTAAGAACTTTTTTTTCCTTGTTAGATAATTTGTACTAATTCTTTAAACTGTAACTATTAGAAACATATTAGGTACAGATTAAATGATTCCTTCTTCAGTAATTTGGATCACAACTTACGAGAATCGAAACTTACTTTTACAAAAAGGCGTTCTTTTAAAAATATTTTTATAAAAAATATAATCTAGATTACGTTGGGTAATTTATTTCGTAACAAATGCCGTTTGGTTTGAGCTTACTTTGTTTAAAACCAAATTTATGAGATAATAGCACATAGAACTCTGCTAATGCTTGTAATATATAGTTTTTTTTTTTTTTTTTTTTTTAACAAATGGACACATACAAGAATTGATATGCCTCGCTATCAAGAACCTGTTTTATAATATATATATCTATTCTAAATGTGTAGAAATAAAAAAAAATCTTTAAAAAATATCTGTTTTAAGCATGTTTTAAAACTATTTCTTTAGAACTCATGTAATGAAAAAATTATTAAAACTATCATAAAATTATCGAACGCAAAATTAAATTAACACACTTTAAATAACAAGTGAAGAAGAAAAGATAAGTTTATTATGTTTCTTTATATGAACTTTTCATTGAAAAGTATAAGGCCACTCATTTTAGAGAAAATTTAGATAACACATATCAGGTTTTAAAAATAAATTCTTACCAGTATAAGCTACTTTGTTTAAAGTTTTACCTTATAAAATCTCAGGAAGAATATATTTTAATAACACGTATATAATAAAGGGACTTTATCTCATTTTTCGGTCTTTTTACATGCAAATTACTTTAGCTTTATGATTTCAAGAGCTTAAAAGTAATTTAACTTTATGCGACGGAAAATCCAATAATGACACCCACATTTAACTTCTGTCGAGAAAACAATATCTCTGTAGACTTGTCTAAAAGAATGAGCAAACATTGTTTCTGTTTGACGTTAAGATAAGGAAGTTAAAAAATAAAAAATATGAGGAAACTTTACAAAAGGGAAGAATGAAACATCTGTGAATAATAAGTAACAACTGTAAAGAAATATTAACAAATCGACATATTTGTTTTCCATTACGATAAAAGAAGAGAAAGGAAATATTTGACTTTTACAATTACGTGATCTTTATTTTATTTATTTATTTATTTATTTCCAGTTATCTAAATGTATGCAGAAAAGTGCATAAATACTGCTACTACAAATAATAATAATTATAAATAAAACTAATTCTATGAAATAAGACAAGATACATTTTAAAGGCACTGAAATTTTAAAAAAGGCACGAGAGTTGTTTTGATTTGACATTAAGAACAACGCTTTTAATATTAGATAATTTCGTTTTCCCCGAATTATCTAAACATATGCAGTACTACTTACTATCACTACTACTGCAAATAATACTAATAATATGCAAAACTGTTGTTGATGATGAAGAGTTAAAATATTTTAAGCAAAAGCTATGGTTTACTAAAAACTACTGGTGTTGCTTCGAGTTTAAAATAAGCATGATCCTTATAATAGGGGCAAAGCATAGACAAGAGTGTAGCACAAAAGCGTCATGGCATATATTACACATTGGACATAGTATCTTAACTGACATTATAAGCGTAATGAGGAAGACAAACTGTAAAAATACGCGGATTTTGATGCTGTATTTGCTACTGTGGCTGTAAATAGGATCTCGAATCTGAAAAAAAAAAAAAAAAAAAAATCAATAAACAAGTAAAAATAAAAATAAATAAATAAATAAAACGTACTAAATAACAAAAGCACTGCATCTATTACTATCATACAATATGCAATAAAATTGCAATGGGCAATCTTAAACCAGAATTTATAGTTAAATTTCTATGGGGATAAATTAGAGTGAGTAAAAGTATTGTAAACAAAAATTCTATTATTTTGTAATTAAGAGTCATTAAAGATTAGCAGAAACTTTTATTAGAAGTGCATATATAGATACCCGTTATTAAAGATTTATCCCCTAAAATCAATCAAACATATTAGTAAAACTTTGCCTTAATTTGAGTATGTAAGTAGAAATTGATGTCAAAGTAAGAAAAAAAATGCTTTTTCATTTTTATGTATAAAATACTAAATGCATGAAAATTCTCTTTTTCAAAAACTCCTACTAATGAAAACAATTTACTAGTGGATCTATTGATCGAGAGTCTCAAAGTTTTATTTGCTTAATTCATTACTCAGCAGATCGTCTTTCTTTAATCCATATTATTTAAATAATTATCTGTCTATTAATCTATATTAAACACATACATTTCTGAGGGTGCTACCGTGCATATATATATATTCCCTTGTAACTCATAGCCTTGAGTTAACTCCTTTTAAGTCATAAATACTGGTATGAAAATTCATGCCAAATGATTGCATACCAAAATTATTTTGTGTAGCCCTGTAAACTAATTAGTAATTCTCTGCCCATCCTTTTCTACAGAAAACATGCTTTTAAATATTCCAAATAACATAAGTTTATTGCATTATATTTCATGGATTGTAACCATTTTGAAATGCACTTATAAAAAATACAGTCTATAGACTGTAATGGTAGAAAATTCTTTTGTGTGTCTCTGTACATGAGCCACAATTTTTATATACATCAATAAAAAATATACATCTAATTCCTTATAACACATTAATATTTTACCCAAATTTGACATTATTTGGATAATTATAGAATGTCATCGGAATTCTTTTGCACGACTCTGTAAATTAGTTATCTAATCTATACACATCTTTTCTATCGAAAACATGTTTGTAAGCATCTTATTAGTATAATTTTATTTCATTATGTTTAACGCAGCATTAAGGCTTTAATAAAAATGCGCTTAAATAGAAATCTCTCCATAGGCTCTAACGTCACGAATTTTTTTTCTATAAACGAGCTACAAACATTATATACATCAGTAAAAAACATTCAAAACATTCTATGTCAACTTATTCTATGATTACGTGACGTTTTTGAAATATTTTTTAAAAATCTTGTACATTAGGTCTAAGCACACATTTTTTACAAAAATATGCTTTTAAGCATCTCAGTAATATATCTGCATCTACCCAAGGAGGCCTATCCAGGGATGATTCTACTTTGAAAAGGGATGACAGATGAGGATACGATGGAAAAACAAAGGAAAAAAAATAGTAATAAAACCAAACATTTATTTTTTTGCATATCTCGCTTCTTATCCTATTTTGATAAGCGTGATTGATTCCGCGTTGAAGAGACTGCTATATATATATAAAAAAAAAAAATTCTCCTTCCCTCTCTCTAGATAAAGAATTCAAATAAACAATCATATATCATATATGCTACCGCTAAAGTGTAGAAATCAATCAATCTGCAGATTAGCTAGGTAATCTGCGCGTTAACTAGGGCGATCCGTTAAAGTGCGAAAAATTGTTTCATTTCTCAAATTACCTAGGTAATCTGCGAATTACCTAGATAAATTGCGCATTACTGTCTGGACACTCGTTAATCTGCACATTACCTACCAGGCATTCGTTACAGTGAAAATAAGATTTTTGGCGAAACAATAGCAACGTTTCTTTCCACCTAAATTAAACGTTGTTTATTTATTTTTTGATATCCTAAGAAATTAACAACAAATTAGTTGATAGAATCAATCATCAATCAATTGAAAAACTATAATACAGAAAAACAAACGGTTTAATTTCTTATTACAATTAAGGAAATGAATTTGTGAATCATATGATAAAAGTATGCTTATTTATTAGTATAATCTAAAGATTGGTGACACTTTGAATCGCATAGCAATTAAATTCCATGCGAGAGATTCAGAAAAAACGACGGAAAACCCAGAGCACCTTTATTCCAATATCTCCAATTCTTATTATGATTAAATTAATTATTATTCATCATTCGAAATATATTTCAATGTAATTTTATTACGAACTTTTAAATTGATGTAAGCCGTTAAATTCAGTACGGGAGTTTCAGAGAAAACCCCAGAAAACCCCGAACAAGTTTATTCTTTTTTATTTTGTAAATGTACAAATTCTGATTATCCGCTCACATTCCGTATAAAAGATTTTTAACGCTATTTATTCCTAATTTACGCAAGTTAAGAAGAAAACCATGGAAAAGTCAGACACAAACCTTTTTAGAACAATGTATATATTACTTTTGTATCTCAGCTTCTAAATTAACATTATTTCATAAGTAATATATCATTTTAAAAGTTATTTGAGTTGGAGTTGAAGAGTACATGTTGCAAATCTATGTCGAAAGATGGCGTTTGTAATTTTGCTACAATTAAAAATTTTAAAGCTAGTTGCACTATAAGCGAGAAAGCTATTGAAAGTTTTAAAATGGGAATAAGACGCCGCAGTGTTGACACCAAGCGGGACTTTGCTACGGTCAGAATTTCCAAAGATTACAACATGGAACGCGAACAGAAATGAACATAAATGAGCGCGTACATAATGAATAGGAAGTGGGCGCCACAGGCGCTACCGAGTAGGAATTTACTACAGTTAAAATCTTCAATAAAGCTATTTGCATTATATGCCAATAAGTTGTAGGTCCTGAAAAGGCACCACAGATGCCACCCAGCAGGTATTTCGTATGGTCGGATTTTTCAAGGATCGCGAACCATCTATGGCGGCTAGTGAGAAATAGAATTAATTGGCGGCGCCAAACTAAAAGTGGAGGGACGGGGGGAAGGAGTAGGGCAAAGGAATGAGAGAAACAAACTTTTGAATTTTAACGATACGGAAGCTGCTAATGTGCAGATTGCCTAGTTAAAATGCGGAAAACTCTTGATTCCGAACCCCCCGTTTCATTAATGCACCTACATTTATATAGAATTTAATTCGGTTGTTAAACAAGATTCTGTTTTTAAAAAATAATTTATTAAAATTATTGTTTAAAAAAATTATCTTTTATGATAATGCAGACGATTTCCATATTAGAGAAATAGTATAACACCAAATATCCAAGAAAAGTCCATTTTATTCTCAATATTAAAAAAAAAAAAAAAAAATACGATTTTTTTCTAAGGTTTTTTCGTTAAAAGTAAAAAAAAAATCGATAACTTTGTTTTAAATTATCGCAGATCGATGGTTCAACCATTCGTTTTAAAGTTATGGGCGAGCTTTTTTGAAAGATACCCATCATGAAAATTTACTCCCCTCGAGGGGGGACTCCCCCCCAGGGGGTAGACGAGGCTCCTACATAAACATTTTTTCCCAGTTAACTATCTCGATTACAAAAAATATATATTCGTTTCATTTGGTTTAGTGCAGTCTATAGACGTTAAACTCTACTTACCTGCAATTTCCTCCATAGACGTAATGTATTAGAATTCTCTTGATTGTCCCTGTACACGAACCATTTGCTTGATCTTAACGAAAAGCTTACTGTAGCATCTCTATATGATACACATTTAGAATACCAAGTTTGAACTTTCTGCCATAATTTGTTTTTGAGATATGCTGATAACAGACACACACACACACACACACACACACACACACACACAGACAGGCATACACACAGACCATTTGCTAAAAACATGATTTTCGTATTCAGCGGACCTCAAAACGTGTAAATATAACAAAATCTCGCGATCGAAAATTTGATTTAGAGAAAGTAAAAATAGGAAATTTAAGGATAAGGCTGTAAATGGCTGGGCTAATTTCGGGTTTATTTTTTTGCAATTTTTTTCCCTGACAACTAATAAAATTCACCGTTTTCATTTAACTGCTGCCTTTAATATTTTTACAAAGAAAATATGGTTCTAAAATCTTTCAATTCTCTCCGTTTCATTCATATATGTGCTTTGGGACACTTTGGATTCAGTTCGTGTATATTTAAAAAGTAATGGGATCCAAAACTCACAGAAGAAATGAAAAAAATATACATGCATTATTCAAAAAGTACTGACTGTAGCTCTATGCGGTTTTCACTGAACTGTGCAGAAAAGCAGGAGATTTTTATTTACTTCCATTACTCGATTAGGTAATGGAAGTACTGTATTCTGTTCCAAAATTCGATATCGAGTTTTCACCTTATTTACACGTTTTAAGGTCTCCTAAGTAAAAAAAAGTAGTTTTTGGTAATTGGTCAGTGTGTGTATATGTATGTATGTATGGGATTCTTCTGACTATCATATCTCCGAAACTATCAAAGATAGAACTACGAAACTTCAGAATTGAGATAGACCTGGTGTAAGAATATTAATTTTTTACAAATAAATTTTCCAATGTTTGGGGGAATTTGGAAATTCTGAAGTAGGACATCTGGAACCGGAAGTGGGACTGATAGTATGTATCTCAAAAACGGCTCTAACGATTTTCTCCAACGTTGCTATATAAAAACTCTGTTTAGATGCATTTTCTTATGAAAGAGTTGCTCACTAAAATTGATAGGAGTCCTATATAAATTTCTCAATTTCAGGTCTCGCAAGTGCGTTACCTTAAAAACAGCTGTACAGGTTCTTTTCAAACTTGAGAATTTAACCACCTTTTAGATATACTTTTGTATATAATTATTGTTTTCCGGTCAGTAATTGAGTATGCCAAGTTTTGAAAAAATGTCGGTATCTGAAAAACGGCTCCAACGATTTTTTTTTTGAAAATTCTTACATAAACCCACTTTAAATATCTTTTCTAATGTATTTCGTGGTTACTAAAGAAAAATTAGCAGTCATCCCGATTAGGTTGGTCAGTTTTAGATCTTGGAAATTAATGTTTCAAAAAAATTTCTCAAACGATTTTTTTTATTATTTTTAATTTCACTTTGTTGTTTTATGTCTTTACACGTATATCAGCTTTCTCTTCCCGAGAAATATTTAGGTATGTAATTTGTTAGTCAATTGTATATCTTCTAATCACATAATCTCCAAAATTGCTTATAATACGTGTAATATTGGTTAATGAAAGTTGTGTGATTGTTTCACACCAAATATTTTACATATTGTTGCATACTTGGGGTTCGTGAATTGTTTGTAAATTTTGCAGAGGCTTAAAAGTTTATTTATAAACTTTTCCAGAAGATTACAGGTTTATAACCAAGTATCAGCTTCAGTTTCACCAGAAAACACAGCTTAAATAACAGCTGACATCATCAAATTCACATCATAAACTGTAGCATAGCATTAATACACAGCAATAGGCTGTAATCACACAATAACAAGAGGACCAGTTAAGAGTTTTTTACAGTAAACCGACTGGCGAGAAACTCTCTCGGCGGATCGGGACTCCTTTTATAGTTCCTTATTAAACGAGAACTTAGACATTCAACATATCGATAATAAGGATTCTCTTGCTAAAGTCGCCAAAGAGCGAAAATGTCACCAAATGTGTCGTCAAGGCTATTACCGGCCTTGGTGAAGCTTCTTAACAGGTTTTGAAAGATAAATTACATGTTTTAACGCGAAAACAAGCTAAAAATGCAGAAAATTAACATTTTATGAGCTGACTAAGCATCTTTGAATGAAATTACATAAAAATAACTACTATTATTTACAAATTCGTAACATTATAAACAAGATAAAACATTAGTTACATTTTTCACGAACAAATCGCGCTGTTTTCGCAATACCCTCTCATATTTTAAACAGATCCGCTTCATCAAATGACGCCATATCGCCAATATTGTAGCTTTCTTTCGGAGATTTTCCAATGCGTAGCATCTTACGGCCATTCTAATGAATGACGGCCGTCACAGTGAGAATTTATAATCCTAGTTATGTTCTTGACGGTATTGCGCTATTGTAAAAAAATACTTTGGCAATTAAAGCGCTTTCTCATGAAGGAATGTTAAACTAATTTGCTAATAAACCTTTTGTTTCCTAAAAAAACGGTGCATATTTTTTGAATAATATACTTTTTATTTCTTCTGTGACTCGGTATGTCTGTACATGTTTGTGTTCATAATTATTAGCACATTATAATAATTTTAAAATTATTATAGAGTTTTTATAATTCATAAATGGTTGCTGCTATTCCATTATTTTTTGTGATGCACAATGTAGCTGTACCCAATTTTTATCGAGATGAAGCACGCCATAATATTACATAAATATTCATGAAACCATTTCTAGTCAAATAGATTAACACTTATAATAGAATAAATCTTTGTTTTTCTATAACTTGTTTTTTAGCAGATTTTTCTTCATGAAATTTATCGTTTTTGTTTAAAGGCAGAAACTGAAATATAATTGCTAAAACTAAACTAAAGCAGGGTAACCATAAATTAATTTAAGCCCAAGAAATGAAGCCAAACTGAGGGGGGGGGGGGGGGGGTTATAGGTAAGGAATCGTTACAAATTTCTGATTTTCTTTTAATAATTTCGAATGATTCGATTGCTTTAGTTTAGTTTTGGCAACCCCGCAGTATTGATATTTTTAGTCCCATTTGCTTTAGTGGTTCCTTTTCTTGTAGTAATCATGTTTCAAGTTCATTTAAATGTTTTAGCACGTTTTTAAAATGTATATAGTATATTTTTATTATTTGTGTAATCACCTGTTAATTTTCCTTCAAGTTGTATTTGTGATATCATGGAATAACTTAAATTATCTATGTTTATGTGTTTTTAAACATCGTTCTTCCCTGAAGAAGGTTAATGAAGAAATTTAACCGAAACGTTGGATATATGATTTATTAAAGTTTTTAAGATTGATATGCTGAAAGTGAATCATTCGAAATTATTAAAAGAAAATCAGAAATTTGTAACGATTCCTTATCCATAACCCCCCCCCCCCCCCCCCAGTTTGGCTTCATTTTTTGGGCTTAAATTAATTTATGGTTACACTGCTTTAGTTTAGTTTTGGCAACACCGCAGTATTGATATTTTTAGCTCCATTTGCTTAAGTGGTTCCTTTTCTTGTAGTGATCATGTTTCAAGTTCATTTAAATGTTTTAGCACGTTTTTAAAATGTATATAGTATATTTTTATAATTTGTGTGATCATCTGTTAATTTTCCTTGAAGTTGTATTTGTGATATCATGGAATAACTTAAATTATCTGTGTTTATGTGTTTTAAACATCATTCTTCCCTGAAGAAGGTTAATGAAGAAATTTAACCGAAACGTTGGATATATGATTTATTAAAGTTTTTAAGATTGATATGCTGAAAGTTATTATATTTATTACTTTTTCATAATTATTGTAACAGCATATATAAAAAAGTGGAATAAATATTACTGAAGTGTATGTTATTTTAAATTAAACTTTCCAGAAAGGCACTTCAGTTATACTTTATAGCATTTAAGTTTAACACTTTATAATACTTTAAGTTAATTTAGTTTTACTATTTTAATGTAAGTTTTAACTGCAAAAGTTAAAATTTTTAAAGAATAAATGTTTCAAATTAATTCAAATTTGTAAACGTCCTTATTTCTGGAACTAATTGAACAGAATATCTAGTCAGTTTAGTTTATAAATACAGTGAAGAACGAACTCTTTTAATTTAATGAATATCTAGACGTTTGTGATATGAATTTTTGCATTGAATGCTGTGGAAATTCATATTTAAATGAATTTACTTAAAAGTTTGTGCGGTTATATTGAATAGACTTATATTTAAAAGATGTTTTACCAGTAGTTAAATTAGACTACAGCATGAGGGCTTATTTAAGTTATAGAAATTTTAATAATTTGGAATATGAACTTTTCAGTTAAAAGCTATATATCACCGAAATTATGTCCTTTTCATTAAAATATGGTTTGCTTCAAATTTCAATATGAACATTGAAGACAATTACTAGTAACGTAATCCTTCTTTAAAAAGGGGTTTTATGTATTAATTTAAATATATTTATGTAAGAGTCAAATTTGAAATACTTACTAATTTGGAAGATGATTTATAAAACTTTACATCATATTTGCTTTCAAACGTAAATTTTTGATTCTAACTATAAGAGAAGATTTTCAGATAACGTAGGAATACAGCATTTCTGAATAGTCTAATAAGAAAATTTATTCTTAAGTGGATTTCAGTTACGTTTAATTGGTATTTTTAGTTATAATTAATAAAGTAACATAGCTGCCAATATTTTAATTTATTCCGGAGTAATTTTAGCCCCGCCTCTAATTCGTACCACTTATTTTTTTAAAGCAATTTTTTCTTATTTTATCGAAGTTATGTATTGAAGAAAATTTTTCTATAAATACAGTGGTGCGAATTAAAGGCGGGGCTAAAAGTACTCCGGAATAAATTAAAATATTGGCAGCTATGAAGTAGATGATTAGTTAAGTATTAAGAATAATTATTTTTTTAGCTGTAATTAGCAACTGCGCATTTTCGAAATGTTGTAACTGAATAACATGTTTAAACACAAAAGAGCAGATAAAAAAACTGGATTTAAAACTGCATTATTTTCCTTAATATATATATATATATATATATATATATTAATTTAGTGATTTATTATTTCAGCTTTACCGATAGTAAAATTTTAATTTTCGTCGCAATAAAATCAAGCTAAAATGTCTGAAAAGCTGTTGTATATATATATAATAGAGTAACATAGTGTCTATCCAAATATTTTTAATTTGCAGAGTTGTTAATATTTTTTCTACATGAAAAAAAGGAACCTAAATTTATATTTATACCTGTGTGAATTTTCTGGTTATTTTTAAAACGTGGAGACACGAAAGCTATTGTCATCATTCCCTTGATTTTTTTTTAATAAACGTTATCCGATTTTTAGATAGTGAACAGCTAGCTAGAGAACAGATACAGAACAGCTATTCCATGGTAAAATGTTTTTATTTCTGTATATAAAATGTGGTAAAAAAAAAAAAAATCAAAGTGTTTCTAAATTAACAATATTAAAAATTGCATTTTCTTGAAATTCAAATGGCAAACCAACGATCAAAACATGTCCGTTGGAATACAAATTAAACATATTTAAAAATCTTAATCATGATGGTACTTCTGTAATATATTCTGATAAGAAGATAAATTTATTGAATCATTACTTTATAAATTATTGTTATTATGTTTTATTTCACTTTATAACAACATTTTTTTTAATCAATTACTTATTATTTTTATTTGACTTATGTACACTTAATAAAATTCACTAACGAATGAATACAATTATGTTTCGGACTGGAACATCAATGACTTTTTAAATCTTTATTTAAAGTTGTTTTTCTCCGTATTTTCTTTATACATATAACATATACATACATATATGACTGAGGCAATATCGACAGACAAATGAATATATATATAAAAAGATAGACAGAGACAGAGAAAAGAGACAAAAATGGAGGAAATATTGTGCAGAAATACGCGCATCACTTATTTTTAATCAAATACATTAGAAAAAAAAAATAGTCGCTGATTGAAACTAAATAATTGAACAGAAAAACATCCTGTAAATGTTTGAAAATTTTAGGATGCTTAAAAATGTAAGTCACTTTTTTATACACTGAAAATTTCCTTTACATTTTATTCAAAACTATTAAATAGGATAGAAAAGATTAAATTTGATTAAATGGAATAGTTTGTTTAAAAAATAACGGGAAAAAATATAATCTTTCTTTAAAAAATTGATTAATTTGACATTTTAAAAAGTTGTTAAATTTTCTTTTTTACAATAAACGAAAAAATAAATACATGTACATAAAAAGAATATAAATCTGAGTTTATTAATCTTTTTTATAGGGAAAAAAAAATCTTTGTAAAAGGGGAAAAAATGGACTATTTGAAAAAATTATGTTGAAGTACTAGGAGTACTCTGGAGATTTTGAAAGAGATTTTTTTTTAAATAATTGATATTTTTTTTAATTTTTTATTTCATAAAATATATCGTATAACAATTAACTAAATAGCTGCATTTTATTTTTTAAAGTGAGTATAAAGAAGACTGGTGATTTAAGTTGGTTTTATCAAACAAATACACACATATATATATATTAACTGAAAACATTTTACAAGTATTTTATCTGAAAATATTAATTAAAAATTAGATTAATCCTTTAAAACTGAGACAGTTTTAAAATGATGTTTAGAAAAGAAAAAGTTTTCTTAAATGTATTTTAGTTAAAAAAGAAAAAAAAAACTTATTCATATTTTATAAATTTTGAGTAATATAAAAAGTTTGTTAGCAAATAGACAAGCAAAATTAATTTAGAGATTCCAAAATATTTTCAGATATCAGCACGAAAAAAAAAAAAAAGAAGAAGAAGAAGAATAGTGATTTGTTACATACTGTTACATTCACGATTAAAAGCAAGTATAGGGTATAAGTACTAAAGAAAAATACGTATTCAAAAACAACAGTATGGCCATAAACTATATATTGTGTAACAAACTTAAAATGAAAACAGGCAAAGTAGCATTATACAGTAAAAAGCAATAAAGCAATGTGCATTCTCTGGTTATGTTATAGCAAACCGGATATGGGACAATTTCTTAGACATACAGTCGGTAACAAAAGGGTCCGAACACTAGCAAAAATTCCTATGAAAAAAAATTACACTTCATATGGTTCTGTTAAATAAATCCTTGTCGAATCCTGTTTTTAGGCTGACTAAGAACAGGATTCGACAAGGATTTATTTAACAAAACTGTATTAAGTGTACTTTTTTTTACATAGGAATTTTTGTGAGTGTTCGGACACGTTTGTTACCGACTGTACATTGTTCGAATGTCACACCACTTAACTTCTACTTAGAGAATAAAAGAACATTCGAGTTTAAATTGCAAGAATTTGTATTATTGAAGAGTTTTAAAAAAAAGTCGAATAATGTCTTACACAAGAAAAAATTTGATATTTACTGAGCAGCTATCGTGCTCACATAGAAGCGTAATAATAATAAAATGATACTTTTAAAAAATTAAAGAACACGCTTTTATAGAAATGTGAACTAAAAAGCACAAAATATCTATCTTAGCATTAAAATGCAGGGTAAGAGAAAATCGTGTGAGTGACATACCATAATATATACATACGCTCAAATCTTTAATTAAATAATTTAGAATTAAACAAAACCCTTTTAAAAAACTTCCCCTGACTGGGCTCGAACGTTAGACCTTTAGGTTTGTAGCACAGAGCTTTACCCCACAGCCACAGCGCTCACAAAGTCTTTTTTTTACAATATAGTTTTTTTGTTTCTCTCAGAGCTGTTACAAACATACATACAGGTGAAGCTAATAAAAGCTTGTTAAAAAATCTTTAAATTGCTAAAAGAACTTTTGACAGTCACTTTATATATCTCGTATTGCCGTATTATTTAAAACATATTTATTCCATGAATGAATTAAGAACTTTTTATGTATATTCCTCAACATATTTCGTTCTATTAATTCATAGACATTGCCAGTAAATAGAATATTAGATTACAAAACAGATTATAAAATAATTTAGGATTTATGCATAAAATAAAATAATCTAACTTTCAAAATATTAATAGCTAACTAGTTATTTGAATGACTATTTTAATCCCGTTTTTAAAATTTCCTGTTACAAATTTAAACAAATTTAAAGTTTGATTAATATGATATATATATATATATATATATATATATATATATATATATATATATTATAATAAAATATACAGAACGATTAACAGTGAGAAACTAAACACTCAGTTTTTGAGATGTAAGTCGAACTAGAATTTATGTACTTCTACTTTTTGTTGGTATCTTGTAAATAATGAAACATAACACACATGCATGCATTGCATTTTGTAAACGTTATTTACTTATGAAATAGCATTATTAAGATTTAAAAGTTCGATCATTGGTTGCCACGCTGATACATTAGAACCAACTTGGCATGACATTGTCACAATCTAATCTGCATACTTACAGTTCTCAACGAATTTGTATTTATATGGCTGTTTTAAATACAAACTGTACTTAACAGCTCATCTGTCCGTCACACATATTTTATCTCATGACAGGGTTAATTTTCACTATAAAAAAAAAAAAAAAAAGTTTTTCTCTTTCGTAAGTTTCTTCGATTTGTTCGCGTATTCTTCATCATAGTAATATCTATGATTTGACCCTGAAGTCAATTCCATAATGACCAAGCTAACTTAAAAAACTTAAAACACACTTTGATACGCGCAATTCTTAAAAACTTTAATATGTTTTAAGGTTAAAATCTCGAAACTGTTATTGAGGAAACTTTGGCACAATTAAGTAAAATTTATAGAGCATGTAAAGTGTGTGTATATATATGTATACATATATACAAAAACCAAATAAATACAGTTGAAGTAAACAGGTTTTGAAACATCAGAAGAACATCTTAAATGTGAACTATAGAAAAATCTCCAGGTGCATAATTTCAGAGAAAAATAAACGGAGAGATTTCAGATGAATTGTAAATGATTAGGAGGCAAAGGTCTCCCAAATTGCGAGGATTTTCATAGCGAAAATTATAGATGAACTGGAGAAAATTCTACTTATTGGTCGAAATCACATTCCAGGTAACAAAGTTTTCTAATGGCGATAAATTTAATAATGTTTCAGGGCCGTAATAATAAGTAGAATAAATAAATTATATATATATATATCTGTAAACTTGCATATTCATAGGTGAAAATTTATTGTGAAGTGTCTATTAAGCTTTTTGATATTATTTTTTAATAACATTCTTTTGCAATATTTATCTGCAATTAAATAAGACGAGGCTATTATTTTTAAATGTAGGCATAAAAATATTTTATAAATTGTGATACATTGGCACAAATAAATGCTATTTAAAGGTTATGCAAAATTGTATACTATCAGAAAATATCTCGAGCACCTAAGGCAGCAAACGCAAAAGTATAAAAAAGAAAATCTCACGTGATAAAAAAATGCAAATGCCACCGATGACAACTTCTCATTCTCGCGCAAACATATTTATTTATTTCGTAAAGATAGGTTTATTTTGGCTTGTGTCAGAAGTCGTTTTCTGAATGTCACTGTCGCGTGATTTTTTTTATCCTTTTCATACATTTATGTTTACTATATCGGAAATTCAAAACATTTTCTAATAGTATTAAAATTTTGTACAAACCTTAAATCGATGCCAATTTTAGAAATATTAATATCACCATTTACAAACAGTCTTATCCATAACTTCGTGTTATTTAATTGAAGATAATTATAACAAGAAGAATTACTATTAAAAAATAGAGGTAAAAAGATCACGTACACCTCACAATAAATTTGTGTCTATAAAAATGTAGTTTTACTTTTCCCATTACTTTATATAAAAGAGATATTTAACTATGCATTAAAACTAATATTAGAATAACCAGTTTTTCGAAATTTATGACGTTTTTGATGCAACTGTGGGCCTTCAAAATATTTTTCAATAATATTCAAACTTTGCACAGCCCTTAAATAACATTTAAGCCAACTTTTGTTTGCTATTATATATAAAGAGAGATCTTTATATATTAATAATAAAGGGCATAAAAATGATCAGTTTTGGAAATTTTTTGAAATTTTGGAGCAGAAATGGACATTTAAGACATATTACAGAAATTCTGAAATTCGGTAGTTTTCTTATTAAATATGAAACAAACTTTTGGTCGCTATTTCAATTTCAGATTTCAAAAAAAAAAAAAAAAAAAAAAAAAGTTTTTTTATTGTACCCGTTTACATTGAAAATTTTATTTTATTTTAAATACAGATTAAAACAAGTTAATCACATAGAACTGTATTTAAAAATAAACAAAAAATAATACTTTTTTAATAAAAAATAATACATTTTTACAACATACATCATACTTACGGAATTTTATTCGTAATTGTGTTTATCTTTCTCATATTTTCTTAATCTAACAGCTTTCTTTTTTAATCCTTTTTCTAATAAATCTGAAAAATAAAATGAATAATAATAATAATAATAATAATAATAATAATAAAATGTTGCTGAAAAAGTTGTTAATCTTTTAAAAGCATGATTGCATGATTGATTAAAAGTATGACTCATGTTACAAACATGAAAGCCTTAATACGATTTTTTACCGAAGTAAAAATGGGAAACTAGTCTTTATAATCCCTTTTATGCAAACTAAAACCTTTTAGATGTCTTTTTCTTCCCCGAAGTGCTGTAGTTTTCTTGTGCTTTCTTGTTTTCTTGATTGTGCTTAATTGAATTATGATTTTGTACTTTTTGTAATTTTCTCAATAAAAATGCATTATTTTATTTTATTGAAATTCAAATCAAAATCCATGAAAAATTATGTTCGAATTAAATGTTAAAAAAAAAAAAAAAAAAAATGCTTTTCATATATTGAGAAGAAATCATCTTTGATAGATTTATGAAGTTATAAAATGTTCTTCCCTTCAATTTAAATTGTCAGTTTAAATATTCAATTTAATTACACTTACTTATCACTAAAAATTTTCCATAATTGGAAAATATTAATATAATATGATGTAATATACAACTGTAATTTAGAATAAAAAAGTTACACAACATACGTTTTCTAATAAGTATAATAATGTTGAAATAATATCAAAATCATTGTTACAACACTTATTTTCGTACTGAAATATGCTGATCTGTATGTCCAGTTTTAGAACCACCCAGATTTTTAAAGTTTTTTTTTTTCCGTACTATAAAATTTTAAAAATGTGATTCATTTTTACTTTTCTCTTCTTCAATACAATATAGTTAAAAAAATATTTTTCTTGAAATTTCTTAATGTTGCAAAGTAATTTTTTGAATGTTCCCATTGCTAGTCTAGTCTGAATTTTCTTCAATTTCTCCTTATAATGATACATTTTCCCCCTGACCATTCTCCAATTGCTGATTTTGCAAAGATATATATATATATATATATATATTAATAAAAGGGTGAATTATGATTTATGAAGACACAACATAAAATTTCAATTCCTTTATGAGGAAGTAGTTTGTTATTTTGTCTCACGATGTCATTTCTATAATTATTTACTTCATTTATTTTAATTTTATTTCAAATGAAATAAATATCAAAATGATTTTTAAAACAATAAATTTAAGACTTGACGAAAAAAGTAAGTCTTACACATTTGAGATATTTCAATATTTATTGATAAAACAAGTTATATAAAAATATATATCTATAAATTAAATGTTATTTCTTTTAATAATTTTAATCCTCATAGAATAAATAGATGACAACTAAAATATAAATACAGTAACCACCACTTAATAAATTAGCTGGTTAATAAAATCATTCGCTTAATATGATCAAATTGCCAGGAGCAGAATCAAATCATGCAAGCTACTTTTAAAACTGCCGCTTAATAAAATCAGCATCTCCGTTTAATAAACTAAAAAAAAAAAAAAAAAAAAACTCTTCAGCAGCAAAAAATGTCATTTATGCACGTTAAAATATTTTATATTTACCCTGTGAATTTTTATTTTTGAAATAAAAAAAAAGAAAATAGAACGCAGCAATTCTTCCGTTATCTCTTTTTGTCGAAAATTTCACACGTAGTTACAAATTAAACATGCCACATAACTTGTCTTATTTATTACTTTCAAAGAACGTATACTTCAAAGCGCCCTAATAAGTTACAATTTTTTTTAAGTATTAAAAGAATGTTTTTAGTTCTTATTTTAAAATAATGATAAAAAAAAAATTGGTGTAAACGGAATGATTTTAAATTTAAAAGAAAATCGTGAACTTTAGGAAAAGTAATGGCGATTTTCCTCAAAGGAAAGCTCATCGAAACGTAAGATAGGATATGTTTTATTTACCTATTTTGAAGAAACAATTAATTAGTTATCAGTCAAAAAGTAATTAATATTTTGCATTAATTCCATTATTTGTTACCTTTTGAAATTTCTTTCCAAATACAGGGAAGTAACTTTTTCTTGAGTGCAGGAATGTTCGCCGGATAAAAAATTAGCCGCATAATAAAATCACTTTGGCTCAGAACGAATGTGATTTTAATAAGCGGGGGTACTGTATATTTAAATTAAAATAAAGCATTTTACAATTTAGTATTCATTTAAAAAATTCTAAAACAACCTATTTTCGGAATAAAAACATATAATGCCCTGGAAAAAAGTATAATGTCGCAAAATATATTAACAAAAAAAGTAAAAAACATAGTTAAACACGGAAAATTTAATATCACTGTTTCTTAAGAATGAAATCAAAAGCATAAACATTGGTTATGAACATATGTAATATATAATCAAAGCATTAAATGACAATTTAGAAATTTGATGGCACTTCATCTTGGAAATAATTATAAGGTCGAGTAGTTGTGAATGAAAATATAAAATTAATATCCTAGAAATTCACCTTTATTTGTTAATTAGTTTTATCAGTCGACCAGTCATCGTTGAATCAAGTCGAGAAGAAGTTTATTTTTAAATATTTTCCCATGCATTCCTGATCGCACTGATAAGTTTGCCTTTCCCTCGATCATATATCCATAAAAGTAGATTTTTAAAGTATGCTCCAAATATTTTCCAGTGGATTTAAACTGAACTGTAGGATGATTCATCAAGCAGACTTTCTTTCAAACCAATCATTGGTTGATTCAGCAGCATGGATGCTGCCATTATCCTGGCTGAAATTTCCAACCTCCTGATGTAACTAGAGTGGCACTGGGAAGCAAACTATCGCCCAGCATATCTTGATATTTTTGCATTCATTTTGGTATAAATTACCCTAATTTGTAACGTGCCATTAGCAACAAACGTTCCCAATACCATTATTGACACTCCCCCAACTCCTCCATATTGCCGCTTGGAAAAATACGTTTTTTTTTTTTTTTAAGTATCATACCAGTATTTTTTAAACCTGTCTGGCTCATCAACGTTAATTTTTTTTCTCATTTATAAAAACTATATATTTCTATTTATCTGCAAGCGAAAATATCTTTTAGCAAATTCTAAGCGAGCAAATTTATGCTTCTTTGTCAAGTGTTGTGGAGGTTGTAATCTTACGAACTGTGCCCTCTGGTTGGAACTTAAAACACTGTAGACAGTTTAGCTGGTACATGGTAGGCTTAAAACATGAACTATTTCCAAATAAGACATTATTTTCGCCCGACAAACGAAAAACGGTTGATATTTTGTACCTAGAAAGTACAGTTAGTTTGCCTGGGCGCTTAAATTTACCATACTTTAAAAGATTAAAAAAAAAAAAAATCTTTTGGCAACCTTTTTAGACTAACCGATATACCTGGAAATAGCTGAACCACTCGCGTTCTTTCCAAGGATTTTACCACGTTCTACATCGGACAGGTTGTTTTTGCCTTGGCATCGTTGCCAATAGCACAGAAAAAAAAAAGTAACCCTAAACTCGTTGTTAGGTTGCCTTTTATATTTCTTGCTTTCTCGGACCACAGAAAATTTGCATATCCCTCCAAAAAATCGACGACCCTATACTTTTTTCATCAGCATATAAGATTAATATCTAATATAGTAATCAGATCGATTATTTTTAATTAGATTTTATTTAAAGTGTATTATAGTTAGCAAATCATTTGCATATTTTGTTGCTTTTCCATCCGAAAAAATTTTCATAAATCCAAATTTAACTAGCTAGTTAATCGACCTTATATATATTTTTTTTCCGGGGCATTAGTGTGTTATTGAAAATTCATATCGTTTATAGAAAAAATTGTGACAAAAATGTGTAAATGAATAAATATATATATATATATATATTACACAAACACACATATGTAGAATCAGAAAAAGTTGCAAACATCAGATTCTTTTAACAATATAATGAACTTCGAAATATGAATTTAAACGTAAACACATATAGCACACAGTAATAAGGGAAAAAAAAATATATATAACACTAACTTGAATAAAGAAAAAAAAATTATACTTTATTTTATATAATTCTTTTTATAACAAGGGGGCTTTGCCCTCTCCTCACTAACCCTCGAATCGTTTTACCCCTTATCCCATGCGGAGCTCTGCCCGCCTATTCGCTGCTTTACCTTTCACTGAATAGTAATATTAGTAGTCCATAACACAAGACAAAGTCAGGAAAATGTTATAGAAATCAGCATATTCCGTATCAAATTAAAATACATAATATTTAATACCACATTTTTTTTTTTTTTTTTTTTTATGAAATACTATGCTAAAAATCAGTAGATTTTTTTAATTGAAGAATTGAACGAAATCTGTAGTATCTAGACCATTTTGCATTACAGCTTTATTATATAACCCTTTTGGAAAAATTTAAATTTTTGACACTATTTAGAGAGAACTTCTTGGTATAATTGCTTGTAAAAGAAAAGAAAAGAAAAGAAAGAAAATCTAGTATACCTATTTTTCTAATGCCTATATTTTTTACTGTTGAGTTTTTAGTTAATTTAGGGCTATATAATAGTCTATATATATTTCTAATGTACCGCTAGGTAATCATTTTATACATTCGAAAATATCTGAAGAGAAAAAAATTAATTATTATTATAATTAATTGAATTTGAAAAATCACCTACAGCTTCAAATTTTAATTCTTTCCTACACACTTCTTAGAATAACGAACGATAAAATGTACTCGAGTCTGTATAAGTCCTTTATGTAATGCTTTTTTTTTCCATAATTAGAAATACAAGACGTTTTATAGAAATGTCTAATTCTGTAATGTAAAAAAAAAAGTACGAAATTAGAAAATGAGTTTATAATAAGTTATATGAGTATATATGAGTTATATAAGTAATTTATAAAAAATTTAAATTTGACTCTATTTTTTTATGCCAAAATATATCCGAAGATTTTAAGATATGTTTCTAAATAAAAAAAGATAAATACACTTTAAAGACAAAAAGAAATACAGTCTTTACGGATATACTTTGCGAGTTGTTGCAAAACCTCGATGATAGCCTCAAGGCTCCGAGCCCAGTCCCTTCCAGAGCTTCGATGACTTTTTATGGACACTACATTATTCCATTATGCACACACACACATAAAAAAAAAACTTATTGAAAAATTAATAAACAGCATAAGAGATTGCCAGTAAATTACAATCTTAAATTTATTTTTACATTGAAAATATCTAAAATAACGCTTTTTATTTGAAGACAAAAAAATTCTTTGTAACTAATAGCATTATTGACAATTAATTAAATAATTAATTATGTACATTTTTTTACACCATGGATCACATTTTAATTTTCCCGTAAAAAATGACAAATGACAGAAAAATACCGTCATAAGAGAAACCTTCTTCAAGGGGGTAAATAGAGTACTTTTATTAAAATGACGTTTTAAATTAAGAACTTCGTTTATTAAGATGATAAAAATATCTAAGCAACTGAAATATCTTCCTTGGAGTATATTCCACAAACATTGATAGTCTCATGACGTGAAGGACGCAGCCTCCACGAGAAAATGCGATCGCAGACAAAAAAAAAAAAAAAAAAAAAAAAAAAAAAAAAACCGACGTCAGCGACTGTACCTTTTTTTTTTTTTTAATATATAGGGATAGTCAACATTTGATTGCTAAGCACACACACACATTAAATATATATATATATATATATATATATATATATATATATATATATATATATTGACTTTAAAAAAATATATAATTAATTTTATCATTTAAAACAATAAATAATTTTTCTTTTATGTTAATAATTCTATCTCCAATTTACTACATTTCAGAAGAAAATTTTGATAAAACTACATTCTTCCTAATCAACCAATATTAACCTATGTAAAAAAAAAAAAAAAAAAAAAAACTTTTCAAATTTAAAAATATATAACTTTACTTTTGTGATTTATCTTTTTAAATTTCACAAAACAATTTACTAGTTGCTCAAAAAAAAAAAAAAAAAAAAAAAAAAAAAACTTTAAACCACCGGATTATTATTTTAAGAAACATAAAAGTAATTTTATATAAATAAATTGGGAGGTTTTAACTTATTGAAAAATACACAACCAACAAATGAAATGAAAAATTCACAAAAGAAAGATTACAACAAATCGATTTGGAAAAAAAGTGTGTTATAAAATCGACATTTTTAAAATTATAGAATATGTTTTTATAACTTTAATTCACTGGCTAAAAAAAAAAAAAAAAAAAACGATAGTACTTAGATGGTAGTGTTTTTTAGGTAAATATCTTTTAACGACGTAAAATTAATTTTCCAAACACTATTTTTTAATACATTAAAGAATGGATTTTACGTTAAATTTTGATTTTAATTCTTAGTGTTCTTTTTTTTTTTTTTTTTGTAAATAAATATTAAAAAGCATTGTTTTTTTTTTCTATTGATATTAAAACGAATTTTTATTTTCATTGATAAATACAATAATAACTGGCCCTGTTAAAAATAAATCAAACATTTATTCCATATTTTTACTTTCCGAACACTTTAGTGAGGAAAGTATTGTAATCCTGTCAAAAATAGATTTTGATGTTTCTATACGTTTCGAGGTCCACTGAGTCCGTTTTCACAATTTTTGAGATGATGTATGTATGTATGTGTGTATGTATGTGAGTGAACACGCTAGCGTCTAAACACTTTGTTCGAATAAGCTGAAAGTTGGTACGCATATTATAAGTCACCATAGTACGAACCCTATAGATTTTGGTGAATCTAGCGCTTATAGTTTTTTTACAGGGACACAAAGAAAAATTCTTTATCATTATGGCCTATGGGACCAAAATTTTACAAGTGCGATCGCATCTAAACGCCTTATTCAATTGAGCAAACAATTTATACACATATTATAGGTCGCAGATACTCAATCTGTATAGATTTTTGAGAATCTAGCACTTATAGTCTTTTTACAGGGACACAAAGAAAAAATTCCTTATCATTATGGCCTATGGGGCCAAATACTTCAAAGTGCGATAGCGTCTAAACGCCTTATTAATGTGAGCAAAATATTTGTAGACATGTTATAGGTCACAGTTGCAGAAACTGTATAGATTTTGGTGAATCTAACACTTAAATTTTTTTTACAGGGACACGAAGAATAATTCTTTATCATTATGGCTTATGGGACCAAATTTTTAAAAGTGCGATAGCATCTAAACTACTTATTCAATTGAGCTGAAAACTTATATTATAAATCACTGTTGCACTAACTATAAGTCTTTTGGTGAATCTAGCATTTATAAGTTTTTACAGGGACACAACGAAAAACTCTTTATCATTATGATTTATGGGCTCAAAGTTCAGTAGCGTTAAATAAAACATCGTGTAATATATGGAGAAAAATACTCAAACACTCTATTATGGTTTTCTCTCTTTTGTTTGTTTAACAACTCCTCTTTCTTTACTTTATCTACAAAACTGTTAATTACTCAATGTCCGGAAAGTCGAGTGGAGTCACTCCAGATTTCTTTTTAAAAACCATCCACTTATCTCTATCACGTGCGGATACTTTGCAAAATAATAGGAATTTGTAACAAAAAAAAAAAATCTCCAATTTTATCACTTTCAACTAAACATGTTCAACTAAACAATTACAAAAAAAAAAAAAAAAAAGAAATGAAAAGAAACTTGTTTAACAATCTGCGTTCACCCTTGTGAAATGTTTCATTCCTTTTTTCGATGGCCTTACGAACACGCGTTCACATTCACCCTCCCCACTTTCATCCTGCTATTACTCGTTAACGTCAGAGATATTTTGTCAAAATAATAAAAATTAATAAATAAACAAATATAAAAAAAGCTTTTTAAATGAGAGGTTGGCATATGTTTTTCGAAATTTCATAGATTTTTTTTTTTCCTTTAATAATAATTTTTGGGCAATATATCATTCCGTTGATGTTCAAGCCTTGGCGAACCATTTCATGCTACTTTTGTAAATAAATATGTTTAAATGTACCTCAAATTGTACAAACTTCAATGAATACAAAAAGAATACATTAGATACATTGCTCCATATATTCGTAAAAAAAAAAAAAAAAAAAATTTCTAGATTCCGATGAATTTACACGATGCATGGAATAGTACTTGACCATTTTTTAGAAAATGCCTGCTTGTTTGCCTGAGTGACAAAAATATTCTAGCAATTTTAGCTCATAAACATGTTACGTTTAACTGCATCTTTTCCTAAATTGGTGCCTATCTAATTTTGGTTAAAATAACCCAACAGGTTGCGCTGCTCTACTTGAATCTCTTCCGTTTATGGGGAGGTTATATCTCCACTTCTATTTTGTATAATTACGCAAAATGGAATATGTGAGAGGGCCAGTATGACACCCCTATGCTGATTCGATTCCGGATGGGAGCTTTACTTGATAGCTTCTGTAATGTCATCTCAGCTTTTCAGCTTCTATAGTGTGTAACTGTACAAAAATTTGTATGAAAGATGGCTATTTTGGAAAGCTTTGCTTGTTTTATTTCGGTGTATATCGGTCGATATTTGGCGCTGTTATGCTATATATCCCTTTTAATGGGAAAGACGTGTTTCAGCTTTTGTAGGGTTTTATTTTTCGAACAATTTAGTATCTTTAAACGATATCAAAGGAAATTTCGTGATGTTCATAACACAGCAATTTTAAGGACGCATTGCCGAACATTTGTCGATGAAACTCTAAGCACAGTCTAACGTTATATACTTATATATATACAGGGTGATAAGTTTAAAAGAGTACCCGTTGGTGTTTCTTATTATCCTTAAATCTGATGGATGTGGCAACTATTCTAACGCTGAAATATAATTGTTTGAACCTTGTTTAAGTATAGGAGAAAATTTCTAACACTGTTGGACTGTTACAACTTCATTTGTGAGTTAAAACAGAAATGGAGACGTACAGTGTTACTTAATCCTGTGATAATTTTATTTTTCAAAACGTATTTTAATTCAAATTTTTTACATTATCATTCCTTGCAGAAAATGTTCGCCATCATTTTGAATGCAAACATGAATACACCGAATCAAGTTTTTTGACGCACTTCGCAGCACTGCTGGTGTTATTGGCGAGATTTCTTCAGTTATCTGTTTTTAATTCATCAATGTTTGCAGGACTTCTCTGGAAAACCCTATGAAATAATAATGTAAAAAGGATAATGATAATGTAAATATAATGTAGGAATGATAATGCAAAAAAATTGAATTAAATTTTGTTTTTCGTAAATAAAAATATCACAGGATTAAATAACATTGTGCGTCTCCATTTCTGTTTTATCTCACAAGTAAAGTTGTAACAGTCCAACAGTGTTCAAAATTATCTCCCACATTTAAACAAGATTCAAACCAGGGTTGGGTTTTTGACGTCAAAAAGTGGTTTTTGACATGACAAAGGTTTAAACCGTCAAAAACCTGTCATAAACCTCTATACCGTCAAAAACCTGTATTGTCAAAATTCAACATCTATAAATGAGCTAAAAATCTGGTTAGAAATAGGATTTAGTAATATTTGCCATATACAAGTGAATATCTAAATATTATGCTGTTTATAAATTAAGAAATCTGAAAACAATTTGTAGATAATTTATAAAAAATTAGGTAAATATACTGGTTTATAATCTAAGAAATATATACAAAGTATGCATACAGTTATATTTTGTATGTTTATGTTTATTTATATTAATATTTATGAAATTCTAAAATTCTGAAGTTACTTATGAATTTTTACATAAGACATGAAAACACAGGAATACTGGATTTTTTTTTTTTCTTTAAGTAAAACATTATATATGTGGGCAGTAAATTAATATGAATTTGAAAATAATTATATTTATAATCTACATTTATTATACTTATCATTTATTGATGAATTTTTATCTGTTTATTATTATTATTGATTGTATAAATATTTGTACCTGTTTATAGCTTGGACTATTGGTGTTCGGTGTTTTGGGAGTAAGGCTGATTGACTACTCTAGTATCTTAGGCCTAAGGGGTATTGCCCTCCGTGTGGGTCTGTCTACAGGGTCCTAGTCCGTATTTATACAAGTTTCGGAGAAAAACATGAAAAACTCTGAATGGCTAGGCCAAAGAGTGCGCCCTGGGATCAAACCCTACACCTCACGTTTACCAGCTTTGAGCGTAGTACCACTTGGCTGCTGGTGGGCCTTACAGCTTAGACTAATAATTTTTTAAAAAATCTGTACGGGTAAATATTACATTTATTACAATTTATACATGTCCAGAAAGCATTCATATTTCTCTTGTTTCACGGTAATTATATGAATTTCAGACACAATTCAAGCTTTTTTAACATTCAGAATTATTACTTTTTCTTAAAAACTTGCAATATCAGCAGTCATTAAGAAAAAAAAAAGTTATATTTTTCTATAAAATATTTAAATACAAAATATTAGGCTGTGCATTTTTATTTTACTGGTTAAATACATAATACTAAAAGCACAATACTAAAAAAATTGAACTATACAATGTTGTATTGCAAATAAAATGGTTTGTCAATCAAAATGATCTATCAATGATATGTGAATCATAAATTTTTAGAAGCCTAAAGTTTTGTTTTTATATTAATCAAAATGTTATAATAATGTTTCTCCAAAAACATTAATAGGTATTATGTTTACCTTTTAAAACATACTGATAAATAATATCTTATTGAAAACAACTATATTTTTAAAGTATCGCATAACTAAGTTTAACATGTGCTATATCAAGCATAGTTATAAATAAATTTCATAATAATATATAAAAGTATCACAGCATATTTTGAATGAACATAGAAATAATTCATAGTAAAATTTTAAAAGCCTAAAGTTTTGTTTTTTATATTAATCAAAATGTTGTAACAATGTGTTTTTCAAAGAACATCGTTCCATTTACTTTAAAAAAAATCCTTATGAACTATATTTTATTAAGCTTATTTTTCATACGACAATTAAATTATAAATATAGGCTTTTGACAGTTTTTGACAAGGTGGTTTTTGACATGACAGTTTTAACCATGGTTTAAACCGTCAAAAACTGTCACGTGTCAAAAACCTGCCAACCCTGATTCAAACAATTATTCTTCAGTGTTAGAATAGTTGCCACATCCGTCATATTTAAGGGTAATAAGAAAAATCAATGGGTACTCTTTTAAATTGATCACCCTGTATATGAGGAGCAAACATTTAAACCGTGTTTTCTCCTTCGGAAACAATTTATCAGAAAACATAAAAAACTATTAAGTGGAAAAATATCTACATTTAAATTCTAATTATTGTTTGTTTAGACGTATTACTGGTATAGAAATATACATTTAGAAATGTACATTTGAGATTTGAAGAAATCATGTTTTGGTCCAAAACCCGAGGAGGAAACATGTTTTGAAAGTTTTCAGTATGGATAAAGCACTTTTTCAATGAAAAAAGTATAAACCAACATAGCATGAACAAAATAAACAAACATAAAAACAGGTACAAGGCAGGTCACATGACGATTAAGAATAGCTCTGATTGTCTTGCTGGAGGAATCACCATTTGAATGTGGACAAGCTCTGGAGAAGGCACTTTTTGATTGAAACCTCATTTTTTTAAGTAAGCTTATAATGGAATAAAAGTAGTTTTAATTAACAAAAATAGTATATTTTCGTACTATTTTATGTTGAGATTGAAGAAAAATCAATTATATATATATATATATATATATTTTTTTTGAGAAAACATAGTTTGAATGTCTGCTCCTCATATACCGGGTGATCCAAAAGTCAGGACAAACTTTAAAAATGAATAATTCGAAAACGAATCAAGATACAAAGATACGGTTTGCACAAAACGGATGAAAAAGAAACCGAGTTTTGTATGGCAAAGGAAAAAAATTAGTTCTGTTGGCGACCAACAGATGGCGCTATAGTGTTTTGTTTCAACAAAAAATGTTTTACAAATGAAAAAAAAACAGATGTTGACAACTTACAAGTCAGCTTAATTTCTGTTAATTTGTATTACTACAGTAATTGTTCAATGTCCATCATTCAGAAGTACTGCTGTGAGATGATTCACGACATCGTTCATAGCATTTAGTAGCATTTCTTGCGTTATGGCAGACACATTTTGGCGGATGGCATCTTTCAGTGCTGCTAGTGATGCCGGTTGGTCGCGGTATACTTTTGACTTCCAAGAATCCCCACAGCCAAAAGTCACAGGGTGTCAGATCGGGAGATCTTGGAGGCCATGCGTGATTAAAGTAGCGGCCGAGAATGCGATATTTCGATGCATATAAGCTTCGACTATCATTACTTGCTGTAGTTGTTCCTTTTTATATCGTTTGCTGCTTTGCATAATCCTACATCAGAAATACGACAGCGCCATCTGTTGGTCGCCAACAGAACTATTTTTTTTCTTTGCCACACAAAACCTGGCTTCTTTTCCATCCGTTTGGTACAAACCGTATCTTTGTATATGTATTCGTTTTCGAATTATTCATTTTTAAAGTTTCTACTGACTTTTGGATCACCCGGTATATATATATATATAAATTTCATCGGGAAAAATAATAGTATCGATTTTATATAATTAAAATTGTACATAAGCCGCTTCCATTATTCTTAAATTAAATCTTATATTAATCTAAATTTAAAAAAAATTACTTAAATTATTAATTGTAAAGTATTATTATTAATAATAATAATAAAAAGCAGTAAATAATAGTAAATAATATACGAAAGTATTATAGATTTTTCCATCATTTAAAAAATACTTTTCCCAATTAATTTCATTATCATTATAAAGAGGAAAAATTCATTGCATTATTCATATTTAGTTTATTGTACGAGAAAATTAATGCTATCGAAAGGGAAAATATTTCGTAGATCCGGAAAAAAAATTAAAAATTTCATGAAATTTATACATTTGCTTTGATTAAACCATAGCTTATTTAACATACCCATAGAAAAGAATATGTATATGCAATTAACTAAGCTAAACCATAAATTTTTTTGGAGTTAATATATTAATATTGCTGTTTATAAATAAAAATATTTTAGTATCTTTATTTTAATTGTAATTAAACATTAAAATTTAAGATATAGTGTTTATAAATTTAAAAGTTTCATATCAGTAAACGTAACTGGAATGTACAGAATATTTATTTAATACATTTATCATGCTATTTAGATGAAACCTTGAATAAAATTCAAAATATTTTGAAAAGACATAAATTGAAATACAACTTATGTCAAAAACAGATGTCTTTTAAAATTTTCGAAAGTAGTAAGATTAATGGAAAAATATTGCAAATGAAAAATATCCTAAACACTATACTTTGCCAATAAAATGCGCCGGACAGCTTCAGAGCTCTTGTAGATTAATACATTACATTTTCTTCAATGAAGCGAAAGTAAATATTTAAAATCGCTTAACCCTACAAGAAAAAACAAATAAATTCTAAGAATAAGAAAAGGGAAAATCGATATTTTGTGCCATTAAAGGAAGTGCTTGCCCTACTTGAGTAAGAAATAAATGGAGAGAATATTTCCTTGAAGTAGGCAAGTAGTACATGGATCAAATATCGGACATTCCCTTTTTAGAATATCCGATTCAAAATTTCTGAGAAAGCGCTATAAGTAGTTCAAGTGTAAAACAATTTTGGAACGACATCAGTCAAACAGAACAATCATTGTAATAAAATATCTGTGAGAAGAATAAGTGTAAAATATTTGTCGATTTTTTTTTTTTTTTTAATATGACAGTGTAATCCAATCATCATTATTTATTTCATTAAAAATAAGTTATCACTAATTTTTATCAATGATTTTTATTGATGGTCATTAGTTTTTTAATTGTTTTGAACGTTATTAAAATTTTCATCAAATTGGATTCTATCGTCATTAGTTTTTTTAATTGTTTTGAACGTTATTAAAATTTTCATCAAATTGGATTCTATCGTCATAATTTTTTTTTTTTCATATAACTGACCAAATAACTATTACTTGGTTTGTTACATTTTCTGATACATAAATGGAGAGAAAGGATTTTATTAGATGAAATATTCGGATTGAAAGTGTGCTATATTTGCACATAAAAAAAAAAAATTAAAAAAAAATCTGTGTCCCTGAATCGGGGTTTTAGCGGTCGATCTGTGTATCAGTCTTCCTGTGAGCCTATTGGTTGCAGATCTCAAAAACAAATATCAGCATAGAGTTCAAATACTATACATTCCTTCTCATATTTATAAGGACACTTCATATTTTCAAATAACTAACGTAAAAATAATTGTGAACAAGATTATACTAAGTGCACTTAATATATCTAGTATTCTAGAAACCAAAACTGCTATAATTTTTTTAATATGAAACAAAATTAATAAAAAATATGGCAAAATATTTTTTCTCCGCATTTTTAGATGTTCATAATTATAGGGACAATCAAGATTTTTCCATTTTATTTAACTTACTAGCGGATAAATTACAGCTGACATGCGAATTTGTTAACTACTGGGCTAGATTAATTCATATATAAGACTTCAATTTTTCTTGGATGGACGATAATTCCTCGAAAAAAAGAACGTTCATGTAGTGAAGTATGATAAATGCGTTTTTTAAGTAGAAGGATAATTTCAATCAGTCGAATTTCTAATGAAATTCGAAGATCTTAAATTGCTGAAAGAAATGCGATCAAACGTTGAACTGCTGGTTCGATAGGAGAGAGATCTGATGCAAAATCAGAGTTGTTTTACAGAGATCAAAGACTTCAATTCCTCTTACTGTTCTACTCATAATGACTGCTGCTGAATTTGCTCGTAATTTTTAACGAAAGGTTGGGGTCCACATTTATGCATATTTAAAATAATTAATAATATGTTAAAATGAATAAAACCTCTAATAATCAATAAGCATTTAATGGGGGAAAGAACGTCTGAGTTAAAGTTGAATAAAGACAATATTAAATGGCAAAATGTTGCATTTTCGGATGAAAAACTTTTTATTCTTGATTAACCAAATGGTTTTAACAGTTACTGGCACGATCTGAAGATAGGGAAAGACAGAGCAGATTTTTTTAAAGGTAGATATGAGTCCGGCATTTTAAAGGTGGATCTATGGTGCTCTGGGGAGCTGTTTCTACTGAAGGCAGAATGAATTTAGTAATTTTTTCTATTATTATGAACATCAAGAGAATATCCGTAAATTTTAAACGTGGAATTCTCAGAGTTTTGTTAGATTTTGGGGGGTAATAATGTTTTTTTTTTTTTTTTTTTTTTAACAAGGCTTACATTTTTGCTCTACTTCTAGAGGAATAAGAAATAGTTTGAAGAAAGAAACTTCTGTATTATTGCCTTTCCCGTGGCCTAAAAGTTGAAAAAACCTTAACTTATCATATTAAAAAAGTGCATGCAAGTGGAAAGCAATTTTAAATAGTTTAAAAATGTATTCAGAATATCATCTATGCTGTATGAAATGGTATTGAAACTGAATATTAATATATATACCAGAGAGAATGTCTGACTGTTTCACCCTAAAAAGAGACCCCATAAAATATTAATTTAAAGAATAACTGTAAAAAAATTACTAAGATTCGAGCTGTCCTTATAATTGTGAACACCTGAAAAATCATCTTTTTGACCGTATTTAAAGTTTTTTAAGATAGAAAAACGATAAAACTTTTTAAACATAGTCTATTAATGAAATTCAAATTAATAAAAAATATATTTGTTTAAATAATAGTGTTCAGTGTTTAGTTAATATAGAAAAACGGGTGTCCTTATAATTATGAGAACCAGTGTATTCTAAATCTGTATCAGATGTCCATGCTAATTAAAAAACTTTTCATTTAATCGGTCGAATATGCGTACGTGAACATTTCAAGTATTAAAATACATGACAGCTGAAGGTGATTATAATTTAAAATATCAAAATTAAACGATAAACATCCAAAGGTATTTCTAAGGTATTTTAAGAATATTAAAGGTATATTTATAAGATTTTTCAAAAGTGTAAGAATTGGTGTAAGAAAAGGTTGTTCAAAAGTGTAAGAATTAAAGAGAGAGAGAGAGGACAGGAAAGGAAAATATGCATTATTGCGAGATCATGGAATGGCAATAACTATATCACAAAATAAAATCTTCTTTCTGAAAAGGTATTGCATACTAAATCGGTGTAACTTTATACAGCATTCGTAGAATAATAAGGCAAACTAAAAAATATAACTTTAAAGAAGAATATTAAAGCGTACTATAAACATGATAAATCAAAAGAGAAAAAATAATAAGGTAACTGCAGGTAATACGGCCACCTAAACACTTTGACTGCCATGGCTATCATACGTGATAGCAAGTGATGTTTCCGTTCGGACACTGGCTATCAGATATGATCGCCATGGATTTTCAACACTTCAGTCCTTGTCTATAAAAACGATATCAGTTACATGAAAATCGTACTGGAGATTGATTGTTGGAGAATGAGAATCCCCCAAGTGTTGCAAAATGAATCAGATTGAAAAATATGTTTTATATATATAATTTTATGTAGAAAAAGATACAAATTACACAACAGAATTTTTCGGCACCGTGGTGAACATTTGAAATTTTGACTTGGAAAGTGTTGACAGTAGAATTGTTTTAGCGATAGTAGTAAAAATTATGAAAATTATGATAAAAACAATAATAGATATAATAATAGACTCACAATTAAAGCAAAACATAAATAAAATAATGCATATTCCCGGTATATCCTTGGATTCATAACGATCCACATAAAAGATCCAAAACTAGTCATGTAATTCATCATTTTTCCCGACAGAATTGCGATCCATTTTAGGTCATATTACTAGAAGACGCCGAGAGACATAACAAAATTAACAAGTGTAAAATACATCTAAAAACAATTTTTATTAAGCAAACCGAGTCTTTTTTTGTACATGAAAGACTGTGTATCTCAGAAAATAGAAAGTTAATGCTTAACTTATAACATATATTATAAAACCCACTTTTTCAAAGATTTCTATTCAGACGCGTAACACAATCACTTGAATACCGTCATTGCTTCTTCTTGACTTGGTGCAACTACTTTGTATGTCACCCGATGTATAGCGCTACCTGTTTCGAAGAAAACATCTGTGGATCATTTTGTCCACTGGGATCATTTTAGGGTACCTATATATGTGTGTGTGTTGTAACGAAGTAGTAGAATTTAGAATAATATATGATAAAATGTGACAGAAATCCTCAGTAACTAAAATGAATTATTATATTACTAAATCCCTTAACCTGTGACATCTTTAAAAGAGATATGAAAAGCATTAACAAGTAATAGTTTTAATATATATAAAAAAAATTATCCTAACTTACCCAGACAGTACAATGTTCTACATGTTTACAGGAAATAAGACCGTTAAATACAAAGAATGAAACCTCAGATAAATGCCAAGAGCATACATTGAGATGATTGAAACAAAACTTATCACTAAAATTTGTTTTAGTTTAAAAATTTGGAAGCACGCTCAATTTGTGGAGATGAATCATCTGGGAACAGCCATCTCCAAAAGAGAGCAAGTTAAAATGCAAGATTTCAAACTTACCTAGCTACTACAGCAAAATAACTAGATGGTTCTCATATATTGAAAGTAAAACTATTAAACGGGAGAAAAATAATTAATAATAAAAAAAAAATTAAATACAGAGCTAATAAATAATAATAATAACCTAAAAACCTGCCGCATGGAGATTAGCAATACATTGCAAATCAGGAGATGAGCTGCTATCTACAGCTGCAAAAATTAGAATATCACCACATGGATGTTCGTATGCAGTACGAATAATCTAACATGCCATAAGACTCAGATAAATCTAATTTAAATAAGAATTGATATATTTAAAATAATTTTTATCAAATAAAACTAACATTTTTTTTTTAATTAAGCAATTCAGTAAATTTTAAGAAATAAGAAATGATTAAGAACTTAATTTTAATTTAGAATATTACCGCCCTCTTACGGGAAGTAATATGAATAGAGTTTGTATATAAATTAGATAATTTAATTTTATTATAAATATAAATATATTCTGAAGATATAACATAGTAATAGAAGAAAAAAATGTTGTATCATTGAAAACCAAGCTATGATTAAGTTCAAAAGCTATATAATCATTTTAATTACCAGCGCATTATGCAGCATTTACAGCAAAAGTGATACAAAAATATAAAGTGATAAAGAAGGATCCGACGCAATGCAATAAGTAAGAAGATTGAAAAAGATCAACACAATACAAAGTCAAAAGAATAACAGAATGTTGATTCCCTTATTTTACAAAGGGTATTGAAGGAGAACAGAACATGCAAATTATGATTTCTATGTCAAGAGTGGGTAAAGTTAGAATAACTCTTGACCAGTGCCTAAACCTTAATAACCATGACAAAAATATGGAGAAGGTAATTATGTAAATAAATGAGGAATTTATTTATTTACTTAATTAACTTCTTCAAAGTTATTTGACATGAAGAATGATATTTTTCTCTTTTAAAGATAAATAGATTAATAATGTCAGAATAAAAATTCACTAAGTGCATTTAGTGCATTAAAAAAACTAGAAATATGTGGCATACATACGTACACACACACACACATATATATATTTATACAAAAGACTAAATAGAGTACAACTAATATTATTAAATAACAATACATTGAAATTCTGTGTTCTAAATTGTAACATAAATGCATAATTTAAAAATACAATTAATGATAAAAAAAAAAAAATAATATTATTATTTAGTAACAATAAATAGTAATTACATATACTAAACTATAAGAGATATGCATACAATTAAAAGAGAATTAAATAATAAATGAAGGGGGAAATTAAAGTTCTATTGTATTAAATGCAACATACCTTCTATGTATTTTTTTAATAATCTCAACAGCCCACCCACACAGCCCACCTACCACACCACCTATCCTCCTTAAGGAAACACCTGAACACCCATCCTCATGAATTTTTATCTTTTATTTATTTTATAATTTTTTTGTAAAAAATACATGTGCACATTTTTTATAATGAAGACAGGCACAAATTTATTCATAAATAATTGAGAACACAAAGTTTTTAGAAAATTCCATTTCAACTGCAGCATTGATTAATTAATCAATAATTTTATTTTCTAATATTCGTATTTTTAATGAGCATAAATGTTTTACACGAAACATGTGGTTAATTATAATATTTCTATACACAAAAAGATGGAGACATTAATATAAAAATGAGTAAACAAATTTAATCTGTAATTAAAATCTTGTCGTTTATCATATATATCAATATAAATTTTATTACCATTAAAATGAATTTTTAGATACAGAAAGTTAATTGTTTGATTTTTAAGAGTATTTTGAATTAAATTTAAATTAGACAGACAGAGGGAAGAAAAAGGATTAGTTGATTTATTATTAGAATAAAATATAAGTCATCAGTGAACGGTAGAGCTTTACATTATTATAACAAAATCGCTACTCGTAAAAGTAAAGATACAGATCAGCCAAAAAGCCAGCGCTACATCCCCCTGGTGGGATACCGACTTTTTTAAAAAAAGATGTTATCATGGATAATATGATTATTACGTATAATAAATATGAGAAAAAAACTTAAAATATTCTGCGCTAAAATTGTTAAAAAGATTAAATTCGTTTTTATATTTATTAAACAGACTTTACATAATTTCATATAAATAAGATAAATTAATATTATTTAAAAAAAATTGAAAACCATAAGTCATATTATTGTTAATATTTTCGAGAGTAAAAAAAAAAAAATTAAATTAATAAATAAAAATTTATTAAAAAAATATATAAGTTGATAGATATTTTTAAAGTAAAATAAATTATCATATTTGCTAGTTCAGTAGTAAATTTATTTAAGACTTTCCAGAAGTAGTTTAATAGCATTATTATTATACGTACATATTACATCCTATAGTGACTGTCGTAAATATAATATTAGGGAAACTTATTAATAAGAATAATATAAGGATTATTTAAATTATTGAAAAAAAGTTTAAATACTTGTTAGTAATTATGAATTTTTCGATTGTTTATAGTAATGTTATCGCTAGTTAAAGTAAAAATGCTGTTATTAGATACTGAAGAATTTAAGGTAGATTGATAGTAAGATTTACAGATATTTGAATAGTCATTTTGAGGTTTATTAATACATGTTGTCACGAAGTCATTTTGAAGGGCTTTTATTGAGTAAAGTAGATCATTTTTAAAGTACTCCAAAAGTGAATAATTAAGATATAATTCATTTGTAAATTCAAGTAACGCTAAACATTTCCTTTGTTAAAAACAGACTATAGGTTTAGTAAAAGTGATGGAAATTTTATAGATAAACAAATCTAAAAGTCATAAGAAAACTGTTGAATGATTTGCAGAATATTAAATTTAGAGGGAAGTCGAAATTTGGTGCCATATTCCACAAACGTTTTTACATAGGAAATATTGATAATGTTAGGATTACCAGTGTTAAAATTACTATGGTTCCTGTCAAAATATTTTTCAATAGAAGGATCATAATATTTACGAGATAAAGAATTATTAAACGGTGGATTTTGAAATATATATATTGAAAGATTATGCTTGAACAAATGCACTTTAAAAGTATTAAATGGTATTAAATGAAAATAATTGATATTTAAAAACATATTTTATTTTTCATTTTTTCCTATTTTAGAAAATTGAATGGAAAATATTTCAACAGATATTTTAGAATGTATCTAAGCAGTCATGTTGTTGTTAATTTGTAGTTCTAAATATAATTTTATTTTAAAACAGAATTTTTCTTTTAATCACTTGTTCACAACACCAAATTATAAGAGGATAAATTTTTGCGTACGACCACTACTTTTTGACTTTTGCTTCAAGCATGGCAAATTTCACAAAATGTCATTCATATAAATAGCATACATACATTTATGTCTAACCGTACATCCGAACAATATCGATGTTATGTCATCATTTATACATATTAATTGAAAATTCGGGTAAAATTCTCTGCAATAGAAAAATACTGAATACTAAGGTATCCCCTGTTAAGGGTTCCTGAGAAAACGGAATATCATAAACTACGTTTATACTTTTAGCATGGTTAGTCTTTATCACTACGTTTGCCATGGAAAAAAAAATTGTTCGTCCGTTTTGAGAAGCTTCTGCCAGTAAATTTTTATTACTTTCCGATAAATATTAGAAATGACTCTAAGATGCTTAAAATAAGAATAACGTGCATTGAAATAGCAACAGTTTTTATTGATCATTCTTTAGCTTGCGACTTTTATCATATAGGTGGGAACCTACATAACAATCTAGCAGTGTTTTATGATAAGAAAGACTAGATTGGCAATGACCAATCTCTTATTCTGATATATTGTCTGCGATGGAAGTTATATAGTCTAATATATGGATGATTAAAGCACAAACTGTATGTTCTGCAGTAGAATGTTTTTTCAAGATAAAGGAGAAAAAATACGGGCAGAGGCAGACCATAATATTTATTATTTCCGCAAATGACTTTAGCAACACAGAATAACTGTATCAAAAAGTTTTATTAGTTTTGTCTAAGTTTCAATTAATCTAATTTATTATCAGATGCAGTTTATTTTCTTGATTTTCCCACTATTTATAACTCGACTATATCATGTTACTCTGCAAACAATATGCATATATATATGTTTCCATGTACATTTTATCGTGCTTAATCTTATTCCTAGTAAAACTCAGCAGTTCCTTTTTTTTTTTTTTTTTTTTTTTAAATTTCTTTTAATATTTATATAGTGTTATATAAATTTTTCAAAAATAAGTTTGTGGACATTATTTATGAGTCGAAGCTGCTAAATTCTTGCAAAATTATTTAATGAAATCTTCTAGAATTAGAATACGTATATATTATGGTCAATCGTTAATGCATTCAATGTATAAATGATATCAACTAGTTTATCATAAATATCGTAAACGAATTTAAGTTCAAACGACGATATTATTTCCACATTTATTTTCAAGTAATATACCGATAAAACTCGAGGATGTGTTTATTATTACAAAAGTTCTATTAATTTGAAGTGCCGAGTTTCCAATTTTCAATTAAAGACTATACAAGGCTTTAAATTTCTCCTCTTTAATTAAAATATTTCATATTTCAAATCTCTATATGATAGTGTGATCAATTACGATCAGTGTCATCATGCTTCTAAGCTTAGTTTCAGAAAATAATTGGAATACATTTGAATGATATTTGGATAGTTTAGCAAATATAAAGCAATAATAATGAATTTAGAAAGGTTTATTGATCATTTGCTTTGAAATGTAACTTTATTACTGTTTACGATGAGCATTTAAGTGATTACTGATATAGTAATATTTTAGAAACAATTTACTTACTATTACTTATTTAGAATTTCTTTTTTCAGATTTAATTTTTCTACTTGTTTCTACTTGTTTGAATTAATACCAATAATACCATTAATACCAATAACAAATACCAATTGAGCTATCCAGGCCGCCGACTTACATTGTCGGCCTGGATAGCTCAATTGGTAGAGCCTTGACCTTGTAAGTCAAAGATCCGGAGTTCGACTCCCGGTCCAGGCATTATTTTCACTCAGTCGGAAAAATAAAATTTCAATAAATATGATTTTCTTCCCAATCAGTTGATTGTGTGATTTTAATAAAAAATTGTATTTCGTCCTCCCATTGCTTAATGGTGTTTTCCATTACCTGCGGCTTATTTCTGTCGAGCTATCTACATGAAAGACAAGATGTTTCTGACTAAAGTTTGTCTGAGTGAGTAATGCCGACCGGTTGTCGGCCTGGATATCTCAGTTGGTAGAGCCTTGACCTTGTAAGTCAAAGATCCGAGATTCGACTCCCGGTCCAGGTATTATTTTCACTCAGTCGGAAAAAAAAAATTTCAATACATATGATTTTCTTCCCAATCAGTTGATTGTGTGATTTTAATAAAAAATTGTATGTGTGTAAGTTGCAGTTTGTTGTTCAACTGTATTTTATTAACATAAATAATTGCAGCTATGTGTATTGGCTGCAACTTTAAGTTAGTGAGCATATTTGTTTTCTCATTATTCTTTAATTTTGATGAAGAAAAATACACTAAGCGACAAAAAAAAAAAAAAAAAAAAAAAAGCCGCACTGCAGAAAAAATTATACCCTTTTTATTTGTAATAACTTTAAAATTAATGTTTGAAACATACAAAACTGTTTTGTTTGCATAATACCAAAGGGATGAAATGATACCTATGAACATTTTCGATTTAATAATTCGCTTTATTGCACTCTACGAAGTACTTTTTAAAAATCTGCATAAAACTTTCTATTTGAACATAACGCAATTACCATGCACTTTGTATTCTATTATGATTTCTTATATGAAATAAATAAGTTATATTTTAATACATGAAATAAAACTATTTCTTTGTTGGATCTAAGCAATTTTTTATTAAAAATATGTATTCCGCATTGGGTTAATTCCCCCTTTACATAGAATTACTGCTTTAATGTGCAATGGCATAGTTTTATACAGTGTTTTAATATAAATCACAGAAATTTCAATGTACCAAATATCACAAATAATTGTTTCTACTTCTGGCAGAGTTATAGGCAGCAAAATTTGAATCCTTTCCCCTCTCCCCCGCTTTTTTGTAGACGAAACATTTTCGAGCGGATCACGATTAGGACTGTTTCCATGTCTGGTAAAGAAGAAATTATACTATACCCTTTGTGGGATTTAACTTAAAGTGAAAAAATATATAATTACTTACAGAATTATAGGTTCTCATGGGAATGGATAGGAAATTTTGACAATTTGAAGGGAATAAACTTACCACAGATGCCGTGTAGTAAGGGCTTTATCATCTTGAAATGCTGTTTGCAGAAATGCCCAAGATACCTCCAAAAAAGTTGGTCAAGAACAACTTTTATGAAGATTGTGTTCATTTCGAGTTATTTGATCCCCTGAGCATAAAAAATTCCCCGACTGTTTGAAATGTTATGCACCTTCGTACCATAATGTACGGAGAATGTGTCACTGTTTTAAAAGTGCGATTTTCATGAAGTCGGTCATATTTTCGTTGTCAGATCTGCTTGTTATCTTTCTCTCGAAATAAGTTGAATTTGACTCATCAAAGAGAACCAGTTCAGCCCAATAATTAACTAATCTTTTTTTTTTTTTTTTTTTTAGCAATCTGAGGTTTTGTTTTCCTACTTCTCTTCACTGAGAATGGAATTTTTTCGAATTTTCTGTCATTTAAACATGCTTTGTTTAATAGTTGCTGTACTGTAGTTACAGAAATTATGCTGCTAAACACATTTTCTTAATCTCTTTTATGTTCTAAATGTAATACAAACCGATTTTATAAGCAATGGCTTTTTAACTTACGATCATCTTGCTTGGATGAGCAACATGGCCGCCTAAAATCAAATTCCCAGTTTAAACGGGCAAAATATATCTTGTTAAAAGCCCTTTTCCTAATATTTCTTTAACATTTAATTATTTTTCCATCTCACGTATTGAAATATTTTTTTTATTATTTTTTTTTAATTAATACTTTTTGTGGCATCGTTAACTGCCTTATTCTTACCATTTTTAAAATAATTTCTAAAATTACGAATATCCTGACAATTGCATTTTTTTTTTAACACTGGACTCAAAGCTAAAGTTTATGTAAAGGACAACATAATAAAAACTGTTCGGAAATTTGCTTTTTAAACGATAAAATTGGCGGTTGTAGAAGGCGAAAAAGAAAATATCCAAGTGCGGCTTTTTTTTTTTTTGGTCGCTTAGTGTATATTACCAAGGATTAAAAAATATTTCATTTAATATTAACGGTTGTCATACTTAGTATAACAAGATTTTCGCCTTTTTTAAAACTTTAATGTAAAAGCTTTTAAAGAATTATAACATTTGTAAAACTTAAAAAAAACCCTTCTTTAAGAATTTATGATAATGTGTGCGGGCACAAAAACTATTTATTAAAACTATTATAATCCCAATTTAATTCTACGTTTCATTTGATTATGTGATAAACTATAACAGGGAAATATCCATTTTTTATTATGCATTCATGTAACACTCCTGCTTTCGTACACTTTATTTATTTATTTATTTTCTTTCCAGCGAATGTTTAAAATTGCCATTTAAATGTAAAAAAATTGATTAATCAAAAACCTTTTTGTGCTTCGTAAATCGGAAAAATAAAAGAGATTATCTGGTTCTTTAAAAGGTTAATTAATTTTATTTTAATCCTATAACAGAAGTGAATGTATTAATATATAAAGGTAAAAATATAAATTTTCTGTTAGAGAATAAAAGTCGAAATGAGTTTTATAATTTTTTTTTAATTCAAAGTAAGCCATTTAAATAAATTGTATCATTCTAAAATATATTTACATTTTTGTTTGTGATAAACCAATTAAATAAATATATATATATATATATATATATATATATAACCTTTTAGCTATTAAGGTATTTTAGACACAGACACTTCACTAGTAATTATTATTTTTCGTTTGAAATTGACTTTTACTAGAATATACACTCTGGACCAAAGCTTTTAGAACAATAGTATGTTGTATGTTTTAGTAAAATATAAAAGTACACAAACTCTAATTACGAATATGTTTATTCAAGCCATAAAAGACTTCCTTTCTAGGAAATATTTAGAAAAATTTCGATTTGCATTTCATTTCATCTAATAAAATGGAAATATTCGGTGTCCCAAAAGTTTAGTGAATCTAACCCATTTTAAGAAAATATGCTCAATATAATTTTCTTAATAGTTTAGAGTCTGTAGATTCTTCAGTGTGACATCGTATACACGTTTTATAATAGACATAATTAAGGTTTGTAACATCTCTGGTTACAAATTATACCATGCACTTTCAATGACTGTTTCAAGGTATTCACTGGATAAAAATGCTTTTTATTCCCACAAACCTTCCGAGACATGATGCGCTACGTATTCTCAGTTGCATAGGAGTCATAGGTAGCCATTCTAAAGCAGCCACATTTATACTACTTAAATATTTTTTCGTAGAAAGAATTGGAGATGTGGATGGGGGTAATTATTATTATGCTAATACACCCAATTTTGTCCCCTGTGATTTTTGAAAAGGGCATAAGATGATTTGCTAGTGTGTCTATGTTTTTAGAAGAATTCTGTTGATCATCTAAAAGGCAAAACTCACTTGACCATTGAGAATCGATATCCATGAACACTATCACAGACTCACCAGAAAATTACCTACTAAAATAGTCCCTGAGCTCTTTTTGTAATTCATGCCATAATGTGTATTCCCTTCAGGTCCACCGAAGCTCCACTTCTTTTTCTCACTGAAAAGAACAGCCATTTTTTTTATCATCATATGACGTATGGTTACAAGCCTATCATAACATTTCACAAATGTAAAGCTTTAAAAGCGATAATGAGCAATTTTTTTTTTCCCGTGGATTATATAACTGGTTTCTTTAATGCGTCTATAAACCGTTTTCTTGTTGATTTGCAATTAGAAGCCTTAGTAATTTCATGAACCGTTTTGTTTTCTGACTTGTAGCCAGTGTTTGGATTAGACTATCATTCCTAATATCCGTCTCTCGTGGTTATTTCGAACGGGGTTTCGACTGATATTGCGTTTAATAAGTTAATACAGTATAAATTATACTTTTAGAATTATTTAACACTTTCGATACTTATTTAAATCTTACCATGCAATTTCAAATTCTGAATTTTACGTATTCCTTTATTAGAGATGTGCAAAACTATAGGTAACTTAAAGTGCTGAACAAATGACCACTTTCCCCTTCTTACAATGCATGTTTTAGGCTGAAATTCAACGTCATGATTACCGAAGCTAAATTAACATAAAATTACATTTTTCACTAAACTGTCGAAAAAACACAAAAAATACGAATGACTTCGACAGGCGTAACCTGGATTCAAACCTGGCACTTCCCGTCTACCAGATTTGAGCGCAGAACCGCTCGGCCACTGTTAATAAAGTGGAGGTTGGTGATGCTGGTGTGAAGATTTAGGTTGATTAACTATACGAGGGTCCTAGGTCTGGGTGATGTGCCCTCTGCAGGGTTTTTCTGAGGGGTCCTAGCCCGTGTTTATGCGAGTTTCAGCGAAAACAACGGAAAAATTCTAGCAATTAAATCGACGAGCGCGACCTGGTATCTAGTCCGGCACTTCTCGTCTACCAGTTTTGCATGCAAAACCTTTCGGCCACTGTTTAATAAGATGGTGGTCCTGATGGGGTGAAGATTAAGGCCGATTGACTGCACGAGGTGATGTGCCCTCCATGTTGGTCTTTATTACGGTCATAGCTCGTAATTACGCGAGGTTTGGAGTTTACTGCGGAGACCTTCGAGCATCTAGGTCGACGAGCGAACCCGGCACTTTCCGTCTATCACATTTTAATCGCAGAATCACTTGGCTGCTGGTGGGCGTTTGATAAGGAGTTATATGTAAATTAAAATACTTTTTTAAATTTTTAACATTAAGAAACTGTTGATAACTCAGTCCGATATTTACATACAAACACACATTCGTTAAAGATGGATGTGTTTTAAAGTTTTTTTTTTTTTTTTACTTAAGGGGAGGGGGGGGTAATAATAATCTTCCTCCCTGATCTCCAGCTACTTCTAAATAAAATTTGACCACTCTGTGCTGTATCTAATTTTCAAACTACGTTCTACTCTACTCTAGAAATAATTGTAGGCAGTTCGTTAAAACCATCATGCAGTTAAATCTTTAACAATAAAAAAGACATTAAAAGGATATAAAGATCTTACTTTTTTTATTTGGTCACAACAGATTAAAAAAAAAAAAAGAAGAAAACTTTCTGACTAAAATAGAAATAATTAAAGTTTTATCATATTGTATAGCGAATACCCCTCTGACAGCCCCCTCTTTCACACACACACTTCTTATAAAAAAAAAAAAAAAAATCACAATTGACAGGTGAGTGAAAGGAAACTGAAATGCTTGGTTTCTGCCAGTAATAAAATCTTTTTGTCTTTTTATGCATGTTTCGTAATTCGTAAGTGCCCCCTCTTTTTTTTCGATATGTATATATCACTTTGATTACAAAAGAATTTCGGACATCCAGTTATTAAAATTTACGTTTGCATTTAAATATTATTTTGAGTTAGATTTCATTCTCGGGTTTCATAGTTTTTCTTTTACTAAATAATGACGAGTTAATTTATCTATATTTGCATATACAACAGATCAACTTATGATCCTGATGAAGTATACATTATTTTTGCACTTAATACTTAACAAAGTTGAAAAGTATTAATGACTTCGGTTTGTCTATTTGTCTACCCGAGCTCTACTTCAGGAAATATTTATGGAATTTCTTGAAACTGATGTATGCTATTCGAGTTTACTATCAGATATTCCTTATTGAAAATGGAATAAACACCATCTTTTGTTTGTATACAGGTACACCCAAAAGTATTCCAAAGTATTGTGTTCTATGAGAGGTATTTCTATAGCATATTTAAATACCTTTAAATATGGTTGAATAAATCTTATTCCTTTTTGCATAGGAATTAAATATGTTATTCATACGCACAAAAGAATGCCTTTTGGTGAATACAGTATTAGTAGCGTTAAGATTTCTAGGGTCACAGAAAAATATTCAGTTACATAAGGGCTATAATTGGAAATTTGTTAAATGCATTATCGTTCATTGAGTATTTTTGACACTTTCTAACAATTTTTAAGTGTAAATATGATTTGAATTATTGTAACTGTTTGTCCGACTGTCCCTCTGTCAGCGCCCGTAAATATTTGCAGAATTTCTTAAAAATGAATGATGCTATTAAAGTTAAGTATGGAATATTCTCTATTTGAAATGGATTTCATAGGCTTTGCACAACTGGTTTGTGTACAGGGACATCCACAAAAATGTCAATGCACTGATTTTTATAAGCGACATTTTTTATCACATTCAGATGAATTTCTACTGAAAAAATAATAATGAAGTTGGTATTTGTTGATAATATGCTAAAAAAAAATGTTTTTTATAGAACATATTATGATTCGCAATCAGACTTACAGAACTACACAAAAAATATAGAGATATATTACGGCTGCATTTTCTTTTAAGTCAAGAATTTTTAATATTTTCCAAAAACGTTTAAGAGCGATTACGAATTCAATTAGTCTATCTCTCTGACTTTCTGTTCTTCTGTCTGCTCGTTGTGTGATAAGATATGCAAAGAACATTTAAAGGTGTATCAAACAACGATCATCAACAGTTGAAAAATGTAAATAATTAATGAGTACCGCATAATTTTTCATTCTTGTCTTTTATTGTATTTTGTTTATCTTTTCTTTTCTTTACTAACGGAACTTATACTTCTTACATATAGTAGAATACTGAATTTTTCATTTTTCCCTGCGGTATGTTTGAAAAGAATGTATATATACATAATTAAATAGAAAAAGAATTAATTAAAAGGAAAAAAACAGTTTTAAAAATAAAAGAAACATAATGTCACTAAAAGTTATTAAAAAGTTGTATTTCATTTATGAAGACGACCGAAATTAATTTCCGGGGACTTTTTTTCCGGGGACTTTTTTTCCGGGGACTTTTTTTCCTGGGGACTTTTTTTCCGGGGACTTTTTTTCCTGGGGACTTTTTTTCCGGGGGACTTTTTTTCCGGGGACTTTTTTTCCGCTTACCATATAAATATATTTGATTTATGAAAGTTTTAGACACACATCCGGCTCTAGATTCCTTCAAAGATTTTCGAATATTTGAACGCTGATGCCAATCTGAATTAGACAATTTTCGTGAGTGATTTAATTCAAATAGTATAGCCATTATTTTACGATGCATAATATGCATTGGGAAATTTTATATTTTAGTGTTCATAATCGAATTCTAGGTGTGGTTTAGATGTGTCGTAATAATTTAAATGATAAATGTATATTTGAGCATTAACGATACAAAACAATATTAAACTTACTACATAGGAAAAATTAGAAAAGCTTCGAGGAATAATTTTTTTATTTACCGTTGAATTTGAAAACGCAACTACATTGCTGGTTTTTTTTCACTAAATACAGGTTTTTTTTTAACGGGGTAATAACCGTTCAGTGATAAAACGTAAAATTTCGTCGTCATTTTTTTCAGATTTAAAATACATTAAAATATAAAAAATTAAATAAGCAAATTCATTTTAAAATAAAATATTTGCAAGACATATATTTAATTTGTATTAAGAATCCGTCAAAATAAAATTTTAAACATACCTTCTTTTATTTAGTCCGTTTTCGGCTTCAGTTTCCGGAAATCAACAGAAATTTTAATACGAAAAAATTAAGTTGAAACAACTTCTTTTGAATTATCGGAGATTTGGATAATTCATATATAAATAGAGATAATATTTTCATTCTGGATATATATATATATACACTGGTGGACAATATTAAAGCACCAACCTGTTTTCTCGCTGTCTTCTTTTGCACGTAATTTTTAAACAAATAAGCATATGAACATAAAATTTGGATGGCCTGTTTGTTATATTATTCACCGAAGTTAATGTAATTTTAGCATAAGAATAATTTTTAATATAACAAATATTAATTTTCCTCTCAAAAATAAACTTTGGAAAAAATGAATAATTTCAATAATTTTAGGAAAGAATACTTAATAAAAAGTGAGGTTAAGTATGCATTAGAGATAGGTAAAGACGCACATGCCTTAAAATGTTAAACTAAATCTCGATTTTTCTTTCTTTTTTTTTTTTTTTTTACTTTTATAATAGGCTTAATATATATATATGTGTGTGTGTGTGTGTGTGTGTGTGTACACACACACACACACATATATATATATATATATATATATATATATATATAATAAATAATTTGCAAACTATGAGCATCACCAGAATAATAAAAGTGCCGATAAATAGTTTTATAATGAACATCTTATTCAATTTTCATGTTGTATATTTTTAAAAAAGCTATTCACATGCGAAAAAAAGAAGAAAAATAAGAAACAGAAAAGTGAATACAGTTAGAAAGGTTTGGTTGTAATCTAACATATGAATGCGTGTGCACCTTTACCTATCCTTATCCCTTTACCTTGCATCCTTATGACCTTTTTTAAGTGTTCTTTCCAAAAATTATTGAAATTCTTCCTTTTTTCCAAAGCTTACTTTTGAGAGAAAAATGAATATTTATTAGCTTGAAAATTATTCTTATGCTAGAGTTACATAGAATTCTGTTAATAATAAAATAACGAGCAGGCCATCCAAATTTTATGTTCATATGGTTATTTGTTTAAAAATTACGTGCAAAAGAAGAAAACGAGAAAACACGCTGTTGCTTTAATTTTGTTCACCAGTATATTTTGGATGTCAGTATGGGTATATACCTTAACAGACAACAGATGACGTTACCTTTGACACGAAAGTTTTCACTTTTGGAGTTAGTACTTTTCAGCGAAAGGACATCGTAGTTGTATTCTGAAAGCTACACAGTTTGTGGTGTATGGAACTATTTATTTTATTTTATTTTAGTGCAAAATTAAATGACGTATACTGTCACTTAAAAAAGATTACTTTTAATATATTGAGTTCATTTCTGCGTTTAGTAAGTTTTGTTTGTCGGGTAAAAAGATTTTTTATATATCAAATTTTAATTGTAGGAGGGAATTTATTGAATTTACCAAAATAAAAATAATATCCTTTAATATAATTAGGTTAACGAAAAAAAGGAAAAAAATAGCTTATTAGATTTTTTTGATTAAAAAGCAGCGCTGTTTAATAATAATAATAATAATAATAATAATAATAATAAACTAGCATTTATTTAACAAGATCAAAAATTGATGGTCATTACATGGTTTGTTTTTTTTAATTATTATTCAAACTCCACATTCTTTTAAATGAGTGACTTAAAAATAACAATATAAAAATGAAAAAAAAAAAAAATAGCCAAATAATGCACATATATTACTTAAAAAAAAAAAAAAAAAAAAAAGAAAGAAAGTAAAGAAAAAAAATGAAAACTATGGAATTTAATTTTTCATTTTTATGCAACAAAAATAAAATACTTTATAAAGAATAAATACTAAATAGTAAATTTTCTAAACCGACACATTCGAATGTAAATGAGATCTTTATGAACATAAATATTATTTCCTTATTTTAAAAGGAAATAGCTTTTCTCATATATGGAGTAATTTCAATTTGGACGAGCTCCAAAATGATTTGCTAAGCTTTTAATGGTAATAAATTTACATTCCATTCTTTTTTATACAAAAATTTTATTACAGTTTATTATTCTACGAAATTGTGATTGCAGTAATTTAAAAAATACTTTCAACGAAAATAATGAACATGTGATTATGTATATATCTTCATAAGAAGGTTTTCTTTTTAAATTAAAAATATTTGGAGATAAATTTAACTGCATTATTTATTTTAATAATGTAGACGCCACAATTTAACTACATTTTCGCTTTCAAGGTAGTCTCTTTAAAATAATTAATATTTGGTAATATATATTTCAACTGTATGCAAAAATTTAAAGGAAATATAATATTAAATTGATTAAGAATGCGTTTTGTGTTATATATTTAAATATATTGTTACAGTCGGAAAAATAAAGCAACATCCGATACCTATTTTGTTATTGGTTGAAGCAGAAGAATCTAATGTATATCACTCAATGTGAAATTAAATGCAATTTTTAAAGCTGACATAACATTTTGGAATTGGTGTTATCTCCATATTAAAACGAGAGTCTTTTTTGAGATTTTCAATGAGAACATCCTATTTTGACTTTATTTAAATTCCTGGGGTAATGCCATTGTGGAAAAGTACACAGGTTGGATAGTTTTCTTGAATATTCGCAGAGGTATACATGAAAAAGTGTTAGAGAATTACCTGAATATTAAGATCATACAAATAATAATAATAATAATAATAATAATAAAATAATGTGGAGTTAAAATAAATAAATCATTCTGGAGACGTAATCACTTGCACATCTTTGCTTTGCCTGATTTGGGATTTATTAGACATAATTAGATACATAATTAGATCATTAACATATTAAATATATTTCAGTATGTTACATCTAGGATGGGACAGTGCTATTTTGAAATTGCGCGATATACATTAATTAAATTTTCTTAAACAGGACAATAGTGATCAGCAACAGAAACGAGGACTTCATCTTATTCTCTCGGGTAAAAGTAGAAAGGACTTAGAGGATCATGTCCACGATGCATTTTCCAAATTTTTCGAGTTGCTATCAGGCTTAAATTTATTCCTTTCATCTAAAAAACACACGCACTAACCTTTTCACTTCCATGCATACTAAAACGGAAAACAGTGATCAGGATTGATGACGTCAGTGTTAAACAAGTAGATCATATAAAAGTTTTGGGCTTGACAATTGGTAGAATTTAAAACTGTATAAGCCATATTAGCAACTTCAAAACTAAATTACTAATAACTTATCATTACTCAATCAAACTCTCGAGTAGATCTAGAGTTATTAATTCCTATATGTTAAAAGTATGATACAGAAAGATAATAGAGAAAATCATCATTTATGGGGCGGATGTTCGATCAGGGAACTTGGTGAAGACAGCCAAATCTAATTTACTCACTACAAAGATTATTTTTATTGAAATTTTTTGTGGATACAGGTGAATTTCAACTGATTACAGAAATCCCGCGAATTCATTTCACTCTTAAATTTGAACATGTAAAAACAAACATCCTACAACTGCAATACATTAACATCCAAAAGGAATATTTTCCAGATTCCTTAATACGCTATAAAATTGGCAGCTGGCACTTTTGTCTTGAGGTAAGAAACCCGCATGAGCATTTCAACACCTCAGTGAATGATTTTTCTACCTCTGTGACTATGGCGATCTTTACTGATGGACCTTTAACTAACCAAGGGATGGCTGTGACTTTTTTTCTAATGGTGTTTCGATTCATCGGTGGGACTCTAGACTGGAGGAATTCAACTCTGTCTTTCAGACAGAACTATTTGCTATTTCTGAGGTATTCCAGGAGATTCTAAATAATCTGGAGTATAATATTACTATCTATATTTACAGAGACTGTCTTTCCAATCTACAGGCTATATGTTTCTTAGAACTAACCATCCTATTGTCGTTTGAAACTTTTCTTCTAAGCCTCTCTAGTACTTCCCCTTAATCTCATGTTTCGACGAATATGTGAGTATCTGGGAACAAATTTGCTGATGAAATTATGAAAGAACTGACCAGGGAAGAAGCCGTTAACTTTAACCTCTCACATCCCCATCTCACATTAAAAAGATCTTAAAATCGAAACTTTAAGAAGAATGGCAACAATATTGGGAAAAATCGATCAAAAGACGGTATACATATGAAATGAAATCAAAAATATCTCCAAACACTTGCATCATAACTCCAGCAAACACAGCCTTTCTATTGGCACATGGTACCTTCCCATCATACGTATGCAGATTTCATTGTTCGCACTCCTCTCTGTGTTCTTGTGGAAAAAAGGGTTCTTCTCAACACTTCTTCTACAACTGTAAGCCAAAAGCAGCCTGGCATATCCTTCTCTCAGAACTAATCCCTTCTAACTGGCTAAGAAATACCACTGACCGTGCCAGTCTTCTCAACAACCTAATTAAATTTTTAAATATCATTCAGAGATTTCAAACTTAATAACCTAAATTTAGTTTTTTCTGGGGTAATTACAACATTATTTAACGGGTGTTTGCCTGCACATGCTTTCGATCATTATTCCTAAAAAATTTCAGTGAGTATTAGTTCTATGTATCCTATTAACAACTAGATGAAATAATCTCCAACTGCCGGTGGCTCCTTCATAGGACGACTACTAGGTTCTTCCATCGCAAAATCACAACTTACATAAACTTTCTGATGTCACCTGCAATCAGAGAACATTAAGTAAACTTACATTTAACTGTAAAAGCACAGATAAACTTTCAAAAAACTTTCACATGCTATCTACATTTTCATAGTGCCCACTTCAATTGACTTATTAATATATTAATTATAATATTATACTGACCTATCAGTGATCTCATTTTAAATTTTTCAATAGAACTTTCTTGCAGTCCATCTGTATAATTCATATTCGCACCCTTTGTCGCAAGGGAGTTGGTCTCCAGCGATTCCTCTGTTAAATATTTTAGTGCTATTTCTGCCTTTTTGTCGCGTGGGATTTTTATCTGACAAAGTTTGTAACATTTCTTACTTTTTTTTTTTTTTTTTTTTTGTAATAAACAACGTGGGGTGCTTTACCCAGTAACTCGAAACTTAACCTGAAGCATGAAAATAAGTAAAAATCTTTTAAATTATGTTTAAGACATTAAAATTAAGCTATTCTAGGGAAAAAACAGTCAAAATCAGATTTTTGTGTAGGAATGCATCTACACTTGGCAGGAAAGTTCAAAACAGAATGACTGGAAAGCGATTTGTTTATCTCTCTCTCTATATATATATATACATATAAGTAAAATTAAACTGTCACATAAGTAGGACACTGAACTCTAACGGATTAAACTCGTTCCCAATCGCTTTATAGAGGTTAGCGGTCTCCTTTCGTTTTAAACCTTCAAAACTGTAAACGAGTTACAATATTATACATATAAATAGATATTTTACAAAACTGATGTTAATACTGGTGTTGCATGAGGACGAATAAAAAAAATAATGCATAATTTGCGTATATTAAGTTCATAAATTAGTACTTTTTCCACAATTAATGTTTTCGACATAATTTTCGTTTTTTGTTGGTGGACCTATCTTTTCCATACACAATTTATAATTACGTTTTAAAATTAAAATCAAATTACTTATTTTGTCATTAATCACAACTATACTGTATAACAAATTGTTAAACTTAGTTCTTGGGTTAGAGAACTATATTTGTGTTCCATGTTAAGTATTGAAAGTACTACTCACTAGGTACTACTCACTAGGTGTGTAGTCTTAAAAAAAAAATAATTAGTCTTATAATTTTTTTAAATTAGTCTTAAAAATTTTCGAAATTAGTCTTAAAACAAAAATTAGTCTGGGAATAGTGTTATTTTATGATAATAATAAATGATAAGCACAATTTAGATAATGTTATTTTATGAAAATTGAAAGGAAAAACCCTTTGTACCTATCTTTTTTGTCGCGAGGTGTATATATATTTTTTAAAGAATAGTCAACTAATGACATTCGATCAACTGTTAACTCAAATTTTATTTAATGAAAAGAAAAGTTTCATTTATATGAATTTTCTTGTTTGTTGCAAGTGCTTAAGAGATTTCATATTTTCATTTTATGTTGGTCTGATAATTGTCATTCGAATTTTTTTTTGAATGATGAAAGTGTTGAATACTATTAAATGCCGAACATAGATAGTTGTCATTTGAATCATTTATCGAATGATGATCTGTTAACTTGATTTTTCTTTAATGAAAAAAAAAAAAAAGGTTTCATTTATAAAAAATGTCTTATATGTTCCAAGTTGCAAGTGCTTAAGAGATTTAATATCTCCTTTATATATTGGTCTGATAGTTATCATTGGAATCTTTTTTGAATGAGGAAAATGATGAACATAGATAAACGTCGAACATAGATAGTTGTTATTTCAATCTTTTCTCGAATGATGAAAATGTTGAACATAGATCCTCTAAATAACCACTACTTTTAAAAAATGTTTTAAAATGTGATGACTAACATAAAAGAAGTATTCGGTAGTCACATTCTACTATGTAAATTGACCTTTTAATCATAATTAGATGCTAAATATGTTTGTTGTTTTTCTTTTTTCTTTTTGTCGTGTCTACCTATTGAGTTATATGTTTGAGAGACTACTAATTGTGCTATAAAATTTAAAATTTTTCTTTTGGTAATGAAAGTTTCAGATAAAGGACGCATGAAGATAAGTTTTGCGTTAAACTTTAATGGGATTATTCAAAAAACCCATAAAAATATGGTAATTCTGTACTTAATTCTGCAGTTAATTTTAGCGGAATTTCTTTGAGTAAAAAATGCAAATTATATTGAATAAGTTATGAGTTTGTCCCTTAGAGAATACGATATAAAGAATTTTAATAATAACTGAAATGAAATTTAATGTAAGAAAGAAAAGCATTATTGTTAGTTTTTTATTGTTAATCCACTTTCTGAATTATAGTGAAAGAAAATTATATCTTTTAATAATATTTTCATCTTAAATAAAACTGGAGGTAGGGGATATATGCACTCAATTTATCTAGAGATAATTAGGAAGGCAGTTCGTTTAAGATTATCTCAGTATTTCATGTGAGAATTTTGAAAAGGGAATTATTTTTATTATGCATTTGGGAAGGCTGTCTGATAATGTACAATTCACTATTAGAATATTTTAAATTATCAGATAAGCTAAATTAAAATCTGTATCATCAGATATCTAGCGTAAAAAATAAAATGATTAAAATATTAAAGTAAATGAAAATTGCACTTTTCGTGCAATAAAAAAAATATGAATAACTTAATTCCAATGAATTATATCTTTTCTTCAAGAAAACAAATGTGAAAATTATAAAAATAAAATATATCTGAAATAAAGTTTTAAAAGACAAATAATCTGTACAATGAAATTAAAATTAGCGTGTTAATAATGACATGAATAATTTAAAATTTGTCTAATTTAATAGTAATATAGCTTCTTGCAAAATTAATTCTTTGACAGCAACATCTAATTCATAAAAGAAAAAAAAAAAAAAAAAAAAGATGTGTTTAGTTGCTTAAAAACATGTCATAGAAATTCTTAATAATTTTGAATTTTCTGGGAGGAATTTGAAATGAGGCATTATTTTTTTTATCCTTTAACCCTTTCACTACCAGTTTTTTTCCTTTCCAAAAATGAAGTACATTAGGGCGTTAATAGGTCAAATAAAGTAGAAATAGCAATATTCTGCCAAATTATAAACAAAAATTAACTCTAGGGACAATTGTGGAAGTGGAACATATATGTTACTAAGGACTTTTTAGATGGCACACATGTGTCCCAGTCTAGTTGAGGTTACGATATAAAATACAGTGAAAAATTAAGTTCACTAGTTCTAAATTAATTTTACAGTACTTTTAAAACAATTTTATTGCGAGAGACATAGTCAACATTATTCATACATTTCTATGTATGGTACATTGCAAAACACTTTTTGCAGAGTGAAACTATACACATGACACAAACAGTGGGATCCGGACATAATATCGCGGGACAAAATATCGCGTCAAAAAAATAGTATGATCTATTTGAAAATTTGATTTTGTGTCACGTGTGATCTCTGGCGGGGACCACAGGGCTTTAAAAATATTAATTAATTAATTAAAATAAATAAATAAATAAGTAAATAAATCATAGAGTTGAATTTCATGATTTTATCTATGTTTATTTTTAAGTTATTTTATCTTTTGTTTTTCACTATTCAAAATACATTTTAAAAATCTTGTACATCACTGCTGATATTAAAGCTGAACATTGTTCACAAACTTGAATTAAAAATTTTAAAATTAATAAGCACGATTGAATTCATTATGACAAATTTTGACAAAAGTTAATAAATATAGTCTTTAAACTATTTTAAGTAAAATTTTGTAGGTTTGTCAGAATGTCAGTGCTCTGACTAAGGTATGTGTTGTCATGAAATTTTATACAACATTACTAATAATTACTAACTTATTTTTGCTTTGTATTCATTTACGTCGACGATATTTTGTCCTCGCGATATTTTGTCCCGCGAGATTTTGTCCCCAACCCACAAACAGTTTTTGTTCGAGTTTCTTTACGTTGTTTGGCACAACGGGCAGATCATCTTGTTGGCTCTTACAACGGCAAATGACTTCCCACATTCAACATCAGATCTGTTGCATTTGACGGTCGATCTTTCAACCCCATTAAGACATATATGTCCCAGTGGGGTTGGAAGGGTTAAAATATGCTTTATAGATAAAAAATTATAAGTTCAATGACAGTACATAATTTAAAAAGTGATAGAATGCAAAACAGAAATGATTAATTTCAACATCGCTTGTCTCCTTAATTAAGAAAATTTATTTCCATGTGAATAGAACGAACATTCATCGCGATATACTTGTTCTTTTTATTTAAACATGTTTTTATCAACTTCGATGCCTGTTTGTTTGTTTTCTTGTTTATTTGTTTGTCCAGTACAAATATTTTAATCGATTTTTAACTAATTTTCCGACTAGCTAGACATTTGAAACTTTTAGGATAACTCAGAACACGGTGACAATACATTTTTTTTAAACACTTTTAGTCCACTGTTTCAGGTCTCTAATGCCTTCGGCAGCGTTTATATGATTCTACAGAAAATTTATTTAACTAACTTCCCGACTAGCTAGAAATTAGAAACTTTCAGAATAGTTCAGAACACGGTAAAAATGTATTTTTTTTTAATACTTTTAGCCAACTGTTTCGGGTTCCTTCTGCCTTCGGCATCGTTACCAGTACAAAGCTTGCAATCGATTTTTAACTAATTTCCCGACTAGCTAGACATTTGAAACTCTCAGGATAGATCAGAATACGGTGGCAATACATTTTTTTAATGCATTTAGTCAACATCTTCAGGTTCCTACTGCCTTCGGCAGCGTTTAAATGATTCAACAGAAAATGCATTTATTTAACTTCCCTACTAGCTAGACATTTAAAACTTTCAGAATAGTTCAGAACACGGTGAAAATGCATTTTTAAAAATACTTTTAGCCAACTGTTTCGGGCCAACTGTTTGAAACTTTTATAATAGCTCAAAACACAATAACAATAATTTTTTTTAATACTTTTAGCCAGTTGTTCTGGTTTCCCGCTGCCTTCGGTAGCGTTTATATTATTCAACAGAAAATTTAAAAACATGGTATATAACAAGATTTTTTTATCTTGCAATTATTTTTATTTTAGTTATTTTTTATTTTGTTTATTTTTCTCTTTTTTAAGAAATCAAAAGTTTTTTTGTAAGGTTTATAACACGCAGGATTTTCAAAACAGTGTAACGTCATATTTAGAAAATTTGACAGACTATATTAGACACAACGTACTGGAATGAGAACCCACACAGCACAGAATGTTTTAGTTATGTTCCAAAATGCTTACAAACATTCAAAAACGTAACACATTTTAATATACTCTCTGATACCTTCTTGAAACACTCGCCCTTTTCTATGTTCTCTCTGTTATGTGATTGGAACGTTTCTGTTATGTATCTGCTTTTTTTTTTGTTACGATCGCGGACATTTCAACGTTTATGAAAGTAATCGGAAGGCTAACTGAACGTTTCTGTGATATTTACGTTTCAATTTTATATGACTGTTACGTTTCTGAAACATTTTGTGCTGTTAGGGAATATAGCAGAATATAATATCTGAGAAAAATATGACCATTTTTGCTAAGTAATGTTAAAATAATTAATGTTAAAGGAGAAGGGTTAACATAAATTCTTTTGTATATTTTACTGACGAAATGTATAGTTTAGCTTTTATAAAATTCACTAGCAAACATAGTAAAAACTTAAACGATATCGTCAATAGAATGTGATGAATTTCAAATACTCTCAAAAAGAAGCAAATCAATCAGGGATTTCATACAAATGTTATTTTCAGTCAATGTACGTAATATGCCATCAACTAATTCAAAATAAAAATTTGGATAAAGACTCCCTTTGCTTTACTTCCTTCAAAGAGCAACTGAAATATAATTCTTTGTAGTCATGATATCTTTTAAGTTTTCACTATATTTGCTTGGCTTTTTAATGATTTTTTTAGGACTGAGAACTATTAGTCTCAATCTGGGATTTTTGCGTTGTCGTTTTCGATAGTTGGACATTTGTCGAAATCATTTTTCGATAGCTGGGCATTTATCGAAATCTAAAATTTATCGAAAATATAATTGAATAATTTGAAAGCAATGTTATAGTTTGAAAAAAAAAAAAAAAATAACTAATAGTCCTCCGTTCTAAACTAAATTCTGCTTTTGCCAGAATTTCATCAAAATCATTTTTTTTTAAGAAAAAGAAAAGAAAAATTAATAATAATCAGTATCGTTACAAACGATATCGATTTTTCTTTTCTTTTTTTAATAATTTTGAATTAGGAAATAAAAAGTGCGCGAGCAATATGAAATAAAAATTAGTAAATAATGAATTTAATGATTTAATTTTTATATAAAACATGATCGCGTGCTATCTTAATAAGTAGATGTAAAATTTAAAGTTTAATTTTTTTAATGTAGATTTCACCTATGAGAAAAACTTGCAGCTAAAGTTTTCCATTTGGTTACTCTCTTAAAATGTAAGAAAGAAAATAACTTAATTTGAGTGAATTTTACTCATTTATTTAGAAGAAACGCGCTTCTCACCTTGAGTTAAATTCAGTAAATTGAATGAGTTATTGTAATGCACTCAAACTTGAGTTACTTATTGTATTTCAGTAATTTATTTATTTCATTAATGATTTTAATAGAAATGTTTTTAATAAACTGACTCATTTTACAATGGCATTGCCAGTTGCAATTGTATGCTACTGAAAAAATGCGTTGCAGCGAGAGAGATATTTCGACTTACAAATGGTTGAAAGATCGGAAATTACTCAAGTATTGATAAATATCAATAACTCAAGTTAGATTAAATAAAAAGCTACTATTTAGCTCAAACAATTGCATTTTTAACTCAAGTTGATATTAATAATAATAATAATAATTCCAACATGGCATAGCGAATTAACTCATGCATTTTAGAAGAACAAACAAATTTTTTCATTACAAGAAGAAATGTTCTGCAAACCGCTCAATCATACACCAATTATTGATTGTAAATAAAAGATTAAAATATGTCAAAGATATTTTTTCCACTCTCCTTAACTTGAATTTATGAATTATATAGTAACTTTTCATGTAAAGATCTTAAATTTAGGTATAGATGCATTTTGATATTTAATAGAAAACATTATAAATATCAAGAACAATAACTAAAAAAATAAAATACTGTTTTACAATGAATAAAAAATAAATAAATAAAATTATCAATAAAAATTACAAAATAAATTTAAAGTTATTGTTTTGGGGTGTAACAAAATCTAAAATAATATAATTTCAATTACAAATTAAACTATTTAACTTTCAGATCTTTAAACACATATTACTATATAAAAAATATTTATATGCAACTATTTGGAACACATAGAAAGCAGTGCGCATTTAATGTGCGATATCTATAGAGAACAAAAGAGGATAAAAATAGGCGTTTACTGCATTATTATTATTATTAGCAGTGCTTTACCATCTAATAAATATAATCGCTAATTAATAGATATTAAACATTATCACTACACTTCAAAATTACTCAAATTCTTTTGATTCTGAATAATTTATAATACAAAATCAATGCTAATCAAAGTATTATTAAAAAAGGCTTAATTAAGGTGTGTGTTATTACGGCGCACATTTATTCCAAAAATGACGGATCAAAGAAACATTTCTTAAATATTTATTTAGATAAATGTTTGTTTTCTCCCCCATTTCACGCAAAAAAAAAAAAAAAAAAAAAAAATCAAATGTATTTAAAATGCAATTAGATCAATTTTATTTATTTATTTATTTTCTGATAACTTGTAAAACTAATTGGTTTTGTAAGTCTTTAAAGTATTATATATATTACGGGTTGACATGAAATTTATAAAGGATTTTTTTTAAGCTATATATGTAAAATAACCTTTTGTTTTAATAAAGACAATATATATATATATATATATATATATATATATATATATATATATTGGTCTTCTTTATGTTTTTTAAAATGCTTTTTACACTATTATAAAGAAAAAATATTTTTCACGTATTCTCAAATTTTTGAAATGTATGTAATACATAAATACCAAAAATGAAAAAAAAAAAAAAAAAAAAAAAAAAAAAATCCAGTTTACAAGCTTTTTTTCTGAGATGTGTAACTTTTTGCTGAGACGAAAAGTAGTGTTGTGGTTTTCCTTCAATTACGAATGACGCAGAAAATTTACAACAAACTGCCATATTTAAGGGGACTTGGCACCTTTGACTTTGCACCACTGAAGCTTTCACATTTCTACTCCGCAGGTAAAGGACACCATGTCACAAAAATGAATTCTTTACGAATGACGTTATAATGAAATTAATGGCACTGGTCATGAATACGGAAAATGGACATGATTTTATGTTCTACTGTTCTATCTTATTTATAGTAACTGGGCATAGTGCTCAATGCATCTACAATAAGCAAAAATGCACATTAAGAACATACGGTGCTAACTCCTTTCACAAAATGGATGTAGTGTTCTTTCCCTCCAGGGTACAGGCATACAAGCTTATATTTCCATTAAATAATTTGGACTATTTAAAGTGTTTTTCTATCAAATATATATTCAGGCAACGGATTTTATAGTTTTTGAAAGATTATGCACAGAATTGAAGTCTTGGAATTACTTTTTTGTTTTCAGTTTGCATTTTTTAATGATTTCATAATTTCAAAACACTAAAACTTGCACAGATATTTAAGAAAAGACTTAACATTGTTTTACTTGTTAAACAGAACCTAATTAAAAGAATTAGAGATGAATTTTGCAATATCTTAAAAATAAAAAATATTAAAAATAAAAATATTTTACAAATACGTTTTTTTTTTTTTTTTTTTTTTTTTTAGAAATGCACTTTTAAATTTTTTTCCCAAAAAATAATTAATATATTTCAAAATTTATCTCTACTTCTTTTAAAAAAAGGTTCTATTAAACATAATATATATATATATATATATATATATATATATAAAGTCTTTTCTCAAATACCTGTAGAAGTTTTTAGCATTTTCAAGATTCAAAATTCCTGAAAAAATGTAAATTGAGAAAACGCAATTTGAAGATGTGAAATCTGTAAAGCAATGTATCATAAAACATAAGAATTGTTGACTGAATATGGATTTTATTGAACAAACCAAATATAGTTCAATTTCTAAATATTAAATGGAAATATAAGCTTTTATATGAAACGTTCAGTGGCGCCGAGTCAAAATTGCCAACTTTTGAATTCGCACAACTGAAGGTTTCGTATAAAAGCTTATATTTCCATTTAATATTTAGAAATTGATCTATTTTAGATGTTTTTCAACAAAATATGCCAAATCATGAAACAAAATTTTCTACTTATTAAATCGACGATATTATCTGTACAGAAATTTCTTAATCAAATACCGGTATGAGCTCTACACCCGTGTTCCATCCTTGTAAAATTTCTACAGATGTTTAAGAAAAGACTTAATAATTTTTCTGGTTGTTTAAAAAAAAACTAAATAAAAGATTTAGGAATGATTTTTTTAGATTTATGAATTAGGCTTTGAGAAAAAAAAAAAAAAAAAAAAAAAACCGCATGTCTATGTAAGAATTAGCAAAAAAAAAAAAAAAAAAAAAAAGTGTTTTGTTATATTTTTACTCTAAATATTTTTTTTCTAAAGATATTACAAAATCCATCACTAATTCTTTTAAGTAGGTTTTATTAAAGATCCAGAAATGTTATTGAGTCTTTTTTTTAAATATCTGTGGAAGTTTTAGCATTTTGAAGATCATGAATTCATTAAAAAAAAAAAATGCAAACTGAGTAAACGCAATTTAAAGATTTCAAATCTCTAAAAAATATGTTTAAACCTCATGAATTGTTGTTTGAATATTTATTTTTAATCAATAAACTTAATATAGTTCAATTTATAAATATTAAATGAAAATGTAGGATTTTATATAAAAAGTTTTTATATGTATTGGGTTTTGTATAGGTATATTTTCAGTATGATCCTGAGGAATTACTATACAGGTATTACATGAAACGCCAGTTCGTTTTGAAATTTTTCAGGCACTGCATTATCTTTGTGTAGAAGCTGCAGTATGCATGGCGATTTATTATATTGTATGCAATGGTGTAGGTTTTTCGAGTTTTTCATTTCTTGTAGGTTCTTCTAAACAGCAGTCTTTTCAAAAGTCTTTATCGTTGGTTTTAGTAAAAAATAGGACATTAATCGCTTTCGACTTTTAATGTGACGATAACCACTTCAAATGGTAATTACACAAAGCAACACTTGCGCACTGCAAATCGCATAACAAGCCTTAACTAAGAGTGATTTTTTTCTTCTTTCTAATAACATGATTTTTGTTGCAGCTTTTTTATCTCTGCCATTTAGTCTGTTTATTTATTTATTTCTTTTTCCTTTACATTATTCAGTATTGGATTGAACAACTCTACGTTGAAAAAGATTTGGTCTGCTCGCGTCAAGATCTCTTGTTATTAAAGTATCTTCTTACAACATTAATGGACAATCGTGGAAATACACACACACACACACACACATATATATATATATATAATATTTACTTGCGTGGTTAGTTCACGCATGATTTCCATGTGCTAGAGAATTCTGAGGGAGGATTGCTTTATGAATGTTCGTAAGTTGCTCTTTTGCTTTTTGGATTTAAAAATATGCTCAAAATGTTTTTTAATCCTTAAATGTATTAGATGACAATCTTTAAAACTATTTTATATAGCCTTAAAATACCAAAAACCTGTTTTTTTTTTCTTTTCTTTTTTAAACTTAATAACTAAATACAATATATAAATAATTGAAAAGTGTAATTTAGTCTCAAATGTAGAGAGAAATATTTGTGATATAAGAGATAGAAAAACATTTCCCACTTATAAAAACATGTTTATTGTATTTATAACGACGTTACAAAAACAGAAATCCAATACAAAATACTATTTATTTCTAAGAAAAACATAATTTTTGCTTCAAAGACTCTTTTCATTCATAGAATTCTTTCAAAGTTTCATATACATTTGGATTTTAACTCCATGTTTCTCGAAAACTACATTATGCATTGTCTAAAATTTATTTCAGTAACTGATTTCCTTTTCAAAATAAAGATATATTTAGAGAATTTTCATTCATTGTTATATTGAGCATTTTCGCAATGAAAAAATTTCACATATATTTTTTCATATAAAAAAAAAAGAAAGATAACTATGTGAAATCATTAATTCATAATTTTCTTTAATTGTTTCATTAGAAAAGTTGTGAAATTTATTTATTTATTTTTTAAATAAATGACGTACAATAAATTTTGAAAATTTAGTTGGGAAAACGGATGCTGATACTTTACTAATCTAATGTATTTAGTATTGAAATACATGTTTAATAGATATTTACACGTTTTTGATAGAATTTTCATCATGAATTTCCAATAATACCATTGCTTTAAGTGATTTAGTTGAATACCCCAACCTATTTATTTTGAAATAAAATTTGCTTATCATGTAGTTATTCAACTGAAGTCAATTAGGATAAAGCTTGGGGGCATGTTGAATAAATGCTTGTTGTGAAACGTCACATAATTTCAAATACTGAATTTTCAATTAAAGGATTTACAAAATAATCGGTTCTTTTAATTAAAGACTTCAAAAATCAATTTGAGTCTGTATTGGACGCAATTAACAATGGCATCCTCTAGTTTCCGAATACGAGTTAAGGATTAACTGGAATAAATTTGAATGAGTGCATACATTTTGAAACGATTAGTACATTGAATGCTATTCTGGAAAAGTTAATTGATGTTTGCTTTGAGAGCTATTTTTCAGCTTTTAAACTACAAAACTGATTCTTCATGTTACAAATTGATGAAACAAATGTTTGAAATGAAGAATAAACCTTTAAAAAACATTTTATTTTAAATAAAAACTTTTTAGTAATGGCAACTGTGATAAACTTTTTAGTAATGGCAAATGCTTTGCGTTTTATGGCTCATTAGTATTTCAATCTTTATTTTCTGTGATTTGAAAAATGGGAAAAGTTGTGTATAAAATGCTTTAATTATTTCTTCCATAATTAGGACGCTTATAAGCTTTTAAATTTTCCATAAATCATAAAACGATTAACAATTTATTTCAAAGTAGAAACTAAAATTCTACACCGATTTACAATATATTCAAATGATATCTTTAAATTTTAAATAGCGTCTTACAGTTTAAAGTGCAGTTTTGGTTTTCAGCAATAAAAATAAAATAATCAGTAGAATTAGTCAGTTTTAGTTTACGTGCAAAAGTTTAGATGCAGTAGTTTACTAAAAACCTGGTAGGCTCTTTCTATATTTTAAAAACTTTATTTTTAGAAATCTATAAATTTTACACTTAAACCAACAAAAATTACACATTTCAGTTAATTTAAGTGCAAGTAAAGCTTTAGAAACGTAATCATTATTAAATTAAAAAAAAAAAAAAAAAAAAAAATGAAAATCTTGTATAAACGCTCGCTGTTTACTTTAAAACTTTTAAATTTTACTTTAATGTCTCGGCATTTTTTAAAACATACAGGGAACACTAGTTATCAAAAAGTATTTATATTTCATGTAATTTTAATAAACATGCATGAAAGTTTAATGGAATAAAAGAAATAGAAACGAATACAGTTTTCTTTAAAGATTCGAACTTTTTCATATCTCGAAATTTGCTTTGGACATTTAAAAATTTATCATTCCATCCTCATTTCAAAAATGGTTTTAGAGAAAAATAAGAAATTTCAATCTGACGAAAAACATGTAAGCTGACATTGTTCATTATAGTAATATACTTTTTTTTATTTTTTCAAAAATTGGCAAATCTTTATATATATATATATATATATATATATATATATATTTAAATAATAATAATAATAATAATAATAATAATAATAAAATTCTTCCACAGATAAATTGGTTTTCTTTTTATAAGAAATTATTTTGTTACTAAAAAATCTATAATTTTAAACGTTATTTATATTTCTTTTACTTTTGCTTCAGTTTTCTTAAGTATAAGAAAGAACAGACATAATTCGATTTAAAAAAATAACATCAGTGTTTCCTAAAATGATGCTCTTTTAAGAAACAGTGATAAGGTAAAATTATACTCTTTTGTTATCAGAAGTAAATAAAATTATTTAATTAATTTTATTTAGTTTTTTTTTTTATTTATATAATTCATTTTGAAACATGAAAAAATGTCCTATTATGCTCGTATTTTAAATAACTGTTTTTCATTTTTATTACCCTTTTTTTAATTCCCCCTTTTTATTCAACCAATTAAAAATTACAAAATAGTGATCATTATGAGCGAATAAGATACGTTATATGAAATGTGATATTTTTATTTAAAAATTTTTAAAACATTTTAAATCTTACGTTTCGAAGCTACAATTTCATAAAATTCTTAACAAATACTGATATTAACATTTTTTTTATTTTTTTTTTATTTTTTTTTTATTTTTTTTTTTTTTTTTATAAAAAATATTTTTTAATGCTGTTTAAAAATATTACTTTATCTATTCAATACAAACTTATATTCTTCAACCATTTTTTTTTGCGATGAAAGCCTCTGCATTAGTGCTAACTCTGCGAGTCCAGTGTTAAAATAGGAGTGATAATCATCTGGTTGAAAGAGAATAGGCGATAAAAGAGCGCTGAATGACTGGTTGTTTTCCAAATTCCACCTTGTCAGTCAATTTGGCACTCCTCCAAGGTTTCAGAATCATCCTTGATGCTAGACGTAAGAAAAGTTATTGCACTATAGTCATTTTATTTACATTTAATTAAAAACACTTTAATTTACATAATACATTTCTATTCATTTTACTGTACATCTTTAAATCAAAAAAGGATTTACAATATGTATAAATATATATGTATAAAATTTATTTATAAGTAAAACTATTTGAAACTATCATCATTGTTATTTCTGACTGCATAATATTAAGTTTTTCTACTTTAAAATTATATTTTACTACTTTTTGTAAATAAAGTACTACAATTTTTTTCAGTTTGACTTGCAATTAACTTAAATAAGTTTAAACTAATTAATATTTTAATTACAAATAATAAAAGAAACACAGACAATATTTAATACAATTATAACATTTTAAAAATAATATTTTTATAGCTGTATGCATAGTACATCTTCTTGCCAGAACATCCTCAAGATGTTTGCTCGGAATATTCTGAGGAGGACAGGATATTTTTAGAACAATCTTAAGATTTTTTTCTATACGGATATTGTTACCACATTAATATTTTTTCTTATTTTAAAATTATACAAGAAGAAAATATAAAAATAACTTCAGTTATGAACGTTATAAAAGCCACACGAAGAATATTAAGAAAAAGAAAAATAACATTTCTTAAATATTTAGTTGCAGTATATTCTGCACACGATTATGACGAATACAATATGAAAGCACATTGTATTTTTTGGGTTTACTGTTTGACCTCGATTTTCATAAATTTTTCTCAGTCCCAAAAGCTATTTATTTCCTATCAAAGTTGGATCAGCATTATCATGCATGTTGAAATCTGCTGGGATTTTATCGAAATATATGTAAAAGAAGTAAATGTCTTTATGCCTCATCGCTAGCTCTTGGGTTTCATCTCAACAGTTGCACCTTTTTGTAGTAGAATCGTTTATTTTTTCTTCCTTTACGAATCTCATCGGGGAATGAACAGTAAGTTCTTTCGAGCTGTGAAACCGTTTGTATGAGAGATAGACAGGGAGCAATTGCTACCATATCTCATTGAGTTCTAATGAGTTCACGTTAAGATAAAATTTTCTCCATACTATTCTGTAAACTCCATCACCGAAAAGAAAATCACCCACCTGCCAAGCACGATATGACCTGGTGTTACCCACCATAAAAACGAAATAATTTTTTATTGCTTCAGCTTAAGAGATGACAGGAAGTGTTTAGATTTTTATCTTTAGATCAAAATCACATTTCGAATTAAGTGGATGTCTGTGCGAATAATAATTGAGATACCACTCAGACTCCAATACAAAAACTCCTCCAAATCTTATAGGTCTTCGCAGAAAGGTAGATTATATAGTACACCTGTTTACCCCAAACGAAAATTCACTTATCAGAAACAACTGTAAAACTATGCTCATAATTAAACGATACTTTGTTCCATTTATGACTTTTCGTTTTAGTATAACGTCCTGCCATCTCTCTGTGGATAGCACGATGTCCTGCTTTTAGCAACACATAGTAGATCATAAGTTAAAGAGCATACAGTCTTACAATGTTCAGCCATTTCGAACAATATACATTCAAACACACACACACACACACACACATATATATATATATATATATGCATATATACACATAGATATATACACGCTCGCACCCATGTATATGTGCGCATATATATGTATGTGCACATGCATATGCATATGCGTGTCTATGCATGTGTATAAGTGAGAGAGAATTATCTAGCAACAACAGCGAAAAACCTATAAATTTATATGGCGATTTTTTATAGGCTTCATCGCTTTCAATTTGTCAAAAGATCTTAAGTACAATAATATATGAACCTTTGATGAATGGAATCAGGAATACGAGTACACTGAAATATAAAAGAAAGGAACGATAGATGTGCTATAAAATTACGGTAAACATATGAGGAAAAAGTTTATTTGTATAAAAAATTTGAATATTCTTATTAATATCAAATAAAAAAATATTGTTGCAGGACTTTAAATGAAAAAAAATATTTTTTAAAACTCCTTTCATAGAGTGTTAACGACATATTGTATTTATTTAATTAAAATACAAAATACGTTATACTTCTTATACACTTATACAAATTAAACAAATTGCTTGTGGATCATGTGAAAGTACGTTTTTATGAAAAACTAGCTCTACCTGTTACACGTTCTTCTGAAACAATACTTTACTTACTAAAACTGATTTCAAATATTCCAGTTAAATCACTTATTTACCTTCGACGTCTATACATGAAAGTGGCACTTATTGCATCAATTACTGAGGTGATTTAAACACAAATACGAAAAATTATTTTGTTAAATAATGAATGAGATTTAGCAGGATCATTGGCAGGCTTTTTCTCCTTTGGAAATTAAAATTCCTATAACCACAAGGTGTGGGGCCTACAGTGAGAGGCCAATATACCAATGTTAAAAAATGGTACGGTCGAGCGAAACACGAAAAAGTGGAGGTTATAGTTTAAAATAGGAACATACTCTGAAGACAATTAAGATTTCAGAATACATATATATATATACATATATATATATATATATATATATATATATAATATTATCACATACTTCATTGAAAATTCTGATTAAAAAAAAGCATTTCATCAAATATTTTAGATATTCAATCTGATAATTTTCTTAATGATAACTAAAATTTTGCGATACAAAAGTTAAAACGAAAAACGGGATGTGATATTTTTGAATGTATTTCTACAAATTATTTTAAGTAAAACAAAAAAATTACTGTTTAAATAATTAAGAAACATTTTTGCAGTATTTTTACAATTGTATTGTATTTAAATTTGTTTTCCTTAAAACTTTGGTTATCTTAGGTATCCTATGTAACCATATTCTAGTCATAATTCTCTACCATGATTTGAAACAGATAATCAAGAATTATTATTATTTTTTTATCAAATGAAGGAACAATTATCATGTTTGAATGGTATTTTATAGGTCTTGAAAGTAAGGACACAAAAGCAAACCTGGTATAATAAATCTTGTTAAATAGATAATTCCATTTAAAATAAATAAGTAAAAGGAATGAATAAAATTAAAAATAAATAATAAATAAGTAAAATTAAAATAATAAGTATTTGTAATGATGAATAAAATTAAGCAATTATTAGTTTCCCATCATACTATAGGTATGGGGAACTTAGGTAATCGTGAAAATTTTCGACCTCGGTTTTTTGACTTTTCTACACGTTTTCAGGTGTGAGGAATCCGAAAATGACAAAATTTGTATGGTGTCTGTTAGTCCGTTAGTCCGTTAGTTTGTTAGTCTGTGTACACGATATCTCAAGAACAAATTGTCGCAGATAGATCAAATCAGTTTTAAAATACTTTCGACACTGGCAAGAAACCTATTCATTTGCAACATTCGAATTAAAAAACTTCGTAAGTTATATTCAAAAGTATATTCAAAATTTCACATAAACGTCAATTTTGAGCGATATTTTCATCGTAAAGATGCCAGACTACTTTTGAAATATTATTTAATGACTATGAATTTTCCAATATAAAAATTTCGTAAGTTATTGGAAATTTACGAATTTCTTAACATGGCAGTATAGGGCAAAATTTCACATAAACATCAATTTTGAGAGATATTTTCATTGTAAAGATGTCAGACTACTTTTGAAATATTATTTAGGACACTGGCATGAATATTAATGACAATGAATTTTCCAATATAAAAATTTCGTAAGTTATTGGAAATTTACGAATTTCTTAACATGGCACAATAGAGCAAAATTTCACATAAACGTCAATCTTGAGGGATATTTTCAGCGTAAAGTTGTCAAACCACTTTCGAAATATTATTTAGGATACTGGCATGAATATCATAGACTATGATTTTTCCAATTTAAAAAATTCGTAAGTTATTTGGAATTTACGATTTACTTAACATGACAGAATAAGGCAAATTTCAGCATTAACTTCCATTTTGAGGATCATAAATGCATTACACAACTTCAAAATTACATTTATGATATTTGTTTGAACATGATTGAATACAAATATTCGAATAGGAAAATTTCGTAAGGTATTCGTAATTTACGATTTTATCAACATAGTGAAATTGTAAATTTTTCATATAAATATGAATTTTGAGGATTATTGCATTGGAAATAGCAGTATGAAAACTAAACAACGGAATTGACCCTGATAAAATAAATTAATAGATTAGAAAAAGATAAATATATGGAAGTGAACCGTGGATAGCCTATTAGGCGAGGATTTCATTCTGTCACTGTATCAAGCTTTGGTCAAATTCATTTCTTTTAACATGATTATAATATGTCTCGCACTAGAAATTTACGAGAACATAAATATGATGGGGAACTGAGCAGAGTCCACCTATGCCAACTAGTTTATTATTCATTTAAATGATTCAGATATATAAAAATAATCTAATTATAGTAAAGAAAAATTTACATGTAAGAGTAAAATTAAATTAAAACTAAATTTAATGTAATTAATACGTATTACATCCTGATTCAGAGGTTTTTTTCGGGATTATATTTTAATTCGTCAAACTAAGGCATATATTTGAATCATGATCAACACTTTCCTTAATTCGATACTGTGATTAAATACTGCTTACTACATTTTTAGATATATTCTTTTGACTGTCGGGGGTTTATATATTTTTACAATATACATGTTTTGTTCGGCTGCACTCTTAATATAATATAAATGTAAAAATATAATGAATTATATTCAAAAACTACAGTATAAATTTATTCATAAGATAATTTGACTATATAGTAATGTAAAAGATTAGAGACATAAAAGAAAAAGTTTATTTACTACAAAATAAAATTTCAAGTCTTTCTGTGGAAATAAATCCAATAAATTCTGGCAGAGTACCATTTCTCCTGGAGTAATCAGACTGCTTTTAAAATGCGTAAAAATATATGACATTATTTTGTTCATCTGAGAGAGAAAGAGTGTTTTCATTTTGTTCATGATGAAGAATTTATGTCATTTCTGAATGACTGAATTCTAAATAAGTACATAAAATACTGAATATAATGTGATGATGACAAAAATGGATTTTTATATGTTTATAAAGTACATTTATAAAGGCACATACACAAAATTTCTAAAAAAAAAATGCATACTTGAAATTGTGTGATAAAACGATACTGACACAGGGCTATATTTCTTCGAAAAATACATACTTCTTATATATAGAAAATAAAAATATTTTAAGCGTGTTACAATTTTTAATTTAAAAAATAAGTATTTTTTTTTTTTTTTTTTTTTTTTTTTACATTCTTCCAATCAAGAAGAAACATGAAACAATTGCCTTAAAAAACTATAAATAAAAACCATGATAACATTTTCTTATTTATAAGTTTAATGTTAAACCAGATTTGTGTATATATTAATATTTTTTAAATCACCATTTTTAGATAAAATGTCTTGTACATCGTTTAAATTCTTGTATATCATAAAATTTATTAAAATGTTTCCCATATTTAAAGAACCCCCTGGACTTTCCATAAAAATAAGTCATGTGCATTCTTCGTAAAAACAGTGAGTATTTATGTCAATTAGAAACAACTATATAATTAGAACAAAAAATAATTTTCACAATAATGGAATATGTTTGTAATAAAATTTATGAATTGTAATTTTTGTCTATGCATCAAAACTATTAAATATTCCTACGTACGAAAAAAAAAATTACCTACATTTATACATACCAGGATAAGAAGACCTTAGATATATACATACTGTTACAAAATTGTAAATAACTGTGATTATTTTTGTATAAATTCTTTCAAAGAGGCTTGATAAAGTGCTAATTCTGTGCATTTCTAGTCGTTTTAGCGTTGAAATAGCCTTAATTTCCCTTAAAAACGCATTAAAAAGCCCCAATAAGGCAGGTATTGGATTTGGCGCCAAATTTGGCGACTTTTTCCCACCTTGGCGATTTTTTTGGCGACCTTGGCGAGAAAATCCTTATATGGGATATACCAAATATGGAAGCTGTAAGTTGATTGGTTGACCACTTTCTAGAGTTTTCTCGAAAAATCTGGGTTCCATGGAACAGTATATAAGGAGCGCTCTCTCGCCAAGGAAGTCAGTTCAGTTCAGCTTTCAGCCAGCTTCGCTAGTGCTTGCATTGCTCTTGAGCCTCTTTGGAAGAGACTTGCTTTATGTGCTATTGCTATACAGTTTGTACTGTGGATTTGCTATTGACAGCTGTTGTTTTAGCTGTGTTTACTGTTTGAATTGAAGCTGATACTTGGTTTATAGACCAGCATTTTTCTGGAATTTTCTGTGAATAAATTACTGAATTTTTGTACGTTTGGCCTTTCATTCTCAGACAACTCACGAACCCCCAAGTACGCAACAATACAAAGGGGTGATTAGATTAAGTCCAGAGGCAGGTTTGTAATTGATAAATTTTGATGTAGTACATAAAATAAACAAAAAAAAAAGTAAATATTTTCATACATTATCACTTTGTTTTAATTCATAGATAACATTTACAATCTTATGATTAATCGACATGAAGTACGAATAATATTTTAAACTACACTTTTTTTTCTCCAAGAATATATGAATTTATTTGAGATGAAAAATAATAAAAGTTATCTGTGTTTCCTAATTTACAGTATTATAAGAAACCTATAAAGAATACAGATAATATTTATTGAAAAAAATATCGAGAGCGACCGGAAAAAACATATTACATTTTAAACAAAATATTTAAGAATGTTTGTCAATAGAATGCTTCTTTTATTAAACAAACAAGTATTATACATTAGAACATTCAGTCGTTCTCGAAATTGAAAAGCTTTATGAAGGTTTATCTCGATTGAATGAAAATCTGAATGCTTTCTAAGGTTTCACCTCCTCCGGATCTCGACTAGGAAATACGCATGGAGATCTGTTATGATATTGGATACGTTCACGTAGTGAAAATATACACATGTTAACTGGATTTACGAATACTGTATAGGGAAAGACGTGGTAAAATGAAAGATTACTTCTAAAATCAGTCAGGTTTGCCACAGTACGTTTCAGCTCAAATATATTTTGTACAACTACTATCTGTTTCACTTACTGATGTGATTTGGATATATTCACGCTTTTACAACGCCAACAGGTGAAAATTAATAAATTTTCACAAATGAAACTAAGTTTGATTATTAAAAGTAATTTTATTATTTTTCCTTGTTGTTATATTTATTTATTTATTTATTTTAATACAGTATAATCTTTGTGTTGTTGTCATTATGTTCCCAAAATAAAAATTAAATATTTATATATTGGAAGGTCGTAATTTTTTTAATTATTTAATAAAGTGGTTTACAATGAAACATGTTTCATTGTGCCTAGGGGAAAGGCATTTACTTGAAATAACATGTCACTGCTAAATATAATAACACAGATATAAAAAATAACATATTACTGGTTGTTACAAATAAAAGTAAAATATTGTTACTTAGAGGAATTTGCAAAATTGAGATTATTCGGCTACTGTTCATTCCCAATGCACTCGCAATGCCTGCCGGAAATGCATTTCTGGTCAAGAGACAAAATCTTGTCCCCAAAGCTAGTCTAAGAATAGAAGGAAAAGTAGGAAAATTGGACCAAATAAGTTTTACCATATTAATAAAAAACGTTCTAGTTAAATAATTAGAGAGTACATATTGAAGGAGGTGGGATAAAGGTCTTCCGAGTCCAAAAAAGTGGTTTTTGCTAATTCATCAGGGTGCGTGTGTCTGCATATATGTGTAGCGAAAATATTCTGATTATCATATCTATAAAAAGCATAACGAAACTTCAGAATAAAGAAACGAATAAAAAGACAAAAGACGAAACTTCAAAATTGAAACAGATCTGGTGTAAATACTGTCTTTTGCAAAATTTGGCGAAATTTGTGAAAGAGTACTGGAAAGTGTACTGAGTACTAGAAGTATCTGAAAGAAGGTTCTAACAATTGTTTTTCAAACTGCTATATAAACTTGCCGTATGAATTACCTTTTAGATGTCCTTTCGTATGTAAATGCTGATTTCCAGTGGAAATGTAAATTTGGCAGGATTTTGTAAAAATCAGAACTTGGACCTTAAGTCGGTATCGCAAAAATAGCACTAACATTTTTCTTCAAATTTGCTTTATAAACCTCATTTTAGATGTTCTGTCGCTTAAATTACTTGGTTACTTACCGTGGTAGCCTGGTCGGTAAGAGCAGAGAGTTCGTGATCGAAAGATTGCGAGTTGGGTCCTCGAGCCAGCCGAAGACCGTCGTGTACGCTAATGACGACTGGTGGACGTTAAATTCCGTCGTGGTCGCAAAGTCCTCCAAGTTCCCATCAAAAATTATACCTCTGGGGGTACCGGAACTTGGGTTTAACTCGCTCTGATCCGGTGGCTGGTGCTGCCATCTTTCACCAGCTTCTGGAGCTAAAGTCGTATTTCCTCCCTATGAGGCGCTACTAGTAACGGAAGACTCACCCCTCATGCCTTAAAAATCCGGTTAGTTCCACTACCGGGGCTCGGAATTTCCGAGTGGCACACGACAACAACATCACTACAGAAAAATTGAGAAGCATCCGGACTGAAAAGGTAAGTTTTATTTCTCGAAAATTGGTGTTTAAAAAAAAAACGGCTCTGACCTTTTTTTTTTTTAAATCTCGCTGTGTATACTGTCTTTTGCATGTTTTAAAGACATATGTAGTAGTTTACTCTTACAGAAAAAATGCTTGATGCCTGATTTATTAGTGTGATCAGGAGAAATAAAATTGCCCTATCACAAAAAAGAGTTTATAATACATTGGGTAAATGGAAATTGTGTGGTTGTTACACACTAATTTTTTTCTATACATAGTTAAAAGGACGAAATGATAAAGCAGTCCAGAAACCAGAACGCAGTGCAGTAATGTAGATAAATGTTTATATCTAGAAAGGGCAAAATACTTTTTTATCATATATGTATTTCATAAGTTTGGATACATCAAAATATATCGAAAGGAAAGTAGATTCGTTGAAAATATTGATTTAAAAAATTTCGTAGATTTAAATGATGTATCACATAATTTATCATAAGTCGGCTCCAGTAGGCTCCTGGGGAACCCACATGACACAAATTCAATTTTTTAAATAGAATTTATACTTTTTCTTTGCAGAATGTATCAAGCAGAAAAAAATTGATTTTAAATAATTGCTAATTTATTTTTCAGTGTAGGGAGCCCCCCCCCCCCCTTTTTATAATGTAATAAAAAATCCGGATATCCCAAAATATCTGAATAAACACCAATTCTGCTGAACAGATTGATTTCAAAAGTTTCGTGCATTCAAATAGTCTATTACATGAGGTATCATGAACCTGGGTGACATGGGTCCCTGGTGACATAAACTCATTTTTTTTTTTTCCAAATAGAAACAGTACTTTTACATCACAGAATCGTGTTAAGCAGAAAAAAAATTGTTTAAAATTATGTATTTCTTTTTTATGTTACAGAGTCGGGGGGAGGGGGGAGAGTTGCAGGGGCCCAAGCTTAAGAAAAATTGATAAATGAAGAAAATAATTTCAATTTTTGTTTTGTCTTGCTAATCTGTGTAAGTTAATGTATGAATACCGAAGTTGCTCACAGAGAGTGTAAGAGATGTGTTATAATTTGAGTGATTCAAGTAAAAAAGAAACAGTCACAGAATGTTTAAAAAAATTATCTGAAATATGAAAAAAATGTAAAATAAGTTTATTAATATTCCGTTATAAGCTACTTTATAAAGATTATGCGGTGTACTCAGTATCACGGAAAATTACACAGACATAATTTTTCGTTTTTACAACCGAATACTTTTTTTAAAATATCTTTTTTCAAACAGGGCCCACAAATAATGATTTTTCGTTATAAACCCTTATATACTAAAATTTATGTACACAAATATCTAAACTGTTCAGAAACTTATAAGTTTATGAAATTTAATAAATAATGAATGTGGTGCAAGCTGAAGAAAAATATACATTGATGATAGTATTTATTTCATTTTTGCCATGGAATTAAAATATTTGGTTTTAAAAGCAGGTTCAAAGAGGTTATATTCTTATAAAAAAAAAAAAAAAGCTGTATTTTACTCTTTAATGTAAAAAAAAAAAAAAAAAAAAAAAAAAAAACTTGATATCGATGAGGATATTTGTACCTTTAACAATTTTGCCGTACAGCACTATGATTTTAGCTGAGGTAACGTTTGTACTTATTAACACCAGAATTTTCTCAAAAAGCTTTTTTTTTTTTTCGAATAATGTTTGAAGGGCAAATAAAAATAATATTACTATGCAAAAACAGTAGTGTGTATTGTAATGTAAAGATTAAAAACGAAGCTATTAAGGAATTAATGGCCCTTTTAATTACCAAAAGATTCTGCTATTAAAGCTGGTACACGGAAGGTGCTGAGTTCGAAGGTTCTGAGTTCTGGTTACGCTCGCCAGGCATAAAGTTCGGTTCGTTCGTTCACATAGAATACAAAGTAAGGTCTTTTAGAACGATAACCAGCAAAGACATTTTACCCAGATCTGTGTTCATCACACTGAGTTTCGGCCTTAACTCACATACCCCAGAGACGATAGTTAATTCAGATATATGGTATTTTGGTTTAAGCAATGATTCATTTCAAAAGATACAAGCGCTTAAAAAAGATTGCTTTTGATAAATTCCAGACATATTTGCTAAAATGTTTAAATCTTTTTACTTCTTGTAACTTATTTCTTCCTAATATTTTTTACGACACAAAATACAAAATGGCTTACCACTATTTTTAGGACTAAGGGCCTATTAGTCTCAGACAGGGATTTTTGCGTTGTCGTTTTCGATAGTTGGACATTTGTCGAAATCATTTTTCGATAGTTGGACATTTATCGAAATCTAAAATTTATCGAAAATATAATTGAATAATTTGAAAGCGATGTTATAATTGGGAAGAAGAGAAAAAAAACAAAAAAAAACTCATAGCCCTCCGTCCTAAACTAAATTCTGCTTTTGAAAGAATTTCATCAAAATCTTTTTTTTTTTTTTTGAAAGAAAAAGAAAAGAAAATTAATAATAATCAGTATCGTAACAAGAGATATCGAAAAAGTTTTTTTTTTAATAATTTTGAATTAGGAAATAAATAGTGCGCGTGCAATAATATGAAATAAAAATAAATAAAAATATGAATTTAATGATTTGAATTTTATATAAAACACGATCGCGTGCTATCTTAAAAAGTAGATGTATTTTTTTTTTTTTTTTAAATTGAATTCTTATATATTAAGATGGAACGCACGAACTTATTAATATCATATGTTGAAGTAAATTTTTGGTTGTCAAAAGGTTAATAAATGAATTTGTCAAAACGTGTACTCACACCATAATCGATACTCTGTACCTATCAATTAATTTATAACATAACCTATAACTTCAATATAGACAACAGAGTACTATTTTATTACCCTGTTTTCATTAACTCGCTTAAATAAGTTTCACTAGAACTCTAATAGGGCTTTCTATAACTCGCTATTAAATGGAACTAGAACTTATAAGGATGACATGGAACTATTTTTACCAGAGCCACAATATTGCGTAGCACCAGTGCGAAGTAAAACCCAACCAACCAACCAACCAGTGCCACAATTTTTTTTCTAAATGTCAGTCACAGACTATTTCTTACCATGTTTTTTATTCACTTTGATTCTTATTTTTATTTATTTATTTATTTTTTTGGATAATATTAATTTTTTCAGCAAATCGCCGAGGTTTGAAAAGGAAGACATAATCTTTTATGAATGTAACTTGTTTATAAAATTTAATTTATTGCAGCATGCAAAAACGTATAACGGAAATTTTTTTAAACAAAAATTGTTTTCTAAATCGATGTAATAGTTTACCTTTCATAAATAAATAAATAAAATAAAGAAATACATAAAATTTTATATTTAAAATCTGATTTTAAAAAAAAGTGTATAAAAATAATATATATCTAAAGCATGATTTGAAATTTAAGCTCACTCTATAAAGAAGAAATATTCCTTTTGAATGTTATAAATAAATATATATGTCTGTAAGCCTAACTGACAGGAAGTAAATTGGATGGAGGAAAGGAGAAAATGAGATTATAGTTGCATTCACTCGATGCAGATATGTGCATAACTGTCGTTTTTGAAATATAAAAGTAACATTGTTTAAATATACATAGTATTATTTTTACACATCTCTCTTATATATATTGCAATATATTTGTATAGATGAATATTTGAAAAAATATAGTTCATACGCAATATTCGAAGGGAATTATTAAAATGCATAAAGTGCAAAGATTTTTTTTTTTTTTTTTGGTCACAACCATTTGTTACTACGCCCATTTATTTGCCCTTTGACAGTGTCAGAGACTCAAAAATTTTTGAAGTTGTCGGCATTGACTTTTGTAGTGCCCTTTTCTGGAAAAAGAAGGCTTTCCCTTTTTTCTAATGGATGGATGGTTATTTTTTAACTTTACAGTATATCGAACTATATGCTTGGAATTGATAAAAAATCTATCAACAGTAAAGCCTCATCCAAGCCCCGAGAATATTTACAGCCAGGAGAGGAATAATTTCAACTATATACATCATCAGTAAAAACAACTTTTGTGGTAGTAACAATTATTCGAACTTTCTGGATTCGGATAAAATTGAAAATACATGTGATCTAATTCCCATTAAATGGAAGTTCATCTCCTAACCACCGCTTAGATGGCGAGATCGTTTAATTGGAAACGTGAAAAATATTCTACTATGACATATCGGTAAATCATTCCTCAACTTTGAAGACCTACCTACTATATTACGCGATGTTGAAGCCATAATAAGTATCTTATAAATTAACTCTCAGAAGAACTAAACAAGTTCCTTCTTTTGACACCTTCAAGTTTTACGTAATGTATTCAAGAAATTGAAGTACTTGATCTAGATACAATTGACTCTAATCAGCTCTGAGTACGATACAAGCATAGTCAAATTATTAAGCAACAACTTTGAAATCGATTATAAAAGAATACCTAGAACCATTGGTTCAAAGAGGTAAAGAAAAAGTTAAACCCGTGAAAAAATGCAATATTATGCTTGTGGAATTTAATAGTCTGAAAGGATTTCAGTGGCTAATAGACAAAAGAACAAAATTTTCTTCCAAAGTCGTGATAGTTGTGCCAGACAGGGTTGCCAGTACAATTTTTTTTTCTACTCACCATTATTGTTATATTGGAATTGTTGCTTTATATAAAAAACTTAAAAAACTGTGATTGAGCCAATAAATTTACACTTTTAAAAATTAGTGGTGTTAAAAAATAAAATTGTAGTATTCATCTGGCAACCATGGTTCCAAAGTGGTCGAAGTAAAACCATCTTTGGGGCCTTCATTAGACCACTCTATAAATTCTATCGCATAGAGATTTCAAGCATTGAGGATCCAGTGATCCAAACTGTGAATCAGAGTAAAATTTAAAGGGATAGAGTGATTAAAAAAAATTAAACAGAGACATTTTGACTTTTAAATTTAATTCCCAATTTTTAGTTTGTTTTGAGCGTTAATTATTATTATTATTGTTTAATATTTTGTATCTTCATAAGCTTAATATATACTTAATTACATAATTTGTATCTCAATTTGCATAAATTTTTGGGCTGCCACTAAAAAATTTAAAAGTCGTAGTATGTTAAGAATTAGCTATATTCTTTTCCCTCACTTGGGTGACATTATATATATATACATATATATATATATATATATATATATATATATATACATATATCTTTTTTTGTCGTTTTGTAAAATTCAATGTTTCTTTTTTCTAGTTCAGATATAGTTCTTAGTTACTAAGTAATAAAAATCAAGAACGGCCTTTGTTGATCCAGTTAAGAAAATGTAAAGCCAATTTCAATAAAAGAAACAATAATTAATTAGGAATGAAAATGTGTGGCTCAGTAATAATTGTTAAAATTTTGAATAAGTTGATTGTGAAAATTTTTGTGTAAATATTTCCACTATCAACTGTTCTTAATTGTGGTATTGTTCATGCAATGTTTTGTATGAGAAATTCTGAATTAACAACAAGTATTGCTTAACCAGTCAACGCCGCATTTAGCTTATATTTCAGATATTTCATTAAACAACTGTAAAATTCTATGTTCTCGAAGGAACTGACAATAAAATTGAGCACAAGGACAAGTTCACTGAAAATGATTCCATTATTTTATTATTCAATCATAATGAGTTCCTATTGATTTTATCTTTCTCATCTTCAGATGAGTTTTAAAGAGATATATGCAGGTTCTTTTAATACTAAATTATTTTACCTTTGAATTAATACTACATTTTAATTAAAATACCGTTTTCTAATTTAAATAAAGGCAAGAAATTCTCTTATATGTAAATTGCTTCGCCCGTAACTTAAAAAAAAAAAAAAAAAAAAAAAAAAAGAGAGAGAGAGAGAGAGCGAGAGAGAGAGAACTAATGTGCTGTTTTTTCTTCTCAATAAGGAGTGCCTTTCTTTCCTTTAAATTAAAATTTTATTGCATATTACATACGCTGCACTTAGTACAAATAGAATCTTAGAATAATTACTAAAATTTTGAATAAGTTAATTGTGAACATTTTTGTGTAAATATTTCCATTTGTTCAAAGTGCATCACATCGCGTATGTAATATGTAAACAATTTTTAATTTAAAGGAAAGAAAGGCACTTCTTTTTGAGAAGAAAAAATAGCACATTAGTTCTCTCTATCGTCTTTTTCTTCTTTTTTTTTATTTATTATTTTTTTTATTTTTAGTTAGGGGCGAAGCAATTTACAGATAAGAGAATTTCTTGCCTTTATTTAAATTAGAAAACGGCATTTTAATTTAAATGTGATATTAATTCAAAGGTAAAATAATTTAGTATTAAAAGAACCTGCATATATCTCTTTAAAACTCATCTGATGATGAGAAAAATAAAATAAATAGGAACTGATTATGATTGAATAATAAATTAATGGAATAATTTTGAGTAAACTTGTCCTTGTGCTCAATTTTATTGTCAGTTCCTTCGAGAACATAGAATTTGACAGTTGTTTAGTGAAATATCTAAATATAAGCTAAATGCGGCGTTGACTGGTTAAGCAATACTTGTTGTTAATTCAAGACTTCTCATACAAAACATTGCATGATCAATACCACGATTAAGAACAGTTGATGAACATTTTCTATTAGTGGCGTCGATAATAAATATTAAACACTAGCACAAATCAGTAACGGAATTCCATCTAAACTTAATATAAGATTATTTCCTCTTAAATTATTCATTTATTTTAATCCTTAAAAAAATTAAATAATTTTTTTCAAATTTAAAATTAAAATTAAAATTGATTTCTTTAACGCTGTGAAACATTTTCTTTCTACCCTCTTCTGTTTTGTTGGTTTTCCTGGAAACAGCTAAAACTTTCAGGATAATATCGTTACCCACGGGTATTGTTTCGCAAAATTTGAAATCTATCTTATGTTTACAACTATGCTCTTTAATTTTAGCTTAATTTGGTTTCAATATAAATTTTACTGAATCCTACTTCTCTTCTAGAATCCCAAAGCAAGAGTCCTTGTTTATTTTAAATTAATCTCTTTAGATATTATTTGTAAGAAATTAAAGTCATTCGAAGACAATTAAATATAGGACAAAATTAATAAATTTAAATTAGGATATTTTTACATATCATACATTATGATATAAGAGTTAAAATAATGACATATTTTTTCCAAAACCCATACCCATGATAAGGTTTTATTCACGCAGGAAGTAAAGTAAAACAAACAAATGTTTATATGACATTTTTCAAAGTGTATTCAAATTACATATTCTGTTTGAAAATGTATAAATTAAATATTCTATTTGAAAACATATTTTGAAAATTTCACCAATATCTTACATGTTAAACTTGAAATATTTATGATATATTCCTTTAAAATACTATTAAACATTGGTATAATATTTCATTTGCACAAAAAAAGATATTTTATAACCCTTTAATTAAATTAATTTGTTACTAATTTGTTATTAATTTGAAGAATTTTGAAATATACATTTTATAAAATATCATATTGGTCATATCTTGTGAATATTTCTTTTTTTTTTTTACTTTGTTTCTGGTCACGATCTGATTATTATATTCCAATTTTACTTTAAACTGTATGATTAATAAATGAGATGAAAGCTAATATTTGTTTGTTATTAATCAAAGTAATTTTAAAATACTTTATCTAAACGACTTAACCGTCATTTTTTAAAATATAAAAGTAAAGAAATAAGGATATTTTTCTTAGTATTTAAACGATGACTTATTATGTGGTAGATTCAATCTGTAAATCTAAAATATTTGAGAAGAAAGCCATTTTCTAAATGGCGAAATAAAACAGTTTTAACGGATTTGCGGTGATAATAAATCAAGATTGCTTTTCAAAGAAATAAAGCTTCAGCTTCTGTATGAAAGACACATTATTCTGAAAGACATGACATGTTCACCTCAAAAATGATTAATGACAGATAAATCACTGAACCCGTTATTGAAAACTTGACAGAGAAGTAAGCCATATTTCAATTGAAAATCAAATGATAGCAGAAAAAAATGAGAAAAAATGTTATTGTAAAATGCAAAATTTGTTGTTCTTAGTACACAAATGCGTTTGAGTGCGTGCAAACAGTGAAAATGATTAATTTTACTTTTGTTTAATGAGATTATATTTACCTTTACTTATAAAGTAAGAAATGCATTGATAAAAAAAAAAAAAAAAAAAAAAAAAAAGAAAGAAAGAAAGAAAGAAAGTGGGATTTACATTATCTCTTTGAAAAAGTGCTTATTTTAAAATTATTAATTGTAGTTTTATTAATTTACATTTTATTTAATTAACATTGTATTCAACTGTAAACTAATTCTTTGACATGGTAACTAAATCATCTTACGGGATTACATTTCCAAGAAATTTATTTACCATGTCCTTCATGCACGAATACCTCTAATCTACTACCAAATCATTTAAAAAATGGCAAACATGTGAAAAATTTTACATGCGATCCATTATTGATTTTTATTATCAAAACCTAAAACTTAAAACTCCAAAGTGATTGAATATTATTAAATGCCATTTGTTTAAGGAAAAATAAAGAAAAACAATATCTGAATATGCAAACATGTAGAAACAGTGAAAGAGAGAGCGAGTTTGTGTAAAACATGTTTTATTTTTTGCAAACGAAATGTATGAAAAAAAAAAAAAAAAATTCGTAATCTGTAAATATTGTGAAATATCCTATTGTTATTAATTCTAAAGATTCAGCTTTCCTACCTAAAATTTGGAATTATATTATACAACCAGATATTTAACTTGCATTTATAGTTTTCCAGTAGAATATGTAATATCATGAATTTCAAGTTTCATTTAAGTTTCTATGGACGCTGCTGCATCCTTCTCCAAGGATAGTTACCGCCTCTCCAAGTTTCATGTTCCCATTCTTAGTTTGTCTTCAAGGTTTGATTCCTTTCCACTACAAGTTTTCGTACAAGTGTTTCAGGTCCCATCCATTGACTCCTCCAAAAGAATAACTACCATTCACTACCACTGCTTGAAAAGTTTTTTCACCTTGATGTTACCACCACACCAGCCTTTCCAATAGCCATCCAAGACTGACTTTTCCAACGCAAGTTGCAGTAATCAAGTGTTGCCTCAGTGTTAATGTAGAATTTTTTATTAAAGTAGCGATGTAACTGTAGCTTTAACCTGATTTATAATATATATATTTGTAACACAGCTGCACATTGTGTAAAACCATGTGGGCTTCCTGATGATGCCCTGATGTTCAGGGCGAAAAGCTTTGAATTATGCAGATTTTAATTAAATATATGTTTTTAAAACTTATATACGTGTTTTAAAGTGTTTTATTTATAATTTGAAATGTATGCAAATTAGAATATTCCATTTATTATTATTTATTATTATTCAGTAATCATTTGGTAATTATTGTTTCAGCATTATTTCAAACAATATATGCCTGCGCCCTTTCATGCTTGATACCAAGTTCTAGACTACAAACCGACAATTTGAAATTAATAGGAAGTTATGCATGTTAAATTTTTAGACATATGCTCTTGAATATCCATTTGCTGTTAATTTACGGAAATTAAATTCTCCCTAACCAATATATTCTAACACAATAAAGTTATTTTTGTCGAAAATATTTCATAAATTTTAAAATTTTGTTAACCATATTCGTGTCTGCTATCATTTTTACCAGCACACTGTTCTAAACGTTCACAAATATGTAACTTAATTGCGCTACAGACTCACATCTTAAGGGATTAATTAGCTGTTTTTAATCATTCTTAATCCAGATAAACCTTATTTCTTATTAAATTTTACTTACTTTATGTACAAAATTAAATTATGGGAGTCCAACAAACTTTCTTAAAAACTTTTACAAGCTTACATTTTGAAACTTTTAGACATATTAAATTTTTAAATATAAATTAAAGATATATGGTAACTGCATGTTTTACTGAATATACGTATAAACAGATGCATTGTTTTTTACTTTTATGTTTCATATCTTTTTAAAACAAAGCTTTCCGCTCTATAATTTTTGTATTAAAAATCAATAATTTTTTAAAGACTTTTATAAAATGTAGATTTTCAAGGTCAAACATCGTAATTAACGATATTCAAGATAGGGTCAAAGGAATAGGCCCAGAAAATTACAGTAAACAATTATTTTTTAGCCAGTAGATCATGAATTGGAAGAAATAACTTAAGTTTCTATTAGATATATATGAATCAGATTGGATAAAATACAATGGAGCTACTTGACTTAAATAAAGGTATTTTTCACTCAAGTTTATTAAAAAAAAAGGGGGGGGGATAAATAAATAACTCACGTTTAAGAAGATAAATTAGCTCATTAATCTGTAGCGAGTATATATGCTATGTATTTATTGAAATTTTAAATTGATTACTAAAAATATATTTAAAAAAATGAAATTAATAAAATTTTATTGAATTTCTTTTATTGACTAATTTTTTATTAATATATATACCTCAAACGTCGTAAGAATGAGAAGTTTTCCTCTGAATTTTACAGGAAAAAAATTCCTCTAAAAATGGAGTAAAGTATATCAAACAAATCAAATGAAAAACGGATAAAAGGGGAAAAAAAATGCTCAGAGAAATACTTATGAAGAAAAATAATGATGGCATGTAGTGTAAGAAGTCGGATTAATATATCTGTCGATAAACTTGGAACATATCACTTGAAACAATGTAATAACTACCATTCAAGTTTTAGTGAACAGTTCTTCGGAAAATGTGAAAACATTATTATTATTATTAAATAATAAGATTAATTAGTATAGGAAAAATTTATCTTAAGAACGTTACGTGTAATAATTCCTGAATTCAATGTAGATTTGGTATTATTTAAAAATTATTGTAAAAAATAATTTGAATGATATACTGGTTTTAATTAAGTAGTTGAAGTGTTAGAATCCTTCGCTAAATGCTATAATATTTCATATTCCAAAAATTATCATTTATATATTCCAAATAAATTCCCAAATATTTGCTGGAACATTTAGTAAAGCATATTAAAATGGCTACATCAAACTAAATAATGACAGAAATTTTACAGGTAAATATATAGATAATTGGATTAAGGAGGAATTATGAAAAGTGATAGGGGGGTACATATATATATATATATATATATATATATTTAAATTTCATCGAATTAAAAATAAATTTCTATAAACATAGTGCATAAGCACCTAAAAACTCTTACACAAAAATATACTCTATTTTAGTTAATGATGATATATGAAATAGGGTAGCAGGGTGTATTAAAATAGCAACAAGAACTGTGAACTTTATTGAGTTACTTTATTACTTTCTTCTATATGTATATATAGAGAAAGTATTGGATTCGTGAAAATTTTCGAACTCCAGTTTTCGATGGATTTACACGTTTTGGGATGTCCTGAACACGATTTGACTGTTTTTAGAAAATGTCTGTTTGTCTGTGTGTCTGTGTGTGTGTATCACAAATATTGTGGACGCTGTATCTCACAAACCAACGAATGAAATTTAACCAAACTTGGTATTTAGTTGGACCCTGACATAAACTGGTGCTGATTAGATTTGGGGATTATTCGATCAGCAGGTGGCCCTGTGATCGCACTTTTTCTAAATTTTTAACATGGCAGTATGGGACAAAATTTCGTATAAATGTACACAATGAGAGTTATTTAAATCGTGTGATTGTAAAATTAATATGAAATGCTGATAATTGTAGTAGTTAATTAGGAAAAAAATTGTGCATGTGGGGACATCGCTTCTCCCCTTGGGGGGGGGGGGGGGAATTACACCCCGGTGGGGAGTAAATTTTCAATATGGGTATCTTTCGAAAGATATCGTCAATACCTTTAAAACGAATGGTTGAACTATAGATCTGTGATAATTTAAAACAAAGTTATCGATTTGTTTTAATTTTAACGAAAAAAAAAAAAAAAAAAAAAACTTGGGGGGGGGGGGGATCTCATTTCTTCTGATAATTGCAAAAAAAAACGACTTCCTCTCGGTATCTAGTGATATAATTCTGTCAGATAATAATCGTCTGCATTTATAATGAAAAATAATTTAATAAACAATTTGTATTGAATAAATTTTGCGTAAAATTATATAGAAGAAAGTCATGTGGTGGCCACATCATATTAGTTGAGTATGTTTTCATCCATTTTAAGCTTTGTCGTATGTTTCCCCCTCGATGTACGACAGAGTCCGTTTTTTCCGAGTTTTTGATTAACCGAGGTACTCTCGCTCCACATTACCTCGGATAAGCGAGGTTCTACTGTAATAAACATATTGGAAATAATATCAAAGCTCTGTTAAACAATTTTGTAGTCTCTTTTACCTTTTAAAAAAATTCACGAAATTTAGCGTAACTGAGAGCATTTTAAATGATATTTCCAATAATTTTTTAGGTCGTTTAAAGCAATATCTTATAATATTAAGTGAGCATTATTTGTATATATGTTACCGCTAAAGTGCAGAAATCAGTTAATCTGCAGATTAGCTAGGTACTCTGCACATTAACTAGGGCGATCCGTTAAAGTGAGGAAAATTGTTTCATTTCTCAAATTACCTAGGTAATCTGCGAATTACCTAGATAATCTGCACATTACCTACTAGGCACTCGTTAAAGTGAAAATAAGATCTCTGGTGTTGTAGTTTTACAGCACGCTGTATTGTATTTGTTTTTTTCATTCGGGGGAAAAAAAATAGTTTTCTTTCCTTTTCTTTCTTTCTTTACTTATTTTAATCTGTATGTCTTTTGATTTTTATGTCTTTTAAAGTTATATTTGTTTTAATTTTTTTATTTATTTCATCTTTTTTATTATGTCAATATAAGTTTGAAGATGTTATGCATTTTTAATATGAAATATAACTTTAATAGCTTTCAATAAATTCTATTTTACAAATGAATGTTAGAATTGTAAATACAGTAACGATTTCTTTTCAAAATAAAAATATTTGACCATTTAAATAAATATAAAAAAAAAGTTTTATTAACAACTTATATTGCTATTACTATATTTTTTTAAAAAGTTATGCACCAATTTTTAATTCGATAAAGAAATATTAAATTAGACAATTCAGAAGCATTATTTAAGAAGTACTTCAAATAATTAAAACTGCTTTAATAATTTTTAGAACGCATGAAAATTAAAATGACTGTTTTCCAATGCTTTATTAAACTATATTTTGCAGCATACATATATCTGTACAAGTTTAGCAAATATATTAATAAAAAAAAAAAAAAAAAAAAAAAAACTTTATTAACATATTTTATGTGATAAACTACAAAGAAATTATCTGAAAAAGCGAACAAAATAAAAATAAAAATGTAATCATGATATATAAAATATATAAAGGAAACTTAAAATTGAAAACAACAACAACAAAATGTAATGAAATGCTAAAAAATGCATAAAAATTTCATATTAAGTATTTATTAAAGAAAGCCATAATATTGAATGTCATATTTTTCAGAGTTAAAAATTAAAACTTTTTTTTTTTTTTTTTTTTTTTTTTCAGTAAGTAATAGTAATTTAAATCAATTTTAAATAAATTAGTTTTAAAAAGTTGTGTTTTAATAGTTTTATTTCGAGAGGAAATAATTACTGTGTTGTAAATTTTAATATTCATAATTGAAAATGAAGTTTCAGGAGATACAGCGTTTAATTAAGATTAGATTTCAATAATGAAATGCAGTGCAGACCCTTATCAAACTTATATTGACAGAATTAAAAAAGAGAAGAAATAAAATCAAAATTAAAAAATTATAACTTACTTGTTACTTTAAGTTTTGTGTTGGTCATAATGAGAAACCTATAATAATCATGTCTTCGATGCTCCACATTGTACGTTTACCAATTATCATAGCGGAAGCGGAGCGGAAAGGATCAAAGTTTTTGTTTGTGTTTGAAGGTCATTCGCGTATCTGTATCACATGACTGTTTGACGTCATAGTGAATGAAAAAAAACTAAGGCTCGAAACAAGCATTTGAACTTTAACGACATAGAAGCTGCTAATCTGCAGATTACCTAATTAAAATGCGGAAAACTCTTGATTCCACACTTTAACGGGTCATTTTAGTTAATCTGCAGATTAGCTAGGTAATCTGCACATTAACGGATTTCGAGCTTTAACGGTAACATATTTCACTGTTCTCGAAAACGGTAGCTCGGACAGTCACGTGATTTTGCACAAAGACGCCCTCCAAAGGGTCATTGTGCACATCAAAGTCAAATTTTCAAATTTTTGATTAGTTTTCTTTTAATTAATAAAAATATTAAAATAAACTTCCCATTTCTATAATGACGCAGAATGGGGAATCTTAGGAGAGATTTGATTGGTTTATTTGATTTTCATTGATTTGAGTGTATTTTACATTGACTTACGGCTACGTTACGAGTAATTACAAGAGATATGATTGGTTTATTTGATTTTCATTGATTTGAGTGTATTTTACGTGTAAATAGAGCTACGTTATGAGGTATTACGAGAGATTTGATTGGTTTATTTGATTTTCATTGATTTAAGTGTATTTTACGTTGAACTAGAGCTACGCTTTGAGGAATTACGAGAGATTTGATTGGTTTATTTGATTTTCATTGATTTGAGTGTATTTTACATTGAACTACAACTACGTTATGTGGAATTACAAGGATTTGATTGGCTTATTTGATTTTCATTGATTTGAGTGTATTTTACGTTGAACTAGAACTACGTTATGAAGAATTACGAGAGATTTGATTGGTTTATTTGATTTTCATTGATTTGAGTGTATTTTACGTTGAACTAAAGCTACGCTTTGAGGAATTACGGGAGATTTGATTGGTTTATTTGGTTTTCATTACTTTGAGGTAGCGGTGTCCAGTGATGTTTCTTTCTTTCTTTCTTTCTTTTTTTTTTTTTTTTTTTTTTTTTTTTTTTTTTAACATGCTTGACGGTGATTGCTGCGAAAACGAGTTTGTGCGTTTTCAGATTCATGCACAGCGAGGTAGGGGTGTCCAAACATGTTTTTTTTTTTTTTTTTTTTTTTTTTTTTTAACATGCGTGATAGGGATTCCCGTAGAACTGAGTTTCGTATGTTTACAGATTCATGCACAGCGAGGGTGTCCAGTGATGTTTTTTGGTTTTAACCTGCGTAATAGTGATTGCCGCGGAACCGAGTTTCGTGTGTTCTGAGATTCATGCACAGCGAGGTAAGGGGGTGCAGTGATGTTTTTTTTGGTTTTAACATGCTTGATAGTGAGTGCTGCTGAACTGAGTTTCGAGTGTTCTGAGATTCATGCACAACGATGTATGGCTGTCCAGTGATTTTTTTTTTTCCATGATCATGAAGCGTACATATGTGCGTTATAGTGATTGCTGCGAAAACGTCTTACGTGTGTTCTCTAATTCGACCATTCATCGAATAGTGACTTCTACTGTACGAGTAACAGCTTCAACTGTTTTCAGAATATTCGAAGAATTAACATTTCTATTTCACTGTTTTCGAGAATATTCGTTTTAACTAGGAAAAAAAATTGTGGAAGTGGGGGCATCGCTCCCCCCCCCCTTCCCCGGAGGGGTAAATTTTCAAGATAGGTATCTTTAGAAAGGTCTCGTCAATACCTTTAAAACGAATGGTTGAACTATAAGTCTGTGATAATTTAATACAAAGTTATCGATTTTTTTTTTTTTTTTTTTTTTTACTTTTAACAAAAAACAAAAACCAAAAAAATCGTATTTATTTATTTTTTTTTTTATTTTTTTTTTTTACTGAGTGAATTTGTATAGGAAAATATAGAAGAAAGTCTTGTGGTGGCCACAATATACTAGTTTTTTTATTGAATAAATACAGTATAAAAATATTCAATAGACGTATCTGGGTAAGTGTTGCTATTATAGAAAATATAAGTTGCATTAACTTTGTTCTTATTGGACAGTGAAACTATTTGTTTGCGTTAAGGCATGACTTATTTTCAGTACACATTTCATTTCTTGTTTATCACTTCATCACATATGTGAGACATTCTTTATCATTTGTTTCGTATGCATTTATAAAAAAGCATTTTATATGAAGAGGAACAAAAACATTAAAAGAAAATTATGTTGATGTTTTGCTTTGATAGAATGAAATTGTTCTTAAATAATAGCGTCTACGACATGATTCAAAATCGCATTTTGAATTAACGTATGATTTCTAGAAAAACTAAAATGTTCTCACAAACATTAACTTACATTGAAAGTGCAAATGGAAAACAATTTTCTTCTTTTGTATTCCATTATTTCAAAAGAATATGCATATTTGTTGGAGTTTAAAACCATACTTTTATAAAAAAATAAAGGAAAATAAATGCCAGAAGTATTTGCAAGATGTATTAATTTATACAAAGATATGTTTTTCTAGATTTAATTTTTTTTAATATATGAGATATGCTATTATGTAGAAATATTGCATGTTTAGATATTTTCGATTAATGAATTTCTTAAACGATTTTTTACTTTCTTTGATATATTTATATAAATAAGAAGTCTATACTCTAAAATTTTCGAATTTTGCTTTGCGATGGTTTTATGCGTTTCACGACATCCTGAGCATGGCATTATTGACTAGTTTTAGAAAAATATACATCCGTAAAGATTAAATTAAAATTCTCTCATAATAGATAACAAATTGTACTTTCTGATACAAAAACATTCTGCTTTTATTTCTGAATTTGCTATTTAAAGATATGAACTACAAAATAAAATTTTCGATAGAGAGAAATACAACACCACCAAAAAAAAAAGAAAAGAAATCTGTTTCACCAAAATTATTGTTTTCTTGTTTAGAAGAATGTACTAGTTTCGTAAAACTTTTCGATGAATTACACGTTTTGAGAGGTTCAGAGCATGATTTGATCATTTTCAGAAAATGTCTGTCTGTCCTGTGTGTATGAGTCACAAATTTTGTTACGAATGTATCTCAAGAATTACTGCTTATAACTGTATAGAAATTTATATATTGTTGCACCTTGACCTAAATTAGTGCCCTTCAGATTTCAGTTATCAATAGCTCAAAAAATGGTGTTTCTATATAGAGATTTACACAGATTCAAGGAAGGCTATGTCTAACAGATTATTGCTCATAATTTCACATAAATTTATATGTAGTTGCAACTTGATATATATTAGTACTTATCGATATTTGGCGCTGATATTTCAGGAAAGGCTATATCTCAAAAACTAGTACACAGAATTGCATATAGATTTACACATAGATTTACCTTGACATAAATTAGTGCCTGTCAATCGCTCAACAGGTAACGCTGCTATGCAGTGATTTACGCAGTTTAAGGGAAGGCTATATCTCAGGTTATATTGCGTATAATTGAACAAAACTCGGTTTCTAAAAAGGCCACTAAATGACATTACGATTATTCAATTTGAATACATATCGGCAGATACATAGCGCTGATATATTGAAAATTTCTCCGAGAACGGGAAGGATGTCATCTGCATGGTAAAAATTTACTTCCTTTGGAAATTTCTTGCAACAGTACCTCACTCAAATGAAAATAGTGTGCATTCATAATGAAAAAAAAAAAAAAAATAAATAACTTGTACTGCGTAAATAGGTAAAGGAAAATATAGAAGAAAATTTTGTGATGACCAAAACTAGATTTTTTTTTTTTTTTTTTTTTTGCTGTGATTATTGCAATGTAATTTCTACTATAAAAATATATATGAAATTCTCTTTCTTGATGAAGTAGTTTAAGGATTTTACCTTACTTTTATTGGATGATGGTGTCAGTTTTGCAAAAAATTTCGAGTTTTTGTTTAAATATACTATTATTTAAAAAAAAAGAAAAGTATGATTACATTTTTAAATGTGTATTAAGTATATAAAACAACTAACAGTTCAGTAATAGGGACGAACGTAAGAATTCCATTATTATAATCCGGGAATAGAATTTATATATGGGCATATTAACATCCTTATTTACACATAAACAAATAAGCTTTTTAGGCTCACAAAAACATGGCTTCTGTAGAAAATGTGTGATCATAACTAATATTTTTTGGAATGGATCACACAATTACGGCATATTGTAGGTCATGAATGGTTGTTGTTGTATTTGTGTGGCTTAAGACTGATTGATTAAACTAGCGTCCTTAGCCTATAGGTGGAATGTCCTCCGTGGGGTTTTTCTAAGTAGTCCTAGCCTGGATTTACTCAAGTTTTGGAGAAAAATACGAAAAACTCTAAGCGGTTTGATCAGCAAGCGCAACCTGGGATCGAACCCGGTTGTTCCCATTTACAAGATTTGATCGCTGAATCGCAAGGCCACTGGAGGGGTGATCCCCAATGGAAATACTTGAAAATGCGTTTTTAGTTATGTTACATCATTTTATTTTTAACATACCAAATTTAACGCATTTTATAGTTCATTTAATTGACAGAAATGCTTCTTAAATTCTATTGCATCACTATAGACGTTTACATTTCAGTCGTGCAGTCTTAAGCACACATTCCCTTTCTTCCTTTCTTTATTTATACTTTCCGAATATACATACGTAAAGGAAGTATTACAAACGTGAGAAACATTCGATTTTCAGATTTTAGTGCATTTAAATGCCTTGACTTCCCGTGAGTCCAATTTTACTTTTTTTTCGCTGATGTATATATGTTTCTGTATGTGTATAAGTGAACACAATAGCATCTAAACTCTTAGTTCGCATAAGCTGAAAGTTTGCACGTATGTTTTAGGTCATCGTAGAGCGTACTGTATATATTTTGGTGTATCTAAAACTTATAGTCTTGTTTTACTAGAAAATCATTTTATAATTAATAACATATTCATTAGTTAATGGAGTCAAATTATTTAAAATGCGATGGCGTCTAAACGCCCCATTCGAATAAATTGAAAATTTATATGCATGTTATAGGTCACAGTCGCACAAATTGTACCCATATATTTTGGTCAACATAGCATTTAATTTTTCTTTTTACACACACAACAAACAATTATTTTTTATTATGGCCTAAGGGCTGAAATTATTTAAAGTGCGAAAACGTCTAAATACCTTCTTCAATAGAACTTTGAATTTATGTACATGTTATAATTTCTTGTAGCACGAACTGTATAGATTTTGGTAATCTAGCGCTTGTAGATTTTTTTTTCAGAGATACGATGAACATTTCTTTACCATTATGGCCTATGAATGGAAATATTTTAAAGTGTGATAGCGTCTAAATTCCTTACAGTTGGCAGCAAAATTATTCGAGCGATAGCAATATTTTCTATAGAAAAAAAGTACACTTAATACGGTTTTGGTAAATAAATCCTTGTTTAATCATATTCTTAGACTGACTAAAAACATGCACTGTCAAAAAAAAAAAAAAAAAAAAAAAAAGTCCTATTTCCTGCAGTTTGCTGCCAGAAATTTTCTGTAAGTATAAAAAATTCGTTCTATCAACGGAAAAATTACATATAGAACGTATTTTTCTGAATTACAGAAAATTGTTACAATTTATTTTTTATTTAAAGTATTGTTAGACATGAGTTTGATAAGCAATAGCTGATATCACGGCATGGCATAAACATAATTTTCGAAATTTGGTTCTTTATTGGTTACATCTTCACTGTCATTAATCTCCTGTATAAAATATTTTGTATGCATAAGATTTTTATTTAGATTAATTTCTTTCCAAAATAAGATCTTTAAAAAATCATAATCCATATTTTAAAATCATTTGTAGAAAAATATTGGGTAAGATTATAAAAAAAAGAGCAATTTTTCAATGTACCTGAATGCAGGGTGTAAATCATAAATACTTAATGATAATTATGCCATTAAAATACTGTAGTTTCATTTATAATGGAAAGAGCAGGAATTTTTAAATAACAGAATTACCATTTTAATATCTTTACATAAAATGTCATTGATAAATTTGAGACACTAGCTTGATTAATGCGTTAAATGGATTTGTGATTTCCTAGCTATATTATAGCATAAAATCCATTTTTCAAACTTTAAAATTAAAATTTTACAATTTATATGTAATGAGGAAATCTTCACTTAATAATTTCACTATATAAATAGCAACAATTTTTAAAATAATGAGAGAATAATAAAATTTGCTTCGTATCAAGATATATTTATATATACATATTTTTGTAATAATCCTAGAACTGTAATAAAGAAAAAAAATAGGATTAGATAAAGAAATATTTACAGTATTTTTCCTTAAAACTTACATAAACATACAGTGTAACAAAAAAATTTTGGTAACGTTATTCACGATACATATTACTGTTATGTAATATCGGATACGTACCTGTATCTTATACGTTTGAAGCTCATTCTTGAGAACTAGTATATAATCCCGTCAAAAATAACGGAATGTGAAATCAGTTAAGGTAGTGAATCAACGAATGCTTTGCCATCTTCGCTGGACACTATATTTTAAAGGGGACTAATGTGCGAGTTGCACCTGACAGGACTAATATGCAAGTTGTACCTGACAGGATTGATGTGCAAGTTGCACCAAACGAAGAAACTGTTTCTTTTAACGAAAATACCTACTAACCCTGGACGATAGGTCTAATATAACGTATCATATTATGTATCGTATTTATCGTAATATAACTCAGTTCTTATTTCGATACCTTCTTTGACTCATTTTAATAAGTATTTTTTATATGCATGGGCAAATTTAATATTTTTTAATTTTTAATTTTTCGCATGAAAGCATTATTCTATCTTATGCACCCTATATATATATAACAATAACTGGTACAATTTTTTGGCAACAATCATAAATTTAAATGTCCAGTTTTGAAATTATTTTCATATTTTCATTAATTCTAAAGTATCTAATCAAAACTTCGTTACAAATAAGGTACCAAATGAAAGGTACCATATTTATAACGAAGTAACCTTAGGTACCTTATTTGTAACCTTATTTATTTTAACTAATTTGATAAATATGACGTCACAATCAACAGTTTGTTTATATCAGATAATTACATTATCATGATTGCAAGAAAATGATGCAATAACTATTAGCCCATAATTTTTACGATTGAATTTTATATTACATTTTAATTTTATCCTCCATGGGTATTTTAGAATTGCAATGGTAGTTATAAACTTTCGTTGAAATCTTTGTACTTATTGATATTAAGGGAAAATTGTAAGCACAAAAAATGTTCAGTTTTGAAAGATCTTTCTTATCCGCGTTTGTAATGATCGATAGATGGCGCTCTCTGAACTGCAGTTGTTAGTAAATATAATAGCCACGTGTTTTTTTTATTGTTCTTTCTCCGCTATTACATCATGGAAAATCGATTGCATAATATGATGATATGCAGTGGTGTGATAATTTCACCTTAGCCCACCAGAGGGCGAGCATTTCATTACAATCGCGGAATGATGTAACATTTATGGAGATTAGATAAAAAATGAAAAATAAAAATACATAACATTTTTAAGAAAAAAAAAAAAAAAGGCTACCAAAAGTGTCTGATTTGAAGCGGCGTAACCAGAATTGTTCCTGGCAGAAGATGGTCATTATTATTATTAGTAACAGGTTTCTGTCTATGAAACGTTCGTGATTTAAAAAAAAAATAATAGTATTGTTAATGATACATTTGATGGTTATTTACATATTTAAGGAACAGTAATGTTAAATGTTGGACGCATTAGATGCCCAAAATGTCCCAGGAAATTAACGGATTTTTATTAATCTTTTTTCTATCTTTCTTTCTTTTCTTTTCTTTTTTTTTTTTTTTTTTTTTTTTTTTTTCTCTTGTTTGTTGTTGTTACAGTAAACATTGCGCACATTATATAACATATATAATATGATATATATAAAAAGTCAATTTAGTTAATATAGTATTGATGTATACATTGATGTATATTATTAATTATACATTCTTACGCATATATTGACTCGAATTATTACGATGCTTTGAAATTTCCATGCGTGTTGTAGGTAAAACAAATCTTGGTGTGCATGTTAGATATATTAATGTGTTTTTAAAACTACCGTGAACATTCAATTTGTTTTAAGTGAAAAATATCAAAGCATAATTACAACCTAATGATTTTTAAAAATCATGTGAATTTAATAATATTTAATTTGTACGTACAGGTACATTTAATTTAATTTAATTTTTATTTGATGCGTGAAGGAATTGAACTAATATAGTTTTATTAATTTTAACTCATTACTATTTTTATTATTAATTTGAGAATATACTTTTTAAGGTATTTTTAAATTTAAAATTTGAAGCTTTTCTAATAGTTAATGAACTCATTACGTTTAATGCTGTAGTCTCGAAAAATGAATAGAATAACTCAATCTAATACAAAGGAAAATAATTTATATAAAAATGGTTAGTTATTAATAGAAACCATGTTACAACTAATGAAAAACTAATAACATGACATTATAGTAATACATATCTTTGCAAGGGCCATTTTCTTTTTTAAAAAGAATAATTACTGAAATTTTTGAAACTTTCCTTTACAGTTAATAAGGAAAATGCTAAAACATAAACGTTATCCATAAGTTAATAAATACATGTTTAAGTTTCTTTCAATATTTTTTTTGTTAAATATGCAATCAAAAAGTAAAAAGTAATTAAACAAGAACATACTATAGAACATACTACAGGCAACATACTACAAGAACATACTACAGGCTATTAAACAAGAACATACTATAATTTTCTAAAAGTGATAATATGAACACAATTTTTAAAATTTAAAATTAACGTAACTGCAATGAATACATTTTATTTTTATTTATGACGTTGGATAATTATTTCCATTATAATTTTCGTAATGTAATGTTTATCGCAACTAAATTAAAAAAAAGCATTACACAGGAAAATGTCTAAGAACTTAAATAAACAAATTGAGTCTTATATTCAGGGTATTGAAATAATGAAAAAGTCTATGAAAGTAAATGTAATTTAATTATTTTTTTATTTAGATTATAAAAATATCCTTATGATGCCTAAATATATAAGAATGGGAAAAAATAAAATTATATAAAATGATTTTTTTTAGATCAAATGTAACAATTGAAACAAATTTGGTAATTGTTAATGCAGAAAAAGTAATCTGGTGTGTCACTCACACGACTTTCTCTTACCCTGAAATTTAATACTATAAATACAGGTTGCAGATTAATAGGTAAGATAACGAGTACTGTTATGTAAACCTGTGTTAAACAATTCAAATTAGGCTTCAGAAGAGTTTTATGTGATAATTAGTTCTGTGTGAGGGGGGCTGCCGCCCCCCTCAACCCCCCGTTTAATTAATGCACCTACATTTATATAGAATTTAATTCGGTTATTAAAAAATAATTCTGTTTTTAAAAAATAATTTATTAAAAATATTATTTAAAAAAAATTATGTTTTATGATAATGCAGACGATTTCCATATTAGAGAAGTAGTATAACACCAAATATCCAAAAAAAGTCCATTGTATTCTCAATATTAAAAAAAAAAAAAATAAATAAATAAACGATTTTTTTTCTAAGTTTTTTTTATCCGTTAAAAGTAAAAAAAATCGATAACTTTTTTTTTAAATTATCGCAGATCGATGATTCCAACCATTCGTTTTAAAGGTATTGGCGAGCTCTTTTGAAAGATACCCATCATGAAAATTTACTCCCCCCGAGGGAGACTTCCCCCCAGGGGGGAGTCGAGGCTCCTACATACACAATTTTTTTTCCCTGTTGACTATTTCTATTACAAAAAATATATATTCGTTTCATTTGGTTTAGTGCAGTCTATAGATGTGAAACTCTACTTACCTGCAATTTCCCCCATAGACGTAATGTATTTGAATACTTTTGAGTGTCCCTGTACACGAACCATTTGCTTGATCTTAACGAAAAGTTTCATGTAGCATCTTTATATGATACATATTTAGAATACCAAGTTTGAACTGTCTGCCATAATTTGTTTTTGAGATATGCTGATAACAGACAGACACACATACAGACACACAGACATACACACAGGCCATTTGCTAAAAACATGATTTTCGTATTCAGGTGACCTCAGAACATGTAAATATAACAAAAACTCGCGTTCGAAAATTTGACCCAAAAACAATACTTTCTCTACTTTATGGGTAAGAGAAAGTAAAAATACTATACGAAAAAACTTTTTTCCTGAAGGACAATTTTAAAAAGTTGCGAATTTTTTGCTATACAAAATTTACAATACAGTATGTGCCATATGAACTTTAACAGAAATGCAATAGGAATGTCTAAAGAGAATGCAACTTCATCTCCTAAAAAAGAAAAAAATACTCATAGTTCAGTACTAGTGCGAAGTTAAAACCCAACCAACCTAAATAAGGAAACTAAAGTATTTTATAAAAGTTCTATACAGGTTTTGTAGTTGAATATCTTGAAGAGCGTTTATATTAAAAAATAAAAGGATGAAAATATGAAAATATGAAAATATGAAAATATGAAAGATTCAATTATAAATTAGATGCTTGCAAATGTTTTACTTGCCAGAATTCCAATACCAATTTGCTTTCAAATTGCACATGGTACTAAACAGTTGCCATTTTGTTTATTGATAACTATAGAAATATAACACAGCTTCATTTTATTGTGTAGAACAAAAATGTATCTCGAATAAGTAAATTTTAAGTAAATACGTCATTATGTCTAGTCTTTATATACATTCATTGAGACAAGTTTCTAAACTCAAAAGAAATTTTTACAAAATTCAATAATAAAGATCTTAGGCATACTGAACGTAGGTTGAAAGAGATATACAATTTGTAACACCTTTCTTTTTAAGTTTTTTAGTTGAAACCCAAATAATTATTAAATTTTCTAACAAATATTTATACAATGCATTGCTTTATTGATTAATTAAATACTTAATGTAAAATTTTAAAGATTTTTTTTTTTATTTATTTAATTTTTTTATTATTATTTATATATTTATTATTTTTATTATTAGTAGTATTTGAAATATAATGTCCTCTCTTAATTAAATAACTGTCATTTAAATATTTAATTTATAATAATAATTATTTTAAATATTCCATATAATCTCAAGCAGTTCTCACATATTGGTTATTTTGTATTGACTTGCTTAACTTTCTGTTTTTGTTTATTTCTGGCTTTTTTTCAGTTAAAATTTAGTTCTTATGAATTTATATATTTCAGGATGTTTGGTTTGATTTTTAATTAAGTAATAATAATGTAAATTGCTCGTATTTTTTTTTATCTCTAGTGCGAGATTCATAGTATTAAGATTTCTACAATGTTAGGTATTTAAAATTCCTCACATGTTTCCATAATCGCAGAAACACGAATGAAATCTTGAGGCATAGAGTCTTATCTTCTTTCAAGGTCCATTTTGCTGAAGAGTATTGATATTATATACAGCAGCAAGAGTTACGCATTGATATTGACTTAACTTTTCATAATGCGTTTTTGTTAAATTAAATATCCTTGAAGACGACCATAAAAACGTCTCTAACCAGAACAACAACACCATCAGCTTAATTTTGTACATGTAAAATGAGTAATGTATGCCTTAAAAAAATTGTTCAGAAGAATCCGCTTTTGGTTTATGGGTGTCTTAACGTGGTATTTTTGTCATTTTTCTGACATTTCGGGAGGCTGTAAAATGTGAAGGGTAAAAAACTGCACAATTGCAATTATTATTATTATTTTAGTTTGATTCCAGAGATTAATTTGTGCGATATTTTATATTCTGTTTTTGTCCCCTAGAAGAGTTATTCATTATAGAAATTAGTAAAAATTTTACGTTTGACCTTGAGCTTTGAATTATTGTTAAGTAGTAATATTTTAATTATTACACTAGTGCTGTGCAATGGGCAATTAGGGGGGGGCAAAGTAACCTAGATAAAAAAGAAAAAAAAATCATAAAGCAGAACGATTTTAATCTACACAAAAATAAAATTAATATGCATTGTTCAGGCGCAGTTTTTATGTGAATAACGTCGACTTTGATTATCGATGTTCGACGATTTCATTAATTTACAAAGCAGTAACAAAGCTAATTCTTTAAATATCATAACAACTGAATAAAATGGGAATTTTAATGAAGTTATTTATCAAAACTTTGTAGATTTTTCCAACCTGATGAATATCTAGAAGTTTTTCTCTTATTACTAATTATTGCCGAAACGTCAGTGGAGGCCCTCTGTTGAGACTCAAAACGGTTTTTAGCTGTGTCTGTGTGTCTGTCTGTCGCGCGATAGCGGCCGCAAAAATAGCGCTATTGGCTGGAAATTTGGTACACATGTTCATGATCCCCTCGAAATCAGCTGTATAGTTTTTGGTATGTATTCCATTTGTAGTTCGTATACAGGGACACGCCAAAGTTTTCCTTATCATTACGGCCTATGGGAAGAATTTGTATGTATCGCTATAGCGGCCACAAAAATCCCGCTATTGATTTGCAATTTGGTACACGTGTTCATGTGCCAAACGAAATCAGCTGTACAGTTTTGGGTGTGTATTCCATTTGTAATTCGTGTACAGGGACACGCCAAAGATTTCCTTATCATTACGGCCTATGGGAGGAATTTGTATGTACCGCGATAGCGGCCACAAAAATCACGCTATTGACTTGCAATTTGGTACACATGTTCATAATCTCAACGGAATCAGCTGTAGAGTTTTAGGTGTGTATTGCATTTGTAGGTCGTGCACAGGGACACACCAAATTTTTCTATCACTACGGCATATGGGAAGAATCTGTATGTACCGCGATAGACACCGCAAAAATCAAGCTATTGACTTCCAATTTTTGCCGAAACGTCAGTGGAGGCCCTCTGGTGAGACTCAAAAAAATTTTGGGTTCCGTCTGTCCGTCTGCCTGTCTGTCTGTCTGTCGTGCGATAGCGGCCGCAAAAATCACGCTATTGACTTGAATTTTGTACACATGTTCATGATCCCTACGAACTTAGCTATATAGTTTTGGCTGTGCATTCCATTTGTTGTTCGTGTACAGGGACACGCCAAAGATTTCCTTATCATTACGGCCTATGGGAGGAATTTGTATGTACCGCGATAGCGGCCACAAAAATCACGCTATTGACTTGCAATTTGGTACATATGTTCATAAGCCCAACGGAATCAGCTGTAGAGTTTTAGGTGTGTATTCCATTTGTAGGTCGTGTACAGGGACACGCCAAAATTTTCTATCACTACGGCCTATGGGAAGAATCTGTATGTACCGCGATAGACACCGCAAAAATCAAGCTATTGACTTCCAATTTTTGCCGAAACGTCAGTGGAGGCCCTCTGTTGAGACTCAAAAGGATTTTGGGTTCCGTCTGTCCGTCTGTCTGTCTGTCGTGCGATAGCGGCCGCAAAAATCACGCTGTTAGCTTGAAATTTTGTACACATGTTCATGATCCCCACGAAATTAGCTATATAGTTTTGGCTGTGCATTCCATTTGTTGTTCGTGTACAGGGACACGCCAGAGTTTTTCTTATCTTTACGGCCTATGGGAAGAATTTGTATGTACCGCAATAGCGGCCGCAAAACTCCTTCGATTGACTTGCAAATTGGCGCACACGTTCCAGCTTTGCATATAAGTAGCTGTACAATTTGTATTGCTATATTTTTTTATAAACTGTGTACAGGTACACGCCAAAATTCTTAACATTACGGCGTATGGGGTGAATTTCGTTTAAACGCATTTTAATATCATTACTTTGCAATGAAGAAAATGAAACTAGCGTACGTGAGTAAGATGCTTAAATTTATGTTGTTTGAAAAAAGATATGTGCTCTTAAGCTTTCTAATTAATGTACAGGACCTTACAAAAGCGTTCTGACAATGGCACGTAGTAATCCAAACGATGTTAAATTTGGAACAATTATTAATTTTAAATGCAAAATAAGCTGAATAGTTTTTACTGGTGTATACAATGTTTATGGTTCGTTTACAAAGACACACGAAAGAATTTCGTAACATTAGAGTCTATGGACAAGTTTTTAATTGAAGCGCGCACTTTAACGAGTTTATGCTGAATTGAACTTAATAAAGTTAACATACATTATAAAGATGCTTAAAATCATGTTTACTCTTAAGAAAGGTTATGTATAACTAAATAATTTATGGGACCACACAAAATAATTCCGAGAATGTACTGTAATCATCCAAATGATTTCAAATTAGTTTGAAAAATTAATGAGTTAAAATTAATTAGGTTTATTCTTATTATTGGCGTTTATAATGAATGTGGCTACTTTTCCGGGATACAAAGGAATTTCGTACTATTACGGTACTATTATCGGTATTTCTTAAAAGTGTATTTTAACATGGTTACACCCCATCAAATATAATGAAATTTTATTAGAATTTTAAAAGCATGTTTTCCTGTTGAAAATTGTGAGCATAGAATTGATAATTAGTTTAAAGGTTACGCAAAATATTTCCGATATTCTATGTAATTCTTTTTGTATTTAATTTAATAGTTATGAAATTTGGTATTTACGAATTTCAGGGAAATAATACAAGACCGTAGTTTATTAAGAATACATACTGTTGCGTAGTTGGAGGTTCGTAAGTTGTCCGAAAATGAAAGGTGAAACTTGCAAAAATTCAGTGATTTTTTCACTGAAAGTTCCAGAAAAATACAGGTTTATAAACTAAGTATCAGCTTCAATTCAACCAGTAAACATAGCTTAAACAACAGTCGTTAACAGCAAAACAACAGTACAAACTGTTTATCAATAACACATAAAGAAGTTTCATTCAAAGAGGCTCAAAGCAAAGCAAGCATTTGACGAAACTGACACAGATCTGAAATTGGCTGCATTGGCTAAAAAAATGCTCCTTTTATACTATTCTATCGAACACAGACTGTTCTAGAAAATTCTCGTATCTCATCAGCCAATGAGATTAGAGCTTCCATATTTGGTATATCCCTAATAAGGAATTTCTAGCCAAGGTCGCCAAAAAAAATCGCCAAGGAGATAAACAGTCGCCAAATTTGGCGCCAAATCCATTTCTTCCCTTATTGGAGTTTTTTAATGCGTTTTTAATGAAAAATTAGGCTATTTTAACGCTAAAACGACTAGAAATGCACAAAATTAGCATTTTATCGACTTACTAAGCCTCTTTGAAAGAATTTATACAAAACTAAATGCAATTATTTACAATTCCGTAATATTTTATATGATATACAAATAGGTATACAAAGATAGATAGAGCAGGGGATTGACGGGGGCAGCAGCCCTAATCAGGAATGCATCTGATTATGCATCTGATTATAAGTCGATCGAATCATTACATACTATTATATAATAAATAAAAATGCAAATAGGACGTTGAGGCTCCTGATCTGCAGATCCACTAGTGTAAAATCTTATAAGTACACATAGGAATTAAAATATAAATAAAGATTCGTACGAAAAAGCAATAGAATTTGCAGCATATTTTTGCTATAATATATATATATATATATATATATATATATATATATATATTTCTATTGATGGCTTATTTATCAAGGAATTAATGTACATATTTTAGTCTAATATAAATTCTTGTTAGATTATGGATGACTTTTATGTAAAAAAATCTGATGTGGGCACCATATGACTTCTCTATACACTCACTTGAATGTACTTATTGTCAAGAAAACACTGACATTTTTGTGTTAGGTAACTGACTCATAAATAAACACGGATGTTCCAGTCAACGAGCATTCCTGAAAAAGAGCCCCCCCCCCCCCAAATAAATAAATAAATAAAATGAAAAAAATAATAAATAATAATAATAATAATAATAATAATAATAATAATAATAATAATAAAATGTTACTCCAACCAAAAAGTCACGATAATAGAGCTATAAATACCACCGAGGACAATTATTGTAGTTTTTTTTTTTTTTCAGGAATAGTACTCCACAGCTTATTATAGAATTTCTCTTTAGCAAAAGCTCAGCTTAGAATTCAATGAAAATCATTTGGATATGGATGGTCCACTTTTCTTCTCTTTCGCGAAAATTAGTGGGGAGAAGTGATACGTTTTACCAAAACAACTAAACATGGTTTCTATCAGAAAAAATAGAATTTGTGTCACCACGCTTACAATACATTATCTGATAGATTATTAAAAAGAACTAAGTTTTCTAAATCAATGGGAAGAGAGTAATTGCTTTTATTTCGAGATATTATGGTGATTCCGGACATCTCAAACACTTTTTATGCACACACTCACACGCATATATATGTGTATATATACAGAGAGAGAGAGAGAGAAGTCTCAATACTTTTATTGGAATTCAAGACTATATAAAACTAAATTTAATGAAATTTAACTATACTAGCACTCATGCAAATACAATTTAAAATAAAATTTACTTCGAACATATTGCTACCAATTAAAATTATATATGGTTAAACAGTACAAAACATAACAGTATGGTATACCAGTAGTATACCACAGTACAGTATGGTATAACAGTACAAAATTGTAATTATAGTTCAGTAGAACACCGTTTATACGTCTTTCAAGGGACTGACGTAAAAAGGCGTATAAATGAAAAGACGTATAATAAAAATTTTAATAATAACACTTTGATTACTACAAATTTAATGGCACTTAAGCAAAATTTATATTAAAATACTAATTAGTAAAGTTTCTTAAGTTAGCAAATGTATAACATACTTTTTAAAAACAATAATTAATTAAAAAAGAGATTTATTTTAAAAAGTGAGAAAAATCATACTATTAATGCACGACTGGGTACTAATTACATATATCATATATTGAGTATTATATTAAATTTCTTAAGAACTATATGAATACATTTTGAATATTAATTACATATATTGAGTATCTTTAATAATAAGCATACGATTTATGTACATACAAATAGTTATTTAATAACATTAAAAATCTTTAACATTCGTCTGATTTTCTACTTGTCTATGAGTATTAAAATTTCTACTGTGAATTCAATTGATTCTTTGATCAGTGTTCTTCGATCTTTCCTGTGTTTCCCCATTTAAATGCTTTCTAGAAAAAATTCGTCTTATTTAGAATGTAAAATAATGACAGGTCGATAAATTTTGGGAATTTTAGTAGTGGAAAAAGACGTATAACCGATATTAGCGGCGTATAAACGAAGACTTTTTTAATTAAAATGAATAGGAATGAATTGTGACTTCACTAAAAAGACGTATAAATGTAAAAGACGTATAAACGAGAGACGTATAAACGGTGCCTTACTTTATAATATATTTATTAAAAATCAAAAATATTTAAAGGTTCTCTAAAAGTGTGACATATTTATGCATACAGCAAAAAAATAGATAAAAATTAAGAAATAAACTTAGTATTAGTGCGTTTTTTCCGTTCATTTTAATTCTTCTCAGTTTACCATTACGAATTTTTTTATAGACATATGTTAAAAGAATGGAATTACATTTATTTTCATTCAAACATTTTTATTTTTGTACGTTTAAGATGATATTATAAAAATTTTTGGAAAATTACTTCTACAAAGTGAAGAGATTTCAAGACGCTCATCTATCACAATAAATCATTTTTGTGACTTTCAGATTGGATACGTTTAAAAAAACTGTCTTTTAAGAAAATGTATGCAGATTTTCTACATAGCTATGTAAGTGAATTTTAAATAGTACCTCCTATACAAGTTAATACAAAAAAAGAAAAATATATACAAAGAAAAATTCAAAAATAATTTTTAAGAAATTTAACGATTAGAAAAAATTAAAACACTCAATTTAAATCATAACATGCAGTGATAATTAAAAGAAAAATTCATTTAATTAATACACATCTGTGTGTACATATCTGCGTATCACATGTCTGTGATACAGTATTAAAATCAAACACAGTTAATGTAATAGCATATAAATAGAAAAGAAACTTTCTTGTTTAACAGAAATAATAATAACATCAAAAAATAAAATTGTATGGTGAAAAGATTATTATTCTACTCCCTTCCATAAAAAAATAATTAAATTAAGGGAAATGTTTTTCAAAATTTGTAATGAAAAAGAAAATCAAGAACTTAAAATTCAATCTGAATTCATCATATTTAATGCATTAATATCATTATTTCTTTAAGCAATACTCATGTACTTGACTTTCTGTTCTGTTTTCAACTTAAAACAGAATTTTTTTATAGACATATGTTAAAAGAATGGAATTATATTTATTTTCATTCAAACATTTTTATTTTTGTACGTTTAAGATGATATTGTAAAAAGTTTTGGAAAATTACTTCTACAAAGTGAAGAGATTTCAAGACGCTCATCTATCACAATAAATCATTTTTGTGACTTTCAGATTGGATACGTTTAAAAAACAATCTTTTAAGAAAATGTATGCAGATTTTCTACATAGCTATGTAAGTGAATTTTAAATAGTACCTCCTATACAAGTTAATACAAAAAAGGAAAAATATATACAAAGAAAAATTCAAAAATAATTTTTAAGAAATTTAACCATTAGAAAAAATTAAAACACTCAATTTAAATCATAACATGCAGTGATAATTAAAAGAAAAATTCATTTAATTAATACATATATATATACATGTCTGTGATACAGTATTAAAATCAAACACAGTTAATGTAATAGCATATAAATAGAAAAGAAACTTTCTTGTTTAACAGAAGTAATAATAACATCGAAAAATAAAATTGTATGGTGAAAAGATTATTATTCTACTCCCTTCCATAAAAAATAATTAAATTAAGAGCTATATTTTTCTAAATTTGTAATGAAAAAGAAAATCAAGAACTTAAAATTCAATCTGAATTCATCATATTTAATGCGTTAATATCATTTTTTCGTTAAGCAATACGCATGTGCTTATATATATATATATATGTATATATATATATATATATATATATATATATATATATACACCGTGACCAATAAGTTCTCATACAACTTTTGAAGCACGTTAAAAAGTTGTACATGTGTGTTACTGTAGTCCCAATTATTTTGCAGGCAATTTAGAGTAAGGTATAAAGCTATTGCAAGTGTAAATGCTGTAATAATTATAATTTTTCTAGGCCTAGGTGGAATGAATAAATTGAGAGAAATTGGTGATAAATAAATTCATCAAAGGAGAGCAGCCGGTGAAATTTTCAGAGACTTGAAAGCCCTGGGGCTGAAGAGAGATTTCATTTACAGAACTATCAGAAGGTATAATGAGACGTCCTCTGTCGATGACAGAAAAAGATGTTGCAGACCGAGGTCCGTGCGGACAAAAGAGGCTGTGAAAAAGGTCAGGAAAATGATACGATGAAACAGACAAAGATCTGCTGGAAAACTAGCACGAGAGCTCGAAATATTGAAGGGATCAATGTTAAACCTCCTAAAAATAGACCTTGGATGCAAGGCGTATATAAAACGTAAAATTCACGGAGTTTCGGAGTCTGTTAAGATGAAAAGGACGCAAAGGGTGGAAGCAATTCTTCCTTGGCACGCTGGGGATGAATTTGTCTTTTCAGACGAGACACAATTCATTTTACAGCTAAGTCTCAACCCCCAAAATGACAGAGTATGGTCAGTTTCTATTGATAACATCCCTGAGAGCCAGCATTACGTTCCGCGTTATCAAAATGCTTCGTCTCTGACGTTTGGGCCGCTATTTCAAAACGAGGAAAACTCCCGTTAGTCTTCATTGATAAGGGAGTAAAAATCAATGCCTAATATTATAAAACTGAGGTTTTGGAAAACGTTTTACTCCCAAATATCCAGAGAATGTATGGGGTGGAACATTTTTGCTTCCAACAACATGGTGCCCCTTCTCATACCGCACATGTGGTTCAGGAGTGGTGTAGTCAAAATTTAGCTGACTTTTTGACAAAGAACGAAAGTTGGCCTTCCAACTCCCCCAATCTCAACCCGCTTGTTTATTTTGTGTGGTCATATATGCTCTCACAACTGAATGACTATAAAACACCGATTTGAGCAAATTCAAAAATGTAATTCAAAAGATATGGCAGAAAATGTCAATGGAAGCCGTGCGTGCCACATGTGATGGATTTGAAAAGAGTCTTAAGCTCGTTAAGAAAACTAAAAGGTGAAATTATTCCAAAGCATTTATTGTAAAGATACTCCATGAATGCTACTTTCATTTGATGCAAAAAGTTTTTGTATGATTTATTTTGTGTTACTGCAATAGAAATTTGAAAGTGTATGAGAACTTATTGGTCACGGTGTATATATATATATATATATATATACATATATATATATATATATATATATATATATATATATATATATAATCATATGTTTTGACAGAAAATTGTTCGAGACCAAACACTTTGTGATATCTTTCTAGACTTTATTATTATTATTATTATTATTATTATTATAATTTTAATAAAATACTTTGATGGCAATTTGTTGCCTGGTTTTGTTTCCTTTTACAATTTCTGTTCCATGTTGCCTTTTTGGCTACTGTTCACAAATATTCTTTAATCATTTTTCTTGCGACCATGGGAACTTCTGCACAAGTGGGGACTCAAAGAGTCCAATGTTCAAATAGGTGTGATAAGATTGTAGTTCAGAGAAAATAGCAATAAGGGAATTCCGAAACGTTTTTCGAGTTATAGATTTATCTTTTAAGAAACAAATTACTATTATTATACTAGGAAAGTTGTTACACGTTAAATAAAAAAAAAATAATAATAATGTTTTAAATTTCCAAGATTAAGTAGTTGATTTATTTGATACGTTTATTTTAAACTTTACACTACTATTGTAACAAAATATTAAAGTAAAAACCTTAAGTAACATTATGGTTGATAAAGTTACCTATACAAATATTATTAACCCTCCCCCCCCCCAAAAAAAAGGGAACCCCCTCACATTTTAGTTTTTTGCCATGGGGCCTTATTCGTTGACATTTCACACATATGCACAGTCCTGTTTAATAGGGATGTATCTCGTTTACTCATGGTGTACATTCTGTTTGCTATTAGTGCACATGGTCTGTTAACATCAATTAAAAAAAAACAAAAAACAGTCATGATTACCTTTAGGATTAGCTACAAGATATAACCTTCCTATTATTTAAAAGAAAATTACGTTGTTCAGAATATTAAAGGAAATAATAATATATTTCCGTCCTAGGATATTCTACTATGTTCAAAATAAGTCTAAGCTGGCCATGTTCAAATAAAACAAAATGGGAGCGAGAACATCAAACGTTATTGTTAGAAACGTTTCTACTTCGGAAGTGTTGTAAATTAAATAGAGGGAAACAATAAATATACGGCGATTAGGCTTTTCATAAAAAGTTCTAGCCTTGCAAACACTACATGGAGTGCAAAGAATAAATCGCTGCAAAAGATCTTCGATTACTTTTGATTGTAAGATAACGAATCATATGCTATACAAGTATAGTGTAGTATATTGATAGTGTCGTAACCGTAACGGACGAAATAAATTTAAAGAAATATTGCATTCTCTAAAATTTTTATTATATTGGCCATTAGCGTATTTATATTTTACTAAATATATAAGTTATTTCATTTCGTTATACGGAATCTATGGAATCCATTTGAAAAAAAAAAAAAAAAAAAAAAGCTATCGTAAATCATATTTTAAAGACTAAAGGGATTATCCCAGTTAATATATTGTTTACAAATTGTTAAAATTATATTTCTTTTTTACACATTATATAATGTGTGTTTTTTAAATATGTTATAAATTTATAAAAATGAAATATAAAAAATACACACTCTCAGAAATGGATACTCAAATTTCACGAAATTTTCTTTAATTTTCACGAAACCGTTTCCAGGGAAATACTCCGAGAGAATATTTCGTCAAATTGAGAAAATTACTTTCGTCATTTTTTGAACATGCGAATTTCGTCAAGGTAAAGATACATTTTTTCATACTAGTTTCGTCATACAGAATAAAATACAAATTATAGAATTATAAAACTACCTGCAAGTTCGTTGCTTTTGACATTAAATCCTAATTATATTTAATGAAAATATAAATAAAACAGAGCAAAGAATTAAAAGTCATTTGGACATTTATTTGACAGCTATAGTTACAATGACTTATGTCTCAATTGATCCATACTTTTACAGAAATTCACAGAAACAAGCGCACACAAATTTTTTAGACATCACAAACATCCATGCCCGAATCAGGATTCGAAACCGAGACCTGGGAATGCAGAAGGCAGCGTCCTACCGACCGAACCACCAGGCCGACAAATAAAAGTTATTGTAACGTAAAGTGGAAACAACACAGGAAAAAAAAAACAACAATATGGCGGTAATGAAAGCTTGCACATGCTATTGTGAGTAAACGGTTTCGTCAAATATCTGATCGTTCACGTTTCCTCAAAAATCACGTGATCGCTTGACGAAATGGTTATCAAAAACAACGATATTAAGCCCGATGATGTCTGAATCGTCAAAATTGAATATATTATTTCTGAGAGTGCATAAACTTATATATTTAAATCACATCAAATGTGGTTTTTGGATCTATCGGTCTATGCAAATTTTATTACTACACTTCAAGATAATTAATACTATAACTTGAATCAACTGAAAAATTAACAACGTAATTTTCAAATAAATGTGTCTGAAGAGTTTGCTATTCCAGGGAAGCACAGTATGATAAATAACATACAATTCCAAGAAAAAAAGCCTTTCACTTTTTATGCTAACTTTGGAAGAAATATTTTAATTCACATTCATTATTTCTTAACCCTTAACTACACGCGCTGGTGTAAAAAATACACCATTTATAGTAAACAGAATGTAAATGACTATGGGAACCCCCTCCCCACGCTGAGTGCACATCTAACCTATCATTGAAGTATTTATTCGAAGAATTTTTATTATTTTTTATAAAAGGTTTTGATAATTAAAACTTATACGGTCGGCAGCAAAATTATCCGAGCACTATCCAATAATTCTTATATCAAAAAAGTTCACTTAATACTATTTTGTTAAATAAATCCTTGTCAAACCATGTTATTAGACTGACTAGGAACGTGGCTCCACAAGGATTCATTTAACAAAGCAGTATTATGTGCACTTTTTTTAGACAGGGATTATTGCTAGTGCTCTGATACTTTTGCTGCCAACTGTACCATACTACATATTTGTTCTTATTTAATTATATTTTCTCTAATAACACACGCTCTCCTAAAGGCATCCTCAGGATTACCGGTGGATAAAAGAGAAATCCTATGGACCTCCTCAGGATGTTCTGTAGACAAGTGTGATGTTAAGGATTATTTGATACTTTGGTGGTGTACAAAATACACCTTGCGTATACTTGTGTTAAAATATTAAGCGCGTGTAGATAAAGGTTAAAAAAATTAGTTAAAATTTAAATTAATGAGACATATTAAGTATTTTTAAATATTTACAGAAAAAATGAAAACATTATATAATAATGTTGACAATTCTTTAATATTTTTCTAAGAAAGTGAAATTAGTATATTTTTTGTGAATTATTGCACCTTTTGTAATTTAAAGGAAACTGCCAAAGGCAATAAGAATCTGCAATGAAAGTTTATCCCAATCTAACTGTCCACATAAATTTAACAACTTCCATTTCTACTCCGAAGTTATGAGACGTGCTGGACATAAAAATCTCCTCGGTTCCTATTGAATGACTATAATGTTCGTTGTCTGTCTAATAGTCATTTTTCTCACTTCTTATAACAAGAATTCGGAACAAGATTCTTTTAAAAATAAATTTAGCAGTAGTTTTCTAAATCTAGTTTATTAAAAAATAGAAATGTGAAAAAAAAAAGAAAAAGTATATTTTATGTACATATATTTAAATTATTTTTAACCAAAAGGAAAATAATAGTAGCAGAAAAAAAATAATAACATATTTTATATATTTATCAATATATATGATATAACACTCCCAGAAAAATGTACGTCTGTATGTCCGGAATAAAATGATATTTACTTGGTTTGATTTTTTTAAAAATATTAATTGTATTGTAAATTTTATTTTTCCGACTGAGTGAAAATAATGCCTGGCCCGGGAGTCGAACCCCGGATCTTTGACTTACAAGGTCAAGGCTCTACCAATTGAGCTATCCAGGCCGACACCCCGGTCAGCATTACTCACTCAGACAATCTTGAGGCAGAAACATCTCTGGTCTGTCATGTAGATCGCCCGACAGAAATAAGCCGCAGGAAATGGAAAACACCATTAGATAATGAGAGAAAAAAAATTGTATTAATAGTATTGTTCTATAGAAAAATATGTACTTACGAGTACAATAAAGTGGTAGAGTACAGTCGGTAACAAAAGTGTCCGAACACTAGCAAAAATTCCTATGTAAAAAAAGTACACTTCATACGGTTAATCCTTATCGAATAATGTTGTTTCACTGACTAAGAACAGGATTCTACAAGGATTTATTTCACAAAACCGTATGAAGTGTACTTTTTTACATAGGAATTTTTGCTAGTGTTCAGACACTTTTGTTACCGACTGTATATAATTATGGCTGAATCTTATTATTAGGTGAAATAAAGATAAATCCAGAAGATATAAATGGTGAAACATTTTTTTTAAAGAAATAAATGTTGTATTTGATATATATATATATATATATATATATATATTTAATATATCGCTTTTATTTTTTAAAATATCATTTTTACTTTCTCTTAACCATATATATGTTAAAGAAAGTACTGTTTTTAGGTTAAATTTCGAAAGTAAGTTTTGAGGATAATCCAAAAATAATATTTTTAGAGGTTAATCTCTGAGTGCTAATTGTATGTGTGTCTATTATCGGCATAATTTAAGAAAAAATTGTAACAGGAAATCCAAACTTAGTATTCTACATCTGTATCATATAGGGATGCTACACTAAATTTACTAAATTTTCTCTTTAGATCAAGTGAATAGTTCTTGTACAGGGACAAGAGAATTCAAATACATTACGTCTATGGGTGAAATTTTTCATAGATTAACATCTATAGGCTACACTAAGCCGAATGACATAAGTATATATTTTCATAAGTAGAAAAGTATGATTCTTTTAGATCCTAGTATGAAAATCATATAGAATTACTTTACAGGCCTATCAAAAAATAATAATAATAATAATAATAATAATCTAGATTATAGTGGGAAATTGATTGAAGTGCATTTCAGGTTGTACTGTGTGCTACTAATAAAGGATTATATTTAAGTACCCAATGTGGTGTGTACATAATTTTTAGATGTCACAGAAACCTACAAATAACTAAGAAAAAACTTCTTTGTTTACTGAATGTAATTGGTGGAAGTGCTTTACTATATTTTACAGTGTCCTGCAAAACTGCTCAGAAATGAAATTTAATTTATCATACCCATACGGCAAATAAAGTATTTTTAAGTTAAATTTTCAGTGTTTTTTATAATTACGCTTTTTTAGGTTCCCTGAATAATAAAAGTATTTTTTTAACTGTTGATTCTTGTGTATGTCTGCTATCAGCACTTAAAACAAATAATTACAAGCAATCCAAGTGTTGTATTTTGAAGTCCATATGAGGTTGCCACTTGAAAATTTGAGGAAGTTTAAAGAGTGGTGCAAGTAAATGTTGCCTGAGTAATTTGGAACAAGATTTAAATATAATAAAATATAATAATAATTTTATATAAATGTAGGTACGATATTCAATCTGGGGGTTGGCGGGGGGGGGGATATCTCCCTTACACACATAATTATGCGCAAGATAAAATTGTTGCTACACCTAGTTTTTTTTTTTTTTTTCGAAATATATTTGTATTCATTACCTGTCATCTTACTCCTTATTCTTCAAATTATCTTTATAATGTTGAAAGCCGGTTGAGAGAAAGTTGTGTGAATTCCACAATAGGTTTGATTTTAAAATGTTTGTATTTCAGGGCACACAATGTATTTTAGAAGTGAAATAAAATTACGGAAATAAAATTACGTGATTTTATCAATTATAATTTTTTTTTATGTGAAAAATTGATATCAAGAGCATTTAAATAAAAGATGCAAAAAATTAATTTTTTTTTTTTTAATCCCAGTAAGAAAACTTTTTTTTCTTTAAAATTATGTCAGTTGAAAGTAATTGAAGCCACTATAGCCACGTGTCGAATATTATTTATTGAAATGTAATTCTTTCAATCGCAACCATTTCTTTTATGTTTTTACTTCTTATGAAAACAAGTAAAAACAACCATGCTGTTTGCATTTAATTAAAAAACTTTCCAACAGCATCATTTAAACTAAAAATATATTTTAGCCAATAACGTTTTATTAAAACATATTTATTTATTTTTATTGTGAAGGCAAAAACTTTGAAAAATATTTTTATAGCTTTACTGTCAAATAAAAATTATACAACAGATTGCTTTTGTGTAGTCATGCATATTACATAGAAAATCAAAGCTAGAAAAACATATTTTAAGCATGGAGAAAAAGTTATAACAAAAAAAAAAAAAAAAAAAAAAAAAAAAAATCAGGAATAATATAGCGTCTGCGCAGTTCTATACATCAATTGAATCTTGATTAGACAAAATCTTACTAAAGTAGATTTTTCTCTTTATGCTGTGTGCAGTATGAAGATATTAAATTATGGTTTAAGCAAATAATTCTCTGACTATAATGTATCGGAATTATTTTTAAAGTCTCTGTACACAAAAAATTTGCGAAGTTCATACCATTATTAATAAAAGACTTGCCATAGAAAGATTATTTAAGACATTAATTTCAAGGCATTCTAAAGAAAACTGCAGCAAGTGAGTTCGAGCAGACGGACGCATAGACTGATAGACTAATCGAATATATGCTCTTTCGTAAACAATGTCGAAAAGTTTTAAAAACGCTTAGCACAACTGTAAATAAAATTCTACAAGTTTTTATTCGTGCCCCTTAATCGATCTGAATATTTTTGTTGTCATATAAACCGTAATGCGATTCATACCATATTTCACAGAAAACATGTTTTTATGCACATTAATAACAAATGTCAATTGCCAAAAATGTCAGCTACAGGGTGGTCGAAGAGTAACGCAACTTAAATTATTATTATTATTATTATTATACAAAAACTGAAAAAGACAATAATTGACTACATTTTCGAAAACTAATTGCAATATACTATTAGTAGTTATTGTAGTGGATATTTTAGTGAGGGTTTCCCATGTACTTATGTATTATTGAGGATATCAACGCGTTTAAGAATTGGCATCGACCATCGTGAATACCAATATCCCAAACGTAGATTCTCATTGATGTATTTTTCCACAAATCAGTATGACACCGCCAAGAAAAGTAGTTTAAGATTTAAGGAAATAAATTTTCGTTTGAATGCTATTTAAATTTGTAGAAATTCCGTTAAATAACTTCTTTTTATTCAGCATTTTTATAATAAACTATAAAGTTAGTAGGTTTTAATTTGAAAACATACCCTCCAACAAACTAATTAATATACCGTAGTATTGTTAGTCCCGCCTTCTTTTTCATACCAGTATATTTTTAGTGTATTTTTCTTCTTATTTAATCGCAATTGCATTTAGAGAATATTACTCTAAAAATTAATTGGTTGGAGAAAAAGGGTGGGACTAACAATACTACGGAATATTAATTAGGATGTTGGAGGGTATGATAATGGTAAAATGTTTCTGTAAACATATTTTTTTTTTTATGATAGAGATTTAGTGTGCCACAATATCTTTCAGAACGTCAATGAACGTTAAAGAGACACACACAAATACATATTTCAGACGCAAATCAGATAACAATCTACCGTTTGGTAACTGGATTTGGAGAAAGCTGAAGTGTTTCAGACGAGACACAATCATGAAAAACGGCAGTTTTTCGAGTGACGCAAGCGGAAGGACAAACGGACGGAAAGCTGCGAACTCATATATACGCCTAGTCTGACATCAAAGAGATTTGTAAAAGCCGACACTTAATATCTCAGCAAATATGCCTTATTTTGTTCTGATATTTTCAAAATAATCTTTTATCGTCGGTCTTAATCTATCCTGAAAATTTTACGTTCCTACATGCAGTATGTTTTAAGATCTGAATCTCAATTTAAAGCCAAAAAGGAAAAACGTGAGGTGTAAGGATGTAATGAACTAAATTCATGAAAAAATATCTCTAAAACCGCACGAACGATTTTAATTTAATTAATATATGTTGTTAATGGGATCTTTCTGAATCGAGTAACGTTTTTGTTTTTTTCAGGAAAACTCTTGTTTTTTGTAAAAGTTGCTTTGAAAATAGAACTATATTACTCCGCCAAAATGCATGCTTTTATTCGGCAAAAATGTCGTAATTCGGTTCTTACTTTCAAGACACGTTGGTTGGCTGACCAACGTGAATGCAGTCAATAAATTTTTGTTATGAAGAATATAATTTTAATTTTAAGATTTCCCATTTCGTCAAAAAAGTATTTAGATAATATTTAAAATAAATGAAGAATTTTTTAATTATAGATATTCTATGTCATCATTATTCATAATGAATTAAAAATATTTTTAAAGCGAAAACATTTAATAAATCCCTCATGCACACAAATTTATACCATGGTCCATGGTCTTTGGAGCGCATGCGTACATCATACGGATGCGTACATCCTGTAGACACTAAGCTAATTGCTTTCCCTGTATTCGTCCGCGCCGCGGTGTTTTTGTTTAATTTGTTGATTGGAAATTGGAATTAATACGAAATTTTGCATGATTTAGACATATATTGGTAGTGCTCGGATACTTTTGCTGTGACCCACCGGTGTACCACGCCGGCGTGAACGTGTTAATCATAATTTTTATTAAATTAAAATAACACTGAGATATGAGAGCGAGAGTGTGAGCAGTGATTTTTACATTATTATTTTCAATGGGGAATTAAAATATTTATTCAAAAATTCCACCTACTTGCATGATTTAGTGGTAAGTGTTTTATAATTTTATATTCTTAAAACTTGCTTATAATTTTACGTATATGTAATTATAGGCTTCGTCTGATTGCACGGAAGTATTGTTATTTGTAAACAAACCATTGTTTACATTTTTTATAGTCGCTTTTTTCGCAAAATGTTACTCAGTTTTCTGTAATATGATAATTAAACAAGTTTTCGAATTCTTTATTATGTTTATTATTACTTTAATTATGTTGTTATTATTCGTAATATGTCACCTTTTAGCTTAGCAATTTTTGGAAAAATAAATTTAAATGTTTTGATTAGAGATCCTAACTAATCGAGATACTAAGAGATACTTCGATTACAGTCCAAAATTTATTTATTGGAATAAAATAGCTGTATTATTCTTTTCAAAAAACAGATTACGAAAAACTTTATTTTTGAATGATACAGCCTTGCAAAACGAAACAACAAAAATCCTATATATATATGATAACATGGGAAGGGAGAAAGGGAGCTATCTGACTGATTTACAGCCTTAATTAGATACATCACAAGTCTAGTGTAATGGGTAATTGGGAAATGTTGTATGTACTGTATTAATACATTATTGTATTAATACTGTATTGATACAATATATACTGTATTAATACAATATTGTTAAATTTTAAATGAATTTGAATGTCTTAGTTGTGTATCATAATAATCATTTATAATGCTTTTGACGGATATAGCTAAGGTAGTATGAAAACTACTTTATATCAACAGGGTTGCCACGCTACCTGGAGAACCTGGAATAGTCAGGGAATTTGAAAATTGACTATAAAAGTCAGTGAAAAGAAAAATCTGCCAATGCACGGTCATTTCCCCTCCCCCCCCCCTTTTTTTTTTCTCCATTAGCTTCTGCTATTTTTTTTAAACACCCCCACCCTTCTCTTTTGCTCATGTAAGGAATTTCTTATCTCGCTTATAAGCGACAAATGCTATCATTATATGCAACTTTTGTCATATGTAAATTTTGTGTTTACAAGTGGGACGTTAATTATTTTGCCCTCAACACAGTCAATGCTCAATATACGGTTAGACTGAAATTTTTTTAGAATATACCTGGAAAACCTTTTAAAAGTCAGGGAATTTCATTCTCCTGTTTGAGTGGCAACCCTGTATCAAGCTTATACTGTACTCTACTCTAAATATAATAATGCAGCACAAGCAGTATAAAGAAAATAAGGCTAAGCTTTACTATAGGGTACCTGTTGGCGATTCATGATGCTGTGATGAGATTCAGTGTATCGACACTTTTTAATAGTAACTTTTTTGTATCGGTACTTCATTTAACTGTCTTGGAACTTTGTTTTTCTTTTTGTGCCAGCCGCGCGCGTGTGTTTATTGTAATGCGGCCCAGCTGAATGATTTTTCTTTTTAATGCGTTTTTGAGGTATAAAAATTAATTTTTTGAGTGTATTTTATTATTTTATTTTACTTTTTAATAAATGGAATTATTTAGGGGAAAAAAGTGTATTCTAGTAATTGATGCAGTATAGATTTTCATGCATTTTCTTATTCATGTGCCATGAATTAGGAGTATCCAGTGATGTTTTTTTTTTGTTTTAATATCGGGATAGTGACCACTGTAGTACAGATTTTTTATGCATTTTCTGATTCATGTGCTATGACTTAGGGGTATCCAGTGATATTGTTTTAGTCTTAATATTGGGATACTGACCGCTGTAGCATGAATTTTCAGATTCGTGCATGACAAATTAGCTGCATCCAGTGATTTTATTTATTTTTTGTTTGTTTTGTGATTGCTTCTGTACAGATTTTCATGCATTTTCAGATTCATGCAAGGCTGTAATTTTGAAATTTTGGGGCAAATCTTCAAGTTATTTTAGATTATACATCATTTATAATGCTGAATTTTATGTGTTAAAGCTTGAAAGCTCTCTGAAATTTTTTTTTTTTTTTTGTTGTGAAATAGCTCAAATTTCTATTACTGTTTTAAATATTTTATTAATCTTTAAAATATGCTTAATTTATTTCAGTGAATTTCAAAACAAGCACCAGAGTGAAACAGTAATTTATTTTCTTGAAATGTATTTTTGATGTTTTGTAATGATTCAGAATATCGATTTGCAGTAATCGACTCATTCAGTGAGATGTACATCAGCAACAGCGATGGGCGCCTTATAGTAAAGCTATTCCAAAAATAAGCTAAATAAAACTTATCAAAAGCTTTCTTACTTAGTTTTCTTTTTCTTCTTCTTTTTTTCCCCCATAGCAGTTAATTGTACAAATGCATCTTAAAAATTAAACCCACTTTCAAGGCCTGCATTATTTATCATTAATAGATTGCTCACACTGTTTAGTGACAGTTTGTTTATAATTTCATTTCTTACCAAATTTATGCAACTGAAAACTATTTTCACAATTTGTCCGAAATCACAATGAAAAAAGTTCATCCTGAATGAGGAATTTGCACACATGGGGGATTTGAACAAAATCCTATTCTTATGGTAGTTTTAGGCCCATAAATTTCAAAAAGTTTATTAAAAATGCAAAAAAAGTTCTCATTAATTTAAAAAATAATTTTAAAATTAACCAAAAATCATGTGACTTCAAAAGGCTGCCTGACGTCACAGTTTATGATGCTTCAATGTTTACATTCTGTTAGCCTGGTTAGTAAGCAGCAATTTGTTTTAACTTTCGTGATTATTAATCGTTTATGTGATTTCTGAGCATTTCTTTTTCATCTTAGAATCATTCAATATCATTATCATCATTTTCAAATGTTTTCTTTTCATGGCGGTTGTCCAATGTTTTCGTTTCATAGGATCCTGTGGAACGCTAAAAAATAACTTTTGAGAAGCGTTAGCTGTTGTGTGTTGTATTAGTGCAAAATGGTACAATACAAATAATACAATATTTATACTACAATTTTTTAATATCAGTCATTATTATATCATAGAAAACCTATTTCACTGATTCAAGAAGCAAAGCAAAGCATGAAATCAAATGTAAACAACGATTACTTTAGTTTGTTGTCATAAAGAGTGACGTCACGATATATTATACTGCGTTTTCTCTGTACAGTAAATAGTGCGATGTTAAAATTGTTATAAATCAGACATTAGATTTCAAATAAAGAAAATGTATGTATTTATTGTGTATTTATTATTATTCATGTAATGAATATGTATGTATTTATTTTCTTACCTTTTCATTTTCTATTAGAATAAAATCCGAAAACGTGCAAATTGTCTATTGTGACTTTTTTGTGAAAGATTTTTTTTATTAAATGTAAAATAGTATTAATTTAGTTTAATGTAATTTTTTAGTATAAATGTGTGATCATATTTTGGATAACTGTATAGCATTTTGCATAAAAAGCGACTGTAGTGGAAACACTGGTTTGTTTATATTTTACAACATTTTTGTTCTTCATAACAGACGAAACATGTAATTACATTTTATGAAAAACTAATTGTAAGTTTTAAGAAAATAAAACTATATAGATATACCTTACCGCTAAGTCATGGAAGGAGGTGGAATATCCGTAGACATTAAATATAAACAACTCCTGCTACCAGGGATCACTCTAGAGCGTTTTAGCGGTACAAGTTGCCACAGGGTTGGCATAATACTTACTGTGCAATGGTGTAACGGGTTTTATCAGTTTTTACCGCCTTCATTTATCTCAAACACTTTAAGGATATATTTTAAAGTTTTTAGTTCTCAATTTCCCAATGTATTATTTAATATTTACTATGAAATTCCTACTTCTGCAATTTCTAAAAACATTTAAAAAAGAAAATATTTCCTTATTTATTTAGCTCTTATACCAGTTTATGTCATTTAGCATTGGCTCATATGATATTTAAAAAATAATAGCATTGTTTACATTGTACTGTTTAAAAAGCCCTGCAGGCTCCAAAAAGTTTTTAAAAAATAATAACATTTTAATTTAACTACATATAATCAATTAAATACAATTCGAGGCTGCTGTCACTGCTTGTTTTAATGAATTGTACCCACTAAATGTAAAAAAAAAGATTAAAAAAAAAAAGTGAAAGTATTAAAATGGTAATGAAAATATGAATATTGTTAATGGGTAAAGTGTGAAAAAATTTTCTTGATTCAAATGATATTTGTTAAACCTAAGTAAAAATTTTTTAGGATATCTTTTTTTTTTTTTTTTTTTTATCTTCCCTAATTCCTTATTTTTTTTAAAATTTTGATTAGAAACTATGAGTAAAGATTTTTTTCTCTTAATACATTGCTTCAGTTATATGTCATATTTCCTACTAAATTATCCTTTTCCAAAATTATTTTATGTGTTCAATAGTGTGAGTAAAATTTTGCTTTATTTCAATACATTATTGTAGCTACAAAGTCAAAGTCTGAAGTTGAGTGGCTCATACTACCGCATTTATGATTGTTATACAATTACTTCTTATTATGAAGATATTATGTTGAATAAAAATGTTGGTAATAAATGCCTACATGGATTTTTTCTATAGAAATAGAATATTATTTATATTTTTATAATTTAAGTAAAATGATTGATAGTGTGGATATTGTGCATATATATACACATAATAAAAAACAAATGTTGTACAATAATGTATGAATACATAATAAAAATCAATTAAATCTTGATTTAAATAAAAAAAATCGATTTTTTTGAAAAAAATAAAAAAAATCAACAACCCTGTTTGGAAGTCAGATTTTCGAATAGTGTGCAACGATGTTAAAATTTATATTTCCAACGAATACACAATTTTGACTTTTAGATCCTGGAGAAAACTTTACAACTGGATACTAAATTTGAAGTAATTTAGTCAATATGCTTAGCAATTATACTTATTGGGACTTTTGAGTTTTTTAATGTTTTTTTTTTTTTTTTTTCAATCTTAAATCTCTTGGTGATATTAGTTTTTTAGTGTAGCTCAAAATCTACTGACCAAAAGAACTGAAATTTCATAAAAGTATAATTAAAATAATTAGGAGCCAGTGAAATATTTGTTGCAAAATACTTCTAATTTGCAATTTAAGAATTTTTACTTAAATAATTTCTAAATATTTATTTTTTAGATAATTTTATTTAAAAATTTTTAAATTGTAATCTACAATAATATTTTTAAGTTGTTGCAGGCTTTAAATATGTAGATTCCCTAAGAATTTTCCCCCATAAATAATTAAATTACACATTCTATAAGGAATGGTAGGTATCTATTTTTCTCTCTCGATATTTGTTCAATCTGGTACATATAGGTATCATCTTTTTTTTTTTTTTTTTTTTTTTTTAAGGTCTATACATTATTATTAAAAAAAAAAAAAACTGCACAGCATGTGCAAAAATAAATGTGAAATTAACAATATTTATACATATAGTCACAACCACTTGTTAAAATATGCTATAATTTCACCAGTTATCGATAAAATTCACATATTTCAAGACTGATTTCCAAAATTCGCGATAATTTTACAATTGATTGCTAAAATGCATAATTTTTTTCATCGCTAATTAATAAAGTTTCTGCGTTTTTTAAGTTAAATGTCCCAAATACTCAATTATTTCGTCGATAATAGACGTAATTTGCACTTTGTTCTCAAAGCTGAATGCTGAAATACACAATAATTTTGCAGCTGATTTCGAAAATACGGGATTATTTTCACCGCTAACTATGGTGTCAATTTTTATAGTTAAAATTTACATTTAATTCCCAAATACCGCTATTATATCTCTGCTAACTAATAAAATTCACTGTATTATTTTGCGCCTAATCGATGAAATTCGTATTCTTTATAAAGTTTAATCTCCAAATACTCAATTATTTCGCCGCTAATCTATGAAATTTATGCTTTTCTCAAAGCTGAATCCCGAAATATGCAATAATTTTGCAGCCTAATTCGGAAATACGGGATCATTTTACTATTAACTGTCAAAAATTTATGCTTAAGTGCAACTAATTGCTAAAATACGATATTAATTCGGCGTTAATCGATAAAATTTGAAATCTTTTCAAAGGTGATTTCTGAAATTCACGATGTTTTGTGGCTGATTATTGAAACACGCAATCATTTCGCCGTTGCTTAATAAGGTTATTTTAATCCTAATTGTTTGCTGAAATAGGCTTTATCTCTATGTTAATCAATGAAATTCGCCCTTTTTTGCAAAGACAATATCCGATGTATGCAATAAATTTGCTGAAATATGGAATCAATCATTTTACCGCTTATTTTTTAAAATTATGCAAAAGCAACTAATTGCTAATATAGACTATTATTTCACCCCAGTGGCAGAAACACCGTGACACGGTGACATAGTCGCGGACACAGAATAAATGCTTGCAGACAGTTTTTGTCTGCACTAATAAAACAATTAGTCCGTAACTTTCGAACACTCTTTGTCTGTCTCTGTACTAATAAAAAAAATTGCCCACAACTTTCAGACAGTCTTTGTCTGCAATTTACGGACATTTTTCGCCTGCGACAATGCGCTACCCATGTATGACGTCTTAGATGCTCTTTGGTAGGAACTCTAGAGCCCCCATATAGGTGCCTTGGTAGGAACACACAAAACAGTACTTAACAACGGCGACCTAAGCAGCCTATATCTCCCTTGATAGACAGCATATGCGTATTCTTTTCCCCTGTTACTAAGATTCTACGGGGACATAGAAAAGTGCTAATTTCTTTTAAAACTGCTCCAAAACTTCTCCTCCACTTCATAATTCACTTATAAAAATTTCTGTATCAAAACTAATACTTTTGTTATTTATACTGTGTTGTGTCAAACATTGCTATAAATATTTAATTGAATGAGTTCAACTTATTATTTTATAATTGTTTATTACTATAGTTCTGTAGTAAAATTGTATTTGTGTATTGTTGCACGAGATCACCACTATTGTTAAGCTCTCTCCCCCAAAGATTGCTGCTATCAGCTTCAGGCTTTTTGAGTGTAAGCCGTTCTCATCCCTGATTACAGGCAAATTTCGCAGACAGATTTTGAAATTTTAAAAGCCTGTCGCACACAGCTACAAAACTTTCTGCCACTGGAATTTCACTGCTAATTATTAAATTTTGTATGTTTTTAAAAAATGATTGCTGAGATATGAGATTATTTCACAAAACAATAATGAAATTACTTTTTTTATTATTTATACATTGCAGAAATACGCAACACAAAAGTCTATCTACAATACGGGATCGTTTAACCGATAACATTTACTTTTAATCTTTCAAAGTACGAAATAAGCTGTTAATTCATTACAAAACAACATAATATTTTTGCAGTGAATTATCGAAATCCCCAGTGGCAGAAAGTTTCGTAGCTGTCTGTGACAGGCTTTTAAAATTTCATAATCTGTCTGCAAAATTTGTGTTAATCAGTGGTGAAAATGGCTTACACTCAAAAAGCCTGAAAGGTGATTGGGGGGGGGGGGTAACATCAGGTGATATCGTGCAACAATACACCAATACAATTTTACTGCAGGACAATATAGTATAAACAATTGTGTGTACTCATTCAATTCATCTCATTCAATTAAATATTTTATAGCAATGTTTGACACAACACAATATAGATAATTATAAATAATAAAAGTATTAGTTTTAGTTTTTATACAGAAGTTTTTTTTAAGTGAATTGTTATTCGAAAGTTGCAGACAAAAACTGTCTGCAAGCCGCTTTTCTGTGTCCGTAACTATGTCGCGGTGTTTCTGCCACTGGGTCGAAATCCATCGTTTCATGTCTTATTAACAAAATTTACCTTTATCATGGCTAATTGCTCAAATAGCGATTGTTTCTCTTTTTCACTAAATAAAGATAGGCAAATATTTTCGCTGCTATAATGGACGAAATTCGTGCTATTTCTGAAAAGTGATATCACAGATGTTAAATACATATATTGAGTCAAAAATCAGCGAGATTTATGCCTTTTTTTGGCGTATGTTTTCTGATTACATAATTTTTGCATCTGATTACCGAAATATATGCAATTTTCTCATCTTTTGAAATACTGAATCAATTTAAGTTGGACATTGAACTTATCACACAAATATCTTGGATGAATTTTGTTCCAACATTTATCTAGTTTCCAAGTTGCAGCCACTTGAAATCAGGCTGCTACTTGAAAATATGCCACAACGATAACTTTTAGAATACTAAACTGGTTCAGACAGCAGCGCCGACTTTGAAAAATTTCTGGGGGGGCTCGAACCAAGGCTGTAGCCAAGATTATTTTTTGAGGGTGGGGGGCATCACATTTCTAATACAAGGTCATCAAATATGGTGTAATAATGTACACACGCTTACCCAAGGAAAAGAACATATGCACACACAAACAACGACCTGATTAACACAGGGGCACGTGCCAGGGGCTCTTGAGTAGCAAAGGGCCCCAAAACTGGACCTGAAAATGCCATCATAATCTTTGCCATTTAGTTTATGTAAATCGAATTTATATGGCAGTAACTTTTGTAAAAATAGTTATATTACTTTGCATCGATGTTTCTGAAAACTTTTGCTCCTCATGCACAAACTATAAGTGTAGCACAGTAAAGGGAATCATCTTCCTCTGAACTCACCCCGCGCCCCATACAGAGACTTTCAGCCTCTCTTGTTTTTCTTTCTTTTTTTCTTAGTCGATTTATGTCCATTTTCAATTGCAACAACCTTATTTTACAGCTATGATTTTGGTAAGAAACTAAATAAGAAATAGAGGAAAGAATTTCTTGTTTAATAGAGAATCAGTATTCAAAATTTCTGGGGGGGCTGATCCCTTACAGAAAATTTTCTGGGGGGGCTCAAGCCCCCCACATAATCGGCGCCACTGGGTTCAGATCAAAGTTGGGGAGTGAATTTAATACAGTTTAAATATCTTGGAAAAGTTTGCTAGGCAACTTGCTCCACCATTTTGTTTCCAAGTGGCGGCCACTTAAAAATTTTTTATTACAATAACTTTTGTAATATGGAATCGGTTTGAATCGCATTTGCACAGTTGACATATTCAAATATCTTTGATAAGTTCACTGGGCATCTCAGTCACTCTGTCCTTTGTTTCTAAATGGTGGCCACTTGAAAATTATCACAATAACTTTTGAACCGATTTGCTTAAAACTCCATATGTAAATAGACCTCTTTAATAAATCTACCAAGTTCATTAATAAATTGTAGCTGTCATTTTGAAAAAAGATGGTGGCATCTTCATAAGAAAAGATAAATCAACCTAACCTTCCTATGAGCCGGAACGACTCGTTTTAATTTTTTGATCAATAACCTCTAAAAAGTAATGATATCAGTACAAAAACCCTTAACGGGTTAAAAGTTTGTGACGCAGCTACTTTATCACTATAAGAATTTGAAATATGGGTCTTAAAAATAATGATATCAAGTTTTAAGTGACGCTCTTCTATTAGTTAAAATATACATAGATTTTCTTATTTGATCATTCGCTTTTTTCTTTTATTTATATTTACAATGCAAACATAATATTTTTAACTTCAAGATAAGACAAATATATAAAATATACTCACTGATGCTTTTTCATTTTCATTTCAATTTCAAAATAACAGTTTTAAAAGGAATGATATAAAAATTCCAGTCACGCCTCGGTGTCATTTTAAAAGATTTGTTTTTAGATTCCATTAAAATTACCTTTGTTTTGTCTGATAAAGTATATTTACACATTCAAACAGTGCTTTTAATTTTTAAATATGCTGTCAAATAATCACACTTTCACTGAGTTTGCATTATAAATAAAAATTATTTATTTCAATAAATCGATTTGTCTTTTGCGTCACGCTATCCAAAACTGCAAGTAAAATTTGTGCAAATGTTTTCTTTGCATCACACTGTCTCTTTGCAGAAATTCTCACTTAGTTGGATACTATGATACAAAATAACATTTACATATATTTTACTCACAGTTTTGGATAGCGTGACGCAAAAGACAAATCGATTTATTGAAATAAATAATTTTTATTTATAATGCAAACTCAGTGAAAGTGTGATTATTTGACAGCATATTTAAAAATTAAAAGCACTGTTTGAATGTGTAAATATACTTTATCAGACAAAACAAAGGTAATTTTAATGGAATCTAAAAACAAATCTTTTAAAATGACACCGAGGCGTGACTGGAATTTTTATATCATTCCTTTTAAAACTGTTATTTTGAAATTGAAATGAAAATGAAAAAGCATCAGTGAGTATATTTTATATATTTGTCTTATCTTGAAGTTAAAAATATTATGTTTGCATTGTAAATATAAATAAAAGAAAAAAGCGAATGATCAAATAAGAAAATCTATGTATATTTTAACTAATAGAAGAGCGTCACTTAAAACTTGATATCATTATTTTTAAGACCCATATTTCAAATTCTTATAGTGATAAAGTAGCTGCGTCACAAACTTTTAACCCGTTAAGGGTTTTTGTACTGATTCATTTTACAGCTAAGTCTCAACCCCCAAAATGACAGAGTATGGTCAGTTTCTATTGATAACATCCCTGAGAGCCAGCATTACGTTCCGCGTTATCAAAATGCTTCGTCTCTGACGTTTGGGCCGCTATTTCAAAACGAGGAAAACTCCCGTTAGTCTTCATTGATAAGGGAGTAAAAATCAATGCCTAATATTATAAAACTGAGGTTTTGGAAAACGTTTTACTCCCAAATATCCAGAGAATGTATGGGGTGGAACATTTTTGCTTCCAACAACATGGTGCCCCTTCTCATACCGCACATGTGGTTCAGGAGTGGTGTAGTCAAAATTTAGCTGACTTTTTGACAAAGAACGAAAGTTGGCCTTCCAACTCCCCCAATCTCAACCCGCTTGTTTATTTTGTGTGGTCATATATGCTCTCACAACTGAATGACTATAAAACACCGATTTGAGCAAATTCAAAAATGTAATTCAAAAGATATGGCAGAAAATGTCAATGGAAGCCGTGCGTGCCACATGTGATGGATTTGAAAAGAGTCTTAAGCTCGTTAAGAAAACTAAAAGGTGAAATTATTCCAAAGCATTTATTGTAAAGATACTCCATGAATGCTACTTTCATTTGATGCAAAAAGTTTTTGTATGATTTATTTTGTGTTACTGCAATAGAAATTTGAAAGTGTATGAGAACTTATTGGTCACGGTGTATATATATATATATATATATATACATATATATATATATATATATATATATATATATATATATATATATAATCATATGTTTTGACAGAAAATTGTTCGAGACCAAACACTTTGTGATATCTTTCTAGACTTTATTATTATTATTATTATTATTATTATTATAATTTTAATAAAATACTTTGATGGCAATTTGTTGCCTGGTTTTGTTTCCTTTTACAATTTCTGTTCCATGTTGCCTTTTTGGCTACTGTTCACAAATATTCTTTAATCATTTTTCTTGCGACCATGGGAACTTCTGCACAAGTGGGGACTCAAAGAGTCCAATGTTCAAATAGGTGTGATAAGATTGTAGTTCAGAGAAAATAGCAATAAGGGAATTCCGAAACGTTTTTCGAGTTATAGATTTATCTTTTAAGAAACAAATTACTATTATTATACTAGGAAAGTTGTTACACGTTAAATAAAAAAAAAATAATAATAATGTTTTAAATTTCCAAGATTAAGTAGTTGATTTATTTGATACGTTTATTTTAAACTTTACACTACTATTGTAACAAAATATTAAAGTAAAAACCTTAAGTAACATTATGGTTGATAAAGTTACCTATACAAATATTATTAACCCTCCCCCCCCCCAAAAAAAAGGGAACCCCCTCACATTTTAGTTTTTTGCCATGGGGCCTTATTCGTTGACATTTCACACATATGCACAGTCCTGTTTAATAGGGATGTATCTCGTTTACTCATGGTGTACATTCTGTTTGCTATTAGTGCACATGGTCTGTTAACATCAATTAAAAAAAAACAAAAAACAGTCATGATTACCTTTAGGATTAGCTACAAGATATAACCTTCCTATTATTTAAAAGAAAATTACGTTGTTCAGAATATTAAAGGAAATAATAATATATTTCCGTCCTAGGATATTCTACTATGTTCAAAATAAGTCTAAGCTGGCCATGTTCAAATAAAACAAAATGGGAGCGAGAACATCAAACGTTATTGTTAGAAACGTTTCTACTTCGGAAGTGTTGTAAATTAAATAGAGGGAAACAATAAATATACGGCGATTAGGCTTTTCATAAAAAGTTCTAGCCTTGCAAACACTACATGGAGTGCAAAGAATAAATCGCTGCAAAAGATCTTCGATTACTTTTGATTGTAAGATAACGAATCATATGCTATACAAGTATAGTGTAGTATATTGATAGTGTCGTAACCGTAACGGACGAAATAAATTTAAAGAAATATTGCATTCTCTAAAATTTTTATTATATTGGCCATTAGCGTATTTATATTTTACTAAATATATAAGTTATTTCATTTCGTTATACGGAATCTATGGAATCCATTTGAAAAAAAAAAAAAAAAAAAAAAGCTATCGTAAATCATATTTTAAAGACTAAAGGGATTATCCCAGTTAATATATTGTTTACAAATTGTTAAAATTATATTTCTTTTTTACACATTATATAATGTGTGTTTTTTAAATATGTTATAAATTTATAAAAATGAAATATAAAAAATACACACTCTCAGAAATGGATACTCAAATTTCACGAAATTTTCTTTAATTTTCACGAAACCGTTTCCAGGGAAATACTCCGAGAGAATATTTCGTCAAATTGAGAAAATTACTTTCGTCATTTTTTGAACATGCGAATTTCGTCAAGGTAAAGATACATTTTTTCATACTAGTTTCGTCATACAGAATAAAATACAAATTATAGAATTATAAAACTACCTGCAAGTTCGTTGCTTTTGACATTAAATCCTAATTATATTTAATGAAAATATAAATAAAACAGAGCAAAGAATTAAAAGTCATTTGGACATTTATTTGACAGCTATAGTTACAATGACTTATGTCTCAATTGATCCATACTTTTACAGAAATTCACAGAAACAAGCGCACACAAATTTTTTAGACATCACAAACATCCATGCCCGAATCAGGATTCGAAACCGAGACCTGGGAATGCAGAAGGCAGCGTCCTACCGACCGAACCACCAGGCCGACAAATAAAAGTTATTGTAACGTAAAGTGGAAACAACACAGGAAAAAAAAAACAACAATATGGCGGTAATGAAAGCTTGCACATGCTATTGTGAGTAAACGGTTTCGTCAAATATCTGATCGTTCACGTTTCCTCAAAAATCACGTGATCGCTTGACGAAATGGTTATCAAAAACAACGATATTAAGCCCGATGATGTCTGAATCGTCAAAATTGAATATATTATTTCTGAGAGTGCATAAACTTATATATTTAAATCACATCAAATGTGGTTTTTGGATCTATCGGTCTATGCAAATTTTATTACTACACTTCAAGATAATTAATACTATAACTTGAATCAACTGAAAAATTAACAACGTAATTTTCAAATAAATGTGTCTGAAGAGTTTGCTATTCCAGGGAAGCACAGTATGATAAATAACATACAATTCCAAGAAAAAAAGCCTTTCACTTTTTATGCTAACTTTGGAAGAAATATTTTAATTCACATTCATTATTTCTTAACCCTTAACTACACGCGCTGGTGTAAAAAATACACCATTTATAGTAAACAGAATGTAAATGACTATGGGAACCCCCTCCCCACGCTGAGTGCACATCTAACCTATCATTGAAGTATTTATTCGAAGAATTTTTATTATTTTTTATAAAAGGTTTTGATAATTAAAACTTATACGGTCGGCAGCAAAATTATCCGAGCACTATCCAATAATTCTTATATCAAAAAAGTTCACTTAATACTATTTTGTTAAATAAATCCTTGTCAAACCATGTTATTAGACTGACTAGGAACGTGGCTCCACAAGGATTCATTTAACAAAGCAGTATTATGTGCACTTTTTTTAGACAGGGATTATTGCTAGTGCTCTGATACTTTTGCTGCCAACTGTACCATACTACATATTTGTTCTTATTTAATTATATTTTCTCTAATAACACACGCTCTCCTAAAGGCATCCTCAGGATTACCGGTGGATAAAAGAGAAATCCTATGGACCTCCTCAGGATGTTCTGTAGACAAGTGTGATGTTAAGGATTATTTGATACTTTGGTGGTGTACAAAATACACCTTGCGTATACTTGTGTTAAAATATTAAGCGCGTGTAGATAAAGGTTAAAAAAATTAGTTAAAATTTAAATTAATGAGACATATTAAGTATTTTTAAATATTTACAGAAAAAATGAAAACATTATATAATAATGTTGACAATTCTTTAATATTTTTCTAAGAAAGTGAAATTAGTATATTTTTTGTGAATTATTGCACCTTTTGTAATTTAAAGGAAACTGCCAAAGGCAATAAGAATCTGCAATGAAAGTTTATCCCAATCTAACTGTCCACATAAATTTAACAACTTCCATTTCTACTCCGAAGTTATGAGACGTGCTGGACATAAAAATCTCCTCGGTTCCTATTGAATGACTATAATGTTCGTTGTCTGTCTAATAGTCATTTTTCTCACTTCTTATAACAAGAATTCGGAACAAGATTCTTTTAAAAATAAATTTAGCAGTAGTTTTCTAAATCTAGTTTATTAAAAAATAGAAATGTGAAAAAAAAAAGAAAAAGTATATTTTATGTACATATATTTAAATTATTTTTAACCAAAAGGAAAATAATAGTAGCAGAAAAAAAATAATAACATATTTTATATATTTATCAATATATATGATATAACACTCCCAGAAAAATGTACGTCTGTATGTCCGGAATAAAATGATATTTACTTGGTTTGATTTTTTTAAAAATATTAATTGTATTGTAAATTTTATTTTTCCGACTGAGTGAAAATAATGCCTGGCCCGGGAGTCGAACCCCGGATCTTTGACTTACAAGGTCAAGGCTCTACCAATTGAGCTATCCAGGCCGACACCCCGGTCAGCATTACTCACTCAGACAATCTTGAGGCAGAAACATCTCTGGTCTGTCATGTAGATCGCCCGACAGAAATAAGCCGCAGGAAATGGAAAACACCATTAGATAATGAGAGAAAAAAAATTGTATTAATAGTATTGTTCTATAGAAAAATATGTACTTACGAGTACAATAAAGTGGTAGAGTACAGTCGGTAACAAAAGTGTCCGAACACTAGCAAAAATTCCTATGTAAAAAAAGTACACTTCATACGGTTAATCCTTATCGAATAATGTTGTTTCACTGACTAAGAACAGGATTCTACAAGGATTTATTTCACAAAACCGTATGAAGTGTACTTTTTTACATAGGAATTTTTGCTAGTGTTCAGACACTTTTGTTACCGACTGTATATAATTATGGCTGAATCTTATTATTAGGTGAAATAAAGATAAATCCAGAAGATATAAATGGTGAAACATTTTTTTTAAAGAAATAAATGTTGTATTTGATATATATATATATATATATATATATATATTTAATATATCGCTTTTATTTTTTAAAATATCATTTTTACTTTCTCTTAACCATATATATGTTAAAGAAAGTACTGTTTTTAGGTTAAATTTCGAAAGTAAGTTTTGAGGATAATCCAAAAATAATATTTTTAGAGGTTAATCTCTGAGTGCTAATTGTATGTGTGTCTATTATCGGCATAATTTAAGAAAAAATTGTAACAGGAAATCCAAACTTAGTATTCTACATCTGTATCATATAGGGATGCTACACTAAATTTACTAAATTTTCTCTTTAGATCAAGTGAATAGTTCTTGTACAGGGACAAGAGAATTCAAATACATTACGTCTATGGGTGAAATTTTTCATAGATTAACATCTATAGGCTACACTAAGCCGAATGACATAAGTATATATTTTCATAAGTAGAAAAGTATGATTCTTTTAGATCCTAGTATGAAAATCATATAGAATTACTTTACAGGCCTATCAAAAAATAATAATAATAATAATAATAATAATCTAGATTATAGTGGGAAATTGATTGAAGTGCATTTCAGGTTGTACTGTGTGCTACTAATAAAGGATTATATTTAAGTACCCAATGTGGTGTGTACATAATTTTTAGATGTCACAGAAACCTACAAATAACTAAGAAAAAACTTCTTTGTTTACTGAATGTAATTGGTGGAAGTGCTTTACTATATTTTACAGTGTCCTGCAAAACTGCTCAGAAATGAAATTTAATTTATCATACCCATACGGCAAATAAAGTATTTTTAAGTTAAATTTTCAGTGTTTTTTATAATTACGCTTTTTTAGGTTCCCTGAATAATAAAAGTATTTTTTTAACTGTTGATTCTTGTGTATGTCTGCTATCAGCACTTAAAACAAATAATTACAAGCAATCCAAGTGTTGTATTTTGAAGTCCATATGAGGTTGCCACTTGAAAATTTGAGGAAGTTTAAAGAGTGGTGCAAGTAAATGTTGCCTGAGTAATTTGGAACAAGATTTAAATATAATAAAATATAATAATAATTTTATATAAATGTAGGTACGATATTCAATCTGGGGGTTGGCGGGGGGGGGGATATCTCCCTTACACACATAATTATGCGCAAGATAAAATTGTTGCTACACCTAGTTTTTTTTTTTTTTTTCGAAATATATTTGTATTCATTACCTGTCATCTTACTCCTTATTCTTCAAATTATCTTTATAATGTTGAAAGCCGGTTGAGAGAAAGTTGTGTGAATTCCACAATAGGTTTGATTTTAAAATGTTTGTATTTCAGGGCACACAATGTATTTTAGAAGTGAAATAAAATTACGGAAATAAAATTACGTGATTTTATCAATTATAATTTTTTTTTATGTGAAAAATTGATATCAAGAGCATTTAAATAAAAGATGCAAAAAATTAATTTTTTTTTTTTTAATCCCAGTAAGAAAACTTTTTTTTCTTTAAAATTATGTCAGTTGAAAGTAATTGAAGCCACTATAGCCACGTGTCGAATATTATTTATTGAAATGTAATTCTTTCAATCGCAACCATTTCTTTTATGTTTTTACTTCTTATGAAAACAAGTAAAAACAACCATGCTGTTTGCATTTAATTAAAAAACTTTCCAACAGCATCATTTAAACTAAAAATATATTTTAGCCAATAACGTTTTATTAAAACATATTTATTTATTTTTATTGTGAAGGCAAAAACTTTGAAAAATATTTTTATAGCTTTACTGTCAAATAAAAATTATACAACAGATTGCTTTTGTGTAGTCATGCATATTACATAGAAAATCAAAGCTAGAAAAACATATTTTAAGCATGGAGAAAAAGTTATAACAAAAAAAAAAAAAAAAAAAAAAAAAAAAAATCAGGAATAATATAGCGTCTGCGCAGTTCTATACATCAATTGAATCTTGATTAGACAAAATCTTACTAAAGTAGATTTTTCTCTTTATGCTGTGTGCAGTATGAAGATATTAAATTATGGTTTAAGCAAATAATTCTCTGACTATAATGTATCGGAATTATTTTTAAAGTCTCTGTACACAAAAAATTTGCGAAGTTCATACCATTATTAATAAAAGACTTGCCATAGAAAGATTATTTAAGACATTAATTTCAAGGCATTCTAAAGAAAACTGCAGCAAGTGAGTTCGAGCAGACGGACGCATAGACTGATAGACTAATCGAATATATGCTCTTTCGTAAACAATGTCGAAAAGTTTTAAAAACGCTTAGCACAACTGTAAATAAAATTCTACAAGTTTTTATTCGTGCCCCTTAATCGATCTGAATATTTTTGTTGTCATATAAACCGTAATGCGATTCATACCATATTTCACAGAAAACATGTTTTTATGCACATTAATAACAAATGTCAATTGCCAAAAATGTCAGCTACAGGGTGGTCGAAGAGTAACGCAACTTAAATTATTATTATTATTATTATTATACAAAAACTGAAAAAGACAATAATTGACTACATTTTCGAAAACTAATTGCAATATACTATTAGTAGTTATTGTAGTGGATATTTTAGTGAGGGTTTCCCATGTACTTATGTATTATTGAGGATATCAACGCGTTTAAGAATTGGCATCGACCATCGTGAATACCAATATCCCAAACGTAGATTCTCATTGATGTATTTTTCCACAAATCAGTATGACACCGCCAAGAAAAGTAGTTTAAGATTTAAGGAAATAAATTTTCGTTTGAATGCTATTTAAATTTGTAGAAATTCCGTTAAATAACTTCTTTTTATTCAGCATTTTTATAATAAACTATAAAGTTAGTAGGTTTTAATTTGAAAACATACCCTCCAACAAACTAATTAATATACCGTAGTATTGTTAGTCCCGCCTTCTTTTTCATACCAGTATATTTTTAGTGTATTTTTCTTCTTATTTAATCGCAATTGCATTTAGAGAATATTACTCTAAAAATTAATTGGTTGGAGAAAAAGGGTGGGACTAACAATACTACGGAATATTAATTAGGATGTTGGAGGGTATGATAATGGTAAAATGTTTCTGTAAACATATTTTTTTTTTTATGATAGAGATTTAGTGTGCCACAATATCTTTCAGAACGTCAATGAACGTTAAAGAGACACACACAAATACATATTTCAGACGCAAATCAGATAACAATCTACCGTTTGGTAACTGGATTTGGAGAAAGCTGAAGTGTTTATTATAACAAAAAACTGAGGTGTCGCCCTGTTTCTGGTGTCATATCTGGTATAATAAAAGACTTGCCGAATAAAATTTTATAATTACTGACAGAGCATCAGAGAAAGCCTTTTTTTTTTTTTTTTTTTTTTTTTTGCAATACAGTTTTTCACATAGGAGTGATCATAAGGGCATATAGAAGTTGTTGTTGAAATAAAAAATAAGCGATATTTTTATTCTACGTTTGTTATTCATAAATTGAAAAAGCCTCATTTCACAGTCTTACCCTCCAACATCCTAATGAATATTCCGTAGTATTGTTAGTCCCACCCTTTTTCTCCCACCAATAAATTTTTAGAGTAATATTCTCCAAATGCAATTGCGAATAAATAAGAAGAAAAATACTCTAAAAATATAATGGTGTGAAAAGAGGGCGGGACTAACAATACTACGGAATATTAATTAGTATTTTTGAGGGTATGTTCATAATTTCCCGCTTTGTAACTCGTTTTTGTGGGATCACATAAAACGAGAGTTTATGTAAAAATACTTTATAGATGAATGTACGAGAACATTGAATATGAGATTCGAAAAATAAGCACCCACATATTAAAAAGCATGCCCTTAAATTTGGTAATTTGCATTAGTGCATGTATCCGAGAAATTGCATCACATTTTCAGCATATATTGTAACAATGTTAATTTATTTTTAGATTAGTTTTTTGATTTACTCACGCATTTAATTTCGTTCATTATGGAATCTAATTCGTGCCTGTATTTTTAAAATAAAATATTTTTTCATGGATTTCATGAAAATTCGATAACACTTTATTTTATGAGTCACCATCAAATTTTACATGTAAATTAACTATACTCATTCTACAATGATGCACAGTGATGACAGATGATTTTGCTATTATGTAATTTACATGATGTTTATATACCAGGATTCTCAGTAGTCATTATTTTGAATACCATTATTATATAAAGCAATTTCTTTTTGTTATTCTTTCAAAGATACGTACTAAAAACAATTAATGAAGATTACTATAAAAATAAATGGTACTAGAAATAGTGACTGCTCAGACATTAGCACAGTATCCAGTGCTTTGAATGTATCGGATTTATGTATGTTCATACGTAAATCTATGCTGTTTCAACTAATTTCCATACTGTTTAAAGTATCTATGTCAAAGTTACATCAGGCTTAAAAATAAAAATAAGTGTATGTCTCTAAGTTATGGAATCTCTGTCAATTGGATAGGTAAAATGATTATTATGATGATGTGTGTCTAAAAAATTTAGACCTGATTATACAAATTCTAATTTGTATTCTATTAATTTACGAAATTTTTATTAATTAAGCAATTCTTTTAGATATATTCTAAATAGTTATATTTAGAAAGAATATAACTGTTTTATTGAAAGCATTAATAAAATTATCTTTTAATAACGGTATGAAAAAGTATTCTGTGGAGAACACACTCTATATACTTTTGTAATCAAATGTCTAAATGATTATAGATGAATGGTTTTCCAAAAGCAATTTTTTCAACAGAATCATTACATTAGCATATGCATACATTGTAAATATATAAAAATATTAATATTTTTTAAAAAATAAAATGATTTTTATAATTTAAAATACTGTTAATATAAATTACACCAAATATTTTTGAAAATAAAAATAATTAACTTTCTGTTATTTTTATTAATTGTTTAAATTAATTTGTTACATAACCTAAAATGAAACTTATTACATATAATTAGTTAATATTATAAACTTAATTATCATATTACATTTATAACAAAAGTAAAATCAGACAACTTTTTTTCATGTTAAGTGTTCTTTTTTCTTACATTTTTCAAAACCAAATAATCGTTATACACGTAAACAGATTTTATTTTACCTTTAAAATAACTGAAAGAAATATTGTAAAAGAAAACGTTTTACACTGAAGCCTTAATCATTAAGATTTCAGTATTGCTAGATCGTTTCAAAAGTCCGGAGAAAGACAATTTGCCATAAAAGATTTGAGAAGATTAGAACAATAAATTTCTTTTGTTACATCAATCTTAACAGTTTTGCGGATCATTAAACTACATGCTCATTTTAAATGATAAAATTTACATGCCTGATAATACTGATAAAATGCATCTGCTAGTGTTTGACATCGTAATTTATAGAATAATTTATTAATAAATATACTGTACAATAAAAGTGATGTAAGTAAAAGTTTAAATTATTTTCGAATCATTTCCTTTGTGATAAGCTGACCCTAATATTTTAAAATACCATAATACCATGTTATACTTCGATAAATTTTTATCAGTCAATAATTCAATATCGTAAAACTAGTTTCAAGTAAATGGTTTGAAAATTATCAATATTTTTATTTAAAAAAAAAAAAAATAAAATAAAAAGAATTTTTTTGTTTTATAGTACTTTGAATATAAGTCAGATTTATTTCTGGATGTAAATTAATAAATAAATACTTTAAATTATTGCTGTTTTTTAATATGTTATTTGTAATTTAAATTATAATAAAATCAAGAGTATCTCCCTACGCAATGATGAGGCAATTTTATAGTATACTTTTTTCCCTGGGAATATTAGAAAATGTTAAAAAAAAAAAAAAAAAAAAAAAAAAAAAAAATCCTGAAATTATTTAACCATAAAAACTTCTTAACATACCATAAAATAAAGGGAAGCACTACCGGTTTCGAAAAGACATGGCTTTTCTTCTTCAGGTGCAATAAATACATACTACATCCTTAGAGGCAAAAGCAAGAATGAAAGGCAAGTAAAGTGAAAAGCGCTTGGAAAATCTTGTTTAGTCCCATTAAATAATTTTCTTTCTTTTTGTTAAGTAATAAAACAAGAATAAAATAAAAGCAGTTTTAAAAATGTATCTATAAATGTATCTCTCTCTCTCTCTATATATATATATATATGTGTGTGTGTGTGTATAAAAGCGAGATTACCGAAATCAAAGTTGTTTACCGAGATAATAAATATTTATGTTAATGACAAATAAAAGCTCTAAACACCATATTTTAATTAATTTTTTTTTTTCCAATCAAAATTCATATAAATTTGCTTTAAAGATAAATTTAAAAATGTATCAGAGAAAAAATACATATGTGGAAAAAAAAAAATGAATAAATAAATAAAGTAAAATAAAGTAAAACATAATACTTAAAAAAAAATCTTAAATATGCAAGTTTATCATGAAATATAAGTAGAAATTAATTAAAAAGAAATAATCTGGTGTCACTCACACGACTTTTTCACCCCCTGAAATTTAATACTATAAATACAGGTTGGAGATTAAGAGGTAAGAAAACGTGTACTGTTATGTAAATCTATGTTAAAACAATTCAAATAAGGCTTCGGAAGAGATTTATATGATAATTAATTCTGGTGTGAAGGGGGCTACAGCTCCCCTCAACCCCCCGTTTTACTAATGCACCTACATTTATATAGAGCTTAAATCTGTTATTACAATTAAAAGTTCACTTACAATTATACAGAGAACATTCACACGCAACATTCCTTGAAACTTTTCCAGCAACAAACTTATATTAACTTCAAATACAACATTTGGATCTCCTAAAATTATTCGTTTTTAAGTCACTCTAAGAGACACAGACACAGATCAATCGTTAAAAAACTTGACTACGGTAATCAGGAAGCCTCAAAACGTGTAAATATACGAAAACAAGCGATAAATATTTAGCTTAAAAACATACATCATTTACCATATCTCAATGAGGAATTCATTTCAATTCCCGGACAGCTTTCCTGGAAACGGTAAAATATTATTAGTAAAGCACATCCACTAACAACAAAACAGATTGTTATCGCCTAAATATTTGCAACCCTGTATATCTTTCGAAGATTATATACAGACACATGGTGCGCCTAAATATAATCTTATAATAATAATATATTTCCCAGCCTGAAATGCATTTCCATCAATTTGCAACTATTGTTGCACTTTTATCTAATTCTTTTGTGTAGCCCTGTAAACGAACAGTGAATGATTTCCCTACGATATTCCACATGAGACATGCTTTTACGCATATAAAAAATACATATTAGTTTCATTTGGTTTATTGCAGTCTATATATGTTAAACTCGACTTACCTGCAATTTCCCCCAAAGATGTAATGTATTTGAATTCTCTTGGGTGTCTCTGTACGAAAAGCTTACTCAACGAAAAGCTTACAGAATGCCGAGTTAGTAATTTGTGCTACTATTTGTTCTTGAGCTATGCTGATAACACACAGACAGACAGACAGATACACAGACCATTCGCTAAAAGCATGATTTTCGGATTCAGGGTCCTCAAATATAACAAAAACTCACTTTAAAAAATTTGAACCTAAAACAATACTTTCTCTACCTTATGGGTAAGAGAAAATAAAAAGGTTGGTTTATTTCTAAATCTTAGGGGTTTCAACAAATTAAACATTTGTATTATCATTTAATTAATATTTTAGGAATTTTCAAATCTAATATTTAATATAAATAAATTTTATATGGAACGTTGTTTTCGTAACTGTATATGAAAAAAAAAAAATAATAATAATTTCCATGATTAGTTATTTTTACTAAGGTTTTATTTGTATTTCATTAATTTTATTTTTATTTTATTTCCAAAAAATTTTAGTAAGTTGAGATGCACTAATTTCGTACATTAATATCAGATTTAAAGTACTGCTATATATATATATTTCAGAAAAAAATTATATTGCACTGACAAAAAATTTTGATATATATTTTTTTTTGTGACAAATGACAGTGCAAGTTATAACATTGACATCCATGTTGATCCAAAATATTGTAGTTTATATATATATATATATTTTCTTTCAAAACTTCTGAAAAATATTTATGTAAAATATTTTTTTGTGTTTCAAACTCTTCAATTTGGAGTTTGAACATTAAAATACGAGTGAATGTTTCTTTTATTGTGAAATGCATAACTGTATATTATATTTCTAAGGGATACTTTTTTAATATTTTTTGTTTTTACACTGTTTTGGCCTTTATGATTTTACGGAAAAAATATGTTTGCTCTCTGCACAGTTTTGAAAGTATGAAAATAAATTTTAAATTCTGTTCTATCCTTTAAGTGTAGAGGATCTTTTTAATGATAAAACGGAGTACAATATTTGTTGTTTTATAAACCATGAACGACTAGTAACAATGGAATATTTTACTATTTATCTTTTTCATTCATCATTAAAAATTGTTTCAGCAAAATATTAAAAAAAAAAATGTTGTAATTCACAAAGGATTTAAAACTTTTCAAAATAGTTTGTTAATTGTTTTGAGCTTTTCGATAGTTAATTTTAATATTTAAACTATACAAAATGGATTTAGTCTTTAAAATGAGTTTTTTGTAAATAACAGAGCTTCTTTTTTTATACAATTAATTAAAAATCACTCAATTAATTAATATAATGCGGCAGTAAGTATTTAGTTTGCAATGCATTTAAGCTGTAAAGTGAAAATTATCCAGTTATCATATTTGAAATTTCTGGTAAGTAAATATTTCCATCATATAATATAAAGTTGTTAAAAACAAGAAATTTATTTATTTATTTATTTATTTATAAATTGTGCATGTGCATAAAACTAAAATTTTTAAAAAGAATAAAAATACATTTACATCTAAATTTGATCTTGTTTATGATAACAACAACAAAAAAAAAATCTTTTTTCTTTTAAAAGACGTAACTAAAGTCTATTTAAGCGGCATTCGTTTTTTAATGTTTATCCTTTTAAAATTCTTTCCACAAAATATTTATTTTAAGAAAAGTATGCCGTAACTCATAAAATATTCAAAATATTTCAAAAAGTTTGTTACTGTTTTTAAGTCTTTCGCAAGTTAATTTAAATACTTAAACTATGCTAAGCGAATTCAGTTTTGAAAATGTGTTTAAAGTAAACAGAAACAATCTTTTTTCAGTTACAACACTAGCTAAAAAAACGGACAGTGATTTTATACTTTTAAAGTCTGCATAGTGTTTAGTTTGAAATATATTTTAGAAGCAAGATTTTTCTTTAACCCCCGAAAGGGGAAAAGAAGACACTTTGCAAAATACCTTTATAGTGTATGTTGTGTACGTACAGCATACACAGATACCAAAAAATTGTCGTTCTGCGATAATTTAGGACAGAGTTATGCTTGAAAAATTGTTATTTGAACCTCCCACCCCCTTCAAAATGGCAAAAGGGGGTGATATAGTAAAATCCCGTCGCGGGTGGTGTTTTATGCAGAAAATCAACCAACATATAAAAATTCATGAATAGAGCTCCCATAGATTCCTCAGGACAAATTTAGCATAAAAAAGGGGCTCTCAAATTTACCCCGTCGTAAATCTCCCTCTCCATCCTCCATCCTCAAACAAAATCGCAATTTGCAAAACATCCAAAATTGGATTTTAGAAATACACTTCAGAGGAAGAACACCAACTTCAACTTCTGTGTGCTATGGAAGAGTTCGATTCTAAAGTCCAGATTTTGCAAATCCATTCCCTCATAAAACAAAAGAGGGAAAAAAAACCCCTTCCTCCTTTAAAATCGAAAATATTATTACTTTTTTTATTTAAGATTAGTTTCTCCATAAGGAATTTCTTCACCATGGCAGCAGTTTGGAGCCGAGTTACGCCCTCAAAAAATGTTCGTGCCGTCACTGCCAGAGAAAACGAGGGGACTTTTGTAAAACCTCGTCTTAGTGTGTGTCTGAGCGCTAGAACCAATATTTACACCAAAATTCGTTCCAGTCCACATAGAATCACCACAACAGTGTTGACCAGTGGTTTATGTACTCTTTTATATTTATTGAGCAAATTTCTGACATTCTAGAAATTGGCTTTAGACGTTTGTGTTTTGCCTTTGCTATATTTAAAAGCAAAAATCCTGCGGATATCTGTTCCTTACTTTGAGATATGAAGGATTACGTGAAATTACTTTTTGCCTCATGTGAAAACACTTTTTTACCCCTCCCCCCTTTAAGGGCTGAATACCCAAACTTCCAAATTTGATTTTTAGGTATTTGCATTTCCTGTATTTTAATTTTTTTAAATAAACTTAATAAAAATCATAGAGTTATCTGTTTTATTTATTTATTTTTTGTTTTTGTTTGAAATATAAAAAGTTATGTTAAATCACGCGTTAAGCATGTGAAATCCCGTTTTTCACCCCCCCCCCCCCTTACGAACTAAATATCTAAAATTCCAGATACAGGATTTTAGGCCTTTGTGTTAGCTATATTTTAAAGCAAATGTGTCACTTATATCCGTTTTTCTGTTTGAGATATACAGAATTATAGAAATTACTTTTTGTCCCTTCCCACCTTGGGGGCCGAATTTCTAATAACAGGCATGAGAGTGCAGAAAATTAAAAAAAGAGGAAACACGCGTGTTCATAAAATTAATTTTAAAAGAAAAATGATGCGCGCGGGGAAAACTATACAAATGTATGTTCATAAAATTTATTTCAAATGAAAAATAATGCTCACAGGAAAAAACTATACAACATATTTTAAAAGAGACAAATTAAACTAAAAGAATAATACACATCAACACAATAAAACATGTGTTTAAAAAAATAAAATGTTAGCTAGCAATCAACATTTAATAATTGGCTGGTGGTGGAAAAATGGGAAGGAAGGGGGGAGGGAGTAGTTCATGAGGGAAATATTAAACACAATTCTACTTCTTTATGGGTTCTAGAATATCATAAAGTAAGTTTAAAATTAATATTGTGGATGGATAAATATTCAAAAATAAAAGGCTTCCCGCAGAATGTTTGATCGGCGATGGTTAGAGATGAAAAAAAAAGGGGGGGGGGGAGGACAAAAAAAAAATACATGAGTGAGAAATATTGAATAATTCTGTTCTTTTATATGTTATAGAATATGATAAAGCATGTTTAAAATGAATATTGACATTTATATTTTGGATGGAAAAAGATTGAGAATCTAAAGTTTTTCGCGGAGCCTTTGAACACTGATCGTTATTGGAGTTTGATTTTAACAAAATTAAAAACCGCGAAATTAACGAAAATCACAAAAAAGCGGAAAATCGCGGATCCGCGGAAAATTCTCAGAACCTGTAATAATAATATATTATTAGAAATAAATTCATAAATTGCCTTTTACGCATTTGTGTTACCTATATTTTAAAACAAACATTTTACAGATATGCGTTTTCTTTTTGTAAAATCAAGTTTTGCTCAACATCCCCTCCCCTCCTTGGTTGGCGGCAATTTTTGTAAAATCGCTGCTTAGTGGGTGTCTACGTCACAGAAAAAATGTTTTTACCAAGTTTTATGTTTCTAGGTGTAGTGTTTGGGCTGGGCGATAATGACTTTCTCACTCACTCAAGTAAATAAAAACGATTATATATGTATATATAGATATAATAATATATAAATTTTGCTTTACACATTGATTGTTTAAAAATACCATAATTACCATGGTGATCTAAATATATCTTTCACATTTACAGTATAACAAACCTTGTGCGTGTCTGATATATTTATTTATTTATTTGATTATCGTGAGATATTAATTTCTCAGATAATGAAATATCTAATCGTAGTTACCATCGAATGATTTTTTAAAGATCATTAGAATTCTTTTGAATTTACTTAAAGCGTGAATAAATTTAATGGATCTATATATTTTTTATACATTTTAGTCATTACTGTCTTTTATATATATATATATATCTTTTAACGAAATTTTTACATTTACTTTGTAAATTTTTCTAATAGTGAATGATCTCATCATCTTTAAGCAGATACATCAACTAATTGTGAATCGAGTAATTTAATTTAATTGCAAGAAAATTTATTTATGCAAAAAATTGTAACTAACAGTACTTTGTTATAATTAAAGAAGTGCTAATTGCGAAAACATTATAGAAATGTATTTGCATGAGAAATTTTCTTTCGAAAAAGAGTAATTATTGAAAGTTTTGAATCTTTGTATTCAAATAGGGTAAATATTCAAATATTGATAATGTAAATAAATCATCTAATGTATAATTTTGTAAGGAATGAATTTTTTGTTTAAAATATATTATAATAAATTTTTTCGAGTAATATTTAAGAAGTGAACGAGGCTGTTATTAAACTGAATGGATATTTATGTTTGTATTATTGTCAAATTAAACGTACTTTTTAAGAACATAAAAAAACACAGTCATGATTTTTTTAATATTATTCTTAATTCATTAAATAGTCTATATTTCTTTCAATTTAGTTATAATAAATTAATTTTCAGTAGGTTTTACATTAAGTAAACAAACAAACAAAAAAAAAAAAAAAAAAAAAAAAAAAAAACAGAAAACATTAAAATTTAATCGTTGAATGTCTCCAAAATAAAATAGATTATCTTTATTTGGAAAAGTAATTTAATTATTATAAAACAATTTAAACTATGTATTTATTTTTACTAGATTAAGACAAGCAAGATTGATCATGAGATTTTATATATTTTAAAATAATTTCCATGTAAACTTACTCTTTAAACTATTTAATACCCAATGTATTTTAACTTAGTGATGACAATTTAATTGGGTGGGCAGATGTTTGATTACGTACGATGGGTGGTGTTGTGTGGCTGGATGGTTGATCGGGATGTTGAAAAAAAATATAATAATAAAAATTAGAAGGCCTGTTGCATTTATTTTATATAAAATTACTTTTTTCCTTCCCCCCCCTTTTTTTTTTTTTTAAATCTTCCTCTTAAAAAGTTTAATAACTTCGTTAATGAGATGCCAACTATTCTTAAAAATTAGTAGTTAGTTAATAATAATGATAATAAAATTAGAAACAGATAAAAATGTTATCAAATAAAACAATTAAATCAAATAAATAAGTAAATAAATAAATAAATGTTGAGAAATGTCTGGATAAGCGATGTAAATTATGTTTGAGGGTTATGCATTAAACAAACAGGCGAAACTAGAAAAGTTAAGAATTAAGACTTGTTGCTAAAAGTAAAAACTATGCAGTTTACAAAAGATATCAAAAAGATCATATCATCAAAGATCATAAGTATAATCAAAAATATACTCCATTTGATAAATTCAATTTGCTTTAGTAAAGATTACAAAAAGTTAAAAATTCCTAAAAAGAAAAAAAAAAAAAAAAAAAAAACATAAATAAGTAAAATGAAATCAATACAACACCTTTTTATATGATTTTAATAAAAATACTTACTCTAGTGTTTCAATTCAACAACCATTTAAAACATGCCGCATCTATTGATAGTCTTCTTCAAATCTTAGATAAATATCAGAGCAGACACGCTCCTAAACCTGAAAATAACTTTAATCACCAGCAAGAAAATGTAAACGTTCAAAATGAACAGCAAGAAAATTTTGCCTACCCTCCAACTGATAATTTCAATCGCCCGCAAAATGCTACTCATTTTCAACAGCCAAGCAACAGTCATTTAAATCAACGAAGCTCTCATAACACTCAAGTAAAATCTATATTCCTAAATTCAATTTCTAATTGTTCAGTAAACATACCGCATTTAAATGTTCTTCTACATGATGTAGTTATGCCTGCATACTGGGATACGGGCGCTGGACACAGCTTTTTATCGTACGATAATTATATGAAATATTTTTCGTTCAAACCTTTAAATCCCACTTCTCATAATATAATTACGGCTCAGGGGAATAATGCGTAAGTCAGGGATTACTTCAGCTTAAAGCAAAAATAAATGAATTTGAAGTACTATGGCCATTTCACGTAGTGGAAAATCTTCAATATTCATGCATCATTGGCCTAGATTTTATGCAAACACATAACGTTAAGATAAATTTTGCCATCAATTCTGTATTTATTGCTAATACTCCTGTGCAACTTAAGCTAAGCGAACGAACTCTGGATGAAAATAACGCTTTAACTTTCGCTTCTCCCTCTATTTCTGCTGATAAATTTCAGTTAACTTCTAATTTAAAGGAGAGTGAAATTTAATTAAATGATGAGGTTAAACCTTTCGCAAATAAATCAAATTTCGGATTTCAATCTATTCAGCCAACAGATTTATTTATTAGTTTAAATAAAAATAATGAAAAATCGTATTTAAGTTTTCAACATGTCAAGCCGACAGAATTCTCTAGTTTAAGCGAAAATGCTCTCAGTCAAAATGAACAGTTAAACTGTTTCAAACCTAATTTACATTTTCCTACCTGTGCTTCTCACAAACTACTAGATAATTTAAAAGCAACTGTTGTGATTTCAACTAAAAATTTGAAATGTTTTCAAGCTTGTAAGCCCTCCAGTACCTCTAAAGTACTGAGTAGAGAGCAAGCTGATACCGTTCCTGAAACCATGGACCGTGACAAGGTGCCGGGTTCGAGCCCACCCCAGCAAAGTGCCTCTTCTACGTCTGACCTCATTATACAGGCTACCAGCCAAGTTCACAGACAAGTTCACCGACTAGCCTGACCAAGATGTGTGATCTTACTGATGTTACAGCTGAAACCTTAAGTCAGGTGATATCGTTCTGTATTTTTTTTTTTTTTGTTATAAAGTATATTTCTGTCAGAGCTGTACCAAAATGTGCGACATGTCTTGAAGTCTTTTGGACTTTAGAACTTTTTATGAAAGCAATGGACTTTCTCAAGCGAAAAAATGCAAAATTCAAAATTATTGCTTGAACTTTCAGAGTGAAATTCATGTCCTGCTTCTATGTCAGCATTTTTGTTCTTCTCTCTTAATATATATTTTTTGTATGTCCGTTAATTTCTATTACTTTCTAGCCAACACCTGCAGAGTGGCTAATGTATTTTTTTTTAGCCCATTGCATAAATTTCCCCCCTTCATGTTTCTATAAATGATGTATCTATATGTGTAAAATGAATATTTGTAATTGTCAAACTTTTGTATAAGTACTAAAAGTTTATATGTATATATGTTTTAGAGTGGATTTTTTTTTTTTTTTGGCTATGTGAATCAATCGTGTTTAACTTTTAACTATAAAAAGACTAGCAACTTAGTTTTTAGTTCATGCTATAGCCCAGGAAGGGAATACTTTTCTGTATATATAAACTATGTTATATATTTTAGAGACAAAAATGCCTCGATTCTAAGATTCTAAGATTCTAAGACGGAAGGTGGACGCTCACCACTATGCAGCGGTTTGTATTTTTCAGACAGAGTATAACTTCTCTTTTGAATTTGTTACTGTAAAAAGTTTTTGAATTTTAGAATGATAACTGTTTCTGACGCCCGGAGTCTCTTGATCTTAACCGGGATGCACTGCCAGGATAAACTGATGCTCAAGTAAATGTCTGCTGTAAACCAAAGACTGTAAGCCTAGATCTTTCTGAGGATCCACGTAGTACTCTATAAAGAATTCCAGATATATATTTTTTTAAATAAAGACTTTTTTCTTCAAGTTGCTATTAAATGTCGAATTTATGTAAAGTGACCCCCCTGTACGCAAGTCCCTTTGCATTCAAGATTTTGCCTTTCTGGTTTGAGAGAAAGATGCACTGTTAATCCTTATTTATTGTACTGGGCCAAACTCACTTATTCCACTTTCTTTTTTTAGTTCCGGAGTTTCCTGCTTTAAAAGATCCCCATTTAGTTTAAAACTTATATTTCTTTTTTTTTTTTTTTTTTTTTTTTAGGGGGGGGGGGGTTGTACAGTCGGTAACAAAAGTGTCCGAACACTAGCGAAAATTCCTATGTAAAAAAAGTACACTTTTCACAGTTTTGTTAAATAAATTCTTGTCGAATCCTGTTCTTAGTCATTCTAAGAACATGATTCGATAAGGATTTATTTAACAGGACTGTACGAAGTGTACTTTTTTTACATAGGAATTTTTGCTAGTGTTCGGACACTTCTGTTACCGACTGTAGGTTTTTCGCTCAGGATTTTTTTTTTTTTTAGTCTTTTAAGTTGTAAGCATTTCATTGTTCGGTAAATTAAACTTCCCCCCCCTTTTCTTATATTCTCCTAAAGTTTAGTTTTAAAACTGTAGGTAACGGCTGCTCTCAAATTATGTTGTCTTAAAGTAGATCAGATGGTGAACTTCAAAAATTTAGCGAGTAAAAACCCGTTGTGGATTTTTACGTAATTTTTTTCTTTTTTGGGGGGGAGGGGGAGAATTGAACTCCAAATGTAAGGTCAGAGTCACGTTAGCATAGCGCTGCAGCGAAGAAAACAATTTGCGAAGCGCGTGTGTATACGGAGAGTTTTTAGAGTTGTTAAATGAAGTGAGTGGATTTGATGAAGATTGATTATAAATATGAATCAGTATGGTGAAGAAGTGTGTGGTAGTGGTGGTGATGTAGAATGTGAAATAGAACAGAATTGTTCCTTGAGTGATTAAGTTCTTAGTTCGATAAGCGTTGTAGTGAATTTGAAGGTGTTAATTTATAGTTTAGATTTAGGCGGTTTCAGGGAATCCTTTTTCGCCTTTAGCCTACATTAAGAAAGTGACGTGGATTAGCGAGAGGAATCACCTTGCTATGTTATTTACTGTAGGTGAGATTTCATCTGAATTTATTTAAGTTGTTTATTTAAGTTATCTTTCTTAAGGTATTTAATATTTGATATTGAGTTTGGTTCAAGTATTTCCCCTACCCTTATGTTCTAATAAAACTTTATTTGTATTTATCTTAGAGTCTCTGTGCTAATTTAATATTTAATACTTAAGTAAATAAGTGAATCATTGAGGAATGGAATCCACTAATTCCTCACAATGCCCGAAAGTATTCCAAAGCATTGAGTTATATGAAAGGTATTTCTATAAATCTCACTTTAATACCTGTACTTTGAAATTCCAGCACACTATCGGATGTTCCCTATAGAAAATAGAGCCGCATACCAAAGCTTTGCGTTCTGCGAGAGGTATTTCTATAAACCTAATTTTAATAACTTAGCTTTACAGAAATCATAATGAAATTAAAATATGATATTCATATAAACAAAAGAATACTTTCTATAGAATATAGTATGATCAACATTAAGATTTACAGGGCCATATAAAAATATTCATTTACATTACGTTCTATTATTAGAAATTTACTTGAATCGCAATCACATTTACATTAAGTACTTTTATCACTCTCTAAAAACTTTTAAAATTTGAATATTATTGGAATTTGTGTATCTGTCTGCCCGACTGCCCATATATCCGTCTTTCCGTCTGCCCGCCTCCAGCGTCCGTAAATATTTTCGGAATCTTTAAAAATGATATATATTATTCAAGTTCACTATGGAATATTCCCTATTTAAAATGGCATTAATAGGTCCTGTACAATACTTTAAATAACTTTCTATATCAAAGATCATAAAGAAATTGACATTTATTGTAAATATTCTAAAATAATGTTTGGTATAGAGTATGAAATGGTTTACCTCCAGATTTACAAGGCTACGTTAAGATATTTAGATTCATTAAAGGCTGCAATTAGAATCTAAGGTCTTCATTTTCTTTTGCATCCAGCAATTTGAACAGTTTCCAACAATCTTTAAGAGTGATTATGAATTCAATTAATCTATCTGTATGCCTTTCAGTTTTTTTGTCTTTCCGTTGTGTGATAACATAGGCAAACAACTTTGAAAGCTATACCAGTAAAGTGTTGATAATCAATGCGTACCGCATGATTTTATCTTTCAATTTATTTTTTTTCCTTCTTCTTTTTTTTTTTTTTTTTTTTTTTTTTTTTTCATATATAGCGGTAGTTTTGCACTTGTTTCATACAGAAGCAAAGTAATACATTTTGTATCACCAGAAAATATAAGAAATTATCACAAAATTTTCACAGAAAATATAAGAAATGAATCGATGAAAAATAATACTAATAAATACACAATGTACACAGAAAAAGAAATTAGATTTTTTTCAGCTTCAAAGAAATTTGGTTCGTTAAGCATATCTTAAAAGTAATTTAGAAACTACACGTCTATATCTTTTTTTGTAGTATCATAATTTTTTTTTTAAAGAATAAAAGAAAAAAAAAAATAAAGATGAAAATTCATAAAAACATTTTTTTTTCCTTTATTAACAAGGTAATATTCCTTAATCTCGATTTTTTAAAATAATTTATTTAAAATTTATGATAATGTTTATGGTATCAGAATGCGCTTGCTTTATAATTGGATTGTTAGAAGATTAATGCATACATTTTTATCATAAGCACACATTAAACAAACACATGCATAAAAAAAGTAAAAATAAATAAAATATCTAATTGATTTCATCCCTTTTTCTATTTTTTGTCGCACCTCAGTGCGGTTAATCTAACTATTACGAATTTTCTTACGGACATACGGTAAAATAATTTAATAATAATAATAATACTTTTTTTCTGAACTTTTATTGCTGCAAAATTGTGAAGGATGTGTAGAGACTGAAAAAAAGATTTTTTAAGCTGTACAGTTTTCAAAACACTCATATATCAAAATAAATCATTTTTGTCACTTGAAAATAGGATATATTTAAGAAACATTTTTTTATAAGGAAACAACTATTAAGTACTTTAGAGTACTTCGGATAAAATATTTCATATACAACAACAGCGAAACAAACGAAGTTTCTTTTTTTTTATTTAATATATATATATATATATATATATATATATATATATATATATATCAAAATTTATTTCTAAAATTTTTTATTAAAATTTTCTTATAAGGACGAAATGTTTTACTAAAGAACAGTCACGTAACATAAATATTTATAAAATGTATTTTAAATTTGTTGCAGTTAGTTTAATAGCTTACACAGACATCTCATATCTTTTTCCCTGTTATTAAATAAACACTTCTCTTTTGTTAAATGAGTTAAACACGTCACTTGTTATATATATATATATATGTCTTGAGGATCTCGGGAACGGCTCTAACGATTTTAATGAAAGTTTGGGGTTAGGGTGTTTCTTGGGGTGAAAAACTAGGCTTATCCTCATCTTCAAGAAAGTTCGTGCTCGGTGTTAACCAGTTATCGGCCAGTTGCAGCATATGGACGAAATTATGTTTTATTCGGAATTGGATATAACGATTTTGATGAAAGCTTGAAATTAAATGCTTTTTCGGTCAAAAAACGACTTAGTTTATCCTCATCTGCAGGAAAGGTCGTGCTCGATATTAACACTTTATTCGCCGGTTGCACCACATGAGAAAAACTGGGTTTACTCGGAAATGGATTCAATGATTTTGATGAGAGTTTGGGGTGCTAATTCGATTGGACTTATCCTCTTTTTCTGGAAAATTCGCGTTCGATGTTAAATCTGTATTTGCCGGTTGAAACATATGACATAAATTGGGTTTAATCGGAGATTGATATAAAGATTTGGATGAAAAATTAAGATCCAACGTATTTAGGGATATTAAATCGCTTGGGCTTATTCTCAACTTCAGGAAAATCCGCGTTCGTTGTTAACTTTTAATCGTGGGTTGCAACATTTGTCATAAATCGGGTTTACTCGGATATAAATACAATGTTTTTGATGAGAGTCTGGAATTAATTGTTTTCTGGAATGGAAAATCGATTAGACCTATTTTCATCTTCAGAAAAATTTCCGCTCGCTCTTAACCTTATATCAGCCGGTTACAAATTATGGCAAAAATAGCTGGTTTTCTCGGAAATGGATGCAATGATTTCAATAAAAGATTGGGATTATGTTTTTTGGGGGTACAAAAATTGATTAGACATGTACTAGTCTTTAGAAAAAATTCGCGTTCGCTGCAAACCCTTTATCCACCGGCTGCAAAACATGAGAAAAAGTGGGTTTACTCAGGAAAGCTACAACGGTTTTGATGAAAGTTTGCGGTTAAGGATTGTCGAGGGTGAGAAATCAATAAGACTTATTTTTATATTCAGGAATATCCGAGTTTACTGTAAACCCTTCAAATGCACACATCTGGCTAGAATTCCGTTTTCTATGCTATAACGATTTTGATAAATATTTAAGTTTTCGTTTTTTTTTAAGATGGTAATTGAGACTGAATTTTCCTCGCCTTCAGGAAAATTGCTCTAACGATTTTGATAAATATTTAAGTTTTCGTTTTTTTTAAGATGATAATTGAGACTGAATTTTCCTCGCCTTTAGGAAAATTAACGCCCACAGTTATCGTTTACTCCATCCGTTGCAAAACTACGGCAGAAAATATCTTTTCTACGAAATGGCTCGAACGAGTTTCAAAAAGATGTAGTATTAGAGGTTTTTTAGATGAGAAATCCATTTGATTTGTCCTCATCTTTATAAAAACTATAGGGCAGACAGGTGGTTTTTCACAGAATATTTTAAAATGATTTTGATACAAATTTAGATTTAGGGAATTTTTGTGCTTACAGTTGAGTTGTAAACAGAAAAATCTGACATTATCTACAAAACTTTTATCGTTTACAGATAACTGTTTTTAAGAATTACTCGAATGATTTTGATAAATATGTAGAGTTAGTGTATTTTTTAGAAGACATTTCGATCTGAAATACCCTCATCTTTAGTATTTTTAGTATTTACTGGTAACCCGCATACCACCAGGGAGAAACATGACATAAACTTTGTTTTCTTAGAAATCGCTAGAATGATTAAAAAAATATATAGAGTTTTTTTTTTTTTTTTTTTTTTTTTTATGAAAAACCCGTTTAACCTCTCTTCTTCTTCAGAAACATTAACCATCTCTGGTCTTTGGAACAATATATAGCAGAAAACTGGTGTTTTAGGAAACTACTTGAACGATTTTGATAAGATATTACTGTTAGAGATTTAATATTATTAGGTTTGAATTGTTCTTATCTCCATAAAAATCAGTTTTCGCTAGTAACCCGCAATCCACCATGGGCAAACAAATAAGAATTATAATTATGTGAAAACAAATCACTGTATCTACCGTACGAAAATGTTTCTTTAAGAGAATGAGGGAACTACAGATACTTAATGATATTTATAATGAAGAAAAAAATTGACGAAAACTTTTACCTTTATGTAATCCACCTTAAAAGTGTTTTTTAAACTATATTTGATAATTTCACACACACACACACACAAATATATATATATATATATATATTTACAAATATATGCTTTCACTATTTTTTTAAATATAATATTATGGATTTTCTCTTACAAAACTCTTTATAATCCATTAATTAATTCTCTATAAAATTTACCATAGTAAAAATACGAAGTTTTTCTAAGTAATTTAGAAAATTTTCTTTCTTAATTTAAATTAACATTAACAAAGATCCAAGCGGAATATTCTTTAAATGTAAATCATCTAGTTTTCTGCTATCTGAAAACACTTAAATAGGTTTTATTATTATTATTATTATTAAATATACATTATTTAACTCCTATCCTTCTGTAAAGATATGGGAAGATAAATGGAATTTAGGAAATTATATATTTTAAATGTCAATGAAAAAAGAATTTGGGAATTTAAATTAAGTAACACAAACCAATCATTACACTGAATAGATTTAAATTGTTATTTAAATAAACAAATGTCATTTAATTTTTATAAGTATTTATAATATTTAATTATTGCGCGATTAAAAAAAAGTTTTTGGTTTTAAAATATTTTAATGGTTATGGAAGATGTAATGAAGATTTAACGCAGTACTAAAAATAAAATAAAATAAAATAAAATAAATAAATAAATCCTGAGCAATGCACGTTCAGTATAATTAATATATTTATAGATTATTACATATAACACAGTTTTCTTTAAGAAATTACTAACTCTAAACACATGACAATGTTAATTAATTAAAGCTGTGAATTTAATGCATTTCCATATGTGTTTAAGGAGAATTATTTACCTCTGAAAGTTTGAAATTTGATCTTTAATTATTATTATTTTTTGAAAGTTTAAAACGAAAATCATCCCCATAGCTTAATGTGCATAGCTTAATGTGTGAATTTTTTAAAAACACATTTTTATGAGAATTTCTGCTACAGGTGTTTCAAGAAATATCTGTCTTGTACTTACTCCTTTAATCAAAATTGTTTTTATCTCAGTTCTGGCAAGTTTAAGTTTTTGATTTTTTTTTTTTTTTTTTTTAATGTTAAGGATTTGACAATTGTAATTAAAAATTATTTTGTATGAAGATATCCTCTATAAGTGGTTCATACGTCGGATTTATATTGTACTAAATACTGTTTAAAAAAAAAAATTGCACGATCATGCATGACTTTTTTTTTTTTATGATTATGCAAAATCTTACGCAAAACAGATCTTTGCGTAAGATTTTATTTTCTTTCTCAGACTTATTAACATTAAATAAAATCCGATTTCTAAATTTATTCAACATATTTTATTAATCTTGTAGAAAATTATCAAAACATTAAAGAAATACATAGCAGTAGCATGCTAAGACTAGTTGTAAAAATTCAACATTTTCAAGTTAAAAAAAAAAAAAAAATATTTTTTATTTCTTATTTACATTGAAGCATTTATATTTACTAACTTTTAATAATAACGAAAAACATATTTTTTTATGGGAGCAAGAAATCTTTCCATGTTTTAATTGCCGAGTCACTTTAATTTAAACAGGAACGAAAAATCATGCGGTATGCATTGATTAATAAAACTTTCCAACGGTGCGTGCTTATTGTATAGTATGACATTCAACGGTCTTTGCCTACGTTATCATACAACGGACAAAGGGAAGGACAGAAAGACTAATTGAATTCATAAACACTTTTTAACGTTGTTTAAAAGTGTTAAATATGTTTAACACAAAAGAAAATGAATGCAACCCTTAAATTCATAATTGGAACCCTTAATGTATCTGAATATTTTAGTGCAGCTTTGTAAACTTGAAGGTTAAACACATTATATTCTATACATAATATTGTTTTTTTATATTAAGAGTAAATTTCACTTTCTTTAAGTTTTTGCAGTAGAATGTTATTTAAATGTTATTTATAAAAATGTTCGTCCTAAAATGAAATGCATTGCCATTTTTTCGGGTGTCCCTGTAAACAATCTAATAGTACATGCCCTATTAATGCTGTTTTAAATAAAGGACGTTGCATAGTGAACTTGTAGAACATATATCATGTTTTAAGAAATTCTGAGAATACTTACGAATGCTGAAGACAGCAGACGGGCAGACAGGTATTTAGACAGTCCGACAGATAAACTAATTCAAACCATATTCACTCTTAAACAACATTAAAAATTACTAAAATCGCTTAATGCAAGCGAAAATGCAATTCCAGCAAATTTTCAATAACAGCCGTTCATATAACTAAATACTTTTGTGTTTTCCTGTAAAGCTTAATGCTAATCATGCTATATTCTATAGAAAGCCTTCTTTTGTGCATATGAATAACGTATTTCAATTTCATTAACGATTATGCAAAGTAAAGTTATTAAATTTGGTTTATGGAAATATCTCTTGTAGAACGCAATGCTTTGGAATACTTACGGGTGTCCCTGCACAGAAACCAGTTGTGGTATTTACTCCAATTTCTATTAAAAAAAATAATAATATCAATCGGAGAATTTGAATATTATATTTCAATTTCATTTAAATTTGTGCAAAGTAAATTTATTAAAGTACGGTTTATATAAAAAATTCTTATAGAACGCAATGCTGTGGAATACATTGGGTGACCCTGTACACAAAACAGAAAAAGAATTCATTCTATTTAAAATAGGGAACATCCGATAATGAACTTGAATAAAATATATCAGTTTAAAAAAAATTCCAGAATATTTACGTGAGTTAGAGCGCAGACAGACAAACCGAAGTCATTAACACTTTTCAATCTTGTTGGAAAGTGTTAAGAAATACAAACTTGGACACATTTTTTCCCCTTTACAAATACTGTGTTTTAGAGGAATTGAATCTGTTTGAAAGATAACTCATCTCATTATTTATGTTTTCTTAGAGTTACTCATTTTATTTTAAGTACTTCTTTTGACCTCAATTTTAAATGCAATCTGTTTTCACTTGAAAAATTCGGAATCAAACGATTTAATTAAATCCACTGAATGTTTTATTCTTACATGAATAATTTAAATTGCATTCTTTTTATAACTTTGTAAAATTATGAAAGTAGTTTGTCTTCGTTTTCATCAAGTCCATAAAGGATTAAATTCTTTTAGACATAATGTAAACATAAACATGAGCATGATTTTTTTTTTTTTTTTTTTTTTGTAATTAAAAACAGTATTATTCTTAAATGGTTTTGTCTCATTATTTAAACTTAGAAGTATTAAATTATGTAAATTTTTAATTAGAAAAATAAATAAAAATAATAAGTATTTAATTATTATTTCTTGTAATAGTTAAAATAAGACAGAAATATTTTTAAATGCCGCAAATGAAAACATTTAAATATATAAATATTTGAATAGTTTATGGATAAAAAGATTTAAAATTCCACAAAATTTTCTACAAAAATACAGAGCTTTTGTTTTCGAAATTTAGATTTTAAGATTTTGATTTCAAAAGGAAATTAAAATTTGTTTTTATTTTTCAACTTTTTTTTTTTTTTTTTTTAAATAATAACACTACAAATTTTATTGGTTTACCAAACCAAGATTAAACCATATTTGGCGGTTTTTGCATACACTAAGGCATCAAGGTCTTAACCATTTATTAGGGACTAAGCAATAATCGTAATATTTTAAAAATTTTAATGTATATACTCCATAAAGTTTTTATATACTGCAAACATTTTTAACAAACAAGAAAATCCAATCGGAAAGGATTTTATTGTTGGTTGGTGGCTTACTTAATAATTAATTCAAATAATAATAATAATAATAATAATAATAATAATTTATGAAAAAATTGTATATTTAAGGAATAGTAACTTTAATTATGTCTTACAAATATAATTAGATTTTATAATCTATAATTACAAGATAAATTTTAAGCCTAACCTTAAAAAAAAAAAAAAAAAAAAAAAAAAACTCATACTATTATTTTCCCATCATTATACTATAGGTATAGGGCACTTAGGTAATTGTGAAAATTTTCGACCTCGGTTTTTTGACTTTTTTACACGTTTTCAGGTGTGAGGATTCAGAAAATGACAAGATTTGTATGGTGTCCGTTAGTGTGTTAGTATGTTAGCGTGTGTACACAGTATCTCAAGAACAAATTTTCGCAGAGAAGTCAGATCAGTTTTAAATTATTACTTTCGAAACTGGCTAGAACTCTATTCATTTGAAACAGTCAAATTAAAAAAACTTCGTGAGCTATTAGAGATTTATGATTTTATTAACATGGGAGAATAGGGCAAAACTTCACTTAAACGTGCATTAAATGGAAAAGTTTTACTGTAAAAATGTCAGACAAGTTTTAAAATATCACTTTTCATGCCGGAATAAACACCAGTAACTATAAACATGCTAATTTGAAAATTTCGCAAGTGATTGGAAATTTACGAATTTCTTAACATGGCAGAATAGTGCAAAATTTCACATAAACGTCAATTTTTAGGGATATTTTCATCGTAAATATGTCGGACTACTTTTTAAATATTATTTAGGGCACTAACATGAATATCATTGATTATGAATTTCCCAATATAGAAATTTCGTAAGTTATTGGTATTTTACGAATTTCTTAACATGGCAAAATAGGGCAAAATTTCACATAAACGTCAATCTTGAGGGATATTTTCATCGTAACGATATCAGACCACTTTTAAATAATATTTAGGATACTGGCATGAATACCATAGACTGTGAATTTTCCAATTTAAAAAATTCGTAAGCTATTTGGAATTTACGACTTACTTAAAAGGGCAGAATAGGGTAAAATTGAGCATAAACGTCCATTTTGAGGATCATAAATATATCAGACAACTTCAAAATAACATTTATGATACTTGATTGAACATGATTGACTACAAATATTATAACAGGAAAGTTTCGTAAGTTCTTCGTAATTTAAGATTTTATCAACATAGCAAAATCGAAAATTTCCCATATAAATATGCATTTTGAGGATTGTTGCATTGGAAATAGTCTCATGAAAACTAAACTATGAAATTGACTTGAATAAAATAAATTAATAGATTAGAATAAGATAAATTGAAGTGAACGGTGGATAGCCTCTTACGTGGGGATTTCATTCTGTCACTGTGTCAAGTGTTTGGTCAAATTCATTTCTCTTAACATGAGAATCATGTTAAGAGAATGTCCTGTATTAGAAATGTATGAGAAGATACAGGGTGATCAATTTAAAAGAGTACCCATTGGTTTTTCATATTACCCTTAAATATGACGGATGTGCCTATTCTAACTATTCTAACACTAGACTATAATTGTTGGAACCTTGTTTGAGTGTGGGAGACAATTTCTAACACTGTTGGACTGTTACAACTTTATTTGTGAGTTAATATTTTATTTAGTGAGTAATACTTTTATTTATGAAAAACAAAATTTAAATATTCTTTTTTTACATTATCATGCCTACATTACACTTACATTATCATTTTTACATTATAATTCCATAGGCTTTTCCAGAGAAGTCCTGCAAACATCGATTAATTAAAACAGATCATAACTGAAGAAACCTCGTCAATAACACCAACAATGCTGCGAAGTGTGTCAAAATCCTGGTTCGAGGTGTTCATGTTTGCATTCAAAATGGTGGCGAACATTTTCATCATTTTCTGTGAGGAATAATAATGTAAAAAAATTCAATTAAATTATGTTTTTTAAAAATAAAATTATTACAGGATTAAAAAAAAAATGTGCGTCTCTATTTCTGTTTTACCTCACAAATAAAATTGTAACAGTCCAACAGCGTAAGAAATTGTCTCACAAACTTAAACAAGGTTCAAACAACCATACTTCAATATTAGAATAGTTGCCACATCTGTCAGATTCAAAGACGGAAGGAGGCCGCTCACCACTATGCAGGAGTTTTGAGCGATTTTAATCTCCACAGAGGGCTATAATTATAAATGTCACATAACAATACGAAATTTTGAAAGAGCCCGTTTCTAGAGGTTAAGTCCCCTCCGTTGTTTATTGCATAAACATTAAAAAAAGAAGAAAAAAAAAAAAAAAGAAAGAAAGAAAGAAAAATTACATTTGCTGCCAGATATAAAATCCCATGCGACAGAGGGCAGCAGTTAATTAAAAAGACAAAATTTAGGCTTCTAATGAAGAGATTTCGTAGGCAGCTCAAGAAAATTCCAATTTTGCGACGGAACATTGGAAAAGTTAGCAAGATTAATTTTAGTTTGTTAAACTGGATAGTTCCATTAGGGTCCCAAAGATTTTAGTTAATTTAGTTTTTAAAAGAGGACGCTCTAAAATGTTAAAAAGCCAGTTATTGGGTCTAATTGGAGGATTGACTAAATGAAATGGGGCTGTGAGGGGACATGTAAAGTAAGCATGTACAGGAGAGCCTTCCTCTCCGCACTCATATCGGGAGGCCCTCGAGCAATGAAAACGAAATAAAATGGTTCTGAGAGGTCCATGACCCGGCAGAAAGGCTGAAATTGCTGGAGACAAATCAAAGTCATAATTTTTCACAGAGTCAATGAGGGCATAGGTGTAGCATCCTTTGTCTGAAGTATCCCATTCAGCTTGCCATTCTTTCTGGAGGTTTTGGATAAGGGTTATAAGAAAAACCCACGGGTACTCTTTTAAACTCATCACCCTGTATATATGATGGGGAACTGAGCAGAGTGCCCCTATTCCAACTAGTTTATTATATTATTTATATTCTTATAATTTATTCTTAAACTATTGAAGTGTATTTTAGGTTGTCTTTTGTCTTATTAATATGTGATTTTATTTGCATACACCAGGTGATGTGGAGATAAATTTTACAAAATATTCAGGACTAGCAATAAATAAGCAAAAACATTCTGTTTTTATTGAATGTAATTAGTAGAAGTGCTTCACTATGATATTTTATCATGTCCAGGAAAATTACTCAGTAACTGTAATTAATTCCTTATATTCTTACAGTAAATAAAGTATATTTTTAAGCTAAAAATATATCGCTTTTTTTTAATTTTTTATTTACGCGTTTTGTGATGTCTTGAGTACTGAAGTCAGTGTTTTAAACGTTTGACCTTTTTTCTGTCTCTTATCGAAGTACCTTAAAAACAAAAAAATTAGCCAATTCAGATGTTGTATATTGAAGTTAAAATAAGTATGCTACTTGAAAGTTTGATCAATAGTGATAAGCTTCAAAGAATGGTACGTGCAAATTTTGTCGGAAGAAGTTTAAATAAACTTTTAGATTTAATAACAGATTTGAATTAAAAATTGTATTTAAAATAATCAAACGGCGGATTAAGGGAGGGGGGAGGGGGAGGTAGAGAACTATTTGTCATATAAAGCTGTTCGGTAGACTAATTTGAATTGTTTTTAACGTAGGTTTATATAACAGGTCTCGTTATCTTACTCCTTAGTCACAAATCTGTATTTATAGCATTACATTTCAGGGTAAGAAAAAGTTGTGAGAATGCCACACCAGATTATTTTTATAAGTTTTTTTTCCGCCTCTAATCTAGTTTTATTAGTATGCTACCAGTTTATATTTACTTTACTTTCTCCCTTACTTTATCTCATTTATCTTTAATAAACTTTTCTTGTATGGTAAAATACTTTTTAAATTAATATTTTTTGTAAGAAAATATTTTCTTCCGACGACCTAGTTGTATTAGTTTACTATCAATTTATTTATTTTTTTCTTTTCTCCCCCACTTTACATTATTAATCTTTAACTGACTTTTCTTATCTTGTAACATACTTTTTAAATTAATGTTTAAATTAAAAAAAAAAAGTATATTTGCACATCTGTTTAAGATAAAAGTATATGGAAATTTCCAGCTTACTAATAATCTCTTTTGATGCTTAATAATGCATTTAAGCATATTTTAATAAAGTTAAGATGAAAGATTTTACTTTAATGCCAATGTTTCAAAAAGAGTCTTTGAATTCTGAAAAATTATTCTTTTAATCTATTCATTCAACGAATAAAATTGAATTCAGTTATTTTAATTTCATCGCAAATGTATACTTTCATGATTTAATGGATTAAAGTCTTTTAAAGTGAAAGTAGTATAATTTATTCACGTGTAAGATACTTCCGTTTAGTGAGAAATATTTAAAATTAATGATGGAACCGACTTTTATTGATACATTTAAAATAAATTTAACTTAATAAATAACTTTTAAAGAAAGTTATTAAATACATAAAAAAAATACAAAATTAATGAAATTAATAAAAGCACATTAAAAATATAAATAAGCACTAAATATATATATATATGTGTATATGTATATATACAGGGTGTTTATAAAGTCCCGGACCCATTTTGATGTTTAATAACTCATAAAATAATGAAGATATAAACAAACTTATGGCATTTATTGATGAAATAACTCATATATTTTCTTTTCAGGTTTGAATATCTTTATTTTTGTAAATATCGTCTGCGCGTGTGGTTAATTTCAGATAATTTCATTTTCCAGTCTAAATATCTGTACTTTTCTAAATATCGTCTTCTTATTAATTGCATTTTTCTCTTTTTTGTTTTTGGCAACTATTGCAATGTTATGTTTACTTTTGATGTGTTTGTTCTATGTAGTACTTTTGCACGTGATGTTTTATTCGAGCGGATATTAAGGAGAATGCATACACCGCAAGAGAAAGCACAGATTTTATGGTGGTACATAGAAACGAAATCGATAGTGCAAACACAGAGAAATTGCAGAAGAATTTACCAAAAAGATCCTCCATCCAAAAGCAGCATCTTGCGGTGGAAAAGTTTGGGTACCACCTCATTGGGGTACCATCGTTCGTAGTTCTTTGAATAACCATTTTCCAGGAAGATGGATTGGGCGAGGAGTTCCAATTCCTTGGCCACCCAGATCATCTGATATAACGCCGCTGGACTTTTTCCTTTGGGGATTTGTAAAGGACAATGTTTACAGGAGGAGAGTGTCGAACACTGATGACGTGGAAGTTCATTGACAAAGGTCATGAAACTTTTTAAGTCAATCTAACCATTTATGTTATTAATTTTAATCTATCTTTATTATTCTATGAGTTATTAAACATCAAAATGGGTCCGGAACTTTATGAACACCCTGTATATACATATATATTTAGAAATATAAGAGTATGCACATTTTAAATAGTGTTGACGATGTACATATTATACATTTTACTTTTAAATTCCCGACCTCAAATTTCATCCAATTTATTTATTAAAAATATCTAAAAATCACGAGTTTTCACACGCCTTTAAAATGTCTAAAAGTACTTCTTATATTTTTAAAATAAAATTAGATCTGAAATTAGATCTGACAATGTACTTTTGAGTTTCAAAAATTTGAAAAAAGATAGATGTCAAAAATTAAAACAAATATCATAATATTTTTAAAATACAAAACATAATTTTTATGTTATTAGAGTTAGAATAGTGAAGTTTTTAATTTAGAACGATTTTGTAATTTTCTTTTAATTGGAGATTATTTGTATAGCTGCTAAAATACTCAGTTATCAATTGACATTATTTATAAACAATTAATAAAACATATCTATGCATTTTCCCTAAAAATTCGTTTTCGAAGTATTTTTATTATGCATATATTCAAAAGTGTCTGAGTTTTTTTCCAGTAGTATTCTTAACAATAAAAATTAATACACAAGAGACATTGGAATATTTTCTTATTAATCTTAATAATGGATTTTAAACATCAGTTTTCTATAGAAATCAAAAATAAGGAATAAGTAACCAAATAAAGATAATTCTTTTTACTCTGTATTTATTTCAAATGTTAGTACTAGCTATTTTATAAATATACAAAGTAGTCAGAATACACACAGTAAATTTGTTTACCAAGATACATTAATACGAAGAGTAAAAATTATAAACAATAATTTGTAAGAATGTTTATTCTATTAAATGCGATATGAAATTTCTATAAATCTACGATATGAAGTATTTCTAAAAAAAATGTTTTCTATGTCGACGATCACTTTTTAAAATATAATCTTAAAATATCCAACATAAATAAAAGATGGCAAAATTTACAGGTTTCTGGGTGAATATATGTATAAATAAGCGAACTAATTTAGAAAAGAATAGGTCTATTTATTCTTTATGTCTTAGGGGATTTGAAAAATGTAAACATTATTTTTCAAAATTGAAATTATGATAGAGAGATTATTTTTAATTTTATATGATATTTTCATGGACAGATATATTTGTATGTTGTATGTTGTACATATTAGGTATGGCGTAATTAAGAAAATATGGTAAAAGATAATATGGTAGAAGTTAATTAAAAATGGGGGTATACTCACTTATTTAGATTAATAAACAAATATTAAAAACATTTGACTTAAAATATTAAACGTCGCTGTATGAATATATTTTACAGAAAAGTTGTAAATTCGAATGCAAATTTTAAAAATGCAGCCAATTTCTAATTAATGACAACTAAATGGGTCCAAAAAGAACTTTTATGAACATTTGTGGACATTATTTGTACAAGTCTGTTGAAATAATAAAAATCTAGTATGTGTTTCTAACGACTTTCTGTAACCTTGCATTTCAGTAGTGTAAAGATAGATTGCAAATTAAGTCGAATGATCAGTAAGGTAAAATAATAGAGTTCAATCCGCTTTAAAAATAGTACATTATTTGAGGTATGGTTCTGTGTGAGGTGAGCTACTGTCCCCTTCAGCTCCTCGTTCAGTTTTAACACAGACGTTTATATAGAAGAAAATCCAGGTGATTGTTAATTTACATTGGAACTTGCCAATCTTGATCAAACTTAACAAATTTGAATTTGGTGAAGTTATTTGTTTTTAGTTATGCTGAAAACAGATATTCTTCTACCACATTTCATGAAACCATGGAAGCATCTGCGCATGTGCTAACTTACCGAGTCCAATGCTAAAATTGGGGTGACAGTCATCTAACTCAGAGAAAATGAGCAATAACAGAGCGCGGAATTTCTGGATGTTTTCCAAACTTCAAGCGGGCATCCCTCCAACATTTTGGACGCGTCCTCACTGCTAGTTTTAGGATATGTGGCCGCACTGTATACAAGCTGATAAACCACTAAAAAATTTACTTTCGTATTCAGGGAACCTCAAAACTCAATATTATACAAAAAGTTAATGTTAAAAATCGAACTTCAAAAATCTACTTTGTTCATAGTATAAGAATGGGAAATAAACTTTCCTTCCTGAGTAGTGTTCGTCGATCTAGTAAAATGTAACAAAGGATTTTCGTCAAATACATTCAACAGAATAGAACATTTAGCTTAATTTTGGGGAGTTCTGTATATTGTCTATAAGCTATATATACATCACATTGTGTACATAAATTTAGTTTTAGATAAAAAACATCTAACACTAAAGGAAATACACTTCGAACAAATTTCAAATTTATACCTAATTATATTGGGTAGCCCAATAAATGAATGATGATTGGTTTCCATGCCACAATCTATAAAATACATGCGTCTATGCATGTAAAAAAATATGTACATTCCATTTTATTTAGGATTGCCTATAGATGTTACATTATAGATACAAGAAATTTCGCCCATAGACGTAATGCATTTGAATTCTTTTGGATGCCCTGTACACGGACCATTAGCTTGATCTCAACGGAAAATTTAATATACTTGTGTCATCCCTGTGTTATACAAGTTTAGAGTACCGAGTTTGGATTTCCTGTTACTATTTGTTTTTGAGATATGCTGATAACAGGCCAACCACTAAAAACATAATTTTCAGAAAAAGGGTATCTCAAAACATATAAATAAATCAAAAACCCAATTTCGAAAATTTGACTCTAAAACAGTACTTCCTCTACCGCATGTATGTGCAAGTTAAATTAATAATAATAAAAGAGCAGTTATTGTATATCTGGCAAAGGACACATTAGAATTTATTCCTTCCTACTTTGATGGGAAATGCGGTAACCCCAAAGGTGTTCTGAAACAATTATTTTTATAATTTTGTGATTTGTGACTTCATTAGTAGCTATTTTTAAATGATAAAAAATACTTTTGTTTTTAAGAATGAAAAAAAAAAAGGAAGTGGAAACTGGTTTTTAAATTCTTTTATACCTTGTTCATTAAAAAGTATGTATAATGCATTTTTTTTTTCCATGACTTCAAGCAGAACATTCTTTATGCAAAAAAGATAATGAGTATTTATGTAGTATTTTACCATTTATCTTTTATTATTTTTTCTTTGAAAATTGTTTCAGAAAAGTATTTCTTTTGGTAAATGCATCTTGCATTTAAAACTTTTCTAAAAAGTTTGATAATATTTTTGTTCTTTCCGAATTAATTTAAGTATCTAAACTATGCTAAATGAATGCAATTTGTAAAATGGGCTTGCAGTAAATAACAACAGTTTACTTATTTATTACTTTTGTTACTACATTACTTAAGAAATGGATGCATGATAGATATGGTATTTTAAGAATGCATTTTAGTGAAGTTTTAGTTTTAAGTACGCTATAGAAATAAAAAAAATTAATTTGTAAATGCGTCTGATTTTTTTTTCCTTTTTTAGCATATATAAATATTAAGTAACACTTTTATTATTGTATATATATATTTTTAATTATGTTGTATTTAAATGTTACAGTTTCTTATAGAAGAAAAAAAGTTTAGAATAGCCAGATTGAGATTTATTAAGTTAAATATATTTATTTTAAAATACACTATACGTATATATCAGAACATGATTTTTATACTATAAACACTATTTGTTACTAACATTTACTTTATATAATAAGTTTTATTGATTTTATAACATCACATTTATATTTATTTATTACACTACATTTATTACATTACATTACATTTATATTTACATTTAAATGTAATTTAAATGTAATTATTATTACATTACATTTATATTTACATTTATATTATACTAGCAGGCTTTGCCCGCTTCGCTGGACATTAAACTTAAATGAGTTGTCAAAATCCCATATCTTTATTAACAACCTAAGTTCTCGCTGTGATTGGTAGATGTTTTCTCGCTCGCAATGTGAGGAGTCTAGGTCCCACTGTCTTCGGCACAACTTACCCACTTCTTACTTCCCCTTCCTCAGCGGGTGAGTTCGAAGTTTAGCAAAATCACACTAATGTACATAATGCGTACACTTAATCAATATCCAGTCTGGGTCTCCACTGCCTTCGGCACAACTTACCAACTTCTTACTTCCCCTTCCTCAGCGGGTGAGTTCGAAGTTTTGAAAAATCACACTAATGTACATAATGCGTGCATTTAATCAATATCCAGTCTGGATCCCCACTGCCTTCGGCACAACTTACCCACTTCTTACTTCCCCTTCCTCAGCGGGTGAGTTCAAAGTTTTGAAAAATCACACTAATATACATAATTCCTGCACTTAATCAATATCCAGTCTGGGTCCCCACTGCCTTCGGCACAACTTACCCACTTCTTACTTCCCCTTCCTCAGCGGGTGAGTTCGAAGTTTTGCAAAATCCCACTAATGAACATAATGCGTACACTTAATCAATATCCGCACACCAAAATTCGCCATTCTAAGATAACTCAAAGCGAATTCAAACGGAAAAACATGTTTTTACACATGTTTATTGGGAACGAATCAGTATAACCCCACAACGATATTTGGCGATTTTTTTGTTGGCGATTATGACTAAATCATAAATCTAAAAATCATAAATCATATATGATAAATGATAAAATGATAAAACATAAAATCATAAATGCAAAATAAACAACATATTAGGCTGCCATATTATATCGCAAACACTCCAGAACGATATCGTTATCCTTCAAAACGACGCCAAAGAAAAATCGCCAAATTCAGCTGTGGGGTTATACTGAAGTTATACCGTATACTGCCCTCCGACTCCGAGAAGGAAGGGGGGGATTTCGAATTTCTTAAAATCCAGTTACAATAAGTGCCGGATGCAAACAAATAATTTACGCACCAAATTTCGTGACCACAGAAGTCTTTAATAGAAAATATTATAAATAAATAAAGCACAGCTTTAGTATGGGAACCTTTTGGTGACTTTAAATATTTTAAGCCATTTTTGCGATGAACTAAATTGGCTATCTATATTGTGCAATTAAAGATCTTGGCGAGAAACGTCCGAGCTACTTCGGTTCCGAATTTCAAATTTTGCCAAAGGGATCCAATACTAAGGCTGTTCCATACACTAAATAAATAAATAAATAAAATAAAATAAAATAAAATAAAACTCTATTCTGATATTTACAAAATAAAAATAAAAAATCTTAATAAAATCCAAATTACAATCATTTACAATTAAGGGGAGAACATAAAAAAAAACCTCATAAGGTACATAATAACAACAAAAAATTTTGTTTTACTGCAGGAAAGAAAAGTACTGCTTAATTAAATAAAAATATTAAACTAATGCCAAATATCTCTATCAAAATATTTATCCACGTGGAAATTCCTCATTAAAAGAAAAAAAAAAAAAAAAAAAAAAAAAAAAAAATCACCAACTTTTGTAGGTATTTTTCTCTCTAATTTTTATTACTATTCACGTGAAATTAAAAATATTTCCTTTTATTTCTGGAAAATAAAAATATATATAAATATAAAACCTTTTACCGAATCTGGGTTAAAAACGGAAAAATGGTAAATTAAATTAGAAATATCAGACCTATATTTATAAATTTGATACCAAATGAAAGGGGCGATTTTTCTGAATCCAGGGGTGCAAACAGTTTTTCGATGCGACAATTAGATTTTTTAAAAATAACTAAAGTATGAAATTTAAGTGGCAAAGGAAAAACGTAAAAAGGGAAAAATATATTAAAAGTATCAGACCTATCGTTACAAATTCAGTACCAAATGAAAGGGGTGATTTTTCTTAATCCTGGGGTGTAAACAGTTTTTCGATTCGACAATTAGATTTTTTTAAATTAACTAAAGTATGAAACTTAGATGGCAACACTTCATTTCAATCTTTTCATAATTTGTAGTCCGAATCACGCGAATAAAAAAGTCTTTAACTTAAAGATTTATTTTTATATTTTATTTTTCCATTCAAAGCGTTTTTGTGAAAAAATATTTATGGCGCATGCGCAGGCGTATTTTACCCACAATTTAAACACTATTCATAATTTTGAAAATTTCTATAGATATAATTTTAAGTTGGGTGAAGACCTAAGTTTCTGCAAGCGCCGTGGAATTCCGTCCAGCCGTTCGCGAGTGATGCCCGGACAAGCGTGTTTTAGTCTTTTACCCCCCAGGGGGAACGGGGGGGGGATTTCTGAAAAGTTGATAGATATAATTTTAAGTTGGGTGAAGATCTAAATTCCTGCCTAGCGCCGTTGAATTCCGTCCAGCCGTTCTCGAGTGATGCCCGGACAAAAAAGCAACATACGGACACGATCACACACACACACACACACAGGCAAAACTTTCTGAAGTCATTTTCGGCTTTCATGGGGTGTGAAACGTGAAGATATCGCAAAATTTTTCGATTCTGACAAATTTACAGACAAAAGTCTGATTTTATTAATATAGATACATTATATTTATTACATTGATTTTATTTATTACATTATATTACAGCTCATGTAGTGTTGAAAGTTTGAATTTTCTATGAATATTTTTCCAACAAAAATTTTCATTTAAAATCTATACATTTTCATATTGATGCAAAATAAAAATATTAGCTATATATTCTAGTAGCTGTTGAGTAAAAAGGCTGAAATAAGTCACAAAAGTAAATGTGCATTGCAGCAGGTAGGAAAAACTTACTAGCCGGTGCTGACATTTTTGTAACGTTTATTATATTATTTTTTTTTTGAAAATTGTTAAATTGACTTAAAAAATGACTATTAGAAATATATATGATCATAAATATGTAAGAAGAAAAAATTAGAAGTTTTAATTTTCGAGAAATGTCTTGGCCGAGGCATCCAAAATAAATATTAATATTAATGATAATAATAATGAAAAATCTTTGCAAGCAAACACTATAAGTTTCAAAAACCGCAACAGTTGTTTCCATGTCAAAATAATAGTACGACCCTTCACCAGGATAAAAGAAAAAAAAAACACTACGCACGAGAACAACATTTAAGTAGAAAGGTGCATTCGAACTATTAAGAAATTTAAAAAGCCTTTTGCATTTGTCCTCTTCTGAAACGCCATTTGTTAAATTTTGGTGTAGTACGGCTATCAACCGAACAGGAAAGGTTTAAATATCGATCGAAACAAGGAAACTGAATTGAAAATTAGTTGAATAAAAATGTTGAATAATGTCAAATATTTGGTTTCATTGAGCAACCAATGAACGATAAAAGATTAACCCGCTGGTGGATTAAATGTAGCGAAATCCTTAAGGAAGTTAGAAGACACAAGATCCTTAGGAGAACAGAGAACCCTTTAACTTTCTCTCAACCATATATATGGTACAGAAAGTATTGTTTTTGGGACAAATTTTCGAAATCTAGATTTTGTTATATTTTTACGCTTTAAAGTCCACTGAATCCGAAAATCATGTTTTTATCGGTTGGTCTGTATGTCTCTGTGTGTGTGTGTCTGTCTGTGCCTCAGTTATCAGCATATCTCAAAAATAGAAGCATAAAGATCAAACTCGGTATACTAAATATATATCATATAGGGATGTTACACTAAACTTTTCGTTTAGTTCTAGCAAATGGTTTGTGTACAGGGACACCCAATAGTATTCAAATGCATTGAGTCTATGAGGGAAATTGCAGCTAAGCAGAGTTTGACCCTTATAGCATGTACTGAACTAAATGAAATAATTATATATTTTTTGTATGCGTAAAAGCATTTACTGTGTAGATTGTACTATGGAAATCATTCATCATTCGTTTACAGGACTACCTAAAGTATTTGGATATATTGGGACTATAGTACTTGGAAATTGCTGGAATTGTAATTCATTTAATGTCGGATGCTTTTTAAGTAAGACTAAATTTAAGTGCACAATATTGTTTTCACTGGATATTATTTATAGGCAATATACAGGGCTACGCAAAATTGAGCTAAACTTTCTTTTCTACTGAATGTAATTGAAGAAAGTACTTTGCTGTATTATACTATATCGATCAACACTGCTCCGGAACAAAAAATAGTTTTTCATGCTCATGCTGTAAACAAAGTATATTTTGAAATTCTATTTTTTTTTTTTTTTTTTTTGTAAAATATTACGTTTTGGGGTTCCCTGTATACGACACGAAATTATTTAACGGTTGATCTGTATGTGTATCTATTATCACTATAACTTAAATAACTATAGAAAATTCAAATTTGGTATTTTGAATTTTGCCACTCAAAAATTTCCTCATGTTTGGAAAGACTTAAGACAGATTAATAATAGTTTTGGCTTTTCTTTTTAAATAAATGTAGACACTACAACTAAACGAGAGTTTGAGGGGAGTGGTAGACACCCTCACACAGAATTTTATGTCAGAACTGTTCCTAAGCCTATGTTAGATGATTTTAAAAGCACGTTGAACTTTATTACCTTACCTTATTAATTATTAAAACTTAATATGCAATCTGTTATTGTATTATTATAACGCAGGGTAAGAGAAAGTCGTGTGAATGACACTCCAGATTATTTTATAAAAGCTTGACATTCATAAATTTTAGTTTCTCGCTTCCATTCTTCTTCTTACGCTTTTTATTCATTTATGTATTATTATTTTTTTTTTTTGGCACTGGAGTTTGAATTTGTGATTAATTGCGATCGAAAATAAAAACTAGTTGGCATAGGTGGACTCTGCTCAGTTCCCCATCATATTTATGTTCTCAGAAATTTCTAGTGCGAGACATATTATAATCATGTTAAAAGAAATGAATTTGACTAAAGCTTGATACAGTGACAGTATCAAATCCCCGCCTAATAGGCTATCCACCGTTCACTTGGATATAATTATCTTATTCTAATTTATTAATTTATTTTATCAGGGTCATTTCTGTTGTTTAGTTTTCATGCTACTATTTCCAATGCAATAAACCTCAAAATTCATATTTATATGAAAAATTTACAATTTCGATAAAATCGTAATGTAAATAAAATTTACAATGTTGATAAAATCGTAAATTACGAATAATTTACGAAAATTTCCTAGTAGAATATTTGTATTCAATCATGTTCAAACAAATATCATAAACTTAATTTTGAAGTTGTCTAATGTATTTAGGATCCTCAAAATGGAAGTTTATGCTCAATTTTGCCTTATTTTGACATGTTAAGGAAATCGTAAATTCCAAATAACTTACGAATTTTTTTAAATTGGAAAAATCATAGTCTATGATATCCATGCCAGTATCCTAAATAATATTTCGAAAGTGGTTTGACATCTTTACATGTTAAGAAATTCGTAAATTTCCAATAACTTGCGAAATTTTCAAACTAGCATATTTATAGTTACTGATGTTCATTCCGGCATCAAAACTGATATTTTAAAACTGGTCTTACAGTTTTACAGTAAAAAGTTTCAATTTAATGCACGTTTAAGTGAATTTTTGTCCTATTCTCCCATGTTAAGAAAATTGTAAATTTCTAATAACTTACGAAGTTTTTAAATTCGAATGTTGCAAATGAATAGGGTTCTTGCCAGTGTCAAAAGTAATATTTTAAAACTGATCTGACCTCTCTGCGACAATTTGTTCTTGAGATATCGTGTACACAGACTAACAAACTAACGGACTGAACCACTAACAGACTAACAGACTAACAGACTAACAGACACCCTACAGACAGACACCATAGAAATTTTGTCATTTTCGGATTCCTCTCACCTGAAAACGTGTAAAAAAGTCAAAAAACCGAGGTCGAAAATTTTCACGATTACCTAAGTTCCCCATACCTATAGTATGATGGGGAACTGAAAAAAAAAAAAAAAAAAAAAAAGCTGCTTTCATACAGCATGTTCATAAGATAGGAGTTGAATTACAGATGATACTTCATGATGCATGCAAGCATCAAGGTTTTATAGACATTTTTATGAGATAGATGTTTACGCTAATCATGTATAGTTTGTTGTACCATAAATTTATTACAATTCTAAATTGTTTAACACTTGAGTATTTTACGATACGTTTTCTAAGAATCGTTATGTTAAAAAAAAGATACATATATATATTTGAAAAGATGGTACACCCTTAAAAGAAAAATGATAGAAAACCCCCGTAATATTACTTTTATTCTTTACATTAACCATAAAGTTTCCTTTAAATGTTTTTGAAAAATACCTTTAAAATATGGGTAGAGCTTAAATTTACAGTGCCGGAAAAAAAAAAAATCTTTATATTTGAGCAGCAAAAAAATATTTTACATGTCGGTTGCTGTTTCCGCCATAAAAATGTGTTGAACCCCAGTGATGATACGTGGTGTTAGTTGATCACAGACGACCTTTCCCTATCCTATCAACACTCAGTTCACCTCGTGGACTTTTAGAGTTAGACTGTACGCTTTTTGTTCCCGCCAGCCAGTATTTCGTTCATTTGTTAAAAGTTTGATATCCTACATCAGTACCGGCATACATCAGTATTCCCCCTCCACAGAATTTGTCGGATGAGATGACAAAATAGTGACCGACTAACGGCACGTGTCATCACTAGGGTTCGACACACTTTTATGACGGAAACGACAACTGACATGCAAAGTGTTTTTTTTTTTTTTTTTTTTTTTTTTTACTACTAAATTTAAAGTTTTTTTTTTGTGTGTGTGTGTGTGTGTGTGTTTGTTTTTGCCGGCTCTGTAATTTTTTTTTAACACGAAAAAATTAAATTTCCAGTTAAAAAAAAAAAAAAAAATCAAAACCTTAGCAATATTACCCTTTTTTTTATAATTATATTTTTCTTCAGAATGTACCTTTTAGGACTATTTTTATATGTTAACTATTATATATTCTAAGGCACCTTACTAAATTCATAGAAAATTTTGAGGTTTCAGACTAATTAAAGTGCGAGGTCAATTTCATAGTTGTATCCAAGGGGTTAGAATGAGCCTAGAAAGTTGAACGTGTTGAATTGGTATCTAGCTTGATGAAAAAATAGTCTTACGAAGTTTTTTTTTTTTTTTTTTATGATTTCGTGTTTTTGGAGAAATTGTTTAATTAGAGCAATTTGGAAGGTTTGGTGTGTAAAGCTATGTAAATTTATTTCTAGTAATAGTACGTCAGCAAAGAGAAATTTAAAGTCGAGGTAAGTTAGAGATTGGGAATACTGGAAGGTGTCCGTCCTCTAAATTAACTAAAACGTTAGTAAAGCTAAAATGTTCGCTTTATTTTCACATCTAACCAAGAATCTTCAAAATTAAAATTAAATGTACAAAATCAATGGATTAGCCTTGCGTTCCAACTTCAAAGTTAATATATCCTTACTTGAATTTTAAACGAAAATCTTTGTTTGCCTCTACTTTTAAAGCTGCAAAAAGACGAGGGAAGTTAAGAAAGTTGTTTTAACCTGAAAATGTAAAAGAATAATTTAAAATATAAATAAGTAAAATAAAAAAAAAATAAAAAAAAAATAAAATAAAATAAATAAATAAATAAATGCATAAATGCATAAAAAAGTGTAAGATAAATTTGTCTAATGTGAGTAATAAAACCCTTCTTCTTCTTCTTTTTTTTTTTTTTTTTTTTTTTCACGAAGGAATTACATATAGAAAATTCCTTGTACCCAAAATTAGAACCATTTGAAATATTTATTAATTATTAGTTTGTTGAGCGAAATTAAAGCTTTCTTCTTGAAAAATGTCTCATTTTACAAAAGTTTGTATTTCGTAGTTAGTTTTATGTATGTCTCCGTTTTATTCATTATTAAAGGAAAAATTTATTACAAATGTTTTCATAATCATGAAGTAATTACGCTTATTTTTGATTTTATATAAATCTAAAATAATAGTAATAATAACAATAAAAACTTACATTATGCATACATTTTTAACTGTTCCAGTTAGGATAAATATTGTTATTTTTTATGAATTAAAAATTTCTTTTTCATATGAAGTTCAAACAAATTAATAATAGTAGTAATAATATATATATAAATACTCTTATTTTTAATAACTAAAGAACAAACTTATTCACAAAAAATATAATTAAACACTTTGTAAAACATTTTTTCAATTATTTGCAATTCATTTTTTAAAAGTTTAAATTAGTTTAAGATAACTAGTAGAATGTCCCGAATGTCCCTCGTATGAAAAATTAATAATAGGTTTAATCTATTGTAAGAATCATAATTATAATTTTAGGAGTCTCATGTAGATGCAAATAATATTACATTATTTATAAGTTTCATTATATATATATATATATATATATAAATTATTTTGCTTCTAGAATGAATATGAAAATACCACATAATTTTTTAATCTATTGCAAAAATAATCTAATAGAAATTTCTCATTCCAAAGTTACGTTTAAAATTGTCTTTAAATATTTCATTGTTTGTAATATTTAAATGTTATCATATTAAAAAAAAAACTCAGTTAAAAGCATATACTATTTCTAAGGATATGTCATAAAAACTTAATAACGCGATAAAATTTCTAAACCCAAATTTTATTATTACCTTAAAACAATATCCTAATGTATTCATAAAGCTTATAATAAAGTTTTATCGTAGGAATTAAGCAAATTAGTTTTCTTATGGGAGCATAAATTCTGTTAAAAAAAAAAAAAAAAAAAAGAAAAAAATAGTTGTATATTCATTTAAATGAACAACTAAGTAAATAGCTATTTTATTGCTTTACATTTTTCTCTTTTAAAAAGGTATTTTATTACATTTTTTCATACAAAATTTAAATAAATCTCTAAGGAAACGCAATGGAAAACCTTCTTATTCATCGTGAAAAAAAAAAAAAAAAAAAAAAAAAAAAAACTTTAATTAGCATATTCAATCAAGTAATTTTCGTATTTATTAAAAAATATGCTAAAACTATTGTTATTTTCTTCTGTGTATTGGTCATTATAATAAAATTAATTCTCAAAATACTATATCATTTAATAAAAAATTCTCAAACAAGTAACAAGAAAAACATTGAAATCAGTCAAAGTCTAAGTTGAAATTCCCGCTACCTTCGGTATTCCAGCTCGCCATACGTCGAGTATGGAGCTTCGGTAGCGCCTTACCTGCTTTTTCCTCCCCCTCGCTCGCGGGTAAATTTGAAAGTTTTGCAAAATCTCATCAAAGTGCGTATTGTGTACATTTAATCAACACCCACACACTAAAATTTGCCATTCTAAGGTAATTTGGAGGGAGCAGATTTAATCTTGAGAATGTGTTTTTGCTCCTCCCGCCCCAAAGGGGGGGGGGGGTGGTAATTTCGAAAAATCTCTTTATAGTGCATTTTGCATAAACGTACTTAACCGACACACAAAAAAATCGAGATCTTGAGATTATTTAAAGCAGAGTTATGTTTTAAAATATGTTTTTTACGCCCCCCAATTTTAAAGGAAGGAATGGGGAGGCAATTTTGCAAAATCTCTTTATACTACGAGCTAGATACAAATAACCGACGCACACATCAAAAATCTCCATCTTAAAATAGTTTAGTGCAGAGTTACGCATGGATACATGTTTTTTTAAACCCCCACCCCACCATTAAGAGGCGGTAGGGTGGAATTTCTCAAAATCATTTTGTAGTGTGTGTTGAGTACGCATAAGCAGCCCACACATCAGAAATTGCCATTCTAAGATAATATGGAACATAGTTACGCATAGAAACATATATTTTGCCTCCCCCGAAACGCCCAAGGGCGGGGGGAAGGAGGGAATTTCACAAAATTCCTTTATAATGTGTGTGTTGAGTACGCATAACTAATCGACATATCAAATATTCGCTTTTCTGAGATAATTTGGAGCAGAGTTTCACATAAAAATGTGTTTTTGTCCACCTTTTGTCCCTTAAAGAGGGAATAGGGGAAATTTCGCAAAATCCTTTTATAGTGCTTGTTCGGAACGCACATAAAAAATCGCCTTTTTAAGATAGTTCGGAGCAGAGTTACGCACGGAAAGATGTTTTTTTCTACCCCACTCCGGGGTGTAGGGTGGAATTTCACAAAATCTCTTTGTAGTGTGTGTCTTGAGTACACATAACCACTCGACATATCAAAAAATTGCTATCCTGCGATAATTTGGAGCAGAGTTACTCTTAAAAGCGTGTTTTTGCCCCCCACCTTGCCCTTAAAGGAGGGGAGGGGTAGGGGGAAATTTCGTAAAATCTCTTTATGGGAACGCGTAATCAACCCATACATAAAACTAATCTCACTGAGATAATTTGAAGCAAAATTATGATTGGAAACGTGTTTATTGCCCCCTCCCCTCCCCGCCAGCAAGGGAGGAAATCGGGGAATTTCGAAAAATCCCGTTACAATGGGTGTTCGATATACGTAGATAATCCATATTCTAATATTTGTGACCCCAGCTCCTATAGATTTCAACCAGACGAATTTAACACTAAAGGGGGAGCTCGAATTTGCCCCTTCTTAACTCCCCCGCAAAAAAAAAACAAAAATTAGATTTTGGATATGTTCTCAAGAACACGCTTGACGGTTTTTTACATCTTTGTGTTATGATTGATAGAGTTCGACTGGAAAATCCGTATTTTGCTAAATTTGCCTCCGAAAATCGTATTCTCCCCTCCCACCCCCCCCACCCCCTTAAAATAAAAAATTCTAAAATCGCAGATTTTTTTTTTTTTTTTTTTTTTGTACTCAAGTCTAGACTTCCCATCTGCAATTTCTTCGCTGTGAAGTAATTTGGAGCCGATTTATGTTTATAAAGGTGCTATTGTCTTCTGCCCCCCAAGGGGAGGGGGCTAACGGCATGTTTTTTAGCAAAATTCCTCCTTAGTGGGAATCAGAGTCCTAAAAACAACCTGATCACCAAAATTTGTGACTCTATCTCCCAGAAAATCGAGTCAGTGAATTAGTGAGTTTACTCTTGTATGTATGTAGATAATGACTGCAGTGGCGAAGTGGCCAAATAAAGTTCAGCAAATAATGATATATATTTTACTTTTTTGTATTATTTAAATTCAAAAATGAATTTATGTTCATGAATATACAATAATATTTACAGAGTTCAAGTGTTTGTGAAGATCCTTTGTTAAAGTTCATAGAAAATCGTGAACAATAATCCGATATCTAAGTTTATTTAATTATGATGCAATAAATTTATTGTTGCATGCCTTTTATTGCAGAAATTTCTATTCTCTCATGGGATCTGGCACTCAAAGGTGCAACGGAACAAAGTGTTACTCGAACTCAACTTCCCTTGCAATCACCCATTCTTTTTGTCTCTAGGAATAACGGGATCATATAATTGTCCTCTTTATCTTGATTGAAAAAAAAAAAAGAAAAGAAAGAAAAAGAAAGAGCTAAATCCTGTCACCTGGTGTCTTTAGTTCAGTTCTTAATTTGTGAAAGGTTAAGGAGTCAAAAAATCGGCTCCTCTTTTTTCTGGCTATTTTTAAACCAGGGAAAAAATAATTTGTAATAAATAGAAGTGTCAAAATGATAACTTCATGTGTTACAGCCATATAAGTAACTAACCTACTAGTTTTTCTCGTAACCACATTTTACAATAATCATTATACAATTTCAGTTTGTCAAGGCTCGTATAAAGAATGGTATCTGTTGATGTGAAAAATACTTAAAACCTTGGAACTATCAGAAATTTTAATAAAAAATCATTAGAAACACTTTTCAATGGTACTTAATCATATTAAGCGAAAATGACTGTGAAGGACAATTGATAATATACATCAGGTGAGTTGCCGTTACAATATGCAGGAAACTAGTGAAAAATGGATACGTTTAACTTATTAAATTAACACAGTTACAAATCTTTAAAAAAAAGCAGGCTACTCTTTAAACAGAGTTTGTATCTTCGTCTGATTGGACTTTTCGTAAATTTTGTGGAACGTAACATTACATACTAAATTTATACATTTTATTAGTTTTGAAGTACGCTTTTGCTTATATCATATTCAGTTATGTCACATTACAAACTGCATTACTATCTTCAGCATTTTACAATATTTCTTTAAATATATTACGTACTAACGATGAGGTATATCTACACTGCAAAGAAATCTGTTTTTTCGTCAGCTTTCAGAAAAGGTAGAAACATTTTTTCTTCTTTTTCAACTTCTTTTTGTGTTTTTGTTTGATCATCACTTGCACTAGTGTAATCACTGTTCTTACTTTTCTTTTTTCTTTTGAATGGCTACCCGTCCACTGCGAATGAAAAGAATTAAAGAATTCCTTTTAATGAAAAGATGTTGTATAAAACCAGTAAACTAAAATATTTTAATAAAAGAGCTTTGAAATAAATAGAATATGTTTGTCTATAGTGTATGAAAAATTAATGGAATTATTTCACATACGACTCAATAGTTATAGAAATGTAAAACGAAATTTGTCTGAATATGACTGACGTGTAGAGATGATCTATGTGATGAAAATAAATACAGAAAAAAATCGACAAAATTAAAAAAAGAAATATTAAACACTAAATAGATATATTAAAACATACGGTAAAAATTAATAATTAAATTTTGTGTATCATTTTTAATTCTATAAATCTCTTATAACCTCAATTTTAGCCGAATTGAATTCCAAATAAAATATCGCCTAAAATAAGCCGCTGTTTATTTAGATACAAATCTGCCGAATTCCTTGTTATTACATGTAGCAGTTTTTACCGTACACTCCTTCTCATATTTATAAGGACACTTTATATTTTGAAATAACTAACGTAAAAATAATTGTAAACAAGATCATACTAAGTGCACTTAATATACTAGTATTCTAAAAACCAAAACTGTTATAATTTTTTTAATATAAGGCAAAATTAATAAAAAATAATGCAAAATGTGTTTTTCTCCACGTTTTTAGATGTTCATAATTATAGGGACAATCCAGATTTTTTCGTTTTATTTAACTTACTAGCGGATAAATTACAGTTCACATGCGAATTTATTAACTACTGGGCTAGATTAATTCATATATAAGCCTTCAATTTTCTTGGACGGACATTACTGATAATTTCTCGAAAAAAAGAACGTTCAAGTAGTGAAGTATGATAAATGTGCTTTTTAACTGGAAGGATAATTTCAATCCGCCGAATTTCTAATGAAATTCGAAGATCTAAAATTGCTGAAGGAAATGGGATCCAAACATTGAACTGCTAGTTCGATAAGAGAGATCTGATGCAAAATCAGAGTTGTTTTACAGAGATCGAAGACTCATAATTCCTCTTACTCTTCTACTCATAATGACTGCTGCTGAATTTGCTCGTGATTTTTAACAAAAGGTTGGGGTCCACATTTATGCATATTTAAAATAACTAATAATACGTTAAAAACAATAAAAAACCTGTAATAATCAATCAGCATTTAATGGGGGGGGGGAAAGAACATCTGTGTTAAAGTTGAATAAAGACAATATTAAATGGTAAAATGTTTCATTTTCGGCTGAAAAACATTTTATTCTTAATTAACCAAATGGTTTTAACAGTTACTGGCACGATCTGAAGATAGCGAAAGATATAGCATGTTTTTTAAAGCAGATGTGAATCGGGCATTTTAAAGGTGGATCTATGGTGCTCTGGGGAGCTGCTTCTACTGAAGGCAGAATGAATTTAGTAATTTTTTCTATTATTATGAACATCAAGAAATTATCCGCAAATTTTAAACGTGGAATTATCAGATTTTTGTTAGATTTTGGGGGGTAATAATATTTTTTTCAACAAGACTTACCTTTTTGCTCTACTTTTAGAGCAATAGGAAATAGTTTAAAGAAAGAAACTTCTGTATTATTGCCTTTCCCATGGCCTAAAAGTTGAAAAAACCTTATCTTATGATATTAGAAAAGTGCATGCAAGTAGAAAGCAATTTTAAATATTTTAAATGTATTAGGAATATATGTGCTATATGAAATGGTATTGAAACTGAATATTAAAAACAAAAATGTATATATATATATATACCAGAGAATGTCTGACTGTTTAACCCTAAAAAGAGACCCCATAAAATATTAATTTAAAGAATAACTGAAAAAAATTACTAAAATTCGAGCTGTCCTTATAATTGTGAACACTTGAAAAATCATCTTTTTACCATATTTAACGTTTTTTAAGATATAAAAACGATAAAACTTTTTAAATATAGTCTATTAATGAAATTCAGATTAATAAAAAATATATTTCTTTAAATAATAGTGTTCAATGTTTAGTTAATATAGAAAAACGGGTGTCTTTATAATTATGAGAAGGAGTGTATGTTCCAAGGTAGAGAAAAAAGTCACGACATATATTAAAAATTAGTGATAGTATTTCTTTTACTTTCCTAACATATATATGAAAGAGAAGTATTATAACCATGACAAAAATAGGCATTGAGATTTTGATGTAATTATACGTTTTGAGGTCTCCTGAGTTCATTTTTGCTACCTTTATGGTAATATACGTATGTGTGTATGTTTGTGATTGAACACGATAGCGTCTAAACGATTGGTTCGAATAAGCTGAAAGTTCGTAAATATATTATAGGTCCATGTATCATGAATTCTATTGATTTTGGTGAATCTAGCATTAATAGTTTTTACAGGGACACAACGAAAAATTTCTTATCATTATGGCCTTTGGGCTCAAATCATTTAAAGCATTACAGCGTTGAAGTGCCTTACTGAAAACCTTACTGTGCTTTACTATACAGTTTAAGTGCCTTATTAAAGTGCTATAGCGTTTAAGTGATCTGAACATTTGTATACATGTCATGAGTTGTCGTCGCACGAACTGTATGGATTTTGGTGAATCTAACACTTGTATTTTTACAGGGATTAAAAAAAAAAAAAATTCTGTGCCCTATGAGACAAAATCATTTAAAATGCTATATCGTCAAAATGTCTTATTCGATTGAGTTGAAAATTTATTTATTTATATAGGAGTTATAGGTCACCGTCGCACAAACTTTAAAGATTTTAGTTTGATGACTTAAAAATTTTTAAAGAGATACAAAAAAAAAAAAAAAAAAAAAAAAAAAAAATTCCTTATCTTTGTGACTTAAGGGCTCGATTTATTCAAAATGCGACAGCGTCTAAACATGTTATTCGAATGAACTGAAATTTTATATACACATTATAGATAACCGTCACACAATCTGTATAGAGTTTGGTGAATTTATCCCTTATACTATGTTTACAGGGAGAGAACGATCTTTATTATTATAGCTTACAGGCTGAGGTTATTTTAAATTGCAATAGCGTAAAATTAAATAACATGCTGTTTAGAGAAAAATATTCCAATACACTATTATAATTATTTTCTCTTTCATTTTTTTAACAACTTATCTTACTTTAATTTATTTATACAATCGTTAATTGCTTAATGTTTGGAAAATCGAGTGGAGTCACTCCAGATTTTTTCTTTTTAATAAAGTGATACGAAGTCATAAATTGTCAAATAAAAAAGAATATATATATATATATATATATATATATGGTAAAAGGAAGCTCATAAGAACTCCCTTTATAACATTCATTGCTTCATTATTAATTTTAGTTATATGTGAAAGATCCGATCTCAATTTTTAACAAAACAATATATGTTGGAATGAGAATTCATTAATAAGGACTTCTTTTCCTACTTTATGTTTGTCATTCATCTACTCTATGTTATTTCGTATCGAATGTTCTCGTTTCGCCCAGTTTTTCACTTGGAGAGAAATTAATGACTCACCAGTAAAATATAGCTTTTTCTTGTGAGAAATATTTTTACTACGCCTTTATTTTAAGCTGATTTTCATTATTTAGAAAATATAAATTTATATTTAAGCATTATATTTGCTGTAGAATATTTGAAAGAAAGCACTTTAAACAGTCTTTAAATCGCTTCACAGTATTATTTACAGTATTATTTTCCGCAGATCTTGAAACATCCTATCTCTATTTTTTAATAACAAATAATATATGTTGGAATGAGAATTCCTTAATCAATACTCACTCTCTTCCATTCTACGTTTGTCATCTATCTAGTCTATGTTATTTCACGTCGAGAATTTTCTTTTTGTCCAATTTCACTTCAAGTGAAATAGATGACTTATCCGTAAAATATAACCTTTCTTTATGATAGATACTTTTACCACGTCTTTTTTGTAAGCTGATTGTCATTATTTAGAAAAATAAAATGTCGCCTTTTACATTTGTTGCAGAATAATTTAATGTTACTGTTATAAGAGTAGAAAATATAACTTTAATTTTGCATTATACATTTGTTGTAGAATATTTTAAAGTCATTATAATATACAATTATCTTTATTTAAAATTAATAAAGATCATTAGAATTATAACAATTTCAAAATTATTTTTACAAAAGAAAAAAAAAAAATAAAGTTTATTTTAGCACATTATATTTTTGAGTTATCGAAGAGTGAAGGCATTCGCAAATATATGCGCATAAGTCAAATTATCTAAACGGCAATTTTCTTGACCTCCTGTAATTTAATGCATATAAATTTGCATAAAATGAAACAAATGCATGATGCTTTGGATTACATTTTCTTTTGTTTATATAATGCTTAGAACGATACGTAAGAATATAGATATTTAGAATTTACTTTTGTCTGAGAAATATCATTCACTTATGTGTTTCTACCTCTGAAATGATATTTCAAAAATTATTGTTAAAAATATTTGAAGTATATGGAGATGTAATTGTTAAAAACTATTAAATAAACTTAAAATCTTAATAATTGAGGTAATATATATATATATATATATATATATATATATATATATATATATATATATATATATATATATATACATATTTTCAGAAAGAATAAAACTATATCTTTCTGTTTGATGCCATTATCCTATCCTAAAGGAAAATCATCAAAATTTTATTTGGTAATACTTGTTTTTACCCCATACAGAAGCTCTATCTCCAAAGAATCCCTCTACAAATGCTTCGTTAAAACAAATAATAATAGTAATGATGAATAAAATTAATAAATAATTCCTCCATATAAAGTTCTTCAAGAAATAGTTGCCATGGCTATTTATTTTATTAGTTTTAAACTTTTTTACTATAGTTAATTAAATAGTTATTTTACTAGTTCTTGAAGCAACTCGTTTCCATGCTGCTTTCCTATCAGTTATTTTATAAAGTTACTGCTACCGCTGTTGAACTATATATTAGTCTTACTTATATGGAATCACTGGTTAAAATATCAGTAATATAATTTGAACCATGACTTGCTCATCTTATTGATTTAATGTAAATTTTGAGATCCCCTATTCTAGGTTAATATTTGGATTCCCTGTTGCTGTTCTGTATGTCTTCTTGTCCATAATATTGTAATAAAATAACAAATGAATGATTAGGTCAGTTTTAAATTGAGACATTCAAGCTAAATTTAAAATTAAATAATTTTAGTGCATGTTTTTCGAATGAAAATAAAATAAATTTATTTTCTTTTATTCCCCTTCCGCCATTCCTTTGCCTAAGAATATCATCATTTAGAAATAAAGTCCCGAATAGGAATTAAAAATCAATGTAATAATTTACTTAGAATATATTATAACCACTAATTTTTCAAAAAAAAAAAAAAAAAAAAAAAAAACATTTACATGATATTACATACTTAAATGTTTATTTAAAATAACATTAAACTGTAGTCTGACATTTATAGCAAGTTAAAAAATACTGATTAAGTTAAAATGCTTTAAATTACACTTCTCGATAAATTCCGATGAATTTTTAGTAATCAGGGATAAAAGTGTTCCGCTTTTTTTTTTTTTTTTTTTTTTTTTTTGTCACCAGCATTTTCTTACAAGGAATTTTCACCTTTAAAATAATAAAAATAGCTGAAAATATGTGATTAAAATTCATGTATAAAAATACCGGGGACAGAAGAAGCCGAACTCTTCCATCCCTGTGTAATTCCATTCAAATGAGATTATTTGCAATTTTCTTACTATAACACGTTCACGCCGGCGTGACGCACCGGTGGGTCACAGCTACAGTTGGCAGCAAAAGTATCCTAGCACTAGCAATAATCCCTGTCCAAAAAAAGGACACTTAACACTGCTTTGTTAAACAAATCCTTGTCGAGTCATGTTCTTAGCCAGTCTAAGAACATGATTCGACAAGGATTTGTTGAACAAAACAGTTTTAAGTGTACTTTTTTGATATCAGAATTATTGACTAGTGTCCGGATGCTTTTGAGAAGACTATGTAAAGCAAATGCCCCGGCGTGAACGTGTTAAAGAAATAGCAAATTACCACATCACTAAATAATAAGCTCTAGTACAGTCGGTAAGAAAAGTCTCCGAACACTAGCAAAAATTCCTATGTAAAAAAAGTACACTTAATACAGTTTTGTTTAAAAAATCCTTCTCGAATCCTGTTCTTAGTCAGTCTAAAAACAGGATTCGACAAGGCTTTATTTAACAAAACTGTATAAACCGTGTACTTTTTTATATAGGAATTTTTGCTAATGTTTGGAGAATTTTGTTACCGACTGTATATAAAGAAGGACATGTGCAGTGCACTGAAATTAATGAAATACACAGCTCATGTTTACAAAATAAAATATTTAAAAAATCATGACCATTTGAAGAACTATCGATTGTGTATATTATTATTTACTAATAATGTTATTATTTCTCAATTGATAATTTTCTGACGCTAAGGTAGATTTTTCCATGTGGAACACGAGGAACAATTCAGGGGATAATCAGATAGGATATACAGTTCTTAGAAGTTTTTTGTAGAATATGTGGTATCATACAAAGATACCAGTGAGTTTTAAATTTTCTGGACCCTGCAAAAGACATTGAAATACATTTACAATTATTTAATTTTACAAGAATTTTATATGAGTGTTGAAAACATTTGAAGCGCTTATGATTTATCTTGATAGCAAAAATAATAAAGTGATAAGCCGTTTCAATTAGTTGTGCAATAGCTTGTAATTAATGTGGTATGTGTAATTAAAGTTATGTGATATCTTGAATAGAGAGGATATACATTCTCACAAATGCAGGAAAAAATAGGCAGTAGGTGTTATTAAACAAGAAAATGGTAACTACAACGAGCGATTAAATGTAAATATTTACTTATAAAATCGAAGCAGCAGCAATTTTATTTATTGAATTCTTTCTTTTAGCTTTTATTAGTGTAAATTGGTGTTTTATTTCGTATGGTAATTATTAGTGCAAATTGGTGTTTTATTTTAACATTACCACAGTCAACGCTTGCAAAACAATAACTAGATCTAATATTCAATTTTTATTAATAGTTTCGTGTTTCCCCAGCACCAACTCCATAAGGATTTACTAATTTATTTTAATTTAAAAATGTGTGGTCGGTCAGTGTTATTAAATATTAAACTAGAAATTATGATACGATATGTCTTACTGTATAATAACATGTTATTAGACATATTTTAAAAATTTAAAAATAGAAAAATTCACAAAAAAAAAAAAAATAATAATAATAATCCAAATTATATTCTAGTAGAATATTAATAAATGATATTGAAATCAAGAGAAATGTAATAAATGAATTCAATAAGTTCAACAAAGTATTAAATTAGAATTTGTAAATGTTTTGTTTTTTTTTTAAATTATGTTTGCATTTTATAGTTATGCTCATTATAATACCATTAACAAAACAATTATCATTATTATTTAAGAATATATTATATATGTTTTCTTTAAAGATAAACATATCTTTATTATAAATTTGAAAAAAATACATAAATTCATGTAAATTACCTTAATTATTAGTTTTTTCCACGTAAATAATTAATTTCAAATCATTAAATGAGGAAAACACATAAACATTCTTATTTATATCTATGCAATATTAATTATAACATAATAAGGTATTAATAATAATATTTTTCTTTAATTATTTTATGAAATTTGTTATTTATAAATATTCTTTAAAAAATATTTTTGGTAATTTAATGAGCGATATTTAAAATAATAATTAACTATTTCTCTCTTTCTATATACATAAAATGTATAATAATTTATGACAATAAATACATTTTCAATTTGCAAGAAATTCAACATTTTTTTAGGAGAAAGTGCATTTTGCATTTTCATGTATATTGCAAAATTAATCACCCTTCAGATAGGGATAACAGATGTATTTCCTTAAATGAAGTTTTAAACGTGTTTTTATTCGAAAGTAAAATTATTCTTTATAAAGTAAAAATGTACGTTAATATCAAAGTTTTATTTAAAATTGAATTCGACGATATAAATAACATATATGTGTAAAAAAAAAAAAAAAAAAAAAAAAAAAGAGCGAGAGAGAGAGATTAGTAAGAATAGTTGATAAAATAAATACTTCCTGGAAAACGTTAGTTATTTATAAAGAAGTGGCAGCTAAAAGTACATATTAATTTTATTTCGTAATCAATATTTCTTCATTATACAATAATACAATGAGATTTTATTTGCAGCAAAACAAGTTAAACTAGAATATATCCCTTATAAGCAGGAAAATTATACAACGAAATTATAAAAAAAAAAAAAAAAAAAAAGATTCATTTATGCAAATATTATCATTATAAAAGTTCATTTTTGCAAAAATGGACTAATCAAATTAAATATCTTTATAATTACCTCAAATACTTTAAAAATAAAATACAATAAAATACATTTATTACAAAACACATTTTTATTATGAATTTAAATCTGCTTATTTTAATATTAGGTCAATTAAAACTGATCGATAACATGTAAATTTCAAATTAGTAGTTTTTTTGTCATCTATAACATACTTATATTTTTTCAAACTAAAAAAGATGTAAACACATTTATTATGATTCAGTTATAATAAACAACTACTGATACTAATGATCCTTAACGAGTGCATGTCGCAAATATTGTAATTCTGAATGACCAGAACATTAATAATCAAATATGTAATGCTTGCCTTATTAAGTTTATAAGATATAGTATAATGCTGAATTAGGCGAAACATTTGAGTCTATTTCGAGAAAATTCTTAGAATAGGTTTACAGTTATGTATGGGAGAATATAATTTGACTTACGGAATAAAAAAACAATGAAGAATATTATGAAAATATATAGGTATCGTATAAGTGAAATACGAAATATAAAGTAATCTAAAACTATATGTTTACAGAAGCTCTCATTTACTAAAGTTTGCTTTACTAATATTTTTTTTTATAATAAGCAGTAAAAATTCGATTACGCATTAGCTCAGAGAATGTTTTTTGGTTAAGCATTTAAAAAATGTTCCATACAGTTATACATCGCAATTTAAAAATTCAAAGTACAAACAGATAACTTTCGTTTTTAAAAGTATTTGTTTGTATTTTAAGTGGCAGGTAATAATGTGTTTGAAAATTTTTGATAAGGTTTTACTTTTAATTTATTTTTCTGTTTCAATCAAATATATCATAGTTTTTGGTTTTCGTTGTCACAAAACTACATTAAATTGACATTTGTGTGACCGATAATTTTCATTTTAATCAAGAATTGTCTTAAAGACTATCAGTTATTCCGAGTAAATTTCAATGCAAACGTAGAGAGAAAAATACGCGGCACTCCCAGTTAAAGGAGGAAGTGAAACTGTCCAGTCATCATTTTATGAAACTCTCTTCTGCTCGATTTCAATCTCCGATGTATATGTAATGTTGTCTTTCTGTGAATATGTAGCAGCAACTAAGCAGGGCGTTTGAAAACGCTCTTATATATTTTATATTACCCTTTTATTATAAAAGATCTGTATCTAATCCAGGATATTAAAGTTACAAAAGAAAAAGAAGAATTACAAAATCATTCATCATAATTTACACAATTAAATAATAGTTTAACATGTTCATAAGTTTATTTTTCAGCCTGTTGGTGAATCAAGATTATGGCATTCAAATGGATTAAATAATTAATTGGACGCATGGTGTACCAGTGCTGTTTGTCTTATCCAGGTAAGTGAAATCTTACCTATTCATTGTCAATATTATTTAATATAAATATAATATTATACAAGCGCTCTATATTAAAAATTATATATATATAATTTTATAAGAGATGCTAATAATTAAGAAAGCGCAATAATTTGCACTACCGAGGAGGATCTAATATTAAATATAGTTATTTTAAAATAGATTAAGAGACTGATTCTCTTAATTAAAGAGGTCTCTTAAATAAAAGAGCGCAAAATAAAATTGCAGCACTGGGACTTAAAAAGAAAGAAATTATAAAATATAATTAATATATGTGTTTGAAGAAATTCAATATTAAGCATATTATATATATATACAAATAGTATAAGTGTGTGTGAAATTATTATATACTGAAATCAACTGGTATGTGTTCATAACTAAACATAAAATTTTTATAACTGATAGACATTGATAAACACTCAGTAAATACTCTCTCTCCAAATATTATTTGAACTTTTCAAAGAATAAATATACGTGATATATAAAAATATGTTTTGATAAAAATAAAAATAAAAATAATAAATAAACAAAAATGGCAGCTCCCGCAAAAGAAATAACATTAGTTGAGAAATTGAACTCCAGTAATTATGATAACTGGAAGTTCAAGATAGAGATGCTCCTCACGAAGGAGGATCTCTTCCAGGTTATTATAGAAGCGCCCCCAAACCCATTAACTGATGAATGGCGATCTAAAGATCGAAAGGCGCGTGCCATAATTAATTTAGCTATAGAAGACACACAAATAGTATATGTTAAGCATTTGTCCACAGCCAGGGAGACATGGGATGCACTTAAAAATATACATGAGAGGGCTAATCTGAGCAGCAAATTATTCTTACTCAGAAAATTATATTCCACCAAACTAACAGAAGGGGGAAATCTGATAGAACACATAACTAGTATTTATAAGTTAAGGGACAAATTGTTAGCTATAGGAGAAGAAATAAATGAACAGCACTTATCAGCGTTGATGTTGTGCTCGCTACCTCCTAGTTATGATACCCTGATAACGGCTATCGAAGCCAGAAATAACGATGAACTTACACCAGAGTACATTAAAAGCAAATTGTTTGACGAATATATTAAAAGGACAGAAAATCACCAAACAAAAGGTGAAAACGCGTATAAAACTCAAATTAAGCGTAAAACACCACCAAGTAAACATTGCAATTTTTGCGGAAAGAATTCACACACCCGTAACGAATGCTGGCATTTAAACGCCAGACCAAATCATAACCAAAGGAATTATAATAATTTTCATAACAGCGGTAACAATCCCAGCAAGTACAAAAACAAAAACAAAACACAACTCATAAGGGAAACTGAGAATAAATTAAAGAATCTTACATTTATCATTGATAAAACTGAGCATAACTCATGGATAGTCGACAGTGGGAGTAGCAGGCATATCTGCAACGACATAAACCAATTTACAAATCTGAAAGACAACGAAAAGGTTAGTGTTATGCTAGCGAACGGGCACTCCGTAGTCTCACAGGGTTGCGGCGACGTAAATCTTAAAGTAATTAACTCGGATAAGGAAATAAACAATGTTACTTTAAAAGAGGTTTTATACATACCCAATATAGCCACAAATCTAATATCGGTAAAGAAAGCAACAGAGAATGGTTGTGTTGCCATATTTAAAAATCATGAATGTAAAATCAAATTCGGGAATAAAACTTATATAGAGGCGAATTTGACAGATAATTTATATGAACTACAAACGAGCGAAAAATTTTCCGAAAGTGTAAATATTGTAGAAGCGTGCGAAAACAGGAATTGTACTAAATTGTGGCATGAAAGATTAGGGCATAAAAATCTACAACAAATAAAAGAACTCGTCGACAAAAATATGGCAACCGGAATAGAGCTAAATAAATGTAAACACAACACAGAATGCGAAATCTGTATCATTTCAAAATTGGAGGATGACACATATCCGAAAAAGGCAACTTTTAGGGCAGAAAAACCATTAGATCTAGTTGTTTCAGATGTTTGCGGACCCTTTCAAACTTCCACAATAGGAGGGAAAAATTATTTTTTAACGTTTATAGATGACTACAGTCGTTTCACATTTACATACTTATTGCGAAATAAAAGTGAGGTGTTTGATAAATTTAAACAATATTATGCGTTCACTTTAAACAAGTTCGGCAGGAAAATAAAAATATTGCGTACCGATAACGGCGGAGAGTATACAAGCAATGAATTTGAAAACTTTCTCGCGAATGAAGGAATCGAACACCAATTAACAGTACCGCATTGTTCTCCTCAAAATGGCGTGGCGGAGAGAAAAAATAGAACATTGGTTGAAATGACCAGATGTTTGTTAAGACAAAGCAGCTTGCCAAATAAATTTTGGGGTGAAGCCCTTATGACCGCTAATTATCTGCAGAATAGATTGCCAACGAGTGCATGCGATAAAACACCATATGAAAAATGGAATGGAAATAAACCAAATCTCTCGCATATAAAATCATTTGGTTGTAAGGCATATGTGTATACTCACAAAAACACAAGAGGGAAGCTAGACAACAGGGCAAAGGAAGGAATACTTGTTGGTTATGACCTTAGAAGTAAAGGTTATAGAGTATTTATAGATAATAATGTTAGGATATGTAGAACCGTAAAGTTCGTTGAAACAAAAACAAAGGATAATAATTTTGAGTCTATCGATAATGAACTGTTAGAGACAAACAATAATACAAATGAAGGGAATTCTAGCGAAACAAACGATCATAAAAATAACTTCCCGGTGATACTAAATGAAATAAATCAAAATTCGGACCAAACTGAGGATGTTAATCGTGACATAACAGATCGAACAATTCCGAGAAGGTCGGAAAGAGCTAACAAAGGTGTTCCACCTGACAGATTTGCTTTAATGACAAATACTATGAACGTAAACGAACCCAAAACCTTCAATGAAATATTGCAGATACAAAATTCCATAGAAAGGGAAAATTGGCTAAAAGCAGCCAAAGATGAAATTGCTTCTTTAAACGAAAATAATACATGGGAATTGGTAGACCCTCCCCCTAACACACACATAGTAGGCTCAAAATGGGCATTCAAGGCGAAATATAATGATAAGGGTGAAATCCAAAAATATAAAGCCAGGCTTGTCGCCAAAGGCTTTAGCCAAAAGTATGGGGTAGATTATGACGAGACGTTCGCCCCGGTGGCGTCTCATACGACAATTAGATCTTTTCTTGTAATGGCCCTATATAAAAACTTAGAATTAAACCACTTGGATGTAAAAACCGCGTTTTTACACGGTGAGCTCGAAGAAACAATTTACATGCAACAACCGGAGGGATTCATAAATCCCGGTGAAGAACATAAAGTTTGTAAATTACACAAAGCCATCTACGGGCTGAAACAGTCAGCCAGGGCTTGGAATTCAAAAATAAACGAAACATTAACAAAGTTGAATTTCACACAAAGTTCCACTGACAAATGCCTTTACAAAACAAACACAAATAACAAAACCGTCTACATACTAGTGTATGTAGACGATATATTAATTGCTGGAACCAAACATGATATAAACAAAATAATAGAAGAACTTAGGCGTGAATATAGTATTACCAACCTTGGGAGCGTTACTAATTATCTGGGAATAAATATAACACGACCAGACAGCAATACTTTGCTAATAGATCAGTCAAACAAGATTAAACAATTAGTAAATAAATTTAATTTAGAAAATGCGAAACCCACTAATACTCCCATAGATACAAATTACTTAAAGGATTATAAAACTGAAAATTATTTAACTGACAATACTGATTATAGAAAGGCAGTAGGGGCACTTCTATATATAGCCACTGTCAGCAGACCTGATATCAGTGCTGCCGTCAACCTTTTATCTCGTCACAACGAAAGACCTAGAGTGTGTGACTGGGAAAGTACCAAGAAAGTCATCAAGTACCTAAAAACTACAATTAATTTAAAATTAAAATATGACAACGAGAATCCTGCTATACTAACCGCATATGCGGACGCAGACTATGCGAATGACCCCCAGGACAGAAAGTCCATTACAGGAAACGTATTCTTTATTGGGAATAATCCCATCTATTGGTACTCAAAAAAACAAAAATGCGTCAGCCAATCCACCGCAGAAGCGGAATATATAGCAGCAGGATGCGCTGCTCAGGAAAGCATGTGGATCATTAGACTTTTAAACGACTTAGATCTAAATCAAATAAAACCAATCACAATTTATGAAGATAACCAATCAGCGATTAAATTAATTGAATCTGACAAATATCAAGCGCGGACTAAACACGTGGATGTTAAATTTCATCTAATCAAACATTTGTATGAAGAAGGAACCATCAGACTACAATATATCCCCAGCAACGAAATGATTGCCGACATCTTTACTAAACCCCTACCAGGGCCGGCTTTTAAAAATTTAAGAATCAAACTAAATTTAGGAGAACATTGAAAATACCGGTCAAGTAGGGGTGTCACAAAACTACATTAAATTGACATTTGTGTGACCGATAATTTTCATTTTAATCAAGAATTGTCTTAAAGACTATCAGTTATTCCGAGTAAATTTCAATGCAAACGTAGAGAGAAAAATACGCGGCACTCCCAGTTAAAGGAGGAAGTGAAACTGTCCAGTCATCATTTTATGAAACTCTCTTCTGCTCGATTTCAATCTCCGATGTATATGTAATGTTGTCTTTCTGTGAATATGTAGCAGCAACTAAGCAGGGCGTTTGAAAACGCTCTTATATATTTTATATTACCCTTTTATTATAAAAGATCTGTATCTAATCCAGGATATTAAAGTTACAAAAGAAAAAGAAGAATTACAAAATCATTCATCATAATTTACACAATTAAATAATAGTTTAACATGTTCATAAGTTTATTTTTCAGCCTGTTGGTGAATCAAGATTATGGCATTCAAATGGATTAAATAATTAATTGGACGCATGGTGTACCAGTGCTGTTTGTCTTATCCAGGTAAGTGAAATCTTACCTATTCATTGTCAATATTATTTAATATAAATATAATATTATACAAGCGCTCTATATTAAAAATTATATATATATAATTTTATAAGAGATGCTAATAATTAAGAAAGCGCAATAATTTGCACTACCGAGGAGGATCTAATATTAAATATAGTTATTTTAAAAAGAAAATGAGATTACGTTTGAACGTCTCATTCGCAAAGTTATCAGCCATGTTATCGGTCTCTGTTCCATAAACTGTATAGATTCTGATGAGTGTAAGACCTTTATTATTTGTTAAAATGTTATAATTTGTTTGACTTATATAATTTGTTTAAACATAGTCTCTCTGTCTGAGAGATGATATCTATGACTTATAGCTCATTTGCGGGGACACGAAAAAAATTCTTTATTATAATTGCCTATAAACACAAAGTGCGATATCGTCAAAGCGCCTTAATCGATTGAAATGAAATTTGGAAGATATGTTATAGGTAGCCGTCGCAATATTTGTATGATTTTGATGGATGTAGAAATTATAATTCTTTTATTGGGACACAAAAAGTAAATTCCTTATCATTACGAGCTATAGACTCAAAATCTTTTAAGTACAATTAATCTCCAAACGCTTTATTTGATTGAGTTAAAATTTCTCAGGTTTGTTATAGGTCCCCATCATACAAACTGCATAATTTTTGATGAGTATAGATATTATATATCTTTAGAGACACACAGAGGTAAATTTGTATATAGGCTCAAACTATCAGAAGCGCGCTAGAATATAAATAATACATTCGATTAAGAAAAAAAAAAATAATTTAACTTGTTATAAGACGTAAAATTATATATATAAAAAAATATTCTTGCGTCAGAATTATTATTTTTTTACAGGGATACCAAACCAAATTCTTATTAATTATAGTCTATGGATTCAATTGAATATCGTTTACATTAACTAAAATTGTTTAAAACAAATACAAATATATATATATGTGTTAAATTATTTTGTTAGTATATGATTACTATGGAAAATGAAGCTTTTAGTTCTTTTACGCAGAAATATGAAATAATTAACGCATGTGACATAATATACGCTCTAATTGTGTAATGTACTTTAATAAATATGATTCACTCCAATAAAACTACAAATCTATTCCAATAATTTACATCTATCAGTCAGTCCAACGTAATAACCGTTTGCTGTAAAAATACGTACAAGATTCATGCTAATTTTTTATTTTATGAGGAGTGCCTAAAATAACTGTTGCTAAACAGAAATAATACATTAATACATACTAGGCGAGACGTATTAATCCTGGACGATAGGTCCTACCCACCCGCTCCTCGATGTCTTTTTCTAGTCAATTTTGTCTTTTTATTACTTCCGGTGTGAGCTTTTTTTTTTTTTACACACTTGACATTGTGAGTTCTTTTGGTTTTCGTCCCATGCTTTTTTTATGCGTTTTTAGCTTTTTTTCCCCTCGTTTTCTACATTCTAAAGTGCGGTTCCTATTAATATACATTTATACATTAGCAAGATTTATTACAAATAGAGTTACCATATATATAAGAGAATTTTTTATAAATACGTATAATAACTAATTTTGTTCAATCTAATTTATGCAGCGCTGCAATTACATAGTATTTATGATATTAAGAAGAATTAATGTATGTAAAGTTGCACTTGCATAGTTTTTATATATTCATTTGAAAACTGAATATTTACTAATTTGGGTATCTGATGTTCCTGCATGTGGTTTCTAGTTCTTAAAAAAAGTTATGAGAACGATTAAAAAAGCCATAAATATTTATTAAGGCCCCCCCACCTCCCCCCCCCCAAAAAAAAAATAATAATAATAACATAATTTGCTAAATTAAATAAAAACGAAATGGGGACAAACACGCTATTTACCATATATTTCATCATTTCCGTTTATTAAAGAGTTGCATTATTTGTTAATAATCTTTTAATATCTCTTACATATAAGCCAGGTTGTATTTAAGAGGATTAACTGCATACCATTGTAAACAGAGTAGGAAACCTGTTCACTAAGTAGGAAATTGAAACTTCGTGGGGATTAGTGAAACTACGTGCATTCAGCAGTCTAAAACATATGAATGGAAATTAAGTGAAATGCGTTTCACTGAAATGATTGTATTACAGAATTCAGTACAAAATTACTTAGATTTGTAAAAGTATAATATTTACGTAGTACCAAAAGAGTTATAAGTTTAATAATTACTGACGTTTTATAAAACTAAAATTAACACTTAGGTTTTTCGAATTGAGAAATCCAAATAAAATGCGTAAAAAGATAAATTACTTAAATATATATTATTGGAAATATTTTTCCACATTTTAGCATAATAAATATACATAAAATGAATTTGTATGTTATCTAGATTTTTTATATTTACCTAATTTACACGATGATTTAATGAAATATCTCGACCATTTATGAAATGTTTTTTAGAAATAAAATAAAAAGATTTTATCAAATACGAGCGAATTTTTTTTTTTGCTATATTTCACTTTTATATACACATATTTGTTTTATATGAAACATATTTTAAATCATAAATTCAAAATATTCACGTATATCAAGGACCAAAGTAAAAATATTTAACGATAAAGTTTAGTTTATGATTCACCAAAAGGCCGTATTTCCCGAATATTTTATTTTTAATCCGTACTTTTCATAAGAAATTAATGTATAACAATATTTTCGACGAAATTGTCTTTGGTATTTTTATAACAATATAGGAAAGTGAGTTTTAAAAAATCTGAGTGGAAATAGAAAGAAAATGTGCTTGAAGAGGAAATATATCAGTGAATCCCATAGAATCGCATACTGACTAATCTATATTTTAGTATTCATTTTGAAAAGATTAGTACTTATTATCCTTGCTAAAAGGTAATAATTATTACTTTTTAAAGTTGTTTTAAGCAAATGAATTATAAGTGGATTTATCTGTTTTCAGTTTTTAACAAAATAGTAATAATAATAATAATTAAAAAAAAAAAAAAAAAAAACTAATTTTGTTTTTTAAATAATAGATATAAAATTGTATACAAAACAGAATTTGATTTAATGTAAAATAACGTTTTTTTAATTCATCCCTCCATATAAAGGTATTTCTTTAGGAAAGGTTATTATATTCATTTGTTAAAATTGTTTTTGGTACAGCTTCAGTATAGAGCATCTTTGGCGGCTTTTAAAGTTTTGTTACCATTTGGACGATGAATAAAAATGTCTACGCAGTGGTGTAGGTAAAGATTTTGGCGAGGATCATCCAAGTTATTTCAGGGCAAATGTCAAATTTGTCAAAATTATTGCTTGAACTTTGAATAACCTTTTAACCCATTTCAAAAATGTTAATGTTCTTGCTTCTTTTATCGACAATTCTAACAATCAAATTTTTTTATTGAGGGTTTATATACTCAACTGCAACCGAAACCGTTAAGTGTTTCTTTGCTACCTGCTTTGCTACCTGCTTTATATACGACCCTATTTCAATATATTTGAATTAAAGTTTGCAGTTGTTTATCCAATTTATGACGTTTTTATCACAGATTGTTTTTGTAGTATATAAAAAAGTTTTTTTTTTTAATGTTTTTTAACAGTTTTATATAACAAATTTTCAAACCTCGAGAACTATCGTTCGCAAGATTTTTCATGCGCGCTACCACTGCCATGTACAATTGTTTCTGCTTATTCAATTACCACTGCGGCAATTTCTTTAGCTCGCAGCAGACCAAAAATTTGCAGTCGGTGCATATTTCATGGTACACTTTTCAACCTCTTCCAAACCAAACGCACTAACTATCGAATTGCCTTGTTAACGGGAAGAGCATTTTGTTTGCTGTAGTAAAAGTAATTGACCTGCAATGTTCAGTCTGGTAAATTGAGTGTCATAATAACTTTTTTAGTACGACAGGACTATTTCTTTCAGACAGCGATTTTGCGTTGTCATACTTTCAATATGCCGAAATGCCTGCCAATATCCAATTTTACCATCTAATTTCTTAAACTATTTAGAAATTTTATTGATAAACTCATCAACCGTAAAAATTCATTTTAAGTAGTTTGGAGTATAAGATTGATTTTTTTTTTTTTTTTAACCAACTATGTGAAAAATGCCAGAACCGGTATTTGAACCCATGCCCTCCGCTTAACGTGTGGATGCTCTTCCATTGAGCCACTCTGGCTGATAACCAGCTCGACATTTGTAACATAATAACCGTTGCATCTGCGTTAACAGATAAGGTGAACTTGCCAATGGTTATTATGCGAGAAATGATGATTGTTGATGATTGTTATTAGCAAGGATAGCTAATAACTTTTTTTTTTTTTTTTTTTTTTTTTTTTTTTTTTTTTTTTTACAAGATTGCAAATTAGTCCCGTCGTACTAAATTAAATTCTGTCAAAGACAGAATTTGCCCCCTTTTTTGTTGTTTAATAAAGGGATTCCTTCACCATTCTTTTCATAGGAAGAATAATCGAAATATGTTCAGTTTTAGAAAAATTATTAAAACAGCCATGCTGTTTTGATTGCTGTCGCCTAAAATATTTACTATGATTTCATTCAAAATTATATAGTCTTGGTATAAGGAGGTGTTTAAATATCTCTTTTATTTGGATGTGCTGTTATACACAGAAGTTGTTAAAATTAAAGTTACAATATTATACCAATACGATATATATTTTGGTCACGTTTCATTAAACATATTTCGTTGAAATTCGATCTATGTATTGTCTCAACCATGGGTAAAGAAAATTGTAATAAAAATAATAGTAAAAACTTAAACCACCATATTATCATGTGGAATAGAAGGAATAACTGAAGGTATAATCAGATAAGACATACTGCTTTCGTCCCATGCTTTTTTCTGTGGAATTTTGACTCTTTTTTCCCGTATTTCTATGGGTTTTTAGCTTTTCCCCCATGTATTTTGCATTCCTAAGTGTGGTGGCAAAAACAGAAATCGGATACAAAGAACTTTATTTAACCACAGTGTTTAATGTGCATTTTATTTGTGAAAACGCCACACGTATAAATAATATTTTAGAGTGTTAAACATACGTGTAAAAAGAGCGCAGGTAAAATGTTGTGACAAGACATGCTATACCTAAGCACCTACATGTTCAATCTAGGCATAGTCCTTCATAGAAATAATCTTACGGAAATTCCATGAACAGAAATCACAGGGATTCTAATCCGGAAAACGGAGAGATTTGCTATTTAGAAAACGTCTCGAAATTACTCGATCATCTTCAAAGTAAGCAAAAAGTAGTGCAATCACAGGTTGGGTAATTTGAGATAATACAACTTCTTGAATGAAGGCATTAGTCTTTAAACTATCTTGAGAGAGTGATTTTCTCCGAACGAAGACCGAATTTAATGGTACCTATAATGCAACACCTCTTAAGACTTGAGAAGTGTTCTCATTTAAAGAGGACTAAGAATACAATCCCTTTAAATCTATAAAATAAAAATGGATTATCATCCGAATGTAGAGAAATCCATGCAACTTATTAGGACTTATACAGTTCAGAGTATCCTTTTATTCGTGTAGGATAATTTGGGCTTTGTATGAACACAAAATGATCCAGAAACACGTCCCAAAAATAATAAATATTACAGCCAAAAGAAGGGTACAACCATTTCCTAACGTGGATATTCTACGAATGCAGGTGTAAAATGCGTGGCAAACTCATTCATCCTCTATACAAAGAAAAATAAAAGAATCTGAGTATGGATTAACTTCTGACAGACGTGTGATTAATTGTCTACAGAAGCGCCATGATGTAGTCAAGGAATTAGCAAACATTTAATTGATGAAAAAAAAATCAATGTTAAACATACAATGTTAAACATACAATGTAAAAGAAAAAAAAAAATGAAAGAAAGAACTGTTAAAAAAAGAGAAAATTTATACATATATTTCCTATAGGATATATATATATATATATATATATATATATATATATATATATATATATATATATATATTGTTGCTACAAAAATTCAGTAATTTATTCACAGGAAGTTCCAGAAAAATATAGGTCAATGAACCAATTATCAGCTTCAATTCAAGCAGTAACCACAGCTTAAACAACAGCTGTCAATAGCAAATCCACTGTACAAACTGTATAGCAATAACACTTGAAGCAAGTCTCTCTCAAAGAGGCTTAAGAGCAATGCAAGCACTAGCGAAGCTGGCTGAGATCTGAACTGAACTGACTGCCTTGGCGAGGAAGCGCTTCTTATATGCTGTTCCATGGAACCCAGATTTTTCGAGAAAACTCTAGAAAGTGGTCAACCAATCAACTTACAGCTTCCATATTTGGTATATCCCATATAAGGATTTTCTCGCCAACGTCGCCAAGAAAATCACCAAGGTAGGAAAAAGTCGCCAAATTTGGCGCCAAATCCATTACCTGCATTACTGGGGCTTTTTAATGCGTTTTTAAGGGAAAATAAGGCTATTTCAGCGTTTAAACGACTAGAAATGCACAAAATTAGCACTTTATCAACTTACTAAGCCTCTTTGAAAGAATTTATACGAAAATAAACACAATTATTTACAATTTTGTAACACTGCCACGCTCCCAAGGACTGCACGTCCCGGGCAGTGCAACCCTTGGTTAAGAGGCGAAACTAAACAAATTTACACAATCTCAAATACAAAACTGAGTTACATATAACGACAAAATAGAAACAAAAATCAAGTGAGAAATATTTACAAAATTCACAAATATGCCCAAGTATCTATATACAAATATTTACATTACGCATGCGCAAATTTTACCAGTATTTACATTTTTAATTTTAATATTACCGTTACTTGTGGTACTTGGCTAGCCTATTATAGTGCACCACCTTCGGTTTTGATGAAGGTGTTTTAGTGATCCGCACCACTACATCATTCAGCCTTTTTAAGACTGTGTATGGTCCGTCCCAGTTGCACTGTAACGTAGGAGAGAGTCCTTTGCGTCGAACAGGATTCCACAACCAGACCTTCTCTCCTTCCTGGAACTCATATTGTGTAGCCTTTAGATCGTACCTTGCCTTCATTTTCTCCGTAGCCATGTTAATCCGCTCCCGAGCAAAGTTGTGTACGTCCTCAAATCGTGCCTGGAGATCTTGGATGTACTCCTCGGGCGATGAAGGCGCATCGGGTGGACAACCAAACAGGAGATCACATGGGAGACGAAGTTCACGTCCAAAGAGCATCTGGGCTGGAGTATAGCCGGTGGTTTCATGGACAGCACTTCGATAAGCCAATAGGAACAATGGCAACTTCAAGTCCCAATCTTGCTGGTTCCTTGATACTAGAAGGGAGAGGTTATTCAGGATGGTACGATTGAACCTCTCGACCATACTGTCCGACTGGGGATGTAAGGGTGTTGTCGGGGTTTTTTCTATGCCGAGTAGTTCACACAGTCCTTTGAAAACATCAGAGGTAAAGTTCCTACCTTGGTCGGTATGAAGTTGTAGGGGCGTGCCGTACCTTGACACCCATTGCTGCACTAGGAACTCTGCGACTGTGCATGCCTCTTGATTGGGAATGGGATATGCCTCAGGCCACTTGGTGAAATAGTCCATCACGACGAGGATGTATTTATTTCGACTGGTGGTCTGGGGCAAAGGACCCAAGGTGTCGAGTGCAATCCGTTCAAATGGTGCCCCCACGTTATACCGTTGCAGTCTTCCTCGAATTCGTTTCTGCGGGAATTTACGTGCCGCACAAGCATGACAGGATTTACACCATTTCTCCACATCCTCCTTTGCCTTGCACCAGTAGAAGCGTTCCCGAACTTTGTGCAGAGTCTTCATTACCCCAAAATGGCCTCCGGTAGAGCTACTATGCAGTTGTTCTAAAACAGCTGGAATTTTCGATCTTGGTAATAAAATCTGCCATCTGATGCTTTTCCCATCATCAGATTCCCACTTTCTGTATAATACGCCGTTTCTGATATGAAGAGAGTCCCAAAGTGCCCAATAACTTTTCGTAAAGGGACTAAATCTGGAAATGTCCTGCCAGGTAGGTCTGTTGCTGGTCGTCTCCTTCAGCTGTAATATTGGCTTTACGTCAGGATCTTCCAACTGGGCTTGTCTAAGTTCTTCGTCACTCCATGGATCGGGACCTTGATCTGATGGTGTTGAGACAGTGACTTGGCCGGCAACCGGATTTATCGGAAGGTATTTCTGTTCGGCTCTAGAGCAGTACTTGCAGCTTTCCGAGCAGTGCTTCCGTGACAAGGCATCTGCATTACCATGTAGAGTCCCTTTACGATGACGTATCTCAAAGTCATATTCCTGGAGGCGTTGTATCCACCTGGCAATCTGTCCTTCCGGGTTCTTGAACTGGAGCAACCACGTTAAAGATGCATGGTCAGTTCGGAGTAGGAATCTTCTGCCATAGAGGTAATGATGGAAATGTTCTATGGCTTTTACGATGGCGAGTAGCTCTTTCCTGGTGGTAATTTCGCTCTGGTTTAGACAGGCATTTACTCCAATAGGCAATGACATGTTCTTGACCATCAATTTCCTGCGACAGAACAGCACCGACACTCTCATGGCTGGCATCTGTATCAAGTATGAACTGTCTGTCGGGCTGTGGATATGTCAAGATAGGCGATGATGTTAAGGCCTCTTTAAGTCGCTTGAACGCTTTTTCACATTCATCTGTCCACAGGAACTTCTGTTTGGCTTCCGTCAGCTTGTACAGTGGTCTGGCAATATTTGAGAAACCCTTGACAAACTTTCTGTAGTAAGTGCATAACCCCAGGAAACTTCGTAGTTGGTGTACATTTTCAGGGCGACTCCAGTTCTCGACTGCAGAGATCTTCTCAGGATCAGTTCTCACACCTTCGGCAGAGATGATATGGCCGAGGTAGCTCACTTCACGACGGAACAAGTTACACTTGCCTGGATTCAATTTGAGTTTAGTCATTCTGAGTTTCTCCAGCACCTTTCGGATGTTTCGTAGATGGTCTTCAAAGGTGCGCCCCACAATGATAATATCATCCAAATACACCAGACAGGCTTCATAGGGAAGTCCTTTTAGCACTGTCTCAATCAGGCGTTCAAAGGTGGCAGGAGCATTACATAATCCGAACGGCATAACTTTAAATTGCCACAGTCCTTGTCCCGTGGTGAATGCAGTCTTCTCACGATCATCAGGATGTAATTGTACTTGCCACTAACCGCTCTTCAGATCCAACATCGAGAACCATTTATTGCCAGCAAGTGTGTCTAATGTGTCGTGAAGAGGGTAACTGTCTTTCTTCGTGATGTCATTCAAACGACGATAATCCACACAAAATCTTGTTGAACCATCCTTTTTCCGCACCAGTACTATGGGAGAGGCCCAAGGACTCGTTGATGGCTCGATGACATCATTGTGCTGCATTTCACTTAGAAGTTCAGTGACCTCTTCCTGTTTAGCAAAGGGAAGTCTTCTTGGATGTTGTTTGATTGGAGGATGATTTCCTGTATCAATTCTGTGCTGGGTGATGTTCGTTCTCCCGACGTCTTCAGGTGCTCGAGAAAAAAGGTCTTTAAATTCTTGGAGTAGCTTCTCCGCAGCACATCTCTGTTCCTTTCCTAACTCTGCATTCTTGAGTAATTCCGTCATTAATTGTTCAGAAGACTTGCATGCGTTGAATGCGTGGGACGGTTTATGCATATTACAGGAGTGCAGGCTGCTAACACCTCATCCTTCTTCACTGTTCGGACCTTATCGCTGATGTTTGCGACTCTCACAGGAATAGTACTCTTTGAGAGATCAACTAGAGATGAACCTACCAGAACTCCTCTTGGGCTATTGTCTGTATTCGGGTATTCAATCAGTCCATAGCGGAAGTATTGCTTTGTAGGTGGTGTTCCTGAAACTATTGTCTCTGTGTGTGGAGGGAGGGAAATTTCAGACTTGGCTGTTATCTGGCAAATTGTCTGAATGTCTTGATTTTCAGTGTTTAACACAGCGATGTCTTCCGAACTCGAATGCAGTTCATTATTCTTGAAGTCCAATTGAAAGTTAAATTTTCTCAGGAAATCAATTCCAATGATTAAAGGATCTCTTATATCTGCCACATATGCCATATGATGGTAACTGGCATTCCCAAAAGTGAGGGTCAAGTTCATTTTTCCATATATTTTGATTTCGTCTCCGGTCACAGTCTGGAGTTTAACGCAGGGCGGAGTCCAGATGATCTTCTCTTTTAGTTCTTGAGCCAAATCCGTTCTAATGATGGTCACGTTGGCTCCCGTGTCCAGAATCATCCGGCAGGTGGTGTTATTGACTTGGCCATAGACGTGAAGTCCGTTATCGCCGCCACTCATCGATGAAACATGAAATACTGTAAATTGGGGCTCTTTAATTTTAGGCAACCTCCGCCCCGCGAGATGGCCTCCTCTTAGTTTCCCTGTAGTGATGGTGAAGACGGGTGATTTCCTATAGTTGGTCGTACAGGGCAGTTCCTCTTCACGTGACCATCCCCTCCACAGCCCCAGCACTTTATCTTCCGGTCGCTTATTTCCTTGTTATTCTCCAGGCTGCACAATCTCTTTAAGATCTCTTCGATACTTCTCTTCATTTCATTTTCACCAGCAGGCGTATCGTTTAAAGAGACTGCTCTTATGGTATGGCGGTCTTTCCGGGAGGCTTGTTGGGCTGCCTCTATCCTAAGAGCATAGCCTAAAGCTGATTCTACGTCTCTGATGTTGGAGAGTCTCAGCGCTTTTTGAATTTCTGGATCCCGAACAGCATCGATAAAGTACTGAAGAGCTAAGTCGTTTCGAGTGTCAGCTTGACAGTCTGAGAATGCTAGGTGTGACAATCTCTGAATGTCCGCTGCCAGCTCTTGCAGATTTTCGCCCGTTTTCTGGTAACGGGACTTTAGCTGGAGGCGACTATAGTCCTTAGAACACTTCTCTCCGAACCGTAGCTCCAGTGCTCTAGTCAAGGCCTCGAAGTCGTTCCTTTCTTCTTTAGTAACATTTCTCAGTATTTCGGCTGCATCTCCCCGTAATGCTGCTTCTAAGTGGACTGACATGGCGATAGAGTCCCAGCCGTTAGCTTCAGCTATGATGCAAAACTGCGTTTTATATACATGCCACGAGGAACTGCCGTCGTAGGTGGAAAGCTTAATAAATTCCTGATTCTGGATTCTTCTCTCTTTCTTTTCAGTTTCCTGGGGCAGGGATTCTAACTTTTCTTCCACTTTTCTCTCCAGATCTTCTGTTCTCTTCAGTTTACCTTCTATCTCTGAAAACCTTCCTTTCAGCTCTTGATCAAAGTTTTCTTTAACTTTCTCCTCGAAACTCCGTTCTATTTTCGTAACACTCTCTTCAACCTTCATAACATTTTCTTCTATCTTCATAGCTTTCTCTTCAACCTTCATAACATTTTCTTCTATCTTCATAGCTTTCTCTTCAACCTTCACAACATTTTCTTCTATCTTCATAGCTTTCTCTTCAAAACTTCCTTCTATTTTCAAAACTTTCTCTTCTATTCCATCTATTCTGCTTCCCATATCCGATAATTTACTTTCGATTGATTCTTTCACCGTTGAAAGCTCTCTCTTCATCTCATCTTGATTAGATTTAATTTCTTCCTGAACTTCACCCATAGTGTCTTTCATTTCCTTCATTTCTTCAGTCAAGCCGTCTCTCAATTCTTTCTGTCCGGCTTTCATTTCATTCATCTCGTGACTCAGGCTATCTTTCATCTCTCTTTGGGATGCTTCCATACTTTCTTTCATCTCTCTTTGCGAACCTTCCATACTTCCTTTCATCTCTGTTTGTCTTTCCTTCATTTCATTCATCTGGGTAGCTAAGCTTTCTAGAAGTTTCTTCATCTGTTCCTCCATAGCTCTAGTTATAACCATTCACAGACAATCCCACTTCTGACACCAGAAATGTTGCGTACTTGGGGGTTCGTTAGTTGTCTGAGAATGAAAGGCCAAACGTACAAAAATTCAGTAATTTGTTCACAGGAAGTTCCAGAAAAATACAGGTCAATAAACCAATTATGAGCTTCAATTCAAGCAAGTAACCACAGCTTAAACAACAGCTGTGAATAGCAAATCCACAGTACAATCTGTATAGCAATAACACTTGAAGCAAGTCTCTCTCAAAGAGGCTTAAGAGCAATGCAAGCACTAGCGAAGCTGGCTGAGATCTGAACTGAACTGACTGCATTGGCGAGGAAGCGCTCCTTATATGCTGTTCCATGGAACCCAGATTTTTCGAGAAAACTCTAGAAAGTGGTCAACCAATCAACTTACAGCTTCCATATTTGGTATATCCCATATAAGGATTTTCTCGCCAAGGTCGCCAAAAAAATCGCCAAGGTGGGAAAAAGTCGCCAAATTTGGCGCCAAATCCATTACCTGCATTACTGGGGCTTTTTAATGCGTTTTTAAGGGAAAATAAGGCTATTTCAACGCTAAAACGACTAGAAATGCACAAAATTAGCACTTTATCAACTTACTAAGCCTCTTTGAAAGAATTTATACGAAAATAAACACAATTATTTACAATTTTGTAACAATATTTATTTCTAAAGCTTCAGAATATTAATATATTATTACATATCCTCTTTTATAAGATACATTTTTTTCTGTGACTAGATAAAATCTGTACCCATTGATACAGAATTCTTCTAATAGATACACATATATGCGTTAAGTATACGGGAAACTTGGAATCAAAACAGGACTGAGAAGTACAAACAAAGTGTGTTTCCTCGTGACTAAGAGATAACAACGTCTCCTTATATGCACTGGATCTTGATTCACCACTGGCTGATTGGACTAAAAGGTTTTAAGCAAGCTTTTTTTCTCCCTGCGTGCCTTGCGGAAAAGAATATTTTTTTTAGACAAAAACTTTCTGTACTGTTCTATCAACGTATTTTTTCAATAGTATATTGACATTTTCAAGCAACTTTGCCGCCAGAAACTTTCTCTAATATAACAGAATTATTTTTTAAGTATCGGTAATAGATGATTATTTATTCGGTACCTTGATTAAAATCTGTAAGGAAAATTAGAATATATTTAGTAATAGTTTTATATGATAGTAGTTTAGTTTAATAATGGTTTCATTTCTATAATAGCTTTATTTTGCATAATTGCATAATGCATAGCTATATTTTGCAACAAACTGTTACTGCGTAATAAAATAACTGAATTAAATTTCCTTTAAAATCTCCATTATCTAAAAAATTCATTTTATATAAGGACTTTAAGAGCAAAGTATCAATAAAAAGAAATATGTGTAAACTAGTTTAAATAATTTATTATTTTCGTACTTAACGATTTAAGATAATAAACCCAATTTACGTTCAAAATTGTATAATTTAGTTAGTAAATCTTCAAGAGAGTAAATTTCCAAGCGTACCCCTTAAATACTTCTTAATAAATTTAACGGAATTTTACTTCAACAAGTATTTTAAACTTGCAAAATACACTCTCTCACGCTTTGTGACAGAGTAAGTAAATGAATAATTTGAAAATGTTGAAGGTTGAGTTTTCTAATTAAAATTCCAAAAAGAACGTGAAATTCATTACTTACCATACGACAGAAAGAAATGAAAAAATGTACTTTTCTTATTCCTGTAAAATGTGTAATATGTAACTTAAAATGATTAACAGTTATTAAATGAATATTTATTAAGTAAGGAGACTATTGTACTATGAAAATTTTACTCTGAAAAAGTCTTTATATAATTTTTTATGGTTTGGTATAGAAGTAATATTATTTTAAAAACAGTTAAGAAATAATTTGAATGCTTTAAAATACATGCCATAAAATCTTTGTTTCCTATGCATTGGACAAAGTCAAAATGAAAGAGTTTTAAAGATATATTAATTTTAGCTAAGAGAATTTAATAATTTGTGTACGATTTTTATAGGTTAGTATTGAGGTATTTAATACAAAAGGAACATTATGTATCATGTCTCGCTTGACTTAATATTTTTATATTTGTTGCCTCATTGATTTTTTTATATTCTGCTCTACCACGCATTAAAAGTCATTATTGAGTTCAGTGGCAGAAACGGGAGAGTCTATTAAGTGATAGGTTCTCTAACGAAACTTTAAAAAAACTTGAGCATACAAGTGTATTTGAAAAAGTAACTGAAAATTTTTTAAAGCTCTTTTAAAGTTAAACAGTTTTTTGTACGATTAAGGCTTACTAGTAAAACTGATTAAATTTGACTATCGACTTAAAAATTACTTGTTAATTGAATTCAATAAAAATTGTGTTTTTAAAACATTCTTTATGAAAATAACCGTTAGTTCGTTAAAATTTCCTTTTTTCTAATATCTGTACATTACATTAGATTCTAATCGATTAAAAACCTACATTTACCTTACTTAGTATCTGTAAAAATAGAATAAATTGTATCAATTTATTTGAAAAGTTCAACCTCACGGAATAATAAGATAAATTTATTGGGCAAAATATTCAAAATATTTAAAATTGTTTGATAATGCATATTAATTTGAAATAGCATCTTTGATCTCTTTTACAAACTTGAAAGAGCCGAGTATTTAACGCTAGTTTAAGAAGAAATGTAGAAGAACAATATCTTATTTGAAAACAATAATGTGAAAGGATTCAAGATTATTCAAGATTATTTTTTTCAAGATTCAAGATTATTCAAGATTATCCTTATTCAAGATTTTTTTTTTCCAGAATAAAATCACCTGTAATGGTAATGCAGTTGTTAAGAACTATTGACAACACGTTCTTGCTAGGTCCAGTTTTTAGACACATACATGTTATTAGATGAAGCATTTAATAGACAAAGCATTTTACACAAATCATAAGTGAAATAAGTGAAATTATGCATTGAGCACTGAAACGAAATAGTGTGAAATGGGATAGTGTGAATGGGCAGGGAACTTCTGAGTTACAAGTTTGTTGTTTGGCTGAATTCTGACATATACCGTAATTCACGGTGTATAGTCTGCAGCGACAGATAATCCACAGCTGTCATTTTTTAAGAACTTATAAAAAATATTCTTAGATATCAGCATCGGCAGGTTATCTGGGAATAATCTGTTACTGGAGAAAGGAAAGCCAAATTAAGTCTGTGGGGTTTCTGCGCGGTCTTAATCAGCTTGAGACTCCATCATTTAACTATTTGAATAAGTAACTTAAATAAATGAATAAGTGTTCATGAAACTCAGATATAAGCTATAAATAAACGTTTTATTTTAAACTTAAAGTATTGGAGGGAATGACTTTTCCTTTAAGAACTCAATCAATTACTAAATGGATAAATAACTTATAAACATATAAAACATTTGTCTCACCCTTGGAGAAATAGTTAAGGACTGGTGAACGCTGCTCTCCATAGATCCATTGAACTACACCAACTCAAGGATTGAAGGCAGGATTCCCTTATCCGCGAATACTATCATGTCCAGCAATATACTGCTGAATTAACTAGATCACCAACACTATAATACTTAGTTGAACTCCACTAGAAAAGCTTTACTATACTAGCTGTGACTTCGTTGACCGCTGACAAGAACAACACACTCCATTTCATTCTACTACGATATTTATTTAAATTGGAATCAAGAACCTTCACTCTTCACTTCTCAAAACTTCAAAAAACATTCGTATTCACTTATCCTGCACGAATCCGTATAAAACCATTCTAACTCAAACTACTGCGTCGTCGACTGTTGCGCCACTGGGAGACTAGCGCCAGATTTTTATTCCCAAACTCTGGGGATGCGATACGATCTACTTTATCACCGTTACCTGAGGCGACCTGAAATTGGCTCAACCTCGTTTCCTCATTAGCCAGTAGGTATCTTTACGATAAAAATTAAAATTACTAGCATTAATATCTACAGAAACGTTTCTTTAATGTTACAATCATTAAGATAGTTATGTTCTAGCTAAAAGAAATATCTTTTGAGACGAAGCGGCCGTTGTGGCATAGCATATGTCTCAATTTTCCTTCGACCTACCTATCTAAAAACGCATTTTTTTCAGCTTTAATTTTTATCTTCGTCAGATAGATCCCTTTCATTTGTCCTGTGTGATGCTTTATAAATTATCTACTGTAATCAAACACAAAAGCAGGCAGTTCGCATTTTAATTAACAAATAAGTATCTACTTTTGAACACCTGATAAAATAAAATATAAGTTCTGCAAGGGATAAAGAAATACTATCACAGAGTTTGAGGGCACCATCTGTCGAGTGAAAAATCTTTATGTTTTATTTTTGTTTAAGTAGAATAAAAAAATAAAAGTTACAACTATGACTCAGGTTGGTTTATTGGTTGGATGAACGAGTTTTACGTCGCTGTAGTGCTGCGCAATGATCAATCTCTACTATGACTCATGAAAAAAATCCACAAATAGTACGCATCAGCGTATAATACGCACCTCGTAAATTTGCATCTTTTATATCAGATAATACGCCGAACATTACGATAACATTTATCATATCTCTTTGTTTCAACTCTTATTCGATAATTTTAATCATTGGAAACCAAATCTAATGTGTAACAGTGATAGTTATAAAACTTTTGAAAATTACTTATATTTCCCTTTTTGACGGAATGAAGCACTAAGACCTCGAAGGTTTGTTATTGGTGTACATGGGAATTAAACTCCACAAATTGCGATAAGAAAATTAAGATTTTTACGCAGATTTTACACTAACTTCAGATGTATTCTATTTCTTACGATTTTTTTTTTTTTTTTCAATCTGTGATTACACTTACCTCAGGTATTTTATAAATCGGGTATGCGTAACTTGGTATTTACACTAGGATTTTCTCAAGCACTTCCAATGTATCAATTATAATTTAGTACTTTGCTTTTTAAATCCAATTTTTTAGTTTCCAAAAATATCAAATTTTCTGTATTTTATTTATTTATTTATTTATTTATTTATTGATATTTTGATTTGTCGGAATGTTAATTTTTTTTAAATAAATGATATTGTTACAAAAATGTAAATAATTGTGTTTATTTTTGTATAAATTCTCTCAAAGAGGCTTAGTAAGATGATAAAGTGCTAATTTTGTGCATTTCTAGCCGTTTTAGCGTTGAAATAGCCTTATTTTCCCTTAAAAACGCATTAAAAGGCCCCAATAAGGCAGGCAATGGATTTGGCGCCAAATTTGGCGACTTTTTCCCACCTTGGCGATTTTTTTGGCGACCTTGGCGAGAAAATCCTTATAAGGGATATACCAAATATGGAAGCTCTAATCTGATTGGCTGATGAGATACGGAAATTTCTGGAACCTTCCACACTTTTCTACAGGAGTACATAAGAAGCGTTTTCCCGCCAAGAGAGTCAGTTCAGTTCAGTCTAAGATCAGCTTCTGTCAATGTTGCAGTGCATTGAGCCTCTTTGAAAGAGACTTGCTTTAAGTGTTATTGCTATACAGTTTGTACTGTGGATTTGCTATTGACAGCTGTGTTTAAGCTGTGTTTACTGGTTGAATTAAAGCTGAAACTTGGTTTATAGAACTGTATTTTTCTGGAACTTTCTGTGAATAAATTATTGAATTTTTGTAAGTTTCGCCTTTCATTCTCGGACAACTCACGAACCCCCAAGTACGCAACATTTCTGGTGTCAGAAGTGAGATTGTCTGTGAATGGTGATAACTAGAGCTATGGAGCAAGAGATGAAGAAACTTCTAGAAAGCTTAGCTACCCAGATGAATGAAATGAAAGAAGGACAAAGAGAGATGAAAGATAGCCTGAGTCAAGAGATGAAAGAAATGAAGGTAGCACAAAAGAAAATGGAAACATCGCAAAGAGAGTTGAAAGACGGTTTGACTGAAGAAATGAAGGAAATGAAAGCAGTTCAGGAAAAGATGGCAGCCAGTTTGACCGAAGAAATTAAATCTAATCAAGATGAGATGAAGAGAGAGCTTTCAACGGTGAAAGAATCAATCGAGGGTAAATTAACGGTGATGGAAAATAGAATGGATGGTATAGAAGAGAAAGTTATAAAGATAGAAGAAAATTTTTAAGAGAAAGTTTTGAAAATAGAATAAAGTTTTGAAGAGAAAGCTATGAAGATAGAAGGAAATGTTATGAAGGTTGAAGAGAAAGCTATGAAGATAGAAGAAAATGTTATGAAGTTTAAAGAGAGTGTTACGAGAATAGAACGGAGTTTCGAGGAGAAAGTTAAAGAAAATTTTGAAAGGAAGGTTTTCAAAGATAGAAGGTAAACTGAAGAGAATAGAACAAGATCTGGAGAGAAAAGTGAAAGAAAAGTTAGAATCCATGCCCCAGGAAATTGAAAAGAAAGAGAGAAGAAACCAGAATCACGAATTTATTAAGCTATCTACCTACGACGGCAGTTCCTCCTGGCATGTATATAAGACGCAATTTTCCATCGTAGCTGAAGCTAACGGCTGTGACTCTTCCGCCAAGTCAGTCCACTTAGAAGCAGCATTACGGGGAGATGCAGCCGAGATACTGAGAAAAGTTTCTAAAGAAAAAAAGAACGACTTCGAGGCCCAGACTAGAGCACTGGAGCTACTGTTCGGAGATAAGTGTTCTAAAGACTATAGTCGACTTCAGCAGAAATCCCGTTACCAGAAAACGGGCGAAAGTTTGCATGAGATAGCAGCGGACATTCAGAGACTGTCACACTTAGCATTCTCAGAGTGTCATGCTGACATTCGAAACGACTTAGCTCTTCAGTACTTTATCGATGCTCTTCGTGATCCAGAAATTCAAAAAGCTCTGAGACCCTCCAACATCAGAGACGTATAATCAGCTTTAGGCTATGCACTTAGGATACAGGCAGCCCAACAAGCCTCCCGTAAAGACCGCCATACCATAAGAGCAGTCTCATTAAATGATACGCCTGCTTATGAAAATGAAATGAAGAGATGTATCGCAGAGATCTTAAAGAGATTGCGCAGCCTGGAAAATAATAAGGAAATAAAGGATCCGAAGATAAAGTGCTGGGGCTGTGGAAGGGATGGTCATGTAAAGAGGAAATGCCCTGTACGACCAACTAAAGGAAATCACCCGGCTTCACCATCACTGCAGGGAAACTAGGAGAAGGCCATCTCGCGGGGCGGAGGTTGCCTGAAATTAAAGAGCCCCAATTTACAGTATTTCATGTGTCATCGATGAGTGGCGGCGATAACGGACTTTATGTCTATGGCCAAGTCAACAACACCACCTGCCGGATGATTCTGGACACGGGAGCTAATGTGACCATTATTAGAACGGATTTGGCTCAAGAACTAAAGGAGGAGATCATCTGGACGCCGCCCTGCGTTAAATTCCAGACTGTGACCGGAGACGAAATCAAAATATATGGAAAAATGAACTTAACCATCATTTTTGGAAATGCCAGTTACCATCATATGACATATGTGGCTGATATAAGACATCCTTTAATCATTGGAATTGATTTCCTGAGAAAATTTAACTTTAAATTGGACTTCAAGAATAATGAAATGCATTCGAGTTCGGAAGACATCGCAGTGTTCAACACTGAAAATCAAGACATCCAGCCAATTTGCCAGATAACAGCCAAGTCTGAAATTTCCATCCCTCCACACACAGAGACAATAGTTTCAGGAACCCCTCCTACAAAGCAATACTTCCGCTATGGACTGATTGAATACCCGAATACAGACAATAGCCCAAGAGGAGTTCTGGTAGCTTCATCTCTAGTTGATCTCTGAAAGAGTACTATTCTTGTGAGAGTCGCAAACATCAGCGATAAGGTCCGGACAGTGAAGAAGGATGAGGTGTTAGCAACCTGCACTCCTGTCACATGCATCAACCGCCCCACGCAATCAATCGAATCCAAGTCTTCTGAACAATTAATGACGGAATTACTCAAGAATGCAGAGTTAGGAAAGGAACAGAGATGTGCTGCGGAGAAGCTACTCCAAGAATTTAAAGACCTTTTTTCTCGAACACCTGAAGACGTTGGGAGAACGAACATCACCCAGCACAGAATTGATACACGAAATAATCCTCCAATCAAACAACATCCAAGAAGACTTCCATTTGCTAAACAGGAAGAAGTCACTGATCTTCTAAATGAAATGCAGCGCAATGATGTCATCGAGCCATCAACGAGTCCTTGGGCCTCTCCCATAGTACTGGTACGGAAAAAGGATAGTTCAACAAGATTTTGCGTGGATTATCGTCGTTTGAATGACATCACGAAGAAAGACAGTTACCCTCTTCCCAGAATTGACGACACATTAGACACACTTGCTGGCAATAAATGGTTCTCGACTTTGGATCTGAAAAGCGGTTACTGGCAAGTAGAATTACATCCTGATGATCGTCAAAAGACTGCATTCACCACGGGACAAGGACTGTGGCAATTTAAAGTTATGCCATTCGGATTATGTAACGCATCTGCCACCTTCGAACGCCTGATGGAGACAGTGCTAAAAGGACTTTCCTATGAAGCCTGTCTGGTGTATTTGGATGATATTATCATTGTGGGGCGCACCTTTGAAGACCATCTACGAAACATCTGAAATGTGGTGGAGAAATTCAGAATGGCTAACCTCAAATTGAATCCAGGCAAGTGTAACTTGTTCCGTCGTGATGTGAGCTACTTCGGCCATATCATCTCTGCCGAAGGTGTGAGAACTGATCCTGAGAAGATCTCTGCAGTCGAGAACTGGAGTCGCCTTGAAAATCTACACCAACTACGAAGTTTCCTAGGGTTATGCACTTACTACAGGAAGTGTCAAGGGTTTCTCAAATATTGCCAGACCACTCCACAAGCTGACGGAAGCCAAACAGAAGTTCCTGTGGACAGATGAATGTGAAATTTCGTTCAAGCGACTTAAAGAGGCCTTAATGTCATCGCCTATCTTGACGTATCCACAGCCCGACAGACAGTTCATACTTGATACAGATGCCAGCCATGAGAGTGTCGGTGCTGTTCTGTCGCAGGAAATTGATGGTCAAGAACATGTCATTGCCTATTGGAGTAAATGCCTGTCTAAACGAGAGCGAAATTACTGTACCACCAGGAAAGAGCTACTCGCCATCGTAAAAGCCATAGAACATTTCCCTCATTACCTCTATGGCAGAAGATTCCTGCTCCGGAGTGACCATGCATCTTTAACGTGGTTGCTCTAGTTCAAGAACCCGGAAGGACAGATTGTCAGGTGGATACAACGCCTCCAGGAATATGACTTTGAGATACGTCATCGTAAAGAGACTCTACATGGTAATGCAGATGCCTTGTCACGGAAGCCCTGCTCGGAAAGCTGCAAGTACTGCTCTAGGGCCGAACAGAAATACATGCCGATAAATCCGGTTGCCTGCAAAGTTACTGTCTCAACACCATCAGAACAAGATCCCGATCCATGGAGTGACGAAGAACTTAGAGAAGCCCAGTTGGAAGATCCTGACATAAAGCCAATATTACAGCTGAAGGAGACGACCAGCAACAGGACAACCTGGCAGGACATTTCCCGATTTAGTCCCATTACGAAAAGTTATTGGGCACTTTGGGACTCTCTTCATAACAGAAACGGCGTGTTATACAGAAAGTGGGAATCTGATGATGGGAAAAGCTTCCGATGGCAGATTGTATTACCAAAATCAAAAATTCCAGATGTTTTAGAACAACTGCATGGTAGCTCTACCAGAGGCCATTTTGGGGTAATGAAGACTCTGCAGAAAGTTCGGGAACGTTTCTACTGGTGCAAGGCAAGGGAGGATGTGGAGAAATGCTGTAAATCCTGTGATGCTTGTGAGGCATGTAAAGGCCCGCAGAAACGAATTCGGGGAAGACTGCAACGGTATAACGTGGGGGCACCATTTGAACGGATTGCACTCGACACCTTGGGTCCTTTGCCTAAGACCACCAGTGGAAATAAATACAACCTCGTCGTGATGGACTATTTCACCAAGTGGCCTGAGGCGTATCCCATTCCCGATCAAGAGGCATGCACAGTCGCAGAGGTCCTAGTGCAGCAATGGGTGTCAAGATACGGCACGCCCCTACAACTTCATACCGACCAAGTTAGGAACTTTACCTCTGTTGTTTTCAAAGGACTGTGTCAACTACTCAGCATAAACAAAACCCGGACAACACCCTTACATCCCCAGTCGGACGGCATGTTCGAGAGGTTCAATCGTACCATCCTGAATAACCTCTCTCTTCTAGTATCAAGGAACCAGCAAGATTGGGACTTGAAGTTGCCATTGTTCCTGCTGGCTTATCGAAGTGCTGTCCATGAAACCACCGGCTATACTCCAGCCCAGATGCTCTTTGGACGTGAACTTCGTCTTCCTTGTGATCTCCTGTTTGGTTGTCCACCCGATGCGCCTTCATCGCCCGAGGAGTACATCCAAGATCTCCAGGCACGATTTGAGGACGTACACAACTTTGCTCGGGAGCGGATTCACATTGCAACGGAGAAAATGAAGACAAGGTACGATCTAAAGGCTACACAACATGAGTTCCAGGAAGGAGAGAAGGTCTGGTTGTGGAATCCTGTTCGACGCAAAGGGCTCTCTCCCAAGTTACAGTGCAACTGCGACGGACCATACACAGTCTTAAAAAGGCTGAATGGTGTAGTGGTGCGGATCACTAAAACACCTTCTTCAAAACCGAAGGTGGTGCACTGTAACAGGCTAGCCAAGTACCACAATTAACGGTAATATTAAAATTTAAAATGTAAATACTGGTAAAATTTGCGCATGCGTAATGTAAATATTTGTATATATATACTTGTACATATTAGTGAATTTTGTAAATATTTCTCACTTGATTTTTGTTTCTATTTTGTCGTTATATGCAACTTAGTTTTTGTATGTTTAGTTTCGCCTCTTGACCAAGGGCTGCACTGCCCGGGACGTGCAGTCCTTGGGAAGAAGGCAGTGTTACAAAATTGTAAATAATTGTGTTTATTTTTGTATAAATTCTCTCAAAGAGGCTTAGTAAGTTGTTAAAGTGCTAATTTTGTCCATTTCTAGTCGTTTTAGCGTTGAAATAGCCTTATTTTCCCTTAAAAACACATTAAAACGCCCCAATAAGGCAGGTAATGGATTTGGCGCCAAATTTGGCGACTTTTTCCCACCTTGGCGATTTTTTTTGCGACCTTGGCTAGAAAATCCTTATAAGGGATATACCAAATATGGAAGCTCTAATCTCATTGGCTGAGGAGATACGGAAATTTCTGGAACCTTCCACACTTTTCTACAGGGGTACATAAGAAGCGTTTTCACGCGAAGGGAGTCAGTTCAGTTCAGTCTGAGATCAGCTTCTGTCAATGTTGCAGTGCATTGAGCCTCTTTGAAAGAGACTTGCTTTAAGTGTTATTGCTATACAGTTTGTACTGTGGATTTGCTATTGACAGCTGTGTTTAAGCTGTGTTTACTGGTTGAATTGAAGCTGATACTTGGTTTATAGAACAGTATTTTTCTGAAACTTTCTGTGAATAAATTATTGAATTTTTGTAAGTTTCGCCTTTCATTCTCGGACAACTCACGAACCCCCAAGTACGCAACAATATTTTAAGGCATAAGAATAAATTCACATTTCTGTAACGATATGTTGTATTTTAAAACAAAATAATAATTCCAAAATTAATGAGTTCGTACTGTCTGAAAACTGCCCTATCTCTTAATACACTGTACATGGTCCGAAGTTAGATTTGCCAAAAATTATGGGGTAAGTGGAACCACAAAACTCCAAAGATTTATCTATTTACTTATTATTATTATTATTATTATTATTATTATTATTATTTAAGTGGCACATTATTCAATGTTAAGGAATATTTATATTTTCAAAAAATCCATTAATTATAATTTATAACTAAATAATCTCAGAAATGTAAGTATAATAGCAACTAAGCAAAATAAAGTCAATGTCGAACTATGCTAAAATTTTGTTACGCTTAGCCCATTTCATCCGTGTACTATTTTCTAATATTAGTTAATTAAAAAAAAAATCCTCATAATACTTTTCTAATCGTCAGAAGTTTCCGCCAGTTAATCGCAATACATTTTTGGAGATGTTTATTCCTGACTATTGACATTGTAAAATTCAGCCTATAAACTTGTTTAACTAAACTAAACAAAATTAATGTATTAAAACAATATTTCTTACGCATTTGGACCATTTAAGTGAACATATTTAAAAATTCATAACCTAAAAACATATCTATATAAAGAAAAATTGAAAATTTAAACGTAATTTAAAGCTACCTTATAGTTAATAGAGAGGAAAAATGAAAAAAAAAAAAAAAATTAAGGAATATTTCTCTTAAATTATTACAACAAAATTGAAATTGGAAGATTTAAACACAGAAAATAGTAATACTTATGTTACCATTTTATTCTTTTAATTACTTTACTATTTCACGATAAAGTTGTGATCTAAATTATTTCTTCTATTGTCTTTTTTTGATAATCATTCCCCAAAAATGAAAGAAACAAAGAATTCATTAGCAATATTTTCATTACACCAAACAAATTACCCACTCATGGGGTACACCAAAATTCAGTTATAACTTTAAATATTCTTTAAAAAAAAAACGAGCATATGATTATATAAAAAAAAAAAAGAAAAAACATTTTAGATGGAGATTGGCTATGGAGAAGGATCTACTTATTTTACGAACAACAACAACAAAAAAGTAGCAGAAAAAATGACCGATATAATGACGTTAAAATGATAAAGGAAATGGTTTTGTGTTAATCATGTTCTGAATAAAACATCTGGATGCACAGGAGCACTTTATCTTATACCCACAAAATATGATATCGCGAAAAGAACTATGAATCAACAACGGCGGCATTGCGTTAATTTTGCACAGCAAAAATACTCGTAAAAGCCATATTTTTTTGTCTCAAGATAGAGAATTTTGTTAGATGCTTAAGAAAAAACAGACTGTTTGAATTATAGTCTCCTTTTGACAGAGAAGCATATCATTGCATTTGCAAGTTTAATGAAGAATTCATGACTCGTCTTGTTTATTCATGAACTTTACTGTGAAAATAAATCTGAATGTTTTCTTGGTATTACTTTTCTACTCACTGTCTTTTAAAGTAAACTTGATTTGCATATATCTACATCATTTATTACCTGTTAGCGCTAAACATCTGTCATTTTTTTAATTATAAGTTTTTTTTTTTTTTTTTTTTATAAAAGTATTCGGATATCGGTCTGACTTCCGAAAAGATGACATTCGGGCACATTATAAATTTCATCATTATTTGTTTTCTGAATTTTTAAAGTGTAACAACTTTTGTTCAACTAGTATATTAAAACCATAAAAAGAAAATTTCAATGCAATAAATTTTATAATCTTTATCGTGGCATATTCCTTCATAAAAACTTTATTTTACGACTTATCGCCTTTGAATTTTATATTGCATTTTAATTTCCACTTTAATTTCATTACAGGTTGGCCGAGAGGACAAGTCCAAGTCCATCTCGCCTCCACGAGTGTATCCCGAAGTACCTGGTTCAAATCGAGTTGGTGGTAATGCTCCCCAGCTGTTCTTTTCCCGCTCTTCTTGTTGTTATCCTGTTCTGAGCTCTCTATCCTCATTTTTGACGAAAACAGGTTAAAAAAAATATACATATATGTAAGAATTAGAATACACCTGATATAAGATTCGACAATTATTCACTAATATAGAGCTATTTTGTACAACAACTTTTGCCAGTGCAAGTGGAAAGAAGGGTTATACCTGGCGTTAAAAATTTTAAATAAAAACCTGTTATGCGTTAATATTTATCAGTCTTTGCTTGACGCAAAAAAAGAAAAACATGTATACGCCCTCTAGACTCTTTTCTCTGTTTGGTTTAACCAAAGGAAAGTTCATTGTAAGGTAAATGTTTTTGAGAAAGTGTAGAAAATATTGGATGAATCTCTTCTTTTCTATCACATTAGTTATTAAGTCCGAAACTTCTCGAAAATTGGTCCAAATTAACCATTGTTTTAAATTTTGCACGAAAATTTGTCGTAGCAGATAGGTAGCTGCATTCAAAATTAAAATTGTAAAAAAGGGTTCAACTACTCGGTACATATATCGAGGGTAAAAAAATAGGTGATTATGTTAAAAAATTTCTTTTAAGGTTTTTAAATGCATAAATTTCGCTAAAGTCATCTTAAATCAAAATCAGCTGTTTTTGATTAAGTATGCATTTAGAAATTATTAATAGTTCAGAAACATCAATTTGAAAAACGATTTATAATTGAATAAATTAAAGACTAGAGAAATGCGAACACTTCAATAAATAATATGATTTTTCTTGTGTGTGAAGCGTGAAAATTTTAATATAATGCTTTAAAAAGTTTTAGGTTAATCTCGCTTTTTATTATTATTATTATTTCCATTTACCGAATGACTTAGGTAAGGGAATTATTGTATTTACCCTAAAATTTCAATATCGATTTACGCCCTGTTTTATTTATTTATTGTATTACTTCCATTACTTGACTACCGTAGGTAATAAAAATATTGTATTCGGTCCAAAAATTCGATATCGAGTTTTCCCCTGATTTACACGTTTTAAGGTGTCATGAGTCAAAAAATAGTTTTTGGAAATTGATCAGAGTGTTAGTATATATCAGAGTGTGACTATATGTATGGAATATTCTGACTATCATATCTACGAAACCTAAAAGAGATAGATCTACGAAACTGCATAATTGTTGCAGGTCTGGTATACAGATGAATATCACAAATTTTGGTGAAAACTGGAATACCGGAAGTGGGTCCGCAAGACCGTATCTCAAAAACGGCTCTAACTATTTTCTTCGAAGTTGCTGTATAGTCTCTATATATATATGAGTTCGCAGCTTTCCGTCCGTTTGTCCTTCCGCTTGCGTCACTCGAAAAATGCCGTTTTTCATGATTAGATGTCCTTTCAGATGATGTAGTTGGTTATTTCAGGAAAATTGATAGGCGTCCTATATAAATAGCTCAATTTCAAGTCTCGCAAGTGCGTTCCTTTAAAGACGGCTGTGTAAATTCGCCATATTAACCCCCTATTAAATATGTAATTAATGTTTTCCGGTCAATAATTGAGTACGTCAAGTTTGAGAAAATGTTGCTATCAGAAAAAGGCTCTAACGATTTTCTTGAAAATTGTTACATAAAACCTTTTTAGATACCCTTTCCCATGTATTCAAAGATTATTACAGGAAAATCAACAGCATCCGGATTAGGTAGGTCAGTTCTAGATCTCGGAAATTGTTGTTTCAAAAAATAAATCTGTAATCTATAATATTAAAACACAAGGGTATTTCTTTAAGACCAAAATCGCCTGATCTGCGCACGCGCGAAAAAATTATGATCCAATGCGGAATGAGAATATTCCTTCCCCTTGATGCAGTGCAATATGAACATCAATGATAGAACTCGAGCAGACGACAATGATGACAATGCACTGCCTACTGAATACTAAGATATAGCTTTCCCTTAAATTGTGAAATCGCTATATAGCAGCGCCACCTGTTGTCTGATAAGCATTCAAATTGAATCAGCATAATGTCTCATAATGGTCTTATATTTTATGTTTTGCTTGATTATACACAATAGAAGCTGAGACATAGCCTCCCCTTAAATTGCGGAAATCGCTGTATAGCAGCGCCACCTGTCGTCCGATAAGCATTCAAATTGAATCACCATAATGTCTTATAATGGTCTTCTCACATTTCAAGTTTTGTTTGATTATATGCAATAGAACCTGAGATATAGCTTACCCTGAAACTGCAAAAGTCGCGGTATAGCAGCGTCACCTGTTGAGCGGTTAACACCAAAAATTGATAGGCACTAATTTAGGTCAAAATGCAGCTACATATAAATTTATTTGTAATTCTGAGCTCCTCCGAAGATGCAGTTACCACAAAATTATTGTGACACACACACAGACATTTTCTAAAAATGGTAAAATCGTGTTCTAGAGCTGTTAAAACGTGTAAATACATCGAAAACCAGAAGTCGAATATTTTTACGAATCGAATACTTTCTTATATTTAATATGAAAAAGAAGTTTAAAATAATAATACTAATAATTCGATGTTTTAAAATAATTATTGCGTTGATATGTCTGATTTCTATTTGTAATCATAGCATAATCTATAAATTTTCACATAATAAATTATTTAAATGACAAACTAAATAATTTTTTGATTATTTATTTCCCTTTGACATTTTTTAAATAATTAAAAATGTAAAATATTTTAACAATAAAAAAAAAAAAAAAAAAGAAAAGAAAAGAAAGAAAGAAAAGAATTTGAACTTGAAAAAAAGTTCATCTTTTATTTCTTAAAGATATTTCCTTTTAAAAGCGAATAACAGCATGATGTTTTTTCTACATCTATAAGAAATAAAAATAGAATCCTTTTCCCGTATAAAATAATACATAAAAATATTTTAAAAAACATTTTTTATATACATTTCCGTAGAAATATCCATTGCTTTTCTAAGTTTATCAGTATATGACTGCAGCGCCCTAGAACGACTACTCTCCCAACTAGTAGTCCAGTCAAAATAGGAAAAATAGTAGAAAAAAATCGTGTAGTTTTGAAATTTTGCATACTCATAGCCGAGGGGGTCCTGAACAACATACTAAAAGTCCCCGCCCGTGGGAGGTGAGCGGGGGGCAGGGGGGGCAATTAAGGGGGGCAATTTTCAGTTTTTATTACATATCTTAAAAACTATCGCATTTAGAGAAAAAATGTCAATTACAAAATTAATCTACGTAAAATTTCCTACAAAAATGTATATTACATTTTGTTTTTACGATCATTAGTTTAGAAGATATAGGGAGATGAAATAACACATTTTCTTGAAAAATTCTTTTTTGCAATAGTAAAATCAACTAAAGTGTACAATTAAAAGGGTTCTTGTCAAATATTTTCTAATGTAAAAAACAAATATATATATAGGGAATATGCAAAGATAATACAGCATGTTTTGTAAGTTTTAAATAATTTTAAGGCTAGTAGGCGCAAGTGGCGGTTTGAGTAAAAATCTGGATAAGTCCAGACAAAATAGGAAAAATAGAAAAAAAAAAATCGTGTACTTTTGAAGTTTTGCACACTCATAGCCGAGAGGGTCCTGAACAACATACTAAAAGTCCCTGCCCGTGGGGGGTGAGCGGGGGGCTGCAGGGGGACATTTAAGGGGAGCAATTTTCAGTTTTTATTACATATCTTAAAAACTATCGCATTTAGAGAAAAAATGTCAATTACAAAATTAATCTACGCAAAATTTCCTACAAAAATGTATATTACATTTTGTTTTTACGATCATTAGTTTAGAAGATATAGGGAGATGAAATAACACATTTTCTTGAAAAATTCTTTTTTGCAATAGTAAAATCAACTAAAGTGTGCAATTAAAAGGGTTCTTGTCAGATATTTTCTAATGTAAAAAACAAATATATACATAGGGAATATGCAAGGATAATACAGCATGTTTTGTAAGTTTTAAATAATTTTAAGGCTAGCAGGCGCAAGTGGCGATTTGAGTAAAAATCTAGATAACGAAGACCCCAAACCGATCAACATTAAAAAAAAAAAAAAAAAAAAATCGTGTAGCTTAGAAATTGAGCACAGTTATAAAGTTAAGTGCTCTGAATAACATACTAAAAGTCCCTAACCATGGGGGGGGGGCATTTAAAGGGGGCACATTTCAGTTTCTATTAAGTACATTTAGAGAAAAAAAATCTCAATTGCAAAATTAATCTACGTGAAATTTCCTAAAAAAAATTGTATATTCTATTTTGTTTGTATGATCAACAGTTTAGAAGATATAGGGGAACGAAATAACACATTTTCTTGAAAAATTCCTTTTTTTTTTTTTTTTTTTGCAATAGTAAAATCAACTAAATTGTGGAATTAAAAGGGTTCTGATAAAATATTTTCTAATGTACAAAATAAATATATGCATAGGGAATATGTAAGGATAATACAGCATGTTTTGTACGTTTTAAATAATTTTAAGGTTAGTAGGCGCAAGTGGTGTTTTAGTAAAAATCCAGATAACGAAGACCCAAAACTGATCAACATTAAAAAAAATCTGATATCTTTGAGACTTTTTTTTCTCTAAATGCGATAGTTTTCAAGATACTTAATAAAAAACTGAAATGTGCCCCCCTTTAAATGCCCCCCCCCCCATGGTTAGGGACTTTTAGTATGTTATTCAGGGCACTTAACTTTATAACTGTGCTCAATTTCTAATTTACACGATATTTTTTTTAATGTTGATCGGTTTTGGGTCTTCGTTATCTAGATTTTTACTCAAACCGCCACTTGCGCCTACTAGCCTTAAAATTATTTAAAACTTACAAAACATGCTGTATTATCCTTGCATATTCCCTATGTATATATTTGTTTTTTACATTAGAAAATATTTGACAAGAACCCTTTTAATTGCACACTTTAGTTGATTTTACTATTGCAAAAAAAGAATTTTTCAAGAAAATGTGTTATTTCATCTCCCTATATCTTCTAAACTAATGATCGTACAACAAAATGTAATATACATTTTTGTAGGAAATTTTGCGTAGATTAATTTTGTAATTGACATTTTTTCTCTAAATGCGATAGTTTTAAGATATGTAATAAAAACTGAAAATTGCCCCCCTTAAATGTCCCCCTGCAGCCCCCCCGCTCACCCCCACGGGCAGGGACTTTTAGTATGTTGTTCAGGACCCTCTCGGCTATGAGTGTGCAAAACTTCAAAACTACACGATTTTTTTTTTTCTATTTGTCCTATTTTGACTGGACTTATCAAGATTTTTACTCAAACCGCCACTTGCGCCTACTAGCCTTAAAATTATTTAAAACTTACAAAACATGCTGTATTATCCTTGCATATTCCCTATGTATATATTTATTTTTTACATTAGAAAATATTTGACAAGAACCCTTTTAATTGCACACTTTAGTTGATTTTACTATTGCAAAAAAGAATTTTTCAAGAAAATGTGTTATTTCATCTCCCTATATCTTCTAAACTAATGATCGTACAAACAAAATGTAATGTACATTTTTGTAGGAAATTTTACGTAGATTAATTTTGTAATTGACATTTTTTCTCTAAATGCGATAGTTTTTAAGATATTTAATAAAAACTGAAAATTGCCCCCCTTAAATGCCCCCCCTGCCCCCCGCTCACCCCCCACGGGCGGGGACTTTTAGTATGTTGTTCAGGACCCTCTGGGCTATGAGTATGTAAAATTTCAAAACTACACGATTTTTTTCCTCTATTCGTCAAATTTTGGCCTTCGTTGCCTGGACTATAGTTACCATACTGAATTCCGCTTATTTCAGAGGATCGGACAGGCAGCTAGTATTCAGTGAGCAGTGGACAATGATACTTCGCAGACCCAGACGCCTCATTAAAGCTCAATAATAAAAACAATTCACACGATTAATTAATTGATTCATATTTTCCATGGAAGTATATAAAAAATAAAGCAATTCGCGAATACTTATCGACTATCGCTGTATGCATTTTCATTTCACCGAAAATTTTCCTTCACAGGATAATATTTTAAGAGTTTTTGTGGCGCCATCTTTTATCATTTTAACATACCATACCATATTCCTAATATTATTTTTTTCAGTTTCTTAAGCGAAAAAAAAAAATCTTTTAAAATTAATAAATTGTCGGTGTTTATTGTTCTTTAAAAGTTAACTTTTATCAATTAAAAACTTTGTTTAGAAAAAATGAAGGTAGATGTTTAAAATCAAAGGAAGTTTTATTTTATTTTATTTATTTTTTAATCTAATTTTAAATTGATCACTTATATTTCATTTCTGTACTATATTACAGAAAAAAATAATTTAAAAAGAATAACCTTAAAAATATTGATATTTTATACGAGTAAAAATATGAATGGAATAACTTATTATTAAAAATATGAGCAAATTAACTTGCTATAGTATTAAATGCATTCTTACTTATTCGGGCCCTGAGTAGTATATTCTATTTCAAAGGGAAAATAAATTGTAATTATAGAATGTAAAGAAAACACAAAACACTTTTAAAATTTATTTTAAATTAAATTATTTTGCCTTATAAATTTATGTGATTTTAAAAGTATTTATATATATATATATATATATAAAACATCTGAATTCTTTTTTTTTTTTTTTTTTTTTTTAATTATTATTATTGACAGATTATAGATGGCGCCACTGTTATATTGTAACTGAAATGGAATATTATAGATGCGAGCAAATTAAAATAATATGTATGAAAAACATTAAATATTGATGTGTGCTTTCTTTCTCCATTCTTACCATAATTTATAAATTCTGTCTCTCCTTTAATTATTCCAAACATTCTTTTGGTCATATTTAGAGTAAAATTAGAAAAAAATCTTCGGATTTTAATTTTATTATATGGATTACGCTTGACTTAAATTTTGCATATTGAAATTTCATGAAATTTATTCCCCCTTCCCCTTCAACCCAAAAATAATTGATTACAGCAGTGGATTTTAAACTGGTTAAGAGCAATGCGGATTATTAAAACAGGGATGTTTAAAACTTTATGCCGTGAAAAGATTTAAGATGCACATGATCCGTCAAATTTTGACGGGTATTAACTAGTTTTTTTTTTTTATTATTTTTAAACTCGCTGTGTAAACTCTGTTTTATATATCTTTATAATATATATATAATATATCAGCTTTCTCTTACAGGAAATTTGTTAGATGTCTACTTCCTTAAGTCAATTTCATGTCTTGTGATCACATTATTTCCAAAAAATGCATATAATACGTGTAATGGAAGTCGTGTGGATGTTTCACACCATTTTTTTTTAATTATATAATAATCGGAGTGTCTCTATTTTAACACTCTTATTTATACAAAGAAACCTTCGTGAGATTGAATTGTAGAAAAATACTGCAAACGTTTACTAAATAATATTTAAAAAAAATATATATCACTAAATACATACTTTATAATTATTATTTTTTTTTTTTAAAGTTACTCATAATAGAAAATGATTCGGTACCTGTTTTTAACATTAAAATTCGCATGCATAAAATATCACCTAAAATTTCTACAAAATGCCGAAAGAAATTATTTCAGAAATAATACCGCTGTCACACATATTTTATGTACTTTATTACTTTGTTATTCTCACGTTTTATAAATCTCAAAATCTTTATTAATAATTAATGCTTTGTTTGAAATAGAATATCCGCGCCTTGAAATCAACAAGGAAAAAGATTATGTGTAAATATGTAAATATCGACATACATAAAAAGTATTTAAAACTTTTATTTGTTTTTCTCTTATGATTTCAAAGACATGTACAATGATATCTTTAATGCAGAGAAAACTAAAATTTCTACACACATAATTTGCATTATAATGCTTAAGTAAAAAAAAAAAAAAAATACTTCTTTACACACGATGTTTTTATATAGGATAGAAATATGTTATAAGAAATGTGCACTTTTTCAGAGATATGTCATGTAAACTTCTAATGTAATGCTATGAATAATGATATTTAAATTGTATTGTATCATTGCTTATCCTTAAAGATATATTTAATGGCTTTCTCAAGATATCATTTGGATTTTAAGAATTTATAAAATTGAGATTTAAAAATGCTTTTACTCATAGATTTGAGCAACCTATACAAAAGCATGTTGTATTTGTAATAATAACTGCAATAAAGTAATCTCTCTGAAATAGAAAATGCAAGCAGATATCCAACCATGTTTATTCCAATCATATGCAAAAAAAGATCAGTTTTATCTAAAATATTGTTTTATATATTTATTTGGATAAAATAATGTAGATTTGATAGAGCTATGTTAAAGATGTAGATATTTAAAAATGCATTTTATTCTAAGTATTATTTCTAAATTTTTCAGTTGTAAGAAAATCAGTAGCAGATGTCAGTGGTATAATGACATAAAAGGGAGATTTATAGTTAGTCAATAAGAATAAGAGCTGTTATGAAGAAAATCATGGAAGGAATTTAATGATAATGATTAAATTGTTATATAGAATTTTAAAACATTTTCCAACTACATTACCGCTTTTACATAAGCTCATGTATGCACTGAAATTTCCTAACAATTATTACCGATGTGCATCAGTACTGGCTAATTTTTTGTTCACCCTAACCACACAGCACAGAAGCGTGACTCCTATAAATAGTTATATTATTTTCAAAAGTTCTCTTAAAACAGAGCATTTCATTTCAGCAGAAAATAATAGAAGAAATAATTGAAAAGGAAATCAAAAGGGCACTTAGAAGACTTTCTCTTACACTACATTTTAACACTTTCGCGAACGCATATGTTTGTCTTTTTGACAGTAAGGTCCGCCTGTGGGCGTTATTCTTCCGAGTTATAATAATTCAGAACAATATTTTCTGTATTCACATTTATGTTACAAATGAATATACATTATAATTATATTCTTTCTAATCAAAGTATGTGCATCCACAGTATATTTGATTGTAAAAATATGAATATTGGATATATTCTTAAGAAATAAATAGCACACACATTGCAAAAGAAACGCCCACTGGCGGAGTTACAAATTTTCAAATGGCGTGAATCTACGTCAGCAGTCGCGAAAATCTTAATAAAATAAAGAGAGATTGCAGATTAAGGAGTAAGATAATGGATATTGTAAAAAAAGCTACAATAAAGAGTATTTCAACTACAATCAGAAATAGTTTTATTTGACAAATTATTTCTGTTTAAGGAGGCTCCATGTTAGAATATATTATATGAATTTATATAGAATTTAAGTCTATTATTAAATTTAAAAGTTTATTCCAAATTATTAAGAAGACTTTTAATTGCACCATTACTTGAATACTTATAAGTTTTGATAGAACATTTCAAATATTAACCTCATATGAACATCTAAATACAACATTTAATTTGCTTGCAAGTGTTTGTTTTTTGAATTACGCTGAAAGATCAACCGTTAAAACCTTGAACTAAATATTCGAGGAGCCTGAAAACACATAATTGTACAAAAAATATGCGCTAAAATTCAACTTAAAAAATATATTATTCAACGTATGGGTATGAGACCCCATACCGTACGGAAATTTTCATTCATAAGAAGTTTTCTTGACTATGGTAAAGTACTGTAATGTACTTCCACCAATTACATTTTTTTTAAATTATTGGTAACATTGTCTTCTATAAATTATGTACACATCTTAATGAGTACACAGTTGGTTAATGTGTACTTATAGTCCTACATTAATAATACACATTACACAGCACAACCTGAAATGCATTTCCAGAAATTTCCAAGTATGGACGCACTGTGTTCAAGTTCTTTTGAACAACTTTGTAAACGAATGGCGACTTTTTCCCATACACCAAGTACACATATTCTACACGAAACATGCTTTTATGCATACAAAAATATATATTTATTTCATTTTGTTTAATTTAGTCTATAAATGTTAAAATGTAACTTTCAAAACATTTACCCATTCATGTAATATATTTGAATTCTCATTTATTCCAATGTACACGAACCAAGTTTTTGATTTGAACTTGAAGTTTAGTTTAGCATCCGTATATAATACAGATTTAGACCGCTGAACTAGGACTTTCTGTCACTATTTTTTCTTGATGTTCAAGGTGATCATAATTCGCTTATTCAGAGCACACTGTAGTTGCAATTAAAATGGCCATGGGTCGAAAATTTTTATCTAAAGAATTCAAAGAAAGTGCTCAAATATTATGCAAAATTAAATTAAACTAAATTAAAAGTAAAAGAAATTAAACTTAAAATATTCGACTAGGGGGAGAATTACAGTCAAAATGCTTGAAATGATATCCAGTAAATAACTGTGATTTATTTTAGCCTTTTCAAACCTTACAACATTTAAAAGTGTAATTCTTATATATTTTCAAAGATGTTTGATGCAAAATTTTACAGATGGAAGACTGTTTAGCCGCTCATTTTTCACTCCTTGGCCGGCCCGTTCTTGCGATCTTGATATGTGTGATTTTATTTTAAGGGGACATTTAGAGTTTGGTATATCATGGAAATGTTTTAACTTTGGCTGACCTGAAGAACTGCATAACGTCGTATATGCGGCATATAACTGCCGATCAGCTGCTGAACACATTGTTCATCGGCTTCAGATTTTACAACTTAATGATGGTGCCTACATGGAACAATGTACTTTACATCGCTAAACAGCCTAAAAAAATAACAAAAATGTCTGTAATAATAAATTAAAATGTTTTTATTGAAATTTGTAAGTTGTTTGCATTTTGATATATGTACTCTCCCTCAAGCGGAATTTTATTTTTATTTATTTTATTTTTCTTTTTGTTTCAACTATGAGCCCACCCTTCGAATTATCCTTATACAAATTTTCGTCTCAATCTGAGTTTTAGTTACAGCTACAGAGAGCGATTAATAGGCCACGTTTAATTACGGCGACCCTTCATAGTGATTATAGTCACATACAGAGAGAGACATAAACACAAACTAACTGCTAAAAACCTGATTTTCAGATTCAGGGAACATCAAATCGTGTAAATGTAACAGAAACAAAATTTAGAAAATTTAATCCAAAAGCAATACCTTCTCTACCGCTATATAGGTAAGAGAAAGTAAAGAAAAAAAAACTACACAAAAAATTACACCATATCCGTCATAATATTTAATATTTGCTGTGAAATAATATTTAATGCCCATAAACAATTCTAAAATCATTTAAACAACCTCATCCCACAAAATTAATAAACGTTTCATAGAATATTTATCACGATAAACGAGAAAATATTTATTTTATTAGGGTGCCGCGTTATGTGCAGCCATATGAAATTTTTATTGTTATTTTAAGTGCCATCATACAATGGAAAAATATTAACTTAATTTATCAAGTGGTTTATATTTAGTATATGTATTAACGTTATTGAACGAAATAAAAGAATAGTTTATCGGTGTACGCCATTTCTTATGTCATTTTCAGTGCAATTTAAATTATTTTTTTCTTTGTATAGTCAAAATAATTTTATCTGCTACACACAAAATTTTCTCTTCTCCCTGTTTATTTTTGAAATAATTCTGTTTATCGTATATTTTTATGTAAATGAGATGTATTCTTCCAATTATCTTTTTTGAATATAATACCTACATTAATATAAAAGTGGAATTTTATATATTTAAAAATATCTCAAGTTATACATAAAATTATAATAATACAGTTCTTCGTCATTTACCGATGTTGGTGAAAAAATGTAAGCGGCATTCTCATATAATCTTCAGAATAGTAAATCTGAATGTCTTATAATTACTTTTTGAATTATTTTGATAAAAGAAAGTTTGGTATAAAATATTCTTTTTAAACATTTATGATTGACAAACAGGGCGATACAATATATATATATATATATATATATATATATATATATATATATTGATTTATATATAGATTTATATATTATATATTATATATATTATATATAGATTTATATATATATATATAAATCTAATGTCCTTTTGAAAAAAAAAATACTTTAATGTTAAATTAAAATTTTTTTTTATTAAAATCACACAAGCAACTGTGGAAGAAAATCATAATTTATTGAAATTTTATTTTTCCGACTGAGTGAAAATAAAATTTCAATAAAATGTTAAATTATTTTACTGATAAGAATAATTGGAAAATGTTTCAAAGGTGATGAGAACCATATGTTTATATTTTGTAAATGATTTGATAATATAAAATTGGTGATTTTTATGTTTGAATAATGTCAGTTTAATAGTAGAACAGTTAAGAATATATTGACATAGGTACGAAATAACATTAACATATCTATATTATTGTTAAATAATAATATATACAGACAAAATGTATTTGATTGTATGGAAGAAGCTTGATAAATCAACATTAAGGTATACATTACGAATGTTGATGTCGGTAAATAACATTTTAATTAGTTAAAATCGATCTATTACTAAATCGACCTAAAAGATTCAATAGGATCCGTGTTTGTGTAGAGGGAACATAAATAAAACTCGTTTTATCAAGAAGGGTACCTACTAACAGTTATGTCTTGGACCTATGAACATTATTTGCAAAATATAATTTTTTTATGTCATCTTCAGTCGACACATTAGGCTATAATATAGCCTTCTCAACCCCCTGTTGTACCTTTTTGTCTATATCTATCTGCATGTATGCGTATTTATACATTTCTTTGTAAATCATGGTCTTTTATTTATTCCTTGTAACTTATAATTACTTGCAGAAAATTTGATGTCAAATGATTCCATAAATTATCCAAATTATTTTGTGTTACACTGTAAACTGATTAGCGATTCTATGCCTACCACGTTCTAAATAAACCATGATTTTAAACATTCTAAAAATGTTTAATTCATTATGTTTAAAGGAATGTAACCATATTAAGATGCACGCATAAGAAATATCGTCTATGCATCTAAAGGGTACGAATTTCTTTTGTATGTCCCTGTGTATGAGCGTCAGTAGTTATGTACACTAATACAAAATATACAATTAATTCATTGTAACTGATTAATGTTTGGGGCAAATTAAAATAAGTTGAATGATTAAAGAATGCCTTCGTAGTTCTCTTGTGTGGTCCTGTAAACATTTATATATATTACTTAGTCTATAACATATCTTTTCTCTAGCAGAAACATGCTTTTAAGCACCTTAATAATGTATGTTAATTATATTATGTTCAACGCGTTTAAATGCGTATACATTATGCTTAAATGCTAATGTCACGAAATTCTTTTGTGCGTCCATGTACACGAGTCATAGCAATTATACACACCAGTAACATCTATGCAACATTTTCAATGTAGGTCATAAATAATTGCTGGAAACTTGACATAATCAGCATGATTACGTGGCATTGTCAAAACTCTGTGTGTTAATTAGTACACATTTTCTGTAGAAAATATACATTTAAGCATCTCCATAGTGCATGTTAATTTCATTTTCTTGGATGTAGTGTAACAATATTAAAATACGGTTAACCGAAATTCTGCCCATGGGTCGTAATGGTAGGAAAAGTTTGATGTGTTCTTGCATACGATCCATAACTAATGTAGGCACCAAGAATTATACAGCTAATTCTGTATGATTCATAAACGTGTGTACCGATTTGCAAGTCAACAGAGTAATTTTTGCATCCGCTATCGCGAGATATGTGTGCAGAAAGACACAGAAACAGGCAGAACTCAAAAACATTTTTAGTCTCCACATGGGGGCCTCCACGGACGTTTTGCAAATAAAGTTGTTTTAGGACATTAATAAATTCTTACTTCAACGTGAAAATAATAAATGAAAATGTTACAGAAGAGCAATAAAAATTTCTTTGAATAACAACATTTTTTTTTTTTTTTAACTTTACCTATATGTCATAGGAATAATAATAATAATAATAAAAACTTTTTGAATATTTGAAAATGGTGTTTTGTTTGGTCATTGGAACTTCATTGAATAATTTTATACTATTGTTTATTTCCTTTTTTTTTTATATATATCGGTAACATAAAAAAATAAATTAGTGAAGTCAACATAAAATAAAATAAAATAAATAAATGAATAAAATAAAATAAAATCATTAAAAATATAGTGGAACTGAAATTCATCATCGATATATGATTGTAGAATTATGTTTTGATAAAAGTGAAACATTATTTGTACTTGGTAGAATTTCCAAACGTTTTGTAAACAGATTGAATAAAAGTCTGCTCAAATATATATGTTTATGTATAAATTTTTATTGAAAACGTTTTATTGAAATCAGATGTAAAATTAGTTTGCTGATACTTCTATACGTTGCAAAAAAGTAACAATAAGAAAAATAAAAACCTTCCGATGCAATTTATTATTTTGAAAAATCTTTGCCATAAGTTTAAATTTACTTTTCAAACATACTTATTAGAAGAAAAAGATAAATGTTTTGCCCACGATACAACTTAGTTAGTATAGAAATAACAAAGCAAACAATTTCTTAAACAAAATTTGATTGTCAAGATTTTTCTAGGATTAATTTATAAAGAAAATTAAATTTATTTGCTTTTAGCAAAATTTACAGAAATATATTGATTTCTTATCGTAAAATATTAGCTTACTAAAATTATCTAAGAAATCTTTAAATATGCTTATTTAATTTATTAACTATTTTCTTCAATTAATTTATTTAAAAAATTAAATATTACATTTTAGTGAAATATTTGGACCATTTCAGTTTTTTAAATGGGCGAAAATCTGTTACTGAATTATATAAATAAAGATGAATATATTTACGAAATATATTGACATGTACTCAAAATATATGAACACTCTTGCGACAAATGACGCAGATGCACGTCATTTGAAAGTCTATAACTCCGCCAATGGGCTTTTTTTATGCAATTTATGTGTTATTTATTTCTTAAGAATATACCCAAAAATTCAAATTTGTACAATGAATATACCATGAATACAAATACTTTAATAAGAAAGAGTATAATATAATGTAAATTGATTTGTAATATAAATTTGAATACAGAACATTTTATTCTGAAATATTGTGACTTGGGAGAATAACGCCCACAGGCGGACCTTACTGTCAAAAAGACGAAAGCATACGGTCGCGAAAGTGTTAACCAGTGTTGCCGGATTTGGCGGATTTTTTTATTCAATAATCATCAGTAATTTTCAGAAGTGATATTTAGTATACATAATAGACTATCAAGCTTCGAAGTGATAAGGCAAACAATTAAAATTTATTGGTGGATATTGAATACAAAATACGCCAGATTTGACAATACTGGTATTAACATATATTAAATAAGTAATTACTTAAAATATATATTGACGTATACTTTGGGTAAAAGTTTAGCGATGAAACTTGCATAAACATTTTCAAAATATTTAATGTATTTATTAGCTAATTTTACTGGTTTATAGTTACCTTACTTTTTAAATACGGCCATTTTTTAGCAGCAAATGATCGCTTTTAAGGTAATGTCTAATTACTTTAAGACATTTCATTTAAGGAATTTAATTCCAGAAAGCATTAATACAATTTTTGCACAGCATATTCTAAATTGTTATTTATGGAGCGGTTTTTTTTTTCTCTGATACAATCGTTCTAATATAATTGGCATTATATTTTAAACTCATATTTTCTTATACTAAAGTATTTTACTCTTAAGTTAACTATCGTGTTTGTAAACAGTTGTCGCAGCTTCAGTTCTTCTACATTTTGTCCACTGAGTTTATTAAAATGAGATTAAAATTAACAATTAATGCGAAAATTTAAAATTTGCAATAAAAATTGCATCGTATTGGTCTTTATATATGCTACTGTGATCCAAAAATACTCGAAATGTTGGCATAAAACAAAAAGTACCGATTTAGTATTTAACACATCTGTCAACGTTTTTTCCAATCACTAAAATATGACTTAAAATCGTTTCTTGGATGCCTTTGAAATTTCGTAGAGAATTTTTCTTTTGTTGAATTAATAGAAGAAAATGATGACCCCGAAGATGCAATTTCAACTGTAGGAATAAGAAAACGTCACACGTTGCCACCATATCAAGAAAATACGCTGCTTGTGGGGCTGTATTTATTTAAAGTTTGGTTAAATATTGACGAATAATAACTGTAGTGTGAGAATGCATATTATCATGGTGCAAAACTCACCATTTTTCTTGCCACATTTCAGGTCGTTTTTGACGACTTGTTTTCCGTAAACGTCGAAAAACATTCAAATAATAATATTTAATGACTGTGGCCAATTTGTAGAAATCCATAATGCTCAACACCGTGACAGTCAACGAAAGCAGTTAATACTACCTTGATTTTTGAGCGACTTGGACAGGGTTCTTCCAGTCTTTCTTCATATTTCAAGAGCCATTTACTTGATTGCTAAGCTGTTTATGTGTCAAAAACATAGATCCAAGTTTCAAACTCGTAATAATGTGTTTTAAGAAAGGAACGAATTGAGAAAACAACTATTAGGGCACTTGCACATGCACACGTTGTTGTTTTTAGAAGAAATACAAAATTCTTGGAATTACTCGAGATAAACGCATCACAACGCTAAATTTTCTTTTAAAATTACTTGACAGATACCAAAAAATACAGGAATTTGGTCAATAATATATTTCATTGAGAAAGAACGATAATCAAATTTCAATTCTCTGACCTTGTGGATTTCTTCATCTTTAATCGAAGTGAATAGTCTGAAGATCGCAGACCATCTTCGACGGATTCTCTATTATCTTTGAACATGCCAATCAAATACTGTCGATTTTCATAAAGAGGCGAATTTAAAAGCTTTTTTGCATCCTTTCAAATGTTCTTGAAGCAGAAATTTCATTGAAGAAAGGAAATTTAATCCTTGTTCTTCGCTCAGTAACATTCGTCATTTCGGAAAATCAACCAGTAGAAAATTCTATTCTAATTATAGACAAGTTTATTTGCAGAAGATAAAATTAAATACTTTGACTATTGTCAGATGGTCATAAAAATATTTGATAAAAGTTTGAAGATGATATATTATTTTAGATCATTTTAAATTAAGCATCCCGAGTACTTTTTGATTACAGAAGTATATGTGTACGTACAGTTGGTAACAAAAGTGTCCGAACACTAGCAAAAATTCGTATGTAAAAATAGTACACTTCAAACGGTTTTGTTAAATAAATCCTTGTCGAATCCTGTTCTTAGTCAGTGTAAGAACATTATTCGATAAGGATTTATTTAACAAAACCGTATAAAGTGTACTTTTTTTACATAGGAATTTTTGCTAGTGTTCGGATACTTTAGTTACCGACTGTAAGTGACTCAAACATTTAAAGAAATAATCTGAAAATATCAGCAACTCAATGAAAAAAGCTTGTAAAATGCATTGCTCATTTTACCAAAAGATTTTTATATTTTGAATTTTCACTGTGATGTACAAAATCCATTTATTTATTTTATTTTAAAATATAAATAATATCATTTTTTTTATATATACTCATTATCCATTATTTTGTTACATTAAATTTGTTAATTAAATGTAATAAAATAATAATAATAATAATAATAATTATTATTATTATTTAAATAAAAGTTACCTCTTCGAGAATCTGCAAAAAGAATATTGTTTTCGCATGAAACATTTTACAAAATGGAAAATTAAAAAAAAAAAAAAAAAAAAAAAAAAAAATCACTATCTTTGAAGTTATATTTTATTGTTTTTTAAAACAACTTTTTTTTTTTTTTTTTTTTTTTTTTTTTTTTTTTAATGCTAAACGACCTTCAACATATTTTGAAACTCAGAGTTAATTATTTCAGGGAAAATGTGTAAGCTATGGTATAAGTTATAATAGAAGAAAAAAATATCCATTAATTTCTGATATATTTTTAGTTTTCTACATAAAATCTTTGTTATAAAATAAAAATGGTAAAAAAAGATGCACTTGTTTAAAATACTTTTTATTTATATACTATTTTGTCTTATTATAGATAATTATAGGTTTAAAGAAGAAATAAATTGAAATAAATTTGTCAAAAATTTTAAATTTTATTTAAATGTATTGTTAAAAGGGAAAGATAGATTTTTCAAAATAAAATTTTTAATGATATTTTCTTGTCTTAAAATATGTCTTTCCAATGTTAATAAATTAATTATTTTATGAATGATAAATACTTTTGATGATTTTTATAACATTGGTTATGCATTTTGTTTATTTATTTTGTTTATTAATTTTATTATTATTATTTTAATAGTAGTCTCTTTTTAGAAAAGAGGTCAGGTCTGTAATTTTGGAAAATCCATACGTTCGAGATAGTTTAACACTAATTAAGCGAAATTTCGTTAATTTGAGTCCATAGAACACGACCTAAAATAATTCTATTTTGTATTCTTGTAAAAGACTATAAGTCTTGCAAACACTACTGAATTGAAAACTCTGTTAATGAAATAAAATAAAACATAATAACTGAGAAGGAACATTTTTTTTTTTTAATCTATGAATTATTAAAATCTGAAAGATTTTTACAAATATGGAGTAAGTAAAATAATAATTATAATAATAATAATAAATATGTTTATTTTATAATCAGATAATTATCTGTATATTTTATCCTTGAAATTTAAGTTATTCTAATATCCATCTGAAAGATAAAAAACTCGATAAAACTTAAATTCCATCAACTATGATCTCAAGCTTCTTCTTTTATGAGGAAAATAAACATAAAATCTAAAATGAAATTTTTGGAAAAGAGAAATGATGCTTTGTCATGTAAAGAGGTTTTCAGTAGTATGAGCTTCATACGTGTTCGTAAAAGGAAATTTTACGATGGTTCATTAGATATTACAGAAAATATATATTCTATAATATGATTACTAGCAGCAGAAAGTACATTATTATTTTTACGTTATTTCGCAAAATTTTATTGGTGATCAAAAAGTCACAGGGAAAATGTATACAGTAAAACCTCTCTAAGTTGGACACCTGCGGTTCCAGGAAAAAGTGCCCAACTTAGAGAGGTGTCCAACTTATAGGGGTTGTGCTTGCATTTTTCGATTTGATTAAACTGTATCTATGCATGTCTTTTAACTTTTAATCATATCTAAATATAACATAATTAAATATTCATAACTTATATACAAAATATTATTAATTTGCCAATTTAAAATCTAAATTTAAACGGGTGTATTGTGGCCATAATAATACTTTCTTCTACAATTTTTTATATATTAGCGCCATCCACCAGTTAATATGAATGAAAATTTAATCAATAAAGATTTTGCATATGCGTTTTGGTGCAATTTTATTCAATAGACGCTGTGGTAGTCATATGGAAAATCGGAGAATGTGATTAAAAGTAGCACCACTTAGTCTACTGATATATACCCAAATTAAGGTAACATTAATTTTCATAATAGCCATTTCACTTATGAAATTTGGTGAATATATTCGTTCTAAAAAATGAGATTTAATTTTTCCGTGAACGGTGAAAACTGCAGCATAGCAGCGACACCTGTCGAATGATATACACCCATATTGAATCATCATCTATTTTCACTATACATAGATCTCTCACATATTAAGTTTAGTGCAATTATACACTCAAGTAAAACTTGGTAGGAAAAATAAAAGGGACAAATGAAGAGGAACCCTAACAACCGAAATGTATTGTCTAATGCTCATTTTAAAACAGTCTAAGTCAAAACATGTCTGTAGGATCTCTATTGGATATTTACTGGAGAAAAGGACAAAAACAATTCATGCAAATCAATAAAAAGAAAGACTCTTTCATTATGCGCCAAAATTCAGTTATTTGTGAACTTTTCAATTGAAGAAAATAAATATTTTTTTACAAGATGAGACAGAGATGAATATATTGTGACAAGAAACATTGTTTTTTAGATATTTACAGATATTTCTTCAAGGGAAAAGTAAAATTTCTAAAAAAAAAAAAAAGTGAGAAAACGGAAGTTTTATATCTCTTTTTCCTGTCTCATTGAGTAAAATTGTCCAACTAAGGACAGTATTTGACTATCCAACTTCCAAGTTAGAGGGGTGTCCAACTTGAGAGGTTTTACTGTATATATATATATATATATATATATATATATATTTCATTGTTCTAAAAGTATTGAATATAGCACTAAGTGATTTACATGGAAATGCGTAGAAAAAACATGGGTTTGCTTTATATTGTATATTAGGTACCTTTTTACCAACAGTTGACGCTATATTCGCAGTATCTTCTCACATTTTAAATAAATTCGTCTTCTCAAATAACGCCTTATTGCGAATTCTGATTATTCTGTCTTTGGCGTGCTGCATATGATTTCAGAAGTTATGAATATTTCAATTGAATATTTATTGCTTATTATTGTTGTTAATCGTTCTGAAAAAAATCATGATATTGTTAAGCGATAATGTATTGTTAGATACGCTTTATTATGCGAGTCCCCAACCTCACAACATTTATAGTCCTAGTTACGTTGCTGTATCTAGTGCATCACTGCAAAAAACAATTTTAGAATTCAAGCTTCCCTGATGGAGAAAAATCAAACTAATTTGGCAATAAATCCTTTGTTACTTAAAAAAATACTTTGTTACTTTTGTCTTTTTTGTGCTTTTCAGTGTAAAACGCATGTGCTACGGTCAATACTTTTTTTGAATTATATATATATATATATATGTATATCAGGGCCCGAAATTTCAACTTATTTTCACTCGCTGAAAAAAAAGGTTACTCGCCACAAAATATGATTGAATTACTCTATTTTTTACGTATAAGGTGACCAGAAATTACACAATGTCTTTTATTTTATAACAAAATAGAAGACATTCAATTTTGAAAAAAAAGGTCATTATAGAAGACACAAAATTGAATGAAAATGATTATGAAAACCGATGAAACATTTTCATTTCAAATTATGAATTTGAATCAGTACACCTTAATTTAAATTATTAATACACGGATTAAATATTAATTTTTGCTATAGAAAAATACTTTTTTTTTGGGGGGGGGGCACTTAACAGACAGAATCTCTCGGTCACTGGTGGGCCTATTTTTACGAGGAATATTATTCATGCAAAAGTGAGAACACACGTCAACCCACCGTGTATCAACCGGAGCACCACCTTCTTAAAGATTTCATGACAATTTCAATATATTCCGTGTTCTGGATCAAAGAACCGTACAAATTTGGGGAATAGTTCCATTTTTTTTTTTTTTTTTTTTCTGCGATTTGAAGAATCTGAATAGATATAAATCATACTATACTTTGGCAAGTTTATTAGAAAGTTGTTCTTTTGCGAACCTAACGCAGAAAATGTTAGTGTTAACCGTTTGATACAGCCAACAGCCGATTGAGCTTCCCAGTTTTGCGAAATTTTTGAAATTAAGGACTAAATCCTTTTCATTTGAAAAAGAAGACGGGGGACGAAAAACATAAAAAAGAGGATTTTTTAGTCTTATAATGTTTTTTCGTTTAAGAGGGCAGAGCGTTGAAAAAGAAGACTGTCCTCTTAAAAAGAGGATGACTGGTCACCTTACTTAAGATTAGCATAATTTTACGTTTCAAAGTCGATTTTTTTTTTTTTTTTTTTTTTTTTTTTTGTAGCACATTATACTATAAGAATTCCATTTACATTTAGACCGTAATTTTACTCGCCACAGTAAAATTTCCGCTCGCCAATGGCGAGCTGGCGAGCGGAAATTTCGCGCCCTGATATATGTATATCCAGACGGTAATAAAAGTGTCTGAACACTAGCAAAAATTCCTATGTAAAAAATGTACATTTCATACGGTTTTGTTAAATAAATCCTTACCTAATCATGTTCTTACGTTGACTAAGAACTGGATTCGTCAAAGATTTATTTAACAAAACCGCATGAAGTGTACTTTTTTTACATAGGAATTTTTGCTAGTGTTCGGAAACTTTTGTTACCGACAGTATATGTTATGTCTTTTCGATTACCGGATATTTTAATTTTAAATTAAAGAAATCGACTTCTCCAAACAACGCTGCAACTCACAAGATGGTTTTAGTACTCACATTGAAAAATTTTGAAAATCAATTTGTATTATGTTCCCCAGAAAATTCTGTCCCTTTGAACTTAAAAATTGACTAATTTATGTTGGATAATATTCATGTAACTTTTACGATGGTTAATACGTGAAAAACAACATTTAAAAAGTTTTGAATGGTAGACATAGAGAACAGACATTTATTATAAAAAAAAACAAAAAAACAAAATAATAATAATAATAATATTATATATATATATATATATATACATAATTTGCATGCTTACACAAATAACTGTATGTTTTAATTGCAATATTTCACATTCGTTGAAAAAACCTTCTTCTTATACAATTTTATCATGAAATACAGTGTATTCCGCCGAAATAAAACCACATTTTTTCTGGGACAAACTGGATACGAAAGAAACCAATAACATCGAAACAAATATATTAAGAAGGACTATATACAAATATATATTTGCTAGGAGTAATTTAATCCTTGCCCAACTGGGCAGTAAAAAAAATGTTTAAAAATGTCGGGGAATACTTTCCGGCCGAAAAAACGCCACCAAACTTATTATTGTAACGGTAACTATCGAGATTCAAGATGCTAACGATAAACAGGTATTGGCGTCAGAAAGTTGTCAAATAAAAATTATATACCAGTCGAACGTTTTTTTACGGATTTCAGAAAGTTCTATTTTTTGTTGCAACATTGCAATTGAAAAGGGAAACAGCTATTAGAGGTCCAAAAGTCCCAGATGACATCATTTAAGGAACAAAGCTTTTCACAAAGACAAATATCTATCCAAATCACACAATCTACAACTGTAATATACCGTATTGTCGTGAAGTAGGGCAATGCGTATGGACATAAAAATGGAGGCATACATAGAGAAAAATGACTTCCAGATCAAGAAAGTAATATTTTTGCGTCCTCTTTCACGCGGAGACATGTCCATCTGACAATTGCCCAAAGCGGATAACATTTCTGTGACAAAATCAATCCTCGCTCAGACTGTAAAACTTATAAGCAACTTGCGATAGAAAAAAAAATACCCGATCAAAGGCGAGTAGATTGGGCCAAATGTCCTCAAATCTGGAAAGATCATAGCGGCATCGTGTTATGTTCTGTGATGAGAAGATATTAATTTTAATTTCCCAAATGGATTTGCGTTCTACTGGCAAGGTCTGAGAAGAGAAGAGGAATTCTTTTTCAAAAGACATTGAGGTGGAGGTTCATTAATGGTATGGAGAGGCTTCGGCTATGGTGGTAAACTTAACCTGATTTCTCCCTCAGTGCGCATGAAGTTTATCGATTACTAGAAATATATTTAAAGTAATTTTCAGAGATTATTGGCCTAAGTTGGATTTTCTTGCTAGCCAACAGCGATGAAAAAGCATCTACAAATATCTTCTGGATAATCGGGAGCACCAAATTATATTTTAATAATATTCTATGAAATACAGAGCTAAGTAACGTTAAATCGTGTGAAGGAAATAATATTCATTATAAAGCTTTTATAGGTAATATTAGTAATTCTTAATTCTTCTTTTTTATTTCAGTAATAAAGAAATAGGACACAGAGATATACGAAGGGACTAAATTTTTCTTTGAGAAGAGCGTCGCATAGCTTGGTTAGGATTAACTGTGTCTAAGTAGAAACTGCATTAAATCAAGCTAAGTTTCATTTTAATTTCATATTTTCCTTCAGAGTCATTTTCAGTAAGCACATTTTTGATCGATAGTATTATCTTCCAAATTTTCAATTAAAACTGTATAACTATCCACACATTTTAGATTTACATTTATCTGATACCCATTTTTATATATGTGGTCCTGTTGACGTTCTACTAGGTTCAGAAATTGTATCGTGAATTTTCAAACGGAATCCTATTCAAATGCCATCAAGAAAACTAATAGGATTTCCGCCAAACTTTTTTGTTGAAGGACATCTTCACATCCACAAATTTAACATTAGTGTGCCATGCCATAGTTGAGAATAAGCTCCATAACACTCTAAAAAATCCTTTGAGATGGAATTTATTCCTAATATTGGTTCAAAAATTACAAATTTTGATCAAGAGGAACTATTTTTTTTTTTTTTTTTTTTTTTTTTCAAAAACTAGTTAAAATAAATCCAGAAGGCAGATATACAGGGTGATTATAATTACAGTTACGATTTCAAATCGCTATAATTTTAAAACTGCCCATCAGAACGATTTAATATTTTACCAGAGCAATCGTTAGGCAATAGAAGTTTGTTTGGGAAGGAAAAAAGTAGTTCCATCATGTTCCTATAGATGGCGCTGTCAGGGTAATGTCAGAGGAAACGCCTGAATGGACTCATTAAACACAGGAATGTTGTTAGCAGCACCATGGAATAGCAGGAAACAATAGACTTCAATGGTTTACTACAATTTTTTTTAGCAAAAAGACAAGAATGCGTGTTTACAGTAGAAACAGTCATAGTGAATAGAGAAAAGGAGGAGCTTTATGAAACAAATACTTTACGAATAATAAATGGCACATTTTGGAACTCTTTTATTTTTCTTTTGCCAAACAAAATTTCATTACCTCACGATTGCTCTGATAAAATATCAAATCGTTCTGATGGACAGTTTTAAAATTATAGCGTTTTGAAATCATAACTTTAATTATAATCACCCTGTATAACACGCCTCCCTTTCAAGGAAGATAAAACATTAGATGATAGTCAGTTAGAGACTACGTCAGGATTTTATGCTTTAGAAAAAAACTGAAAAAAAATGAAAAATTAAGGTCCGCATACTCTGAATTCATACATTAGTACAGTCGGTAACAAAAGTATCCGAACACTAGCAAAAATTCCTATGTAAAAAAGTACACTTCATACAGATTTGTTAAATAAATCCATGTCGAATCCTGTTCTTAGTCAGTCTAAGAACATGATTCGATAAGGATTTATTTAACAAAACCGTATGAAATGTACATTTTTTACATAGGAATTTTTGCTAGTGTTCGGACACTTTTGTTACCGACAGTATATGGAATGAAACCACATGACAATTTTGACTGTAGAGGAAATTATTCAAACTCCACATTACTATATACGAGATCATGCTGTTGTAAATGAAAATAGCGAAGCATCTAAATTGCGCTTCATTTTTGACGCATCATTTAAGACAGCAAATAATAAATCCTTAAAAGATTTATTATTTACAGGCGTTTAACTACAATAATACATATATATATATATATATATATATATATACAATTAATTAAAATTTCGATTACATTCGATTAGAAAGCCGATTTTGTAATCCATGTCTTTGAACAAAAATTCAATCGAAGAGTAGTAGGTTATTTTTAGAATTTCTGAGAAGTTTCTATTTAGGTTAGAATGGTAAATGGTAAGCAAATTCAAACTAATCGACAATTACTCTCCATATTTCCTTAAATTTATGACCCACTGAGTATTTTTTCACCAGAAACCGTAATTTTAAAAGTTTTATTACAGATATTATGGGAACAACAAACATCATTGAATGATCAAAATTCAGATTCTTTAAAGACAGGGAACTTTTTGCAGGGAAATTTAGCTATGTCCATTCCTTAGAAAGAAGGTTCAAGTACTACTAGTATTAAGTTCTCCTACCAACTCTCTGAGTTTGTAATATCTCTTTGAAAGAAAATGCTGCAGTAATTATTTTTGGGAACATTTAATATTATAATAAGTATAAAACTTTGAATAAACACCATAAAATGCAGAAACCTCGCATGAGAGGAGCAAAAAATGAGAAAATAAAGAGGAGAAATAATGAATTAAAAAAAAAAAAAAAAAAAAAAATCAGAAACACTCACAAAATTACTTACTTGGTAAAAGAATACCACCAACATAAAATAATATTAATGCACCAGAGAAGTGGCGTTAAAATAATAATAAAAAACTTTGAATAGACACCATAAAATAAAAAATAAAAAAAAATCACTCGAATAATGAGAAAAATGGAAAACTAATGAACAAAAAAACTAAATAATTGTAGAGAAACATTCGCAAATCTACTTACTTTGTACAAGGAGGCAAAAAAAAAAAAAAAAATGCCTCATGGGACTGGCATTGAAGAGTAATAAGTAAAAAAAAAAAATGTATAAACACTATACAATGAAAAAAAAAAAATCTTTTTTTTTTTTTTTTTTTTTTAATCTTTAAGAAAGACATTTTATTTTACACATCAAATTTTCATTAACAAACAAACTTTTATCTGTTTTAGTTAGTAACGTGAATACATTACATTTTGTGAAATAAAATTTTTGGCATAAAGCATTGGCGTTTTAGTAGAGTTTAAAGTTAAAAGCTTACGCTACATCTATAGGACAAGGTGAAATACTCGTTTGTCTTTCTTCTACCTCTTTCTCTCTCTCTTTAGTTAAGTATTTATTTTGGCAGGATTTTTAACCCATATTCACGTGTATAAAACGAATTTAATTGATTTGGAGATTATACGTTGTAAATCAGGCTAATTGTTTCTATAATCTTACGCATGTGCATTCTCCATTATTCTGCATAAATGTAAAGCTATAAATTTATAACACGTAATATGTATAATAATAATATAACAAGAGTATTAATATTACATGAATGTAGAAAAATTAATAGAAATATTTTTCTCCATAATTTCAGTAACGTTGAGTCTCTAAAGGATATATAACAGTTATTTCTTATCATATTGCTAGAAATGAAATTTCATTTCTTCTTTGGAGTAAACACATATTTCTTTCACTTAGTACTAAGCCCACTATTATTTTTATAACACATTACATGTCATCTTATTTCCCGTATTTTAGCACAATAAAATCCGCCTATTTTTTTCTTTTCCAACTATAAAATCTTTTTGGGTTTACAGTTTTATATTATGGATTTATTCCCATTAACCTGAGCAGATAAAGCAACAAAATTTAACTTTATCATTAACTACATTAACAAAAAATAGTTACAAATATTGTTACAGATTTTTTTTTTTTTTTTTTTTTTTTTAGGATTTAGGATTATAAGTCTCAATTTCGGATTTTTGCGGTGTCATTTTTCCATAGAAGGACAGTTATTGAAATCTAAAATTTATCGAAAATATAATTGAATAATTTGAAAGCGATGTTATAATTTCAAAAAAAAAAAAAAAAAAAAAAAAAAAAAAAAACTAATAGTTCTCCATCCTAAACTGAATTCTGCTTTTGCCAGAATTTCATCAAAATCATCTTTTTTTTGGAAAGAAAAAGAAAAGAAAAAAAAATTAATAATAATAAGTATCGAAACAAACACTATCGAAAAAGGTTTTTTTTAATAATTTTGAATTATGAAATAAAAAGTGAATTATGAACATTCTAATTTGAAAATTTCGTAATTTTTTTTCGAAATATTCGATTTTCATAATATGATATAATAAAGCGAATTTCCGCATAAGTGAGAATTATGAGAATTAATTTCATTAATTATTATGAGAATTTTTTTCATCGTAAAGTTGTCTGACTAGTTTAGATATTATTTGTGATGCTTTCATGAACATCTTTGACTTTAATTTCATTCTTTCTTTGTTAATCATTTTCGTTTTTTTTTAATTACACGATTTTTAATTAGCCTTTAAAGTTAATGTTTATTTAGTAATTTACTTATTTATTTATTTTTTTAAATCAGAAAACTGCATACAAATCACGTTTTTATGTTGTTTTGTGAATGAAATTTTGAAATAGAGATATTAAATGATGAAAATTAATTTAAGAAAAAAAAATAATAATAATAATAGCGATTCTATATTTCTGTAATATTTGTCTCCCTATCTATATATATAGTTAAGCAGATGAATAAAAACAAACTATACTAATAACAATGATTAAAAATTAAGTATGTAAAAATAAATTATTTCAAACTTTAATTAAAGTCTAATATATTTTTCCTCATTTTTAGTGTTATTTAGTATTTATTTTATGAAAAAGAGTCTGTTTTTGGAGGTTTTTCAAAAAGCTGAAATTCTAGAATATGTGAATACATCCATAAAGAAGTACAATGGCGCCAAATTTTCCATTGGATAAATGGTAATCAGTTCAAAACGCAAAGCTAGAATTACCATCGATTTTACAAAATAGCATATAAAAGTCCTGTAAAGCTAGTTGAAGATATTAGAGTTTGAATTATTTTTTATCATTAACTTAAACTTATTGTTTACAAGTAATAAGAATATTTTCTAATTTAAGGATATTAATGAGGATGCTTTAAAAACATTGTAAAGTATATTATTAAAATTAATTTTTTTGTAATTAATATTTATAAAATCTGCAGAAAAAAAATCATATTTGCATATTGTAAGGTGCAAAATATTTTTTTTTTCCTGAAATTAGAGTGTTGACTAGTGTTTGATTTCATTTTATTCGAATAAATATATTATGTAAACAAATTGTAAATTCATTTAATATAAATAAGCTAAATAAGCTAAAATAATCTAAAATAAGCTCAATTTTAGCTCAAATAAACTAAAATAGCGAGAGGAAAAAAATCTCCAAGATGAAAATTCAATAATTAGAAAATTTGTCATTGCTATAGTTTTCATTTTATTGTACGAATGTCAATAATTTATAATTTTGTTTTCAAGTTTAATTAAAACAAAATACAATATCTTATATAACAAGAGATTAATAATGAATATGAAACCCGAACATAAAATATATTTTAACACAGATACATAAAATGAAAAGACACGACACAGTACGATAATTAATGATTTTACATTTTAGAAATACCATCTATCTGTAATTTTGTTCTGAAAACTAAATGTATAAAATACGATGTGTGTATAACGAGGGTATAATTATAAACTTAAAAACCAAATTATTAAATGTATTTTAACATAAAGATATAATTCAAAAATAACGAAACAATACGCTTTCTAATAATGTACTGAAACCGAGTGAGAAAATGATTTTTTTAAATCGTATATTATGTTAAAAAAAAAAAAAAAAAAAAAAATGGAACCGTGTTATATTTTTCCTTTTTTATAGCAGACATGATTGATTCTTTTTTACTCCATGTAGCACTGCTGTACGTTAGTTTTACTTGTTTCAAATGCTTGGCAAATCTTTGATAGAAAATGCTGTTTTTTGATAATCATACCTGTAATGATTCATTATATCTAGTTATATTTATATTAAAGAAATTTTTAAAAGGTGATTTTTCGTTTGTTTAAAAGTTTCGATACTTTTCTCTAAAAAATATCAAATGGAAATGATGTCGTTTAATATTATATGATTCTTTAAATTGTAAGTTAATCAAAAACCTCTACATTTTTAGATGGAATACTTGCTTTTAAGTTATTATTTTTCTCTAACGCTTGAATGATTTAGTATGTAAAAAATATACCAATTATTATTAAAGCTATAGATTTACTTTCAAATAAAAAGCCCAAAAAAGTTTTTTTTTTTTTTTAATAATATCTCTGTTAAGTTTATAAATAACTGACCCAAGCAATGAAATACAAAACAATCTACATTCGATTAATACTTGGCAAAAACACATATTTACCTCCTACCTGCCTTCATCTACCTTTACCTACCTATCTTTTTCTATTTATCGATGCATTTAATTATCTATTTATGTATTTATCTCTCTCTCTCTATATATATATATATACATATATATATATAAACTATCTACCAATAAGTATTTGGACACTTTCGAATTTATACATTTTGTGAAATATCTAAGGCAGTTCCGTAGGAATCATCTTGAAACTTTGGTAGTGTAACGAACATGTTATACCTCATATTTTTCAGCAAAATTTCGGGCCTCAAAAAGAAAAGGGGATGGGTAAAAAATAAAAAATAAAAAATTTTGAATCCCCCTGTAAAAAGTAGTGCTTTAAATGCGTTTTGGCTATATCATGTTATTATGAGGATTTTTTCATTATCTGTATAAATTGTTATGAGACTACCATATACATGCAGGGAGAAATAACGGTTTCTTTTATTTAAAATGGCAAAAGAAATTTTCACTGTTTAAATTATAACACGTAGAGTATCAGACGCAGTGCAAATCAATTTTGAGGAAATTTGGCATACTACATTAGATACAGCATACTGCAATTAGAATGCACAAATGTTAAATATCTTAAGCAATATGAGAATTCTTACTGAAAACTTTTTAATTACGCATACGCCAGCTTTTAAAACATTTCATTTGAATAATTTAACAGCCAAAATTATTGAGCAACTCATATGAAATCCCCAAACAAATTTCGTGTAAAATCAAAAACTTATGAGAGATTGAATGAACAGAATTTTAATTCTCTCGAATTAAAAGATAAACTATAAGGGTTTTACTCATATTTTTGTTTTGATTCAATCAATGTCCAATGTTAAGATAGTGTTTGCTGATTATAAATAAATCTTGATAAAACCCGCTATCATTTTCCTTTTTTTCGAAAAGAACTGAAATTCCGTTCATTTTATTTCTCATAAGTTTTCGAATTTGTTTTGGGTTATCATATAAGTTGCTCAATACTTTTGGCTATTAAATTATGCAAATAAATGTTTTCAAAAGCTAGCGCTTGCGCAGTTAAAATTTATTTAGTAAAAATGCGTATAAATTGCAAGATATTTAACATTCTTGCAATCTGATTGCAGTATACTGTGTCTAATGTAATATGCCAAATTTACTAGAAATGTCTTTGCACAGGGTCTAATACCCTGCGTGATATAGTTAAAAAGGTGAAATATATATAGGGTAAGTGCACCAGCGATAGACACTTTTAGAGCAATCTCTGATGTTTTTAATGTTCTAATCATCAGGAAATATTTTTAGAAATCTTAAGTTAATACATATGGCATGAAAGACATTCAGAGCCACATATATGTTAAAATATATACATTCGATAACAATTATTATTATTTTTTAATTTTTATTTGACACCCACTCAATGTTCCAGTAATTGACTCTGCCAGTTTTTCCTTTTACTAGTAATTGGCACTCTATGTCCAGTGTTTGACACTGCTAGTTATTCATTTTGCCAGTAATTAACACCCTGTGCTCCAATGTTTGACATAAAATGTTAAAATTATTATATGTAAAATATATGATTGTGGCGACTTCTTTTTCGCACCTGGTTCTTTTCTTCCTGTGAATTCATCTCGAGACACATTAAGACACTGATCACGCTTTCTTTACTTTTAAAGATTTTACTTTTACTTACGGCACAAACATAAAATGCATAAACGAACACATAAATTAACATCCAATAAAGTATTTTCTAATTAAACATATAGAATGGAACGTTAGTCCATCTTGATTCTCATACGCACACACTGTTGCCACATTTTTGTACCAAACTTTTCAGTTCTTGTTTTTGATATACTCTCGAAATCAAAGGTGCGGCGTTCACAATGATTTTATTATTTTTCTTAGTTATTAATTATTTCGGTATAGATGTCAATTACTGAAGCATGCCAATCACTGGAGCACCTACCCTATATATATATTTGCAATAAAAAAAATTCTCCCTGAATATATGTGATAACTCCATACATACTTACACAGATAACGAGAAATATATATATAAATAAATAAATTTTATCTATTTCGTATAAATTTACATGTAGTACATTTATACCTAGCAAAATAAGTTGATTTCATTGTTGATATGTAATATCGACGATTTTAAGCATAAGTAGTGTGGGTTTCTCCAGTCTCAATAATTTATATAGTCATATTTCTTTATAATTGTAATATGTAATATTAATAAATGTTTAAATTAAAAATATATTTGACTTTTTACGAAAAAAATATTCATTAGACAATTATAATTTAAAAAATTTTTTCGTCTAGGTATATTTTAAATATTACAAAATACACCTTTAATAGATGCATTTAAGGAATGAAAAGAAAGTTATATGACTGTTATATGACTGTTACGTTTTTGAAACATTTTGTGCTGTTAGGGATACGATGGCATAAAATGAAAATCATGCAATATAGGGTTAAAATAGTAAAAATAATTAAAATAAAATACTTTTAACATTTTTATACCAAGTGTGATGCGTAAAAATAAACATTTTTTTTAAAGTAAAGGAATATTATAATAAATATATTATAGAAAATATGCGATATTTGATTATCTCATACTTTTACGATTCCCTTCAATAGTTGCTTAAAGTAAGCATAAAGCTTGAGGAATTTTGTATTATAAAGCATATAAATAAAATATAACATATGTACGTTTAAAAATTTAAAGTTTTAAACTAAAAATTAGATACGTAATTATTACTGTACTTATTTATTTTATGAAACTACAAACATCAAAAAATGAATAATAATTTTAGGTGGTATCGATTTCACTTTATCGAAATAAATTGGTTACAATTTGTGTGTAAAAGAACTTTTCGTAATATGTTTAATTAAAGCAAGCTATTTATTCCTAATAAAGTTGTGATCTTTTAGTCAATAAAGAAAGGTTCTTTTTTTTTTTAATTAACTCATACAAAATGAAGTCACTCTTAAATTATATTTGATTCATGAAAAAAATTTACATTTTTATTCTTCTGATTTTTTTTAAGTAGAAAGATTTAGAAATATATTTATAGATACATAGAATAAGTATTTTTTATAAATTTGTCGATAATATATATTATTGCGTACTTCACAAGAGAATTTTTTACATGGATATCAATTACATTTCCTTAGAATGCTAACATCTAAATGCCAATTATTCCCTCTCAATCTGATTATTTATAAAGGTTCTGCATTACTTTTGGATACACAATCTTTCATCATGCTATGTATATCGATTTTCGATATTTTCAGTGATTGTAATCTTCTGAGTCCTAATAAGGTAGCATAGTATGCTCTTACGTTTTCGTTACTAGACTCTAGCTACCAAGTACTCAATATTTATCTTTTAATGCATTGACATGTATTATGCTTTACTGCAATCAACGCCACTAAGGAGAGGTCTCATTAATAAAATCAAATAGATTCAAGATGAAGGTAAAACAAGGGACTTGTTATATGAAAATTGTAACATTGATGTTAATGTATAATTCAAGAAAGAACTGAACAATTTTGAATTAAATATAACGATTTTGTTTTAAATAAAATATTATTTAAAGGTATATTATGTTCTTTTTCAAAATCATTTAAAAACTAACAACATAAATTCTTTTGCTGATATTATATAATTGAATTATATAAATAAAATTATATATAAACTTAAAATTCATATAACTGTCTGAGATGAATATACTCTTATATGAAACCAAATTTAAGGTCCAAGGAATAACCTATGTCGTTGATTAGTCGATAGATTGTCGTTGAGCATCAATCTGTGAATGAAATGATGAAGAGTATAAAAAAGAAAAATGGAAAATACAAATTGTAAAATTTCTATAAAAAGATCTAGTTGTAATCATTTAATTCAATAAAATTTGATATTTAAACTAATTTTGTTCAAATGAAAAATAAATAAAAAATTTGAGACCCGATATTAAAATAGACGTATCATTACAGCTATAAAAGTAGTAAGTAGTATAATATAGTAGTATAATATATTTGAGTAGTATAACATATTAAGTAGTATAATATATTTGAACATTTCCATTATATGTTACAAAAGTTTACCCATACAGCCATTGACATCCATTAGACATCAGAATTACATCCAATGACCACGGAGTAATATTAATAGGAGTTGAAGGTCCAATGGGAGAAAGCTACGAAACTGTGATCTAAATTTTTGGTAAATATTGAGGGCGCCACTTGTCATTCCTCCCTACATTAGAGCGTATATACTGTTGTTTTCAATAGAATTTTGCTGAAGTACATTTAAATTTTTTTATTTTAAGCAATTTAATTTCTTTGTAAGTTCTTAAAACTGCATAATTCAGATGTTTCAAATAAATGTTTCGTTCCTAGTTGTAAAACAGGCTATGATAGTGATAAGAAAAACAAAAAAAAGCCCTACGAGAAAAATAAAGTCCGAATTCGTGTTTTCTGCACCTAAAGTAGGTTTATTTTTTTTCTTTACAAAATTTCATCCATTCTCCTTCCTCCCAATTATCTGTTTTAGCTAGCTTCGGTTCATAAGAATCGTCATTTTTTAAAAGATTTCTTTCAAAGTAAAATTAGTATAAAATGGCTCTTAAAAAAAACATGTTGGTTAGAATACTCTATTTAATGAAATTTGCTTTCAATCGAAATTTCTTCAGCTTGATATTATTTTTAGAAAAAATAATTAAAACGAGACATTTCCCCATTGAATAACATTGCGGAAGCTGGAGAGAAGGAAGGATTGCACGCTGACGCCATCTGTAAACATTAGAAAACAAGATCACAAAATTTCAGCGCTACCTTCTTCTCCTGTCTTTTTACTCCGTGCCAATGACCCATAAAAAGTACAAAAGAGCCAAAGAATGTCCATTAAAAGTCCTGGATATCCTGTACTAATTATAGATATCTATTAGATGTTTAAATATGGACGAAATTTAGACGAGCCTTTTTCGATGTCTAATAGATGTAACATGTTAGATCAAAACGAGATTTAGATATTTTCAATATCTATTAGATCTAACAAGGCCAATTATTGGATATTTGGAGATTTATTGGATAAGTAACAGACATCTAATGGATGTAAAAAAGAGTGACATTTGTCGTGCTATTAGATATATGTAGGATATTTATTGAAGTTTAGTGGATTATTTTAAAATTTTGTACGTGTTTATAGATGTCTTATTGATGTAAGTGGCTGTGTGAGTAAAGTTGTTTTTGAAATAGTTTTCCGAACAGTTTTGCAACATTGTAAAAATCAGATTATGTCTCATAATTAATTTTCCGACAATGTCGATCTCTTTTTATATACAAAAGATTCTAATTCTTATTTTCACCTAAATTTTGAAAACTTACATAATGAATTTTCTCCTGGTGATTTATGACAGTTAACTAAACTTTCTTTTCTTTTTTTTTTTTTTTTTTTTTGTCGCGACACAGTTTTAACGATTTCAAAATTTGGCGGCACACATTTCACTTGGGGCAAACATTTCACTTTATGAAAGGTCACAGTTATCGAAGATAAAAAAGTTAAAAATATGGTATTTAACTGTAAAAACAGCAGTTTTCTTTTACAGTGTACTTTTCTTTAATTTAAGCAAACCTTACTTGTAATAAAAAAGAAGCATTATAATATTTACTATATACATTTCTCAAATTCGGCGACACACGAAAGTACCGAGGCACAGTGGTTGATAATCATTGATCTAAGACAACCTCCCATATGGTTTAGATCTGACCAATTATTAGGTTTATAGATTAAGTTGTCTCAAAATTCAATTACAGAACTTGTTTTTTTCTTTCTTCGTTTCACTATTTTAAGTGCGATGTGCAATTTTTATGCAATGTAATAAATATGAATTTTAATGAAGAACTTTCATGAAAAATATCAAAGGTATAATTCAAGCAATTTCCAAAATGTCTCCAAAGTTAATTTTCCGTGTCCCAATTGTTAGATTCTGGGTTCAGAAATGACTGTTTGTAATGGTTCAGAACCCACTTTAATCCATATTTCTTCGCCTTTATGTCCTCTATTTCATCTCTAAAAAGTAACCTTTGACAAATTATGTCAAACCAACTCTTGTCTGTCTACAATATTTTAACGATGTTTTTATGGAATGCCAAAATATTTTGAGAGCATTTTTTTTCTTATATGTAAACATATCATTTTTATCAAAAAATATGCGACTACGATCGTTAATAGACATTCTCAGTTTTGTAGTAGACCTTATATGAATGGAAATTGGAGAGAACACTGAATGCAATGTGTACGGAAGTCGGTAATATTCGAAATTAAATTTGAAATTAATTTTTACAACAAACACATAAAAGAACTTATAGTATGTTATGTAATTTTCTCTAACAACATAGATAATAATAGGATTTTTAAACTTTGGTTATCTTCGATTTCATTATGACAAAGTTTTAATAATTATAATAAACATAATGATAAATTACACTTCAAAACCAAGAAAATTTAAAGAAATCGTAACATAAGGAATTATTCTATAAACTGTGAAACTGTGCATTTAGATAGAGAAAAACCAATTTATTCATTGAAGCCAATGAATTGCTGAAATTGTCATAAAGGAAAATTGAAAAACACTGGAAAAAGAATATTACAAGACTGAAAAACGATAATTAAAAAATGAACTTTGCCCATAACCATTTATTAAAAAAATATTTTTAATTAAATTAAATTTTTAATTAAATGTTCGTTATCAATAGTTTTTGAATTTCACGTTTGTAGTTGCAGTTAATTTCTTAATAAAACTTCATATACTAAAATCCATTTATATAATGAAAAACTTTCTACATTAATTTCCAATTTTAAAATTTTTGATTTATAATCTAAAATAAATTATTTCAGTTAATATTAGTTTAGAAAAAATTAAAGTTTATTTAAATACTTTTTTTCTTAGATTTAATTTTATAACCTCATATATTCAAGGGTTTGATAGATACTTTCAAAGTAAATCTACGCATGTGTCCAATACACAAACTTTTCTGAATTAAAATTCAACTTTTAATTAAAAAAATAATTGCTTTTATTTTTAGTTTTGATGATTAAAATATCTTGAGAGAGAGAGAGAGAGATAGAGAGAGAGAGAGAGAGAGAAAGGCAAAATTTCTTTTGAATATATATAAAAGAAATAAAATATTCTCTTCTCACGTTTCATCTGAACCTGCACTATTTTGATCTTATTTCAGAATGAATTTATTCCAAAACAAGTTTATACAAACATATACATTTGTTGGTCCTGTGGGAAAAATGTACATTACTGAAACATATTCGTGAATAAAAAATCTCGTTTTAGCTACGGCATTTCGCTACGAAGGAATGTCGTTGTTTTATTCGATAGATTTGAGATTGTATTTTAAAATACAACATAAGATTTCAATTACTTATATAAGATTACAATACGAAAATATTGTAATCACGTATTAAAAAAAAAAAAAAATCTTTAAACTATTTGATTTATTTACTTTGGTTATAGGTTTAAAATAGATTTCATCACCCATAATATATATATATATATATATATATATATGTATATATGTATGTATGTATATATGTACATATATATATATTTTTTTTTTCAATTTGGAAAAATGAAATAAAATGAAAAATTACGATTATACATTTATTTATTTTGTTTATTTTATTTTGTTTCATAAACATTTAGACACATGAAAAGGAAAAAAAAAAAAAAAAAAAAAAACTAGTTGGCATAGGTGAACTCTGCTCAGTTCCCCATCATATTTATGTTCTCATAAATTTCTAGTGCGAGACATATTATAATCATGTTAAAAGAAATGAATTTGACCAAAGCTTGATACAGTGACAGAATGAAATCCCCGCCTAATAGGCTATCCACCGTTCACTTCGATATATTTATCTTATTCTAATCTATTAATTTATTTTATACAATAAATTAATTTTATACAATAAATTAATGTCAATTCCGTTGTTTAGTTTTCACGCTACTATTTGCAATGCAATAATCCTTAAGATTCATATTTATATGAAAAATTTACAATTTCGCTATGTTGGTAAAATCGTAAATTACGAAATTTTCCTATTGGAATATTTGTATTCAATCATGTTCAAACAAATATCATAAATGTAATTTTGAAGTTGTCTAATGTACTTATGATCCTCAAAATGGACGTTTATGCTCAAATTTGCCTTATTCTGACATGTTAAGTAAACCGTAAAATCCAAATAACTTACGAATTTTTTAAATTAGAAAAATCATAGTCTATTTATGTACAATTATTTTTATTGTACAATTAGAGAGAATCCATATAAAAATGTAATTTATTTTTAAGTTCTATTGACGAATAAATAAGTACATTGCGAAATAAAACAGATACTAAGATAGCTTAAACTATAGAATACTTATTGAAGATAATTTTCAAAACAAATAATAATATTATTATAAATTAAGGCAATTTACTATTTGCAATAACCAAAGTTCAATTTTGATGAAAACCGTTATAAATTAGCGGGAGAGAGAGCTAAGCGATTACATATTATTTACTCGGTGATTATTATCGAAGTGTCTGGAATCCAATCCGACAGCCCAGTTGTTAACTGCCAGATTATGGTAATATCACCACATTTTGAAGCCAAGGGCGCCAACACACTTTCTTTGTGTTAATGATATTTTAATGGGAAATTTTAAAAATCAAAAGACGGTTGAAAACATGGCAACCCTACCTTGGCATATGTCACTTGTGCCAAATATGACCGTTGGAACAGGTGCAAAGTAATCATTAAAATATTACGAAATTCTTGCGACATGATGTCTAAATTATGGGTCATTAGATTATTTACAGCAGCAATTAAATACATTATTTGAGTATAAAATAAAACAAAACAATAAAAAATATAACGGAAATTTTCTAATAGAACATTTACAGCTATAAATATAAATAGATTTATTGAGAAACACAGTGAAATATAAATTAAAAATAATTACTTTCAGGGTGAATAAAATTAAATTTTGTTTAGATCACTACATATATATTGCATTATGCTAAAAGGAGATCAATGGATTTAATACTGAATTTGTTCTTCAAACTAGAAGACACTATGTATTTTAATTTCGAATAAAGAATTTAATAAATTTGAAGTAAATTTGACATATCTAAAGAGGATTATTAAAAGTTAATAAATTTAATTGTGAACAAAAAGATCTTTAATTATAATAGAATAAATTTGATGAAATAAAAGGATATGTGAGGAACTCCCTCACAATGATATCCATGCCAGTATCCTAAATAATATTTCGAAAGTGGTTTGATATCTTTACGATGAAAATATCCCTGAAGATTGACGTTTATGTGAAATTTTGTTCTATTCTGACACGGGAATTCGTAAATATCCAATAACTTACGAAATTTTTATATAGGAAAATTCATAGTCATTAATATTCATGCCAGTGTCCTAAATAATATTTCAAAAGTAGTCTGATATCCACGGATTAAAAGAGTATCTTTACGATGAAAATATCTCTAAAAATTAACGTTTATGAGAAATTTTGCCCTATACTGCCTTGTTAAGAAATTCGTACATTTCCAATAACTTGCGAAATTTTCAAAGTAGCATATTTATAGTTACTGATGATCTTTCCGGCATCAAAACTGATATTTTAAAACTGGTCTGACATTTTTACAGTAAAAAGTTTCCATTTAATGCACGTTTAAGAGAATTTTTGTCCTATTCTCTCATGTTAAGAAAATCGTAAATTTCTAATAACTTACGAAGTTTTTAAATTCGAATGTTGCAAATGAATAGGGTTCTTGCCAGTGTCGAAAGTAATGGTTTAAAACTGATCTGACTCTCTGCGACAATTTCTTCTTGAGATATCGTGTACACAGACTAACAAACTAACGGACTAACACACTAACATACACCCTACAGACACCATAAAAATTTTGTCATTTTCGGATTCCTCACACCTGAAAACATGTAAAAAAGTAAAAAAAACCGAGGTCGAAAATTATCACGATTACCTAAGTTCCAGATACCTATAGTATGATGGTGAACTAAAATAGACGTAAAATATTTATTTAGCAATGTTTGGATTCGGTTACACTAAAATGACACCTTTACAACTATTTTCAGCGTATTTTGCAATTCATTTTACAATATTGTAATTGATGTTTTGGGTGTGATTATCCATAACGTAACAGGAAGGATTGCTGATTCTGTTGAAGAGAGGTTAGGTAGAATATGGGTTTAAAAGTAAATTTAGTAATGACTGTAAAACGTTTTATGTTTCATATCAAATATCAAGTCTAATAAAATTTGCATTAATACAATTAAAAACAATATGTGCATTTTATGAGACAGATAGCATCGAAATTTATAGACATGCAATTAATAAATAGATGATCAGGATATAAACAGATTAATATTCGAAAGATCAGTATAGAAGAGTAACATAGAATATTTCTAGATATAAAGTTTTTATTTCAAAATATAACGATTAATTCGTTATTACTGTCTTATAGAATGAATTATGAACACACACAGAAAGTGCTACAAAATTTACCTTTCAACTTTCTGAAAATCGATGTTTCCTAGTTAAAATGAAATGTTACATAAGGAAGAAAAATATAATCAAATGTTAAATGAATGTACTTCTGATAATTCAGTGGAGAAATAAAGATTCAAAAAATGCCCATTGAAAGAATGCTGCGAATTAGACAAATTACATGCGACCTATAATATAAGATCGTAAATGACTTGCTAGAAAAAATCCGGAAAGAGTATGTGATGCAATTAAAAAAATTCGTAAGAATTAATTAAAAAGGGAAGAAATTAAATACTTGCTTATGAGAAATAATATTTTGAGATATAAAATGACTGGCCAAAATGTTTTTGAGTAAAAACTTAATCATAAGTAATTTCTCACTGTACATATATATATATATATATATATTCTTGACAGGTGAGGGGAAAGTTGAATGCGTAAAAGTAATTTAACCATGCAGTACATGTTGTAATCTATGCCGCCTGTCTCCATATTAATTTAAAATTCGCTCTGTTTCATTTTTAGTTTTGGTGTATGTTAAAGTACAATATTCGTACAATATTTGGTTTTAGTTTGTTTATTAATTTTGTTAAGTTTCTGTTGATTTGTTTTATTCTTGAATTTTATGTTTAAATATGAGTTTGAAGTTAATTTTATTTTTCAATAGGATTTTTAAATATATATATATATATATATACATTCAAAAGTGTTTATAGCATTTTGAAAATATTTGCTATTTATTTGTAACTTTTTAATACCTTCAAGATTTATAGATTTTTAAATACTAGATGTGTCTTTTGTGCGCTTGACTGAAATTTATTCAGAAAAAGACATAACATAATTTTATGTTTAAATAACCAACCTACTGTAAAATTTATTTTTCTAAACATTTAAAAATACGCTGTATTTGTTATTTAATTTTGACAGAGACCACATAATGGATTAAATTCACATAGAACTTTACTTATTAAAGAACTAAGTTTCTTATCTTATTATATACAAGATAACAAAATTTTTTATTTAAGCTATATTATAAACTAGTTGGCATAGGTGGACTCTGCTCAGTTCCCCATCATATTTATGTTCTCATAAATTTCTAGTGTGAAATATATTATAATCATGTTAAAAGAAATGAATATGACCAAAGCTTGATACAGTGACAGAATGAAATCCCCGCCTAATAGGCTATCCACCGTTCCCTTCGATATATTTATCTTATTCTAATCTATTAATTTATTTTATTAGGGTCGATTCCGTTGTTTAGTTTTCATGCTACTGTTTCCAATGCAATAATCCTCAAAATTCATATTTATATGAAAAATTCACAATTGCGATATGTTGATAAAATCGTAAATAACGAATAATTTACGAAAATTTCCTATTAGAATATTCATATTCAATCATGTTCAAACAAATATCATAAATGTAATTTTGAAGTTGTCTAATGTATTTATGATCCTCAAAATGGAAGTTTATGCTCAATTTTGCCATATTCTGACATGTTAAGTAAAGCGTAAATTCCAAATAACTTACGAATTTTTTAAATTAAAAAAATCATACTCTATGATATTCATGCCAGTATTCTAAATAATATTTCGAAAGTGGTATGGCATCTTTATGATGAAAATATCCCTCAAGATTGACGTTTATGTGAGATTTTGCTCTATTCTGCCATGTTAAGAAATTCGTAAATTTCCAATAACTTACGACATTTTAATATTCGAAAATTCATAGTCATTAATATTCATGCCAGTGTCCTAAATAATATTTCAAAAGTAGTCTAATATCTTTGCGATGAAAATCTCTCTCGAAATTGACGTTTATGTGAAATTTTGCCCTATACTGCCTTGTTAAGAAATTCGTACATTTCCAATAACTTGCGAAATTTTCAAAGTAGCATATTTATAGTTACTGATGTTCATTCCGGCATCAAAACTGATATTTTAAAACTGGTCTGACAATTTTATATAATATATTTATATATATAATATATTATAATAAATTTTTTTAATTGAATTTTCTTTCAACAAAAACTGTTCCGATAAGCGCACTAGCTTTACAAAAGTCATATCTAAAAATTTAATTTAATTGTGCTTTTGATGTTTTTAATTCTTTTCACTGTGAATTTAAAAGATTCTTGTATGATTTACAAATTTCTTCAAAGCTCAACTTTTTAGATCCCATTTATTATTTGTTTTGAGTATTTTGTAATTAATAAATGTCGTTTGTAATTTATTCTAATAAAGAGGAATATGGTATATTCTAAAGAAAAAATATAAAAGAATGTTAAGTATTAATAAAATGCGTATATATATATATATATATATTTTTTTTCATTTTAAATTTTCCACATAACCAAGTATAATCTAATTTTGTATGATGTATTCATCTTGATTCCCCAGGCCATTCAGATTTTAACTACGTTCTTAGTATCTTTATATTCAAAAGGTATGTTTTTCACTAAGTACACATCTTGAAGGAAATCTAACAAAGTCTTTTACTTGATGCTATTTCGAATTCCTTTGCATTTTCGAAAGAACTAAGTTACCTCAAATCTTTCCTTTGAAAGCTAAATAAAAGTAAAAAAAAAGATGAAGAAATTAATTTTTTATTTTTGACAGTGCACATTAAATTTTATGAGACAAATATATTATAAAAACAAATAATGAGCTTTATGAAAAATAAATCAATGTAAAACACTATTGTTTAATATTATAATACATATATTAAAATACATAATACAGTAACCGCTGCTTAATAAAATCACTGGTTAATAAAATCAGCCGCTTAACATGATCAAATTGCCAAGACCAGAATCAAATCAATGCAAACTATTGTTGAAACCGCCACTTAATAAAATCAACATCGCCGGTTATTAAACTCAAAAAAACCTCCTCAGCAGCCAAAATTATCATTTATGCACAATAATTTTTTTTTTTAATTTACATTGTGATTTTTTTTTTTAATAAGAAAAGAAATTATAAAGTACCCGTTATCGCTCATTGTCGAAAATTTTACACTTGCACCATAGTTACAAATTAAATATGCCCCATAGCACTTCTGTAACAATTTCAAGGAAAGTATACTAATTTTTAATTATTAAAAGACAATTTCTAGTTCTTATTTTGAAATAGCTATAAATTAAGATATTTTAAATTTATAAAAAAAGCGTGATCTTTTTGTAAAATAATGATGATTTTCTTCAAAGGAAAGCGCATAGAAATTTGGAATGCGTTTAATTTACTTATTTCGGAGGAAGAATTAATTAGCTATCAAAATTAATTTTGTTTATTAATTCCGTTATTCGTTATCTTTTGAAACTTCTTTCCAAATTCAGCAAAGTAATGCCTTTTCCTTAAGTGCTGGAACGTTCGCCGGATATAAAAATCAGCCGCTTAATAAAATCACTTTGGCTCAGGACAAATGTGATTTTAATGAGCTTCGGGAACTGTATTTTAATACGTATAGTATTGTTGCGTACTTGAGGGTTCGTGAGTTGTCCGAGGATGAAAGGCAAAACTTACAAAAATTCAATAATTTATTCAGAGAAAGTTCCAGAAAAATACAGGTCTATAAACCAAGTATCAGCTTCAATTCAACCAGTAAACACAGCTTAAAAAACAGCTGTCAATAGCAAATCCACAGTACAAACTGTATAGCAATAACACTTAAAGCAAGTCTCTTTCAAAGAGGCTCAACACAATGCAAGCATTAGCGAAGCTGGTTGAGAACTGAACTGACTCTGACCGCCTTGGCGGGAAAGCGGCCTTTATATACCACTGTAGAAAAGTGTGGAACGTTCCAGAAATCTCCATATCTCATCAGCCAATGGGATTAGAGCTTCCATATTTGGTATAACCCTAATAAGGATTTTCTCGCCAAGGTCGCCAAAAAAAATCGCCAAGGTGGGAAAAAGTCGCCAAATTTGGCGCAAAAACCATTACCTGCCTTATTGGGGCTTTTTAAGAGAAAATAAGGCTATTTCAACGCTAAAACGACTAGAAGTACACAAAATTAGCACTTTATCAACTTACTAAGCCTCTTTGAGAGAATTTACACAAAAATAAACACAATTATTTACAATTTTGTAACACTGCCCCCCTCCCAAGGACTGCACGTCCCGGGCAGTGCAACCCTTTGTCAAGAGGCGAAACTAATCAAGTTTACACAATCTAAAATACCAAAACTAGGTTACATATAACGACAAAATACAAACAAAAATGAAGTGAGAAATATTTACAAAGTTCACAAATATGTACAAGTATTTATATACAAATATTTACATTACGCATGCGCAAATTTTACCAGTATTTACATTTTAAATTTTAATATTACCGTTAATTGTGGTACTTGTCTAGCCTGTTATAGTGCATCACCTTCGGTTTTATGAAGGTGTTTTAGTGATCCGCACCACTACATCATTCAGCCTTTTTAAGACTGTGTATGGTCCGTCCCAGTTGCACTGTAACTTGGGAGAGAGTCCTTTGCGTCTAACAGGATTCCACAACCAGACCTTCTCTCCTTCCTGGAACTCATGTTGCGTAGCCTTTATATCGTACCTTGTCTTCATTTTCTCCTTTTCAATGTGAATCCTCTCCCGAGCAAAGTTGTGTACGTCCTCCAATCGTGCTTGGAGATCTTGGATGTGCTTTTCGGGCGATGAAGGCGCATCGGGTGCACAACCAAACAGGAGATCACAAGGGAGACGAAGTACACGTCCAAAGAGCATCTGGGCTGGAGTATAGCCGGTGGTTTCATGGATAGCACTTCGATAAGCCAGCAGGAACAATGGCAACTTCAAGTCCCAATCTTGCTGGTTACTTGATACTAGAAGAGAGAGGTTATTCAGTATGGTACGATTGAACCTCTCGACCACGCCGTCCGACTGGGGATGTATTGTGTTGTCCGGGTTTTGTCTATGCTGAGTAGTTGACACAGTCCTTTGAAAACAGCAGAGGTAAAGTTCCTACCTTGGTCGGTATGAAGTTGTAGGGGCGTGCCGTATCTTGACACCCATTGCTGTACTAGGACCTCTGCGACTGTGCATGCCTCTTGATCGGGAATGGGATATGCCTCAGGCCACTTGGGGAAATAGTCCATCACGACGAGGATGTATTTATTTCCACTGGAGGTCCGTGGCAAAGGACCCAAGATGTCGAGTGCAATCCGTTCAAATCATGCTCCCACGTTTTACCGTTGCAGTCTTCCTCGACTTCGTTTCTGCGGGCCTTTACGTGCCACACAAGCATCACAGGATATACACCATTTCTCCACATCCTCCTTTGCCTTGCACCAGTAGAAGCGTTCCCGAGCTTTCTGCAGAGTCTTCATTACCCCAAAATGGCCTCCGGTAGAGCTACTATTTAGGTGTTCTAAAACATGTGGAATTTTTGATCTTGGTAATACAATCTGCCATCTGAACGTTTTCGTATCTTCAGATTCCCACTTTTTGGATAATACGCCGTTTCTGATATGAAGAGAGTCCCAAAGTGCCCAATAACTTTTCGTAATGGGACTAAATCTGGAAATGTCCTGCCTGGTAGTTCTGTTGCTGGTCGTCTCCTTCAGCTGTAATATTGGCTTTACGTCAGGATCTTCCAACTGTGCTTGTCAAAGTTATTCGTCTCTCCATGGATTGGTAACTTGATCTGATGGTGTTGAGACAGTAACTTGGCAGGCAACCGGATTTATCGACATGTATTTCTTATCGGCTCTAGAGCTGTACTTGCAGCTTTCCGAGCAGGGCTTCCGTGACAATGCATCTGCATTACCATGTAGAGTCCCTTTACGATGACGTATTTCAAAGTCATATTCCTGTAGGCGTTTTACCCACCTGGCAATCTGTCCTTCCGGGTTCTTGAACTGGAGCAACCACGTTAAAGATGCATGGTCAGTCCGGAGCAGGAATCTTCTGCCATAGAGATAATAATGGAAATGTTCTATGGCTTTTACGATGGCGAGTAGTTCTTTCCTCGTAGTACAGTAATTTCGCTCTGGTTTAGAACGGCATTTACTCCAATAGGCAATGACATGTTCTTGACCATCAACTTCTTGCAACAGAACAGCACCGACACTCTCATGGCTGGCATCTGTATCAAGTATGAATTGTCTGTCGGGCTGTGGATACGTCAAGATAGGCGATGACATTAAGGCCTCTTTAAGTCGCTTGAACGAAATTTCACATTCATCTGTCCACAGGAACTTCTGTTTGGCTTCCGTCAGCTTGTGGAGTGGTCTGGCAATATTTGAGAAACCCTTGACACTTCCTGTAGTAAGTGCATAACCCGAGGAAACTTCGTAGTTGGTGTAGATTTTCAAGGCGACTCCAGTTCTCGACTGCAGAGATCTTCTCAGGATCAGTTCTCACACCTTCGGCAGATATGATATGGCTAAGGTAGCTCACTTCACGACCGAACAAGTTACACTTGCCAGGATTCAATTTGAGGTTATCCATTCTGAGCTTCTCCAGCAACTTTCGGATGTTTCGTAGATGGTCTTCAAAGGTGCGTCCCACAATGATAATATCCTCCAAATACACCAGACAGGCTTCATAGGAAAGTCCTTTTAGCACTGTCTCCATCAGGCGTTCGAAGGTGGCAGGTGCATTACATAATCCGAATGGCATAACTTTAAATTGCCACAGTCCTTGTCCCGTGGTGAACGCAGTCTTCTCACGATCATCAGTATGTAATTCTACTTGCCAGTAACCGCTCTTCAGATCTAAGGTCGAGAACCATTCATTGCCAGCAAGTGTGTCTAATGTGTCGTCAATTCTGGGAAGAGGGTAACTGTCTTTCTTCGTGACGTCATTCAAACGACGTTAATCCACGCAAAATCTTGTTGAACCATCCTTTTTTCGCACCAGTACTATGGGAGAGGCCCAAGCACTCGTTGATGGCTCGATGACGTCATTGTGTTGCATTTCATTTAAAAGTTCAGTGACCTCTTCCTGTTTAGCAAATGGAAGTCTTCTTGGATGTTGTTTGATTGGAGGATGATTTCCTGTATGATTTCTGTTCTGGGTGATGTTCAATCTCCCGACGTCTTAAGGTGTTCGAGAAAAAAGGTTTTTAAATTCTTGGAGTAGCTTCTCCGCAGCACACCTCTGTTCACTTCCTAATTCTGCATTCTTGAGTAGTTCCGTTGTTAATTGCTCAGAAGACTTGGATTCGGTTGATTGCGTGGGGCGGTTTATGCATGTTACAGGAGTGCAGGCTGCTAACACCTCATCCTTCTTCACAGTTCGGACCTTACCGCTGATGTTTGCGACTCTCACAGGAATAGTACTCTTTGAGAGATCTACTAGAGATGAAGCTACCAGAACTCCTCTTGGGCTATTGTCTGTATTTGGGTATTCAATCAGTCCATAGCGGAAGTATTGCTTTGTAGGCGGTGTTCCTGAATCTATTGTCTCTGTGTGTGGAGGGATGGAAATTTCAGGCTTGGCTGTTATCTGGCAAATTGTCTGAATGTCTTGATTTTCAGTGTTGAACACAGCGATATCTTCCGAACTCGAATGCAGTCCATTATTCTTGAAATCCAATTGAAAGTTAAATTTTCTCAGGAAATCAATTCCAATCATTAAAGGATCTTTTATATCAGCCACATATGCCATATGATGGTAACTGGCATTCCCAAAAGTGATGGTCAAGTTCATTTTTCCATATATTTTGTTTTCGTCTCCGGTCACAGTCTGGAGTTTAACACAGGGCGGCGTCCAGATGATCTTCTCTTTTAATTCTTGAGCCAAATCCGCTCTAATGATGGTCACGTTGGCTCCCATGTCCAGAATCATCCGGCACACTGTGTTGTTAACATAGCCATAGGCGTAAATTCCATTATCGCCGCCACTCATCGAGGAAACATGAAATACTGTAAACTGGGGCTCTTTAACTTCAGGCAACCACTGCCCCACGAGATGGCCTCCTCTTAGTTTTCCTGCAGTGATGGTGAAGCCGGGTGATTTCCTATAGTTGGTCGTACAGGGCAGTTCCTCTTCACATGACAATCCCCTCCACAGCCCCAGCACTTTATCTTCCGATACTTTATTTCCTTATTATTTTCCAGGCGGCGCAATCTCTTTACGATCTCTGCGGGACTTCTCTTCATTTCATTTTCATCAGCAGGCGTATCATTTAATGAGACTGCTCTTATGGTATGGCGGTCTTTACGTGAGGTTTGTTGGGCTGCCTCTATCCAAAATGCATAGCCTAAAGCTGATTCTATGTCTCTGATGTTTGAGAGTCTCAGCGATTTTTGAATTTCTGGATCCCGCACAGCATCGAAAAATTACTGAAGATCTAAGTCGTTTCGAGTGTCAGCATGACAGTCTCTGAATGTCCGCTGCCAGCTCTTGCAAAATCTCGCCCGTTTTCTGGTAAAGGGATTTTAGCAGGAGGCGATTATAGTCCTTAGAACACTTATCTCCCGAACGTAGCTCCAGTGCTCTAGTCAGAGCCTCGAAGTCGTTCCTTTCTTCTTTAGAAACATTTCTCAGTATCTCGGCTGCATCTCCCCGTAATGCTGCTGCTGAGTGGACTGACTTGGCGGTAGAGTCCCAGCCGTTAGCTTCAGCTACGATAGAAAACTGTGTCTTATATACATGCCAGGAGGAACTGCCGTCGCAGTTGGATAGCTTAATCAATTCCTGATTCTGGATTCTTCTCTCTTTCTTTTCAGTTTCCTGAGGCATGGATTCTAACTTTTCTTCGAGATTCTGAATCTTGCTCTGCAGTTCATTCCCTATTACTTATCCGTTCCACTCTTCTTTCATTTTTATCTCAAGATCTTCCTCCATTCTCTTAAACTTGCTTTCTATCTCTGAAACCCTTCCTTTCAGCTCTTGATCAAAGTTCTCTTTAAATTTCTCCTCAAAATTCTCTTTTATCTTCATAAATCTCTCTTCAAAACATTTTCATAACATTTTCCTCTATCTTCATTGCTTTCTCTTCAAAACTCTCTTCTATTTTCAAAACTTTCTCTTCAAAATTTTCTTCTATCTTTATAACTTTCTCTTCAAAATTTTCTTCTATCTTTATAACTTTCTCTTCTATTCCATCCATTCTATTTTCCATCACCGTTAATTTACCCTCGATTGATTCTTTCACCGTTGAAAGCTGTCTCTTCATCTCATCTTGATTAGATTTAATTTCTTCGGTCAAGCCGTCTTTTAATTCTTTTTGCGATGTTTCCATTTTCTCCTGTACTGCTTTCATTTCTTCAGTTAATCTATCTCTCATCTCTTTTTGTCTTTCTTTCATTTCTCTTTGTCCTTCTTTCATTTCTTCAGTTAATCTATCATTTATCTCTTTTTGTCCTTCTTTCATTTCATTCATCTGGGTAGCCAAGCTTTCTAGAAGTTTCTTCATCTCTTGCTCCATAGCTCTCGTTATCACCATTCACAGACAACCCCGCTTCTGACACCAGAAATGTTGCGTACTTGGGGGTTCGTGAGTTGTCCGAGAATGAAAGGCAAAATTTACAAAAATTCAATAATTTATTCACAGAAAGTTCCATAAAAATACAGGTCTATAAACCAAGTAACAGCTTCAATTCAACCAGTAAACACAGCTTGAACAACAGCTGTCAATAGCAAATCCACAGTACAAACTGTCTAACAATAACACTTAAAGCAAGTCTCTTTCAAAGAGGCTCAACACAATGCAAGCATTAGCGAAGCTGGTTGAGAACTGAACTGACTCTGACCGCCTTGGCGGGAAAGCGGCCTTTATATACCTCAGTAGAAAAGTGTGGAACGTTCCAGAAATCTCCATATCTCATCAGCCAATGGGATTAGAGCTTCCATATTTGGTATAGCCCGAATAAGGATTTTCTCGCCAAGGTCACCAAAAAAATCGCCAAGGTGGGAAAAAGTCGCCAAATTTGGCGCTAAATCCATTACCTTCCTTATTGGGGCTTTTTAAGGGAAAATAAGGCTATTTCCACGCTAAAACGACTAGAAATGCATAAAATTAGCACTTTATCAACTTACTAAGCCTCTTTGAGAGATGTTACACAAAAATAAACTTAATTATTTACAATTTTGTAGCAGTATTATAATATTATAATATCATATTACATAATATTGTAATATTGTAATACATTTTAAAGAATTAATAACTGGTTTCTTTGAAAAAATATTTTTGTACATTTTACGAAATTTTTGAATAAAACAATGAAATAAATTAATGAAACCAAGAATGAAAATTCCTTACATTTTAAAAATGATTATGTGAAATGTAATTTTTAAAATTAGTTTTATGCTATTAGTTTTCTACTTTGTAATCTGAATAAATTCGCATAAAAATATCTCTCCTTAAATTTGAATCACTAGCGTATTATCCGCTGAATTTATTAAAAATGAAAATGTACTGAAGGTATGCGTTCGAATTTGCAAAAATTTAAAGTAATAGAACTCTCAAAATTATGGTTGAAGAGACAAATATTCTAAATCTTTTATTGACACATCAGTTGCTTTATAAACATTTTAAATTTTAGTAAAAGAGAGTTCTTAATTTATATGATTTTCCTCAGTAACTATATCTGAAGAAACACTTCTTTCAATTAATACTTCTGAGAGTATTTAGTTTGCAGAACCTTTATGCTAAGTAGATTATGTCTGAATTAATTGAAAGATGCATCATATGTAAAAACATCTTTGTGGAAGAGATGATATCATAAAATGTATAATAACGCAATAATTGTGATTACAGAATTTTAAAATACAACTTGATAATGGAATTCTGGGTAAAAGAATTTGCCGAAAACACGACAGCATTGTACACATTGTGCGTTAGAAAGTTCCTTTTGCAGTTTCATTATAAATGGAAAGAGTGTAAATTATGAAAATACACAGTGACTAGAAATCTTAAAGAAATTCCGTATACATGGTGCTTGAAGAAAAAGAAAAAGAAAAAAAAACTTTTGTTAGCTTTAAAAGGCGAAAATTTCGTTTTACAAAGTAATAGGATGCAGCTGAAATATTCCAAATAAAAAATGGTGAATTTAATAAAGGTATAGTTAAAAAAATAAACAGAATTTTGCAAGAAAAATTAAACAAAATAAATGGAGAATTTAAACGTTAAATATAAATCAAAAAATTTAGATTAAATTTAGATTAATTTAACAAATTGCAGATACGTTATGAAGCAAAATATAGAGATTAAAAAATTTAAAGAAAAAAAATGTGATTTTTTGAGCATGCGATATTTATAGAATCACTTTAGATAAAATTTTATTTAAAAGAAAATTTTTAGATCATTATAATTTATGAGAAATCATCGTACATAAATTCCAAATTGAAGTATTACTAAATGGAAACTGTGCGATTTGTTCTACTGCGTAATTTAGATGTGTATATTGCATTTTTGTAATTTCAGGACATAAATTTCTGCAATTTTAAATGGTACTTCAGAATGTAGAGAAAAATTGAATCTAAGAAAAAAAAATCATATGTTCATTTCAAATCTTTTAAAGCACACGAAACATCTTTTATACACGAAACAAGAATATCTCAAAAAGACGCATTCAAATATAAATTAATATTCTGCCTTTTTATTTTGATGTAACAAATGTGTACTTTGTATATGTTTCATATCTCAAAGCGTTATTTCTTTCTTCAAATTTCTTTCAATATAAATAATTTTATACTTTTTGCATATGCTTAAATTTATATATAAGTGTTTTTGTATATATATTTATATATATATACATGTACAAACACAATGGATGTATATGTTGTGTATATATACATATATATATATATACAAAAATTACAACAACACATATATATAAATACAGGGTTATTACAAATGAATCATCGGATTTTGATACATTACTACGTCCGAACTTGGAAACGTATATGTTTTCATGACAACGCAAACGAGAGGGCGTTAAATAGTTTCAAGTTGCGTATGTGCAATGTGCGTGTGGTTGCCATGGTTGCTGCGCGTACGTCATATTCAAAATGGCGACTGGACAGCAGAAAACACCTTGTGTACTAGAATTTTCAAAGTGTGAATCTCTCATAACCGTCCAGAGAGCATTCCGGCGGGCATACAAATGCAAACCACCAACCCAACAAAGCATTCTGCGCTGGTATCGACAGTTCAAAGAAACCGGTTGTTTATGTAAAGGCAAAAGTTCCGGCCGACCAAACGTTACTGAAGAAACAGTGAACAGCGTTAAAAAGAGTTTCACCTGTAGTACCCCCCCCCCTACACACACACACACACGAGCACATATTGAACATCTATAGTATAGACGTCAATCTTGGATGCTATCGGTTTATTTTCATGTATAACTCATTGTTGTAACCCGATTATGTTCCGAAATAAACACTTCGGAAACCCGATGGTTCTTTTATAATAACCCTGTATATATATAGGTGTGTGTGTCATTTAAATTTAGAAGTGTATATTACACTTTTGTAATTTATAACTTAAATTTCTACATTTTTCAAATGTAATACAGGATGCAGGGAAAATTTTAGTCTAAGAAAAAAAATCAAATGTGCTTTTAAAGCTTTTTTATGTTGCTGCACTTTAAAAAGCCTTATATGTTGTAGCATTTATATGCTGCTTTTATAGCTGTTTACAGATTATTTTATATTTCCCTATTAAAAAGTGAAGACGTGTCTTATATATATATATATATATATATATATATATATGTATATATAATAGACAATAAATTATTTTCATCGAATTCTTCTTTTTAGAAATGCCGTCAAAATTTTGTTAGAATTAGAATCCGTAGTGATGCTAGAGTAAAAAAGAAAATAATCAGAGCTATTTCTTTCTGAAATAAGAAAAAAAACCTTCAAAACACACTACAGTAAATTAGTTATGGATAATATATACTGCAACACTGTTGCAATTTCTTTAATGCTAGTTTTTATTATCTAAATATAAGAAAAAGAAAAGAAGTTTATTTGCTGACATAAGACGGTAACCTTTTTTTTTCAATAACATTTAAAAAAGTCTTGAATTTATTAATTGTAAAAATAAAAAGGCAAATACATTAAAGATTGCCTGTAGAAAAAAAAGTTTTGACGTTTAATTCTCCGCCGTTATTTGAGAAACTAACGTTTATTTATTTATTTTAAACAGTTCAAGGGAAATGTTGCATAATGTTTTATTCATTTATTTAATGAAAAAGTATACTCGTGCTTTTAAAAAATGAATCTTAAAGGTTTTTTCTTATATATATATGTATATATATAAGAAACTTTTAAAACGAAAATGTTGTATATGATATAAAATTAAAATAAAAGTTTAAAGATTAGAAAAACCAACAGGGGAATTAGAAACCAATGCGCAAAATTGCTGCAACAGGAAATGCAAAACTTTGATATAGGAATAATTTAACAAATGAATGAAATGATATAAAACCCCCCAAAACACAGAGGTTTCCATCAAGGAGGTCCCCTCCATCTAGGGGGTCAAAGAGAGGTTTCTGAAAAGATATTAATTAATAACTATCCTTAGCCCCCAACTTCTCACCAAACAGAAAACCACATTTCACTGAATAGAAATCTGACATATGGATTATAGAAAATTCTAAAAAAGGCATAAAAATACTTCGAATTAATTTGTATAAAAAAATATACAATAATAAAAAGAATTACTAAATGTATACAAGAAAGCAAATAAAATAAAGAAATTAGCCCCTAAATGAAGAAATAGAACAAACCGAAAGAGGGAAACACTGGAAACTTTCGGTTAAAAGTTAAGACGTGTAACAGTTAATTTGCAATGTTTCTTAGATCTTCAAGAGCTATTTTTAAATACTTATTATTATTGCATAAAATGCAAATTCTTTTAAACTTTGCGAACATATGAAAGGGAAAAAAGCTTAATAAAGAAAACAGTCAAGGTCGTTAGCCAAAATGTTTAAAGTATATTTTTTTTTCTTTTTAAGCTGGAAACAAACTTAAAAATTATTTTAATAATACGTAAAACAAAGAAAACTAGCGCTTAAATCTGCTTAGCCAAACAATGTTTTTTAAATAAGAAACTTTTAAAGCGAAAACGTATATGATATAAAATTAAAATAAAAGTTTAAAGAGTACAAAAACAAACAGGGAAATTTCAAAGCAATGCGCAAAATTACTGCAAAAGGAAAAAAAAAATATTATAAAAATTATTGAATCTTGAATATAGGAATAATTTAGCAAATGAATGAAATAAAATAAAACCCCAAAAAGTACAGGGGTCTTCATCAGGGAGCCCTTTCATGTAGGGGTAAAAGAGAGAAGTTTCTGAAAGGATAGTATAGCGCTAGCTTTTCTCAGTTTTAAGTTTTATCATAAAAAAATTTAATTTTATATCATATATATATATATTCATTTAAAAAGTTTTTAATTTAAAAAACATTGTTTTGCAAAACAGCTGTTAGCGCTAGATCTTTCGGTTTTACGAATTATTATAATAATTTTTATGTTTGTTAACCCCTGAAAAAAAAAAAAAAAAAAAAAAAACTTTAAACTTTTTGGTTTTAGACCTTGACTGTAGGATTTTATTATTAATCTTTTTTCCCTTTCAAATATTTGCACAGTTTAAAAGAATTCTCATTTTATTCAATGATGATAAAGGTTTAAAAATAGCTTTTAAAGATCTAAAAAAAAAAAAAAAAAAAAAAAAAAAAATTGCCAATTAGCTGTTACACGTCCAAATTTTTAACCGAATGTTTCCAGAGTTTTTTTTTTTTTTTTTTTTTTTTTTTAATTGTTCTATTTCTTTATATAGGGGTTCATTTCATTTATTGTATTTACTTTCTTGTATACATTATGTAATTCTTTATATTCTTGTGTATTTTTTATATAAATTAGTTTGAAGTATTTTTATGCCTTTTTTAGAATTTTTTATATTACATGTGCCAGATTTCTATTCAGTTAAAAGCGGTCTATTTGGTGAGAAGTTGGGTACTAAGGAGAGTTATTAACTAATGTTACTATCCTTTCAGGAACATCTATTTTACCCCTACATGAAGGGGGCCTCCCTGATGAAGACCTCTGTGTTTTTTAGGGTTTTATTTCCTTTCAATCATTTGTTAAATTATTACTATATTCAAGTTTTGCATTTTCTTTTGCAGCAATTTTGCACATTTGTTTGTAATTACTCTGTTGGTTTTTTCTAATCTTTAAACTTTTATTCAAATTTTATATCATATGCATTTTCGTTTTAAAAGTTTCTTATTTAAAAATCATTGTTTAGCTACGTAGCTTTTAGCGCTAGTTTTCTCTGTTTTACGCATTATTACAATATTTTTATTTTATTTTATATCATATACATGTTCGCTTTGAAAGTTTCTTTTTAAAAAAAACATTGATTGGCTAAGCAGCTTTTAGCGCTAGCCTTCTCTGTTTTACGTATTATTATAATAATTTTTAAGTTTGTTTCCCACTTACAAAAAAAATGGCTTTAAACATTTTGGTTAACGACCTTGACTGTAGGATTTCTTTATTAACCCTTTTTTCCCTTCCATATGTTCGCACAGTTTAAAAGAATTCTCATTTTATGCAAGAATGATAAAGATTTAAAAATAGCTCTTGAAGATATAAAAAAACACTGCTGATTAACTGTTACACGTCCAAACTTTTAACCGAATGTTTCCAGTTTCCAGTTTTTTTTTTTTTTTTCTTCTTCTTCATTTAGGGGTGCATTTCATTTATTGTATTTGCTTTCTTGTATACATTATGTGATTCTTTATATTATTGTGTATTTTTTTATATAAATTAGTTTGAAGTATTTTAATGGCTTTTTTAGAATTTTTTATATTAGATATGCCAGATTTCTATTCAGTTAAAGTTGTTCTGTTTCTTGTTTCTTGAGGCTAAGGATAGTTATTAACTAATTGCTACTATCCTTTCAGTAACTTATGTTTTACCCTAACATGAAAGGGGCCTCCCTGATGAAGAACTCTGTGTTTCTCAGGGTTTTATTTCATTTCATCCATTTGTTAAGTTATTCCTATATTCAAGTTTTGCATTTTCTCTTGCAGCAATTTTACGCATTGGTTTGTAATTTCCCTGTTGGTTTTTCTAATCTTTAAACTTTCATTTTAATTTCATATCATATACATTTTCATTAAAAAAGTTTCTTGTTTAAAAAACATTGTTTATCTAAGCGGCTTTTAGCGCTAGCTTTCTCTGTTTTACGTTTTATTATAATAATTTTTAATTTTATATCAGAAACATATTCGTTTTTAAAGTTTCTTATATATATGTGTGTGTGTGTATTACAAATTTGTATATTACAAATTTACATGCAAACGTAACAATTATGACTTGCTTGCTAAGTTGGAGAAATTAAGTTTAGGTTTAAGATAGACCTATTTATATATTAGGTATAAGGAGATATGCATAGAAAAGTACGCTTATCTGTAACGTTTTCATAAAATTTCTCTTCTTTTAAATGTAAAAATTATAATTAAATACGCAAAATAATATACATATATATATTTTTTTAAATGCAAATTTAAATATTATACTTATAACTTTATCATAAAATGCTATTAATAATGTTTAATCAAAATTTAAATAGTTAAAAAGTATTTTTAGCCTAATAATGCAACTAATAAGCATTTAATTTTATAATGTAATGTATTAAATAAAATTCTATAAACTATATATATGTTACTAAAACGGGGCATAAGGTATTTTTTAATATGGTATTTGTATTAAATTACGTTTAAGTTGATGAATGTTCTTTCTTCGTGATTTAAATGTGATAACAGATTACAATGTTTTATTTACAATGGTAAAGTGAAGTTAAATCTCCAATGGGCAATTTTTATTTTTTAAATATATATATATCACAATAAATTGCACTTCACGTAAGGAAAAAGGAAATTTAAATTAAAGCCTAGTTTATTGATAAGGGAATTGTATATATATATATTTTTCCCTTTTTCTTTTTGAATCACGGTTTCTTCATTCAATCTTTTAACCTGATATGAATTATAAACAATATAATAAATGATGTTTAAAAAAAAAATCCTCATATAATATAAACAATAATAATGAAAATGTTGCTGCAATTGCTTGAGGGAAAAAAAAAGTTTTTACAAAATTTAAGAAATCTCATCAACTGTTTCATTTTATCGAAAACTATATATACATATATATATATATATATATATATATATATATATATATATATATATATTATCAAATTCTATAGGTTCTTTTTATTTTAAATTAATATTATAAAAAGAGCTATAAATATATACTGCAAAATAAAAAATCAATTGTAATTAATAAATAAAAAAAAATCCTCTTTTATGATTCTTGTCGAAAAAGTACTTTTATAAAATATGCTTTTCCTAAATAACATTAACTTGTCCAACAAAGATTTTCTCATTTGTAGTTTACGTGCGACTAAGCGACATCAGTTAAGGGCTCCAAAATTATAAAAGTTGTTATATAGAAATATATCAAACATGTACTTTTTATTTTTTTTAACGTAAAATGAAAATTATTTTATATATTGCATATGTTCATAAAAATTACAAAGATATATCTTTTATAACTTTATATGTATATGTATATATTTATATTTCCGATACTAGGTACCGCAGATTTCATCTAATTAAATATTTTCAGAATAATTTCAAAGAAACAATTATTTTCCAACAAAAGTTTTTTAATAATAATATCAGTCGAACTATTCTAATAGGATGTAGTAACTATACTATTTGTCTTCATATCCCATTATAATCGTAATCGGAGTAAAATTGAAAAACGCTCTTTTTAAAAACCTTATTTTATAAGTGAAACATACACATTGGAGAGTATTTATACTATTTCTATTTTGATTATCTGTCGAATTTGAAATGTTCTAATTTTTTAATTTTTTTTTTTTTTTTTTCATTTTCTATGATAAATACATTTTTTGTGTGTAAACTTTTGCCAATCAATTTCTATAATTTCTATAAGAAATTTAATGGTTAATTTTTTACTACTTCTTTCACGAGAATGTTGTAATTGACAGCAGAATGAAAACATCGTATGGTATGATTTGGTAATAGAAATTTAAAATAGATGAGATAGCTTAGTCGGAAGCTCCAATTTTGTCAAATTTCATAGCTTTATTATTATCTACATATTAATAGGCATACATGAAATTTTGGTACACATTTTTGGTAACACATACTATATTGGAGAAGAAGGTTGAAAATGGTATCATTCGAAAGATATGATTAGCCAGATGTGCAGAATATAAAAATTACTTTCTTACGATGTGAAGAAGGTATTTAAAAATACTTTTATTTTTTTTTATGGATTTTTCCATTTTATAACCGTATTCTTTCGTATTAAAAAATACCTAAAGCAGAAAGTTGTTAAATTTGAATATTTCTTAAAACTCAAATAAAACCATTGAACAGTAATTTGTATAATTGTAGCACCACTATACTCTCGACTACAAATTTTGTATTCTAAGAGAAAATAGCCATATTAGAGTGGTAGAAATTTGAATTAATGAGTGTAAGATCAAATGTTCATACGTTTGAAAATATACGTAAATTAAAAAAAATATTTGATTTATGAAAATTCTTTTTTTTTTTTTTAATTTATTTAAGATATAATTTCTTTCGTTCTTTTTCTTTTCTTTTTTCTTCGTCTTTTTCTTCTTCTTCTTTTTTTTTTTTTTTTTTGTGATTTATATTAAAAACATATTTTAATACTAAAAGATTCCAATTAACTCAAATTGACTACTTATTAAAAAAAAAAGTATTTATTACTATATCTTCTGCATATATAAGAAAAAAGTATATGATTTGGCAGAAATTTTGACTTCCAGTTTTCGATGAATTTAGACGTTTTGAGATATCATTGCATTTCAGTTAACAGAATTAGAATACTTATTTTTTAAAAAGTGGATTTATTACTAGTTTCTGAATATGCAAGAAGAAAGTAGAAAATACGAAAAAAAAATTCGATTTCCGGTTTTCGATAAGTTTACACGTTTTGAGGTTTCCTTGCATTTCAATTAACGGAAATTAATACTTATATTTTTAAAAAGTAGTTTTATTAGTCTACCTTCTGCATATATAAGAAGAAAGTATACAATTAAAAAATATATTTAGATTTCCGGTTTCCGATGAAGTTATACGTTTTGAGATATTCTGAACTCAATTCGAACTTCATTTCAACTTCTCTATTATATAAACGCACTAAACCAAACATGGTGTATCAGATTGCTATTATGTGAAACTATGCTGTTTTAATTTGGTTGCATATTGACCGACAAGTGTAGCTGGTGTGCTGCAACTTAATTCCATTTATGAGAAGGCAGTTATTTTGCTTTTCTTTGCAAAAAGTGGTTGAGTTTCGACCATTGGGCGATACTAGTTATTATTATTACTTGAAACGATTTTTTTTTCTTTTGGTGGGGGTTATGTAAAATTTCTATTATCTGAAATCGTCAGAAAAAATAATTTACATGTTACTGCTTGAAATAGTATTGTAATTCCAATAAAGAAAAAAAAAATCTTTACATCACGATTTTTTAGCTATTAAAAATATTAGAAACACACTTACCATAAAATTAATTTTTAAACCTTTGTAGAAGCCACAGTTATTTTTTTTCTACATACTGGAAACGTCGAGTTATTTCTAATACAGTTTCAAAAGGAATAAGTTTGCCACATTTAAAACTAGCTTACGTAAATATAAAATTATCTCTTAATTAGGTCAAAATTTATTACAACGTAGAAGGGATCTAATATTGATAAATATTCCCTATTTTAAATGCGCTTTAGATGTATAAGGACACAATATATAAGGTCGAATGTTATATATATACAGTAACTTACTATCTTAAAACTATAAAACACACATATAGATGCATTGAAATATAACAATATAAATTTTAATCACATTAAACCTGAGGCAGAAAATATACATTAAAAATATGCAATTTAAAACATTAAAAACACAAAACATAAATTTAAATGTTTCGAGCCTTTTATAGGCTCCTCATCAGTAAAAACATCAAATGTAAATGCTGAGAAGAACAGCAGACTTTCATTAAGAGAGTACAGCGTATTCAGCGGGAACTGCGCATGTCTCAATAAGGGGTGAAGAAGGTTGATTTGTGTACCAGCCCTCCAGGAAAATTTTTGAATGATAATTTAAACAGTTAGATATGATTATTTTAGTATTGTTAAAATCAGGTAAATGGTCAGTTTTTATGGCATACTGTACAATTTTCGAACGTATATCACGATTTTTGAAATTTCTTTTATGTTCCAGAATTAGAGTATGAAGAAAACGGCCATTTTCACCAATATAAACCCAACTACATTATTAAACAATAATAACGAACTACAATTCGTTCTTAAAAGTTAAGGCAACTAATGCAGTTCTTTGATAATCCTTCTTTTCGTCAGTATAATATTGCCTACAGACTTATTATACTGATGATTTTTTTTCTTACTTGCAAGAGAAATATAAATTACGATACATTTCTTGAGACCACATTTCTCGGCAAATGCAACGCAATTTTTTATTTATATTGCAAGTGAATTGATTGAAAATTCTCAGCATTTGAAAATTTGAAATAAATATTGTTGTATTATTTCTTGTTGCAGTGATCGTTTATTAGTGGAGAAAGTGCCAAGGAATCGTAAACTAGAAACATTTCAAAAATACAATCCATTGCCGTTATCAGGATGCCTTAATTAAAATTATTAAGGATAAATATTTCCCATACAGCACAGAATGTTTCAGTTATGTTGCAAAAAGCTTACAGTCTTTCAAAAACATAACAAATTTAAGTATGCTCTCCGATACCTTTCTGAAACATTCGCCCTTTTTTATTTTCTGTCTGTTAAGTGATTGTAACGTTTCTGTTACATATCAGATATTTTGTTACGATCGCGGACATTTCTACGTTTTTGAAACTAATCATAAAGTAATCTGAACGATTCTAAACGTTTCAGAAATGTTTATAATGTTTCAATGTTATATGATTGTTACGTTTCTGGAACATTTTGTGCTGTTAGGGTTTCCAAATATTAAAATACAAAGCGTTGATTAATATTTAATTAAGATGCAATAATTCCTGGTGAACGTTGAGATTGTCGTATAAGATGTGGGAGAGAGCGAATGTAAATGCGCCTTTGCTATACGATGATATAGAGTCGTTCTAAGTTCTCTTCACTAGAACAGATCAGAAATCTCTGAACTTAAAAGCCAATATTCAGAAAAAAAAAAAAAAAAAACCAGCCAAATTTTAGTGTCAAATACTTTTTTTGTTTACTCCAATAAAATGATATAAATATTTTCAATTCAAAAGTTCGTTATTAAAGACTCATAGCCAATTATTTCGACAACAAAAATAAATCACGAGAATAAAAAAAAAAGTTACATCTAACGTTTGCACTATGATTGTATTTAGAAACAAAATCACTTCTTAATGATATTGGCAGACAGGCATTTCTAAATTTAGATATAATAAAATAAAGTTGCGCAATATTATTTGACATTGAATTTTCTAAAAGAATAATTAATTTAATAAATAATACTTTGAACTGTCAGGTAGTTGACTTCTGATGGGTAATAAATAAGTTATTTGTTAACCGGAGAAGATTTAAATTGCATCAGTTAATGATATTTATTTAACAAACAAGTTAATAAATCTACAATTAATTATTTGAGCTTAACGGATAATACAAATTGCACTCTTCAATCAGTCTTTTTTATAACATTAAATAAAAGTTTGTATTATTCAGTTAAATGAATTGAATGAACTAATATTATTTAGCTGAGAGTTTGGTTTTTAATAAATTTCGAAAAAAGGAACGCATCAAGTTTAAATTTAGTATATTTCCTATATTCTTTGTTAAAAAAAAAAAAAAAAAAAAAAAAAAAAAAACGAATAAGCGGAAGAAATTGTAAATGATGAACTATTTTGAATTTATAACTTAAAATGATTATCGTTTTTTCCTTAAAGTTAACTGTTTCTAAAGTATTTTAAATTAAAGTCAAATATATACTATGAAATGCAAGTATACAAAGTTAAAAATTCACAATCTCCGTGGTTATTTTTACTCATAATCTGTATCGTTTTATAAGATAATGTTTATTTAGATTTTATTTATATACATTCGTAGGGATTTTGCATTATATTCATGAACTTTATAAAAATAACACACACACACACACACACATATATATATATATGCATAAATTCAAAAAATATGCAACTTGAAAACTCATAACCATTTATTAAAATTTTCCAAAATTTTAACTGCTCGTAATACATTTTGATTCAAATTGTCGTAAATATGAATTACGTTATGTATTTGTGTTTTGAAAACTACTCTGACAAGATTTGATCAATTCCATTATTAGGGATCTAATTTATTATCTGTACTTCCACACTTAATCGTACAATTGGAATTTTGACGGAAATACATAATGCAATTTCGGATTTCGCGATACTCTGAGAATCCGTAACATATTAATATCAGCCTTTAAGGGTAACTTATGTGTTTCATTATTAGACTTATGAATAAGCTTATTTGAAAAGTAATTCGTAACTTAAAGCATATTAGATTATTATGAATGTGTAAATATTTATTGATACACTTTCCAGTTTAAAAGTCCGACTTATTGAATAGACATAATCTTTAAAGAAGTAAATTTTTAATAAACAAACATTTTTTTTTTTCCTATTCTTTAAAAATATTTATACCAATATCAGATTTAAAAAAAAGGTATTTTAATAGTGAAATTTGAATCAATTGAAAGTATTAAGAATCGTTTATTAATACTTACACTTCTGTACTTAATATTTTTATATGTAATATAATTTATAGTGTTTGTACTTTGGAAATCAGAAATTTTCTTTCTATTAAATTTTTATAAATATATTTTATATATGCATACTTTTTATAATACTCCGAATTAGCGAAGGTTTTTTTCTGTAACATTTTATGAAAATATATTTTGTATTAGAGTAACTGCGACATATATTTTTAAGGTCTTTGATAGTCAGATACCTACCTTTCTCCTTCGCCATGTAATCTAAGGGAATTTTCGCCACTTTGTAGGGTATCTCGATCAAGAATGAAGTTTTTATGATTCTTTCTTTTTTTCTACTCTTTGAAATTCTTTCCTATTTTTCTCAGGGAGGAAGCAAAAAGAAAAAAATGAATTGGAGAATATAGAAGTTTTTCTGATTCTTTCTTTTTTCTACTCTTTGAAATTCTTTCCTATTTTTCTCAGGGAGGAAGCAAAAAGAAAAAAATGAATTGAAGAATATAGAATAGAAAAAATGCAAATTCGATTGAAATAAGTATATATTCAACATACTTGCCAACCTAGCCCGGAAGATTGTTAGTTCACACCCCTTTTTCTACACCACTTAATTTTTAGAGTAATTCTCTTGAAATGTATATTTACGATTAAATAAGAAAAAAAGTACTTTAAAAAAAGACTGGTGTAAAAAAAAAAAAAAAAAAAAAAAAAAAAAAAGCAGAAAGGGGTGGGTGTAACAATATTTTGGGTTAAACTGGCAAATATGCATTCAGGCATGCTCACTTTAAGTGAAAATAATTGTTATTCGTTCCACATCCCGAATTTGAAAAAATACTGAGCTGTATGTACTTGTAAGTTTGTACTAGAAATATCAAGTGAAGCTGTTGTTGATAGAGCTGTCCATGCACACTACTAGTCATGATGTAAATTTGTGTTACCAGTATTGGGCATTAATAAATTATTATATGTTAATATAAAATTGAAAATTTATATAATAAATGAGCCACACATATTTCCATTAGTTATTCGAAAACAAATTTTACAAGAAAAGAGATAAAAAATGAGCAAAAACAAATCAAACACTTTTTTTTTGAGTCAAAACATAAAAAAAATGACAAAATGACAGAAATATCTATTTGTTTTTTATGTAAACTAGTGTTATTCTAAAAGTGACGACATTAAATATTTGTAGTCCAATGCATTAGGAGTAGATGAATATAACACAAATCCTGAAAGCTGATCAAAGTTAAGGAGGAATCAGAACACTTATTTGGAGATTTTAATTAAAAAGTAGCCACTGCCAGTGATCTTACATTATAAAAATTCGAAAATACATTAATTAATTTTTAATATTATTTAAAGTTATTTAAAGTTATTTTTAAAGTTATTTTAAAGTTATTTTTAATAATATTATAGTTTTAAAAAATTAAAGAACACGCTTTTATAGAAATGTGAACTAAAAAGAACAAAATATCTATCTTAGTATAAAAATGCAGGGTAAGAGAAAATCGTGTGAGTAACACACCATAATATTTACATACATTTAAATCTTTAATTAAAATAACTTAGAATTAAACAAAAACCATTTTTAAAAAACCTCCCCTGACTGGGCTCGAAAGCTAGACCTTTAGGTTCGTAGCGCGGAGCTTTACCTCACAGCCACAGCGTGCACGTAGGGAAAGTCTTTTCTTACAATATAGATTTTTTGTTTGCTCCCAGAGCGGTTACAAACATACAAGCATGCAAACATACATACAAACATACATACAGGTGAAGCTAATAAAAGCGTGTTAAAAAGTATCCACTACCAGTGATCTTACATTATAAAATTTCGAAAATACATTAATTAATTTTTTATGACTATCATTAAATGTAAAAGATTAACGAATTTTATACTTTTAAAAATGGAAATGAATCAATAATTATTAAAAAACTTAATTAAAAAAGTTATTTTTATTTAAGCTGGATATTTTGCATCAAAATAACGATAATTTAACGTTTCAATTTAAGCTGAGTACAACCATTTCCTGGGGGTTGAATAAAACTTTTTTTGAGGATATTTTGTAGTTATGTATGAGATAACGTAAAAGAAATGAATAAATATCTCTTAAAGCATTTACATTTTACCACATCTTTACTCTTATTTAACCTTCTTTTAATTTAAATATTAGAAATTAAATTACATAGTCTTCTATAATGCAGTTTAAACTTGATTAATTAAGCTCGCATTTACATAATTAATCTCTGTTCTTAAATTTTAGAAAAGTACTCATTTAAATAAGGAAGCGGATTTTATGTATTTCCAGAAATTTAACTTTTACATATTTATAAGGAATCTAGGTGACTGTATGTAAATGTTTTTCATTGTCCCCATAAACAACGATTAATTAAGCTGAAAATCTTTATAAGCAATATTCTTTTACAAATTTTGAAAAGAGATAAATGAAAAAAAAAAAAAATCAAAAAAGAATTAAAAGTGTAGTATTTATTTTATAACAATGTAAGGCCGCGTATATAAGTTTTAAAATTATAGGAAGTCGTCCTTCCTCCCTAAGTGGCGCTCCTAAATACGGAAAGCCAAACTCTCTTGCCTTAAATCCGGATAGTTCCAATACCGGGGCTCGGAATTTCCGAGTGCCATACGACGACAACAACAACAGCACTTATAGGATATTACACACCCCTTTATATTTCTAAGGGGGAATAAAAAAACATATAATCGTAATGTTTTGGATTAAAAAAAATAACAAACACGAATAAATAAGTAATAATTTCAGAATATTCAGAAATTCATTTCCTAACGAAAGGAAAGGGGTAAAACGGAATTTTTTACATAATAACCCAAACAAATTTTTAATAAAATATAATTAGTTTTGAATTTGAAATATTGAAAATAATATTTTATAAGACTATATATATATCACCGTTTTGTTTTCCTTTAAATAAAGCAAATTAAAATTAACATATTATTATAAATTTTATACAAAAGTACATTCAATCGTAATTTTGTATTATGACTGTGTAAATTAGGTAAATAATTAAGCTTCATTTTATGTCAGTTTAAGAATAATTTCAAGCTTTGATTTAAAATAAATTGATCATAAATTAAATTATAAACAAAACCCATTTTGTGTAAAAATCATTACAGTTATTTTTGTTAAACAACTGATAAAATTTTATAGAATTATAGAAAATTTTAATTTATCTTTATTTAAATATATTTGCGAAAGATTATATAAATTTCTTTTAAAAAGTACAAATCAAAGAAAAGAAGCTCTGGTAAACTAAATTCCTTTGAAAATTTTAGAGAACTATATATAATAAATAGATAATACGATTTAGATCTTTTTGCTTGAAGAATCCATAATTTAATAAAACGGACTTTGATTTAATGCCTGCCTTGATTCTACTAATTTAGAAGACTACACAACGCTAATTCTTTAAAAGTTAAACTAACAGAATAGAACGACAAATTTAACTTAGTTAAACAACAAGGTCAAGTAATAAATGGCTCTCACGGAAAAATAATTACAAGAATTCAGTTTGAGAACTCAAGAAATATTGTATAATCTATAATAATAATATAAAATAAAACAATAATAGTAAGTAAAAAAATTTTGAAACTTTTTGTAAAAAAGATGAAAAAAAAAAAAAAGTAAACTTTGTTAGACGTATTTTTTACTTGTTGATTTTTCTTTTTTTCTTTTCTTTTCTTTTTTCTTTTTTCTTTTCGTTTTTCTTTTTCTTTCTTTTTCTTTTGTTAGATGTATTTATTTAAAGAAATTAGTGGAATGTTTAGTTGGTAGATTACTTAGTAGAATATTTCCATACTTAGATTACTAATTTAGGGATTTATCTCTCTCTCTCTGTATATATATATATATATATATATATTTATATATATATATATATATGAAGCTGATTGTTTGTTTGACCGAATTTTTATATCGCTATACAAATCCACACCGTTCAAACGTCAGCCACGAAAAATGGTATACATATTAATCAGGACAAAATCTAACAAACGCTGTACTTTTTAGTTCAATGTGATATGTGTGTGTGTGTGTACTAGTCATTTATGAAATTGCCTAAGGCTACAAGAAAAGTTTAAGGAATTTTTAAGAAGATGACGGAATAGTATTTGCAAACAGAAGCGCAACTCCGTTTTTTTTTTTTTTTTTTTTTTTTTTTTTTACTGCGTATTTTATTATAGGACATGTGTTTAATCATAGCCTCCTAAACTAGATGCCTGTCGCATGGCTTGGAAATTTGGCAACAATTGAAGCGGTAGACAGCGCCACCTGGTGCAGATTGCACGACTTTTTTATTAAACTGTCACCAATAATTTTAGGAAGTTATATATGATATATATAATCGACGTTTCTTCGATTCTAGTCGCCTTTTATGTATATCATATCCAACTTTTAAAAATTTTTGGTGGCTGTTAAATAAAAAAGTCGCGCAATCTGTACCAGGTGGCGCTGTCTATTGCTTCCTGTTGCCCAGTTTTTGAGCCACGCGACAGGAATATAGTTTAGGAGGTTATGGCTTAAGTCTTTCTTTTTTTTTTTTTTTTTGTTTAATGAAAATGTAATAAATCCACATACTGATGTAGCAAAGCTAATGTGTAACGTTACACTTCGTTTAAACAACCTACCATAAATTTAATCTTTATTTTTATAAAATGTGGCATTTATCTTTAAATTTGAAAGATTGAACTTAAATAATTTTTTAATGTTGCTAATTACATTTTTGACAGAATTAATTTGTCTACTACTACTCAAAATAATTTATTTCTGAATTTTATTTATTTATTTATTTATTTTTCGTCAGTTTATACTCCATATTATCAATTTATTTATACTAGTAACTATTTAGGTAATATTTTTAAAAATAAACTTATTAGGTTAAAGTACATTTTGTTTCTGAAAAGAAAAAAAAATAATTATAATGTCATATCCAAAATAATATTTATTTATATATATAGAAAAAAAAAAAAAAAAAAAAAAAAAAACATTTTTTTTTTTTTTAATTATTATTTAAACATTCCGTTTCCCATTTCTGATACAAAAAAATTATTCAAAAACCATAATTTTTTGAATGCAGGATATTTTATACTTCGCTACTGCATGCTTTTGTCTTTTTGACAGTAAGGTTCGCCTGTGGGAGTTATTCTTCCGAGTTAGAGAATTCAGAACAATATTTTTTGTATTACATTTATGTTACAAATGGATATACATTATAATTATATTCTTTCTAATCAAAGTGTTCGTATTTATAGTATATTTGATTGTAAAAATATGAATATTGGGTATATTCTTAAGAATAACACAAATTCCAAAAGAAAAGAGTTACAGATTTCCAAGTAACGTGAATCAACGTCAGCGGTCGCGAAAGTATTAAGTATGCTATTTAAAGATATTGGATCATTATATATGTGTGTGTGCATGTGTAATTTATATGAAATATTATTTCGTCTTTATTTGTGGAGTAAGAAATGTTTATTTATTTAATTATTTTTATTTATACTTCATTTATTTATTTATTTTTGTGCATGTGTGTTACACTTTTTAAGATGACTTTTAAATTGATTAATTACTAAAATTGTGTTATGAGAATTTCGAAAAATTATAAACTTTCAATTAAGATTTTAATTATTAAAATATAATGAGTTTTGAATTTGAAATATTGAAAATAAAATTTTATTAGTCTATATATATCACCGTTTTGTTTTCCTTAAAAAAAAGGAAATTTAAATTAACATATTATCATAAATTTTATACAAAAGTACATTTAATCATAATTTTGTATTATGACTGTGTAAATTAGGTATTAGTCAAAATGACGATTAAGAAAGAAAATAATTATGCTTCATTTTATGTCAGTTTAAGAAGAATTTAAAATTTTGATTTAAAATAAATTGATCATAAATTAAATTATAAACAAAACCCATTTTGTGTAAAAATCATTACAGTTATTTTTGTTAAACAACTGATAAAATTTTATAGAATTATAGAAAATTTTAATTTATCTTTATTTAAATATATTTGCGAAAGATTATATAAATTTCTTTTAAAAAGTATAAATCAAAGAAAAGAAGCTGTGGTAAACTAAATTCCTTTGCAAATTTTAGAGAACTATATATAATAAATAGATAATACGATTTAGTTCTTTTTGCTTGAAGAATCCATAATTTAATAAAACGGACTTTGATTTAATGCCTGTCTTGATTCTACTAATTTAGAGGACTACACAAGACTAGTTCTTTAAAAGTTAAACTAACAAAATAGCACAACAAATTTAACTTAGTTAAACAACAGGGTCAAGTAAATGGTTCTGACGGAAAAATAATTAGAAGAATTCAGTTTGAGAACTCAAGAAATGTTGTATAAAATAAAATAAAACAATAATAGTAAGTAAAAAATTTGTGAAACTTTTTTTAAAAACGTGAAAAAAAAAATAAATAAATAAGTAAACTTTATTAGACGTATTTTTTACTTGTTGATTTTTTTAAATATTTTTTTAATAATTTTTTCTCTTGTCACTCTTTTTTTTCTTTTTTTTTCCAAATTTTTTAGATGTATTTATTTAAAGAAATTAGTGGAATGTTTATTTAGTAGATTATTTAGTAGAATATTTGCATATTTAATGAAGAAGCATCACAAAACTGGCGTTGTAAAACTGGATTTTTATTTTTTTTTTTTTTGTGCGTTGCCGCTTTGACTGCAGCACTCGTGCTTACTTTATTCGCCTGATGAAGGGTCGTGTGTTTTTTCGACCCGAAACAATTGTTGCGAGTTTATTGCATTTTATGGTGTTTATTCAAAGGTTGTAAGTAATAATTTGCATATTTAGATTATTTATTATATATATATATATATGAAGCTGATTGTTTGTTTGACCGAATTTTTATATCGCTATACAAATCCACACCGTTCAAACGACAGCCACGAAAAATGGTATACATATTAACGAGTACAAAATCTAACAAACGCTGTACTTTTTAGTTCCATCCGATAATTGGATCAAAATGTATAAATAAAAACCTGGTTTTAATTTTAAAATGATTAAAAAGAAAGAAATGTTTGATGCCAAAATAAACAAATAAAATACACGTTTGTTATTATTTTTCCTCCTGAAATAAAGTAAAATATTTTTAGCTAACAGGCTACGACCGCTTCGCTGGTCACTATATTTAAATTAATTTTCAAAAGAAATGGATCAGTATTTATTTTTTACATAACATTATAAATAAAAACTAAAATAATTACATTGAATTCGCTCTAAAAATCGCTTCGGGTACCCGCTGTCTACGACAGCTATTTTTCCGTCCGCACTGCATAGGGTTCAGGTTTCCACTACCTGCAGAAAGCACTTTTATGGGCATTTCAATATGGATATTTCTTGACGACAAGTGGATGTGCTATTATTTACGAACTAAGATGTTAAATATTACTGTATCTCAGCATCTATTTAATGCTTTTTTTTTTTTTTTTTTTTTTTTTTTTTAACATGTATTTTATAGTCCCCGCTATTTACACTTTATTGCAATTTAATTCCGACCAATATAACGAAATAAAATAAAAAGTATAATTTCTTTTTAACGGAATTAAATGCATGAAAAAGATATAAATTTTAATCAGTTTTATTTTATCTACTATATATTACCATTTTTTTCCGATAATTGCTATACATAAAAAAAAGAGAGAAAAAAAAATCTTTTAAAGGAATTAATTAAATATGAAAAAAAAAAAAAAAAAAAAAAAAAAAAAAAAAAGTTGTTATTCTATAAAAATCATGCAAAAACATAACTGCTATAAATATATTTTTCAATTTAGAATTAAATATTTTTAATTATTTCTACTGCATTACCATTTTATTTTCAATAAATATAATAAATTAAATAATTTGGTGTGTCACTCACACGACTTTCTCTTACCCTGAAATTTAATTCTATAAATACAGGTTGCAGATTAAGAGGTAAGATAACGAATACTGTTATGTAAACCTATGTTAAACAAATCAAATTAGGCTTCGGAAGAGTTTTATATGATAATTAGATCTGCGTGCCCCGTTTTATTTATATAGAATTTAATTAAGTTATGGAAAAATAATTCTTTTTTTTTTTTTTCTTTTTTTTTTAATAATTTATTAAAATAATTTTAAAAAAATTATATTTTATGATAATGCAGACGATTTCCATATTAGAAAAGTAGTATAACACTATATATATATATATAAAGTGAATTTATTCTCAATACATTAAAAAAAAAATGAAATGAAAAAAAAATCAATAACTTTATTTTAAATTATCGCAGATCCATGGTTCAACCATTCGTTTTAAAGGTATTGGCAAGCTCTTTTGAAAGATACCCATCATGAAAATTTACTCCCCTCGAGGAGGACCTCCCCCCCCCAAGGGGGGAGGCGGGGCTCCTAAATACACATTTTTTCCCACGTTGATTATCTCTATTACAAAAAAATGTATATTCGTTTCATTTGGTTTAGTGCAGTGTATAGATGTTAAACCCTACTTACCTTAAATTTCCCACGTAGACTTAATGTATTTGAATACTTTTGCCCTGTACATGTACCATTTGCTTCATCTCAACGAAAAGCTTACTGTAGCATCCTTATATGATACACATTTGGAATACCGAGTTTTGAATTTCTGCTAGTGTTTGTTCTTGAGATATGCTGATAAAAGGCACACAGACAGACACACAGAGCATTCTTTAGAAACATGATTTTTGTATTGAGGGGACCTTAGAACATATAAATATAATAAAACTCACGTTCGAAAATTTGACCCTAAAACAATACTTTCTCGAGCCTATGGGTAACAGAAAGTAAAAAAGAAAAAGACTTTGTCTTCAAATGAATGTATTAAACAAAAATAAATTGCGTAATAACCGTTGCTAAGATACGCAGACGATTACAAAAGAAGAACAAATTCATGAAAAATGAAACATAAAAAGCAATTTTTAAAATCGAAAAAAAAAAAAAAAAAAAGAAGAAAATTCAAATTCGAAATTCGATAAAATCTCTATGCGGTGCATATCTACAGAGTCCTAGGTACCCAAATTTCGTAGCTCTGCAATCAGTAGTGTGAGCACCAGAGCGCAGACGTACACACACGCAGAGACACTTATCTTTATTTATGCAGATTAATTTTGCGTAAATAGTAATAATAATTAGAAAAAAAAAAATAGTTACTCCATGAAAATACTTTTTCTATCAGGAACTTGTGTGTAAATAAATGTTTTCATACAGTTATTTCGCATTAATTTAAAATTTTTATTTAATTACGTAATATTTTTCGTTTCTACAGAAAAACAAATTTTTTTGTTTTTATTGATACTTCATGTGTAACTTATGAGGTTCTATTATGTTCTCATTTTAATTTTAAACTAGTATCGCCCAGTGGTCGAAAGTCGACCATTTTTTTTTTTTTTTTTTTTTTTTTTTTTTGAAAGCGAGGCAAAGCAAAGTTATTGCCTTGTCCTAAACGGAATGCAACTGCAACACAGCTGAGGCAATTGTTTGCCGATATTCACTCTTACTGAATCAGCAGAGTTTTACTTAATATAGCTATTTCTCTCTGTAGATGTTAGCCTTTCCTGAAATGAGAGAAAATCGCAACGTGAAAACGCCCCTTGTTGTGTGATACAGCCCAGAAGCTTATAGGTACCATGTCAAACCAAGGCCCAACCAAGTATCAAATTCTATTAAATTAATTCGATTGGTTCATAAAGTACAGTGTTTGAACAAAAAAAAAAAAAAAAAAAAGATATTATTCAAAAATGGCCGAATTGTGTTCGGGAAATTTCAAAACGTGTAACCTTATCGAACACCGAAAATCTAAATTTTTCTGAATCTTATATTTTCTACTTTTATATGCAGAGGAGAGAATAATAAATCCACTTTTTAAAAAATAAAAATAAGTAGTCAATTTCACTTAATTAAAATGCAAGGAAATCTCAAAACGTGTAAATTCATCGAAAACCGGAAATCAAAAGTTTTTATCTATCTTCTACTTGCTTCTTCTACCCACAAAAGCTAGCAATAAAGACACTTTTTTAAAAAATAAGTAGCCAATTTTAGTTAATTGAAACGTAAAGAAAGCTCAAAACATGTAAATTCAGCAGAAAACGGAAATCGGAATTTTTTCCGTATCGTCTACTTATACATGCAGCAGTTAGTAACAAATCCATTTTCCTTTTATTTAGTATATTAGTTGAATATTTATTGTTCAAATATCACCCTTTGAAATGAACAACACACACAATACAAAGGGTGTTGGGGTAAGCGCTACAGCCGAAAGGCTGGCATGACCTCAAATGATCCAAGAAGAGGGGAATAGGAAGCGAAGAATCCATGTAAGAAACCAGTCCCAAACCCTGAAAAGTTCAGCCAAAAAAAACAAGACACTCATTACAGATTAGCCAAGAACATTAGGTAAAAAAAGAAAACAATATATATAAGAACACCATGACCACTGACGCTTCTGGCGAACGCCCCTTGAGTTCCATTGAATAAAAGAAAGAGAAATATTATGACTCATAAAAAAGAGAAATAAAAGTCCTAGAAAACGCTTGTACTCAGAACCAGCAAGGGCAGTATAAGCCAACCGGGAAGGGGATCACTAAGTAGCATCTGCCATTTCCACCTCAACATTTATCTTGGATTGGGGAACTCTGCTAACCGGAATCTTGTTTTGGATCTCAGTCAGTCCAGACTCATTTACCTTCGATTTCTTTAATAGTCGTTCAGTTTGTTCTTTTAGGGTGGAGGTATGGGGTTTATCATCAGTGGGAGCAGCAGAATTCGTAGTCAACCGACCGGTAGACTTGATTACTAATGTCGTCAAACGATCCATGTTTTGTTTGATCTCTTTTGTTTGCTGCTGTACCAATTGTAGTATACTCTCATTATTTTGGTGAACCAGTTGCGTAACACTTTCAATGCTCTTCTGAACAACCTGACTTAGAAGATCCTGAAGTTTCATAAACACCGAGTCTAGGCTACTCTGGAATTCATCTCTGGTAACTATGGTGTCCTTTTGTGTGTTCTGCGTAACAGCAGCCGCAGCGTAAGATCTTTTATCCAATGTACGGAACTGGCGACGAGCTTCAGTGATAGATACATGATTATCAGTTTTATATTTTAAAATTGGCATTTCATGGAGTCGTTTCGAACATTGGTAATCAGTCGCCTCATGATTTTCGCTACAATTGCAACATCTCTTAACTTCACTTGTGCACATGTTTTCGGGATGATTCTCAGCGCATTTTTTGCATGTGACGCCACTTTTGCATTTGAGTGTCGAGTGGTCAAATTTCCAACATTTTGTACACTGACGCGGCCGATTATAAAAAGGTTTTATTTTCTCAATCATGTAAAAGAATTTTATTTATGGGGGGAGATTGGCCCCAAATATAGTAACTAGAACAGTCTCCGTAAGTTGGACACCTGATTGAGACTTTCTCGTAAATCGACGTAGTTCTTTAACCTTCAATTTGTTTTCGGTTTGAATTTCTGTCCCAAGATCAGCTAAATACGTAGTAGGGTCAATGTCATGTAACACAAATCTGGTAGTGATATTTTCTTGTTGTACATAAGGGGTGACAGGAACCTTTAATAAACTCTTCAATTTAATAATTTGTTTTGCGCATTCTAGGTCTTCGGTCTCAATAAGAAGCTTGTTAGTTCTGGTAAATTTTATGCTATGTATTTTGTTATTCAGGCTAATTTTATTATCAATTTCCGCCTTCAATTGCTTGGGCTTATTGCGGGGGAATTTACCTTCACCGGGTTCCAAAAACAAACACACACGTGTAACTCCATTTGTAAAAGCATATTCTAGTTGCAACGGCAGGGGAATATCTTCCCTCAGAAATATATTTGACTCAAGAGCCGATTGCTCATGGAACATAAACTGGGAATTCATTCTTCCCAAAGACAAACAATTGGTTACCCCACTGCGAGATGGCAGGAGAATCAAAGTACAACAAATATATAAGTAAAAGAAAAAAGCAGAAGAAAATAAAAATAAACACTCACTTGTGTCCTTACAGAAACCAACAGAGGTGAAAAAGGGTGAGAAAACTTACACACTTCGTAGAAATAACTAAGAAAAAGCAACCAGGTCAAGCCAGCATAGCTTACCGCAACACCCCCAACCCCAATCGCACAAACGACCTCTTTGAAATGAAATGTTTATGTTTACATTCGAAACTGGAAGTTTGCCATACTTTTTTCTGGAGTTTTGTGATTTTAAATTAAAATTTTTATTAATTTTACAGAAAAAATAACTCAATCTAATACATGTAGACAGTAACTTATATATAACTATATTCAAATATCGGAATTAAAATTCGGAATAATTTCCGTTATTTTTTAATAATTTTTTACAAAAAATCTAATGGACGATTAACATAGAAAATCTTTTTCATGGCTCCATGGACAGACAGTGACGTCCTCACTTCGCTTGCGTATAGTGATGCTACATTATACAAATTACTGTGTCTATGGTTTTATTTGAGCTTTATGAAATTGCCAGATTTACAACTTTCTACTTTTAGGTATTTCTTAATGTAAAGGAATACGCGTATAAAAGGAAAAAATGGGGGAAAATGCATAAAAAATAAATGTATTTTTAAATACCTTCTTGACATCGTAAGAAAATAATATTTGTATTCGCACCTTCCGGCTAACCGTGCCTTTCGAATGATACCATTTTCAACCCTCTACTCCCATAATTAATATGTCAAAAAGGGACTACAAAATTTATGCTTGCCTATTAATATATAGATAATATTAATTTCGATTTTATTAAGATTTTTTTTTTTTTTTTTTTTTTTTTAAATAAATATCATATAGCTGCAGATTTTTTCTTTTTTTTTTTTTTCTTTTTCTTTTTTTTTTTTTTTGTATGGAACAGCTTTAGCATCGGACTCCTTTGGTAAAATTTGAAATTTATTAACAAAGTGGCTTTCACATTTCCCGCGAAGGTCTTTAGTTATAAATATTTCTATGCATCGCAAAAATGACCAAAAATATTTAACGTTTATATGTAACACACATTATTTATAAAATACGTATAATAATTAATAAAAGAAATGAATGTAAATGCACAAATAAAATATTTATTATATTATTTAATATGTAATTTTATCGTATCGTATATGTAGGAAAAAAAAAAAAGAAAAAGGAAATACCGTGTTTGATAAATTTTTATAATGCATTTACTTTTATTTAAACAAAAAGGCATGCATACAAGATTTTTAAAGGAAATATATAAAAACAAACAACTAAATATTTTCAAACAGTACTTGAAAGGGCTTTCAACTATCGGTGGAAATTACCGTTACATACCAGTACAAAAAATTATATACAATTTCTGTACTAATGCATTGGCTTCGAGTTTGAATTCGTTGGCACCGTAGCCGAAGTGCACATGCTTCAAGCTCACAGCAAGGGAATCGTGGCTGAAGCTCACATAGATTAGTATCTCGTGTCCCAAGCTCACAAATATATTCACCCCTTTACTCCGACGTATCAACTTGACTTTTAAATCACCTATGTCTTAACTGACACTGTCCAGTCCCAAGCTTGGGATAAAAGCGTGAGGGAAAGTTGATCATAAATCTCAACAAAATATAAACAAAAAATTTTGATGTGGTACTCGCACTACTTTATCTTACACTAAAATTTGATAACCATGTATATTTTCATTAACATTGACTACCAAATTTTTACTCCAAATATAACTTTTGAATTATAACCTACTAATATTTACGAGAAATCGGTTTATCAATTTGTTGATGATTTAGGTGGGAGTGTTATCTTTTTTTTTTTTTTTCAGACTGTAACTTTGTATTGTTGAGTTCCGATTTCTAGTTAAAAAATACTTAACAATTAACTTTGATAACAAAGACATTCCACAAATTATGTGTAGTCTTACATATAATCTGTGAATTCTATATAAAACATATATAGTACTTAAGATTGACTTATTAAATAAAACTGCGTTAAATAAATACATGAACAAACATTTCGGGCCATTATTCCTGATATATATATATATATTTTATCCACCCCCGAAAGCATTTTTGTTAAACATGTAAATAAGCAGAAAACAATTTTATTTAATTATTTTATTCCTAGTTCCTGCCCTAGTTCAAAAAATAACTTATTAATTTGTGTATTAATACTTTTAGAAAAGGTAATTAATGTACATAAGACGTGAATTATGCATGGATGCATACATCATGAATATTTTGTTCATTGCATAAGAATAAAAGAAATATTTTAAATAATAAAAATGACATAGTTAAATAATAAGCGATAAGAAAGGAGAATTAACGTAATTTTACATATTGTTAGACTTAAAAGTTTATTATTTATTTATTTATTTTTTAATTTTTCATATACAATCGAAATTCTATTTATTATAAAAATAAACGACGATACTACGACACTACTAGACTAGACAACAATAAAGATAATAATAAACGATATTAATGGAATTTTATCTAATATTAGTTTTTAAGGTTTATTTCTTTATTTTCATTCTTATTCAAAATATTATCATTAGTATATTATATTTAGTATATTAAAAAATAACATCGTTCCATTTATATTGTATTTGAAAAAATTCTTGGTAAAATCCCTAAAACCTTTAATTAACCCGTTAGTAGTCGCTAATTTGTCGATTTGCCGCCCATTCCTTCAGTGTTGCCAGATTTTTTTATTCAATAGCCACCAAAAATTTTTAGAAGTGGCATTTTATATACGTTAAAGGCGAATAGAATCGAAGAAACGTCGATTATATGTATCATATATTTCTTCTTAAATTTATTGGTGAAAGTTGAATAAAAAAAATGCGCAATCTGTACCAGGTGGCGTTGTCTATAACGACTACTAACAGGTTAAATATATATATATATATATATATGTGTGTGTGTGTATGTGTGTGTTATATAAGCAATATTATTCAGATGTTTTATTTTTAATTCAAATGCTAAACATGTTATGCTAAAGCTTTTATTTAAATGCAATATACGAGCGATACTAATATATTTTTCAGTAAATCATATAATAAGTTTTTCTGATTTTTTTAACAATTATTTTTAATAAAATTTCTTCTATAAATATATTTTTAATCTTTCTTTAAATTAAATGACTTATACTCGTTCCTTCATGATTAAATCGGAGTATAAAAAAAGAAGTTTTTCATTTACTATACGTTTAAATTAAAAATAAATAAATAAATAAATAATAATATTTAACCTGTATTTTATAAAAATTTCTTTTAAAGCATTTTTTGATTTTTATGAAATAAAATTAACGTTTTCTTTATGATTCTATGCCTTTGCAAGGTTCCTTTTTAATTTTTTTCTGACCTCAGTTTAAAATTTAATTCATTTTGAAAGAAAACACATCCACTGCTTGCGAATTTTATTAAATCTCCCAGCTGTTACATTTTCATGAGAAAGATAAGCTGTTTATTCTCAATACTTACATTTTAAAAATATGAGATAATTTACGATTTTTTGGAAAAGAGTTTTTTACAAAAAAGTGGTAAGAAAAGATTTTTAATGTATACAATGCATTAAAAACTGCAAACACAATTCGACAAAAAAAAAAAAAAAAAAAAAAAAAAAAAAAAAACTCCGAATTATTTTATTTTTTACAAAACGTTTTTTGGTAATACATATACATGTAGCACATTTTGTCCCATTTTACGAATATTAATAAAAAATTTTAAGACAAAAATATTTTTTTATACTTTCGTAATTTTCTAAATTCCCGTATATTAAATAAGATTAATTGAAATTGAAATTATCAAGTTGTTGCAGAAACGTTTGTAGATACCTCTCACCCGATTGATTTGCAAACTGGTACACATGTTCGTGGACTGCAAAAAAATAGCTGCATATTTTTGGGTGTGTATTCTGTTTGTAGTTCGTGTACAAGGGCATGCCTTTTTTTTTTTTTTTTTTAATCTTTATGCGTTTTGGAGAATATTCGTGTGAACCGCAATAATATTCGAAAAATTCACCCGATTAACGTGCAGTTTTATGCACATATTCATGGGCTATGCAAAACGTATTTGTATATTTTTCATTGTCCATATTGTTTATGGTTCGTGTACTTGTGCAACAAAGTATTTCATATTATAACGTCCTATGCACAGAATTTCTTTTAAATGCATTTTAACATGGTTTCATTAAACTCAAAATATTGGAATTAGCAGACATTGTTAATCTGCTTAAAATAATGTTTTTGTAGAAGAAGTTATACAGAGACTTAATAATTATCCACATGACCACACAAAGAAATTCCAATAACGTTATACAACCATCCTGAAGTTAAGTTAAATTGGTGTTTTAGAGAGCTGCATTAAAGGATTACCAACACAAGGTTATGTGTTATGTACATACATAAATACATATAAACATATATACAGAAATATAGAGATAGAGATATCCCCCCTTAGAAACGTATGCGGTTATGTAAGAAGTCAAGCTTATACGTATATGGTTTTCTTAATGTTTTTTTTTTTTTTTTTTTTTTTTTTAAGTATGCATAATAAATAATAGTGATATGCTCAGTATTACGTATTGTAAGTGGGCATTTGACCTGCAGATCAATTAGTTTAAAACATATATATCTCTCAGTTAAAAGTTTGTATTCTTGTTGTGTTAAATTCTTGTCAATACAACAGTGAAATATATTTATTTATAGTGAATATTCTTCATTTCTTTCTAGTCTCACATTAGTTGTAAATAATTAACTCTTAATGTTTAAAACAAAATTATGCATTTATTTTTTGTTAGAAAGAGAGAGTGGGAAAGATTGGGAGAGAAACAAACAGATACATATATTTATTTTCAGCAATTTCTAGTACTAACCTAGGTTCAAACATTTTTGGGTATACAAAACCTATCTCAGCTAACATCCAAAACACTTATTGTTCTATGGGGAAATTAGTTCATATAAATACTCATAACCAAATACATCATTTTAATTTTCTGTTTTCACATCCTAAAAATTCACAAACTTTAAATTTTTGCTCGTTTTCTGAAAATAGTTTTTTTTTTTTTTTTTTTTTTTTTTTAATCTTTTGATTTTAGGAATGTCAAAAATCAAAACTAAGTGCATTTCTACACTTCAATTTTACTTTGATTTTTAAAACACGCACAATAAATGCTTATCTTGGTCAATCGTCTGTTTTATGTAAGTAATATAAAATCTTTTTGTAAAAAAATAGAACCGACTCCAAAAACGAACTACTATTCAAACAGCTGAAATTGAAAGAAAATTGGCAGAAATTGGAACTGTAAATTGCGCCTAAAAGCATAAAATAATTTCCTTCGCCAAACAACCTATAACACTACAATTAATCATAACTTTTGAAGTCGGCGCAAAATTAAGTGAAATTTAATTAGTTTTTAAAGGTTTGTCTTTAGATCGGTAGCAACAAATGCTGTTGTTTCGAATGATCCATTTTCATGTTACCTTTATTATTTTATCACTGTATACAATTGGTCCATTAGTAGCATCTACATAAAACAGTGAACATTCTTCACAATGCGGTATTTATGTTTCTACGAAGTTAGAGTTTCCTTTGCAAATTTGGTATAACTTTGATAACTATCATCCTTGATGGCTTTTGGAGGCAAAAATATACACGCAAGATGTATATTTTCATAATATATATTGTACGATATGTTGTTTCATATTCTTGACTTCATTCTTGATATACCTTATCAAAATAATCATCATATCCCAAAGAAATTAAAAATGTTTGCAAGATAATTTTGCGATTTTTCTTTCACCAAGGACGTCAGATACCAGCATCTTCGCCAACTTTTTCTGCTTACGAAATCTTATTTGTTTTCTTGAATCAAATTAGTTCTCGGTTGCGTTTTGCAGGTAACAATGTGAGATATGTATTTTGAATAGGATTTGATTTTTGTATTGAATAAAGGTATCAATTTTTATTTAATTTTGCGCCGACTTCAAAAGTTATGATTAATTGTAGTGTTATAGGTTGTTTGGCGAAGGAAATTATTTTATGCTTTTAGGCGCAATTTACAGTTCCAATTTCTGCCAATTTTCTTTCAATTTCAGCTGTTTGAATAGTAGTTCGTTTTTGGAGTCGGTTCTATTTTTTTACAAAAAGATTTTATTTTTCTCTTTTCAGTGAAAACTTATTTATATAGCAGAGCATCAGAAGACATTCGACGGAAGTTTCACAAATCACAAGTTCCAAGAAAAGTGACATTACTCAAAAAATGGTTTATGTCACTGAAAAATACATGAAATGCACTCAATGTGAACAAAAAAGTTATATCTCCATCTAGAAAGTTATCCACTCGAGAGACAGTTGCGCCAGTTTTATTATAGTCAAGTTATTTTTAAGTTTATTCTTCTCAAATACTGCATTTTTAAGTTGTGCTACTTTTCTTGCCTTTATCGGATAGGAGCAAAAAACTATCTATTGAACGAACATACGTTAAATTAAAAAGTCTCTAGAAATGTAAAGGACGGATACGCTGCATTCGGAACCGAAAATTCTGTTAGGCATATATATTGAACTTTACAGTGAATACGGATTCACCCGTTGCGCTGGAAATTGCGCAACGTAAAGTTCAAACAAAGAGCAAAATAAGCATTGCAGCTGACGGACAGGAGTTTCAACATCGGTACTTACATATTGCTTTTACCAGTGTAACTGCATGCGTTCAGCAGTTAGAGTCAGAACAGACTTTTGTGAGTATCCTGTAATTTGTTTATATCTTAATTAAATCATAATGAAACCTATTTCAGGCCAAGATCATTACGACAACAAAAAAATATTAAAATTAAATCATGTCTTACGAAGTTATGAGCTAACAAATTTCAACAACAACAACAACAAACATGGTTTGCATTGAGAACCTCTTCCTTTATGAAGTCGGTTTAAAATGTCCATGTGTTAATCAATGTGACCGCTTACAATAACCATACTTTGAATTTTACATAGCATAAATGTCACCCGCTACGCTACAACATATCCAATGTAGTTCAAGTGTGCACAAAATAGGAAATTGTGAACAAACAAATGCACGTTTTAAGCGTTCTGTTTTTAGCATTAATGTCTAAACTATCTTTGCGTACTACATCGATGATGCTCTGCAATTTTATAATTCACTTTTTTCCCCTGTCTTGAAACGTTTCCGAGATAGGATCGCTAACTCCACACTTTTCCACCAGGTGGCGCTTTAGATGTTTGAATCGCGTAGCACATGTCCACTTTACTATACCTACATACCACTTTTATAACTATAGCTGCAGCTGTTCAGCAGTTAAAAGAGTCGGGACTGACTTTTTTGGGCACCCTGTATTTTCTTTTGATCGTAAAGATCTTACTATGGGATTTATTTCAGACCAAGACCTTTACAAAGTATTAAAATCGGATCATCTGTTCAGAAGTTATGAACTAACAAACAAAAACAAAAACAAAAAATATACGCTTTGAATTGAGAACCTCCTCCTTTTTGAAGTCGGTTAATTAGAGCATCTCTTACGAAGTTATAAGCTTACAAACACCACCAACAACAACACATAGATTGAATTAAGATTCTGAAGTTGGTTGAAAACGACTTTGCGCTAATCGATGTGACCGCTTACAGTAACAGTACTTTGAACCACAGAGTATACGTGTCATCCGCTACGCTGCAAAGTGTGCAACGTAGTTCAAGTGTGCACAATGTAGGAAATTGCGAACAAACAACTGCACGTTTTAAGCGTTCTATTTTTAGCAATAATGTCTAAAAACTGTCTTTTCGTAGTAAATCGAAGAAGCTCTACAACTTCGTAATTAACTTTTCTCCCATCTTGAACCGTTTTTGGGATAGGAGCGCTAATTCCGCTTTTTTTTTCACTAGATGGCGCTTTATTTTCTTTGGATTGTAAAGAAGTTATAATGGGACCCACTTCAGACAAAGATCTCTACAACAAACCAAAAAGTATCAAGTAACCGCATTTTGAACTATATAGCGTATGTCTCACCAGCTACGCTACAACGCGAGCAATGTAGCTCAAGTATGTATAGTGTAAGAAATTGCGAACAAAAATATGCACGTTTTTAGCCTTGTATTTTTAGCATCAATGTCAAAACTATCTTTTCGTACTAAATCGGTGATACTCTTCAGCTTTGTAATTCACTTTTTCTTTAGAACCGTTTTCGAGATAGGAACACTAACTCCGCTATTTTCCACCAGATGGCGCTGCAAGCGGTTTAACCTTGTACAGCATGGCCACTTTGCTATACTTACATACCATTTTTATCACTATAGCTGCAGCCGTTTAGCAGTTAAAAGAGTTCGGACTGATTTTTTTTGGGCACCCTGTATTTTCTTTAGATCGTAAAGATATTACAATGGGACCTATTGTAGACCAAGACCTTTTCAACAAAACAAAAATTATCAAAATCGGAGCATCCGTTCAGAAGTTATGAGCTAACAAACATAAAAAAAACATACGGTTTGAATTGAGAACCTTCCTTCTTTTTTTGAAGTCGGTTAAAAAATAAATAAAAAAGTATATTGGTGATTTTCTTTTAGATGCTGCACCATAATTTGACGTGAAAAGTGCCCAAGGGAACTTTTCGTTATTCTTTCGACAAGAGGGGGCTCGAGCGATCTAGCAACAGTGGCTTTCATCCATTTAAACCTATAGAAATAAATAGATTGCTGAAAAATTAATTTGCTACATCAAGAACCGATAATTTTACATAAAGTTAACTGGATAAAAAGCACTGTTGTCTGATAATACCTTCAATATTGTTCGTGAAAAGAAATATCGATATCGATTTTCGAAAGATCTTGACGTGATGGGGAAAAAGTGGTGGTTATTGTCGAAATCAGCACACCAAATAACACAAAAATCTACAAAAACTGTGGTGTCTACACGTCATTGTGTTTCTAAGTATTAGTCTTTTGGTCTTTTGATGAGTGACGTCATATAAATATACAGGTACCTGTAAACTGTATCGACCAATCAGTGATACTCGTGGTCATGCTAAAGCAGATTAGTCTTCAAAATGTAGTCGTTTATGTAATATGTCTATGTTAGCTGTAATTGTTATTTATTCTCATTAAATTTTTTGTGAAAAATTGCAAGTATGGATTATCGTCATAATTTACAGCCGTATCCTAAACCTTTCTCCTTCAAAATACAGAAAAAATGGCGACGAAAGGATTAAAAGGAGAGAATTAAAATTAATGCAGTTTCATTCTGTAGCATTTAATTTCGATTTCACAAAAGCACGGGAAGCGTGGAGAGAATTTATTTTTTAAATGTCCTAACACCGTTACAATAATTGCTTCTTCTCAACAAATGCATAAAAAAGAAATATGTTCTTGATATTATTAGTTTATACACAAATATAAAGCTCTCTTAAAGAGAGAATTTGTTACTTCAGATTAAAAAAAATTAATTCTGATTCACCGAATCAATCGATGACAGAAGCATTGCTAGTTTCTGTCTACTGTCTAGGAATGGCAATTGGCCCCGTTTTCAATCACTTGTCTGGGATAAATTAGATGTTCATTTAAAAGATAAAAGAAATCATGTGTTTATATATATATTTTTTTTTCTCTTTCTCTTATTTGATTGCTCATATTATTTGATTTAACCTACATTTACATTTGAAATGATAAACAATCTTCAAGAATTAAATGATTATGCAATAATTTTGCAATTATTTGTAAAGTTTTTTTTATATATATATAAAATTCTTCTATTAAAGGAATATTCAAGTAATAGTTCTTTCAATAAGTTGACTGACCACTCCTCTATTATCAAAAAACGAATATTGGCCTTTGATAAAAAGCTAAATCTAAGCAGAAATTGTTTTAATTTTCCATCTCTTTTCGTTACCGTTAAATTTAATAAAAATCCATTTAAATTTCGTTTTGTTACCTGTGGTACTAATAGCTATAATGATAAAGCCGGTAAAATCTTATTTAAATATCTAAATTCAGTCTTAAAAGTGATAAATTCTGCTAATGATTGTAACATTATAAGCAATAACCAGAAAGATATAGAATAATTCAAGTTTTATTCAGAAAGCATTACTTCCGTAAGTACCTATTATTTTGAGAATTTGTTTGGCAGCATTCCACACAACTTAGTAATAGAAGTTTTTCAAAGCTTTTATGAGGAATTTGGCAGTTTCTTAAACTGTGAAAAAAATTACTGGATTAATCTTATTAAGTTTTGCATTTTTGAAAACGTTTTGTTTAACGGGAAATATGACTTTTTACAGTGGAGGGGGATACCGATGGGAACGAGTTTTTCGAGTGCTTTCGAAAATTTATTTTTATATTTATTCAAAAAAAAAAAAAAAAAAAAAAAAATGAATATTACTTTCTTTAGATATATTGATGATTTAATTGTTTTTAATTGTAATTGCTTCGAAAATATTTCTGGAAAAATATATCCTAAAGAATTAATTTAAAACCGTACAGAACTGATAAAATTTCACTCCTAGATTTAAATATAAAGAGAAAAATGGTTCACTCTATTATATGACAAAAGGAAGGGTTTTAATTCTAAAGTAAATCGTCTTACTAATTGGTTTTCAAATATCAGTAGAAAAGTTTTAAAAAGTTTTATGCTCGCCCAGTTTAAAAGAATTCGTACTATTTGCAATAATGAAAATGATTTAAAATATGCTATTGACGATCTAAAACCTTGCAAATTAACTGTTACCCGTCCCAATTTTTAACTGTGTGTTTCCAGTGTTTTCTTATTTTCGTTCGTTCTATTTCCTCATTTAAGGGCGATATTTAAGTACAAGAGTAGCCCCGTCGTCCGAAGTGGGTTTGTTTATCAGGTAAAAGGCTTTATTTTATTTTATTTTATTTTATACTTTCTTGTATACCTAGAGTAATTCCTTATATTATTGTATATATTTTTTAATGAATTGATGTAAAAGTTACATGCTTCGTTTATCTTAATATTTTTTGTTTTATTACATGTGAGAACTTTAAATAAAAATTAAATTTGTTTTTTAATTTTTTACCGAATAAGTTTCCCTTCAAAGCATTTTAAATACGTTAACTACTTATATTATATAAAATAATATTAAATTTATCTGTTAAATATATTTTAAACAGGATATGCATGCTGCTTAAATTAGATTCCATATGGAAAATTTGTTAAATAATACAAATGTCTGAATTTCTAAGTGTCTGAACTTTTAAATGTCTCAATTTCTAAGTGCCTCAATTGTATAATGTCTGAATTCTTATGTGTTTAAATTATAATATGTCTTCATTTCAGACATATCAATCTTATTCCGTCACTTATCTCAGGTCATTTATAAAAACGCACATGTGTCTTTATTTAATAAAGCACATGCTTTTGAAATTTTGCATGCGTAAGTGTTTCAGACATTTACGTATCTGAGTTAGTATTTCAGACACATTTCATTCAGAATTTAAGATGCTTCTATTTACAGTGTAGTAAATGATCGACTCCTATTGTTCCAGTGTAAAAACCAAATGGGAAAATTCTCTTGTGCGGTGATTTCAAAGTCACAGTAAATAAATAATTAAAAGTTGACAAATACCCATTGCTGAAAATTAAACCTGTATTTTCCTTATTTTTCCCCACAAAATTATTGTGATACTTTCGGCAACTGTAATGCAAAGATATGCATTATATTTAAAAACTTCCCAATATAATATTAAATATGAAAACTCTTCAGAGCATGGAAATGCCGAGGCCCTATCACGTCTTCTATTACGTAGTAAAAATTTACTGCTGTCATTGTATGATTCGTCCCCATCGCAAAAAGCTCACCAAAATCAACTGACGACACTGATGAAACTGGTGGTTCATTTATCCATCAAACTGGTAACTTATTTTTAAACACAGAAATTTTTATGTTCAAGCTCTAAGCGTTATCCTATATTAATAAAAAATGTAATCAGAATTAATTTATGAATTTAATAGGAAGAGAACTTATTTAAATTAGTTAATGCATCCTGATTAGTTAAACATAATTAATTAGTTAAAACTTAATACGCATACCACATATTGCGACATTATTGTGCTTACACTTTTCACCAGTTACAATTTCTAATAATAAAGATAACTAGACAACGAACATGTTCACCTGAAATCTAGCTGTAATATAAATTTAAGTTTTAGATATCTAAAATAATAAATCTCACAGCCAGTTTTTAAAGAGTAACAAAAAAAAAAAAAAAAAAAAAAAAAAAAAAGAAGAAGAAGAAGTGAATTTTACATACACATCAATTTACGACATCAAGCACTAGAGTTAATAAAACTAGTATTATCACAGAAATGTGTTTCACACCCAAGTGTAATTTTAAGGTAAAATGTTCAGTTATTATTCTATTTCAATTCCGTGAATCATAATCATTACTATAAGGATTCAGATATCAGATGCTTTCGTCTATGCAAATCATGATAAATGCTGCAGAATTTTTTCATATTCATAGAAATATAATAAACAAATGAATAAATGCGAAAATATGAAACAATGTATTTTCATATTTTAATCATGTTTTTCTTTCACTTTCTTTTTAAAAATGTTTTGAATCTGTGAGTCATCTGTACTTACCTTATAAATATATTTATTGATTTTGATTGGAATACTAAAGAGCTATTCAAGAATTTTACACAAAGCATTTCTTTTTTGAGAAGCATCATTTTTTCTTTTTACTTTATTGGAAAATGTTTTTTAAAAAGAGAAGAGAAATGTATTTTTAGAAGGAAAAAAAGCATACCATAAGTTAAAATACATTGTGCGATTTAAACATCGACACTTAAAAAAATTGAAAAGTTTTTGAATGCAGTAGGGCAAAAAAATTCTTTATGTGTGGTGGGAAGATTTTGTTCCGAAAGCAATGAAAGAAAAAACCCCTTTATGTAGAGTGTGAGAGTTTTCAGTATGAAAAAGTTCCTTTTTACAGAAAGTAAGTGTTAGCAGTAATAAATAAAATGTATAGCACTTAGTGTAGATAACTGCGTATTATATTTTGTACTTAAACTTCGTGGAAAAGCTTTTTAACCTTTATTACTTTATGGTTAAAGTAGAAATAAGAAGAACTTTAAATAATATTTAAGTAATGTATAATATTTATTTCTCTATTTAGTCATAACATAATGGTTTGTTTAAAAATATGTTTTTTTATAAAATGTTGCACATACCTATTTATTTCTTTTAAAACAAACTGGAGAGACTTCACTAAACTTTCTCAGCATGTAGTAATTACGTTAAATATACAAAGGGAAAAATCACAATGGGTGTTTTGAGTTTTCCCATTTAAGTTTTATGTCTTATAAAGGATTGTAATGTATTCAAATTATTTTGTGCATCCCTGTAAGTAAACTATAAATGGTAAGTACGCAATATGTTTTGAACAATTTAACATTACCAAAACGAGCTTAAAAATGTTTTTTTTTTTCCCACAGTCCATAAATTTATAAAAATTCTTATTTATATACCAGTAAAAATTAATAAATAAATAAAGCATATGTCCGACATTAATACAAATCCGTACAGTTCTTGTGATGGCAACATATTATATGCAGTATTGCCAAATTTAGGAACTTTTATATTCAATACCTGCCATTAAATTTCGATTGTAATTTCTTACCTAATCATTTTAAAGATTAATCACCTATTATATATATATATATATATATATATATATATATATATATATATAATATCACTCCACAAAATTATTTGTGATTATTGAAAATAAAAAGTCCCTAAATTTGGCAAATCATTTTGAAATCAATGCTTGCAAACTTGCAGTTTGTGCCGCAAATATGCTACGAATTTCCGAGCCAAGCAGATGCGCAGCACAACCTGTGATATATGGCTGCTTCCGTTCACTACTATGCCCATAATCCGCCCAACGTTTAATGTTTATTAAAGTAATTTTCTCAAAATTTTCCAAAAATATTACAAACAAAAAACCTAAGTTCACTTCGTTAGAAACCTTCTCGTTTCACCTTTTAAAATTTTACGTTAATTAAATTAATTTTATTTTACTAAAATTAGACGATTACTGTCCTTAAAAATAAATTTAAAAAAGCTGATATATATATATATATATATATATATATATATATATATATATATTATTTTATTTTATTTTATTATTATTAATATTAATATTAATATTAATATTAATATTATTATTATTATTTTTGCAGTCACTTTTATCATTTCTGCTTAATCAGCCTACAGCTGCAAAAAACTTGAGCATCATACTTGAAAATATTGCAAAACTGAACTGTACTAAAAAATTTAAGATGAATTTTCCACAGGCTAACATTTGCTCTCAAGAAGTAAATTATACTGCAGGTGTGGCTTTTGTCGATCGTTGCCATTTCTGAATAATGTTCAGTTTCGGATTCTGGTGACTTTTCCGAAGAGGAGTGTCGTCTGAAATGGATTGAAATAGTTCAGTCACTTTTCAAAGTTGTCTTCTGATACAGTTCCAGACATTAAACAAACTCATCCTCATTGTATTGTCATTGCCTATAAGATACGTAATCTCTCCTAATATAGAATTTAATCGAATCAATGCGCGATTTTCCTACGTAGCAAATACGCAAACTCTCCCATTACGGTAGGACAAACTGAGCAGACTTTTATTCAATAATGCTCATTGTTATAGAAAACATTTGGTGTTCGTACCTTTAGTCTAGCTTCATAGTTTATGAGAAATCTTTTAATTTAAATATTTTTGTACTGTTGCCGTTCTATGGAAATTCCTAGAAAGTAATATGAAAATTCAAGCATTTATATTTTAAAACAAGACAAAATAACCACATTTTATCTTTGAGTGCTGTTGTACTACTACCTAGAATAGCAGCGCCCTCACACTTTTTCTTGCATCTGATTCTCTATGCGCGCAAACTCTGCTACTTTTACCATATATACAATATTAAGTTTTTATAATATTATATATATTATAAACACAGGTCATAATAGAAATGTTCCACAACTATAAACTGTATCAACTTCAAAAATTTCAAAAAATTCTATTAGTAGTTTGAGTTAATGAATTATAACTAAATGGTTTTAGAAATTTATCCTAATTTAAAATTTGGTTCAACTTTAAATTTCCATCTTAATAAACATTTTTGTTTCAACCCTGCACTTGAATTGTCATGTTTGAAAATCAAATTAATAAATTGCTAACAAAAATAAATATATAGAATTATATTACCGTCATATTGTTATCACGTATTACATTCAATTAATCATAGGATTTAATTTGAAGATATTTCAAACAGTAAGTTAATACTTATGTCTCATAATATTGAATGTTTAGAAATTTCAGAAAGTTTATCTGATTTGAAATTAATTTATAACCTAAAACGTCAAGGAAATACATTGAGTGTTTCTTCAAAATAAATATTTGCTTTTATATCCTTCAAATCAGTTATATCCTTCAAATTATAATGTAGAAAATGCTTAGAAAATTATTTTCTGCATAATTTATACATTTGTATCATTTATAAATAAAGTAATTAAAAAATCAATAAACATAAATAGAATTGGATATACAAAATATCTGAAGAAAAATCATTCATCAAAATTAAGACAACTAATGTAGTTATTTGATAGTCTTTCTTTCAGTCAAAAAATTAAAATAATAGATATCTTTATTTAGATATAATTTATTTCAAAACATTGAATCGGATATACACAAAATAATTAAAGAAAAATCGTTCTTCAAAATTAAAGCAACTAATGTGGTTCTTTGATAAACCTCCTTTTCGTCAGTATAATATTGTCAACAGGCATATCACCCTGATGAAATTTTGTTTCAACAAGAGAAATGTAAATTTTGATAGATTCATTAAGATTACACTTCTCGGCAAATGCAACGCAAATTTGTACTTCTATTATAATTATTTAATTGAATTCATTGAAAATTCTCGCTATTTGACAAATTTAGATGAATATTTCGTAATTAATCTCAAATCAAAAACTCTAATTTTAAACAGCATAAGTTAAAATATAATATAATATAATATATATATATATATATATATATATATATATATATATATATATATATATACATATATATATATATATATATATATATATATATATATATATATATATAATTACCCCTTAAATTTTTTTCATGCAGTTTTAACAATTTCCAAACAAAATAAAGTGTATAATTGCCCTTTTACTTTTATTTATTTATTTATTTATTTAACATTATAATTTGTTTACAACGACCAATGCATTTATAAATAAACATTGATTAATTATATCTTGTGACACGACAATATATATTGTTCATTTAAAATGATTTGTGTATAAAAAAAGATTTATTTAAGAAGAATGAAAAAAGTGGGTTCATACATTTTTAACTATGATGGACACACACTTGTATGAAGAAAACGTATATTTATGAATTCAAATGTATTCAGTCGTTAATGCATACATTAAAATTTTTTATGTCCAGACATAGAGCCAAATAATTCTAAAAAATACATGTATTATGGTAAATAAAATATTTAACAAAGTAAAACAATTTCAAAAAGAATATAGAGATTTTATAATAAAAACATTGGGTGCATAAAAAGTCAAAATTCAAATATACATTTATATATTATTTCAGCAAAAGCATTTTACTAAATGCGTTCGTTTTTTTTTTTTTTTTTATATGAAACTAATTTAAAATGAATACTATAATTTTCATATTTGCTAGCAATGTCTCAGGTAAAAAGGTAGAACTGTTACTTCAGTCGTATAAATTTTAAATAATAATCATAATAAAGAAAAAAAAATAAACATTCCCGAAGTCCAATAATTTCAAAATTTCTATCATAATATGAAACATGAAAAATATCTTCATTTTTAAAAGCAATTCAATTATTTTTCATATTTCTAAATTTAAATGCAATTATTTTACGTTTTTCGCAACTTTTCGAGCATTTGTTTCGTTTTATGGCTGTAATTTTAGACCTTAAAATTATACTGGAATAAAAAAAAAAGAAAGAAAGAAATGATAGATATTTCTGCAAACACAGCCTTATGTTCCCAAAATGTTTGCATTTTTAAATTGTAAATGTTCACAATTCAGATTGATAGACGATTACAGTATACGTTTAGCACATTTTCTATATTCTTTGGTAAAAAAAAAAGTGAAATAAGGGGAAGAAATTGTAAGTGATGAGATTTAATGATGAACATTTTAGAATTCACAAAATAAAACTGCTATCGTTTTTTCCCTAAAATAAATTTTTTAAACGCATTTTATATTAAATTCAGATATATGCTATGAAATGCAAATATACAAAGTTAAAGATTTAAATTAGCTGTGTTTAATTTTACTCACAATCTGTATCGTTTTCTAAAATTTATTTAGATTACTATTTAGACTGCTCGTGATATAATTTATTCAAAATATCATACACATGAATTTAATTATTCATTTTTGTTTTTAAAACTACTCTGACAAGACTTGATCAGTTACATTATTAGAGATCTAACTTTTCATCTGTACTTCCACACTTAATCGTAGAATCGAAATTTTGACGGAAATACTTACATTAGGCAATTTTGGATTTCGCGATATTGTTAGAAACAGTTACATATTAATATTAGCCTTTAAGGGTAATTTATATGTTTCATTATCAGACATATGAATAAGCTTATTCGAAATATAATTCGTAACTTAATGCATATCAGAATGATATGTATGTGTAAATATTTATTGATGCGCTTTCCAGTAAAAGTATAACTTACTGAATCCGCATAGTTTTTAAAGAGGTAATTTCTTATCAAACAAAATTTTTTTCGTTATTCTTTAAAAATATTTATTTTATTATCAGATTTTTCAAAAAAGTATTTTAAGATTCAAATTTGAATTTATTGAGAAATGTTTAAATCCGGTTTCTGGTATCTAATCTTCAGTAATTAACATTTTATACCTTTTTTACATATATAAAAGGCAATGTATCTCTGTGAGTGATCTGTGTTCCTGTGGACACCAGTGCAAACACGGTAGCTCGGACAGTCACGTGATTCGACACGAAGATGCTCCCAGATTTGTCCCAGTGCCCATCGAAGCACGATTTTTGAGTTTTCGATTAGTTTTCTTTTAATTAATTAAAATATAAAAATAATGAGCTGATAATAGCTGTAAAATTAGCCATTTAAATAATAGCTATAATTTAATTGTTGCCAAAAAGTTTTATGAGTTCATTTTTTCCCACATTAAAATGTATGCATTTAATTACACGCGAGAACAACAAATATATATATATATACATTTGCGTGTGTGCATGTGTGTGTTTATAAAAAATTAAATTATGCATCTGACGAAAATTGACGTCATTATAGCTTTAAAATTTTACATATATTGGTAAAGTGCTAATATAGTTCAGGATGTTAATATAAATTGTTCTAAAAGGATTAATATTTTACTTTCAAAATTACTATTTTTTATATTTTACAATGAAGTTGTCAAAGAAAAAAAAAGTGCCCGTTCCATCACTTTCGACTGCGTAGCGTTTCTTTATTACTCTAAACGCTTTTATTTTATCAGTTTTATTTATAGATCCTTTTGGGCAATTTTTAAATTGTGTCGTTAAATATTTTTCTCGAAAAACTTTAATTTAGTAACATCCATTTTATTCCAAATAGCGCATAAAAAATATAAATAAATTGTAAAATATTATATATATATTGAAACAGAAATAATAGCCACATAAATGATCTAGTTTAATCTGAGTGGATAATTTTATAGAAAAGAAATGCAGTTTTAGAAATAGAAAATTTATTTCATAAAGCACTATTTTAAAACTAAAAAAAACATTTAAAATATAAACAGAAAATGGACGATTCCTATAAATTAACGAAAAGGTGCAAACGATAAAAGCATTTGCAAAATAGGGACTAAAGCACTACCCCTTTTTATACAAGAAGTTATAAAATGTATAAAAAAAATAAGGAAATAAAATCCATCGCTAATATGAAGACAAAAATCCAAAAGCTGCAGAGGGAGAGATATAATAATGCTGTGTAACATGACAAGACTTACTTAATATTATTTTTTTTAATATAAACCAATCACTACACAAATTTCACATACAATTCTGCTACTATTTGTAACTTCGAGGTACTGTGCCCTTCCACGCTGTTGGGCATAAACATTTGATTATTTTAAAATTAATGTTTAAATAAATAAATAAATAAAAAATTTTAATGGGAAATATATATAACAAAAACATTAGTTTGTTTTAAAATCCAGCTGAAATAGCGCTCATAGCATGTTGTATTATCCTGCACATTGTCGTAAAATTTCTGTCTATTATGGTCGACACGAATGTATTGTTTATATGTGATTGCGATTATAAACGTGCTACCTCGATATTTTTCGATATTCTTCGTTGGAAAAGTGGCATCAGATAGGCACCCAAATTGAAGTTCACGGGTAAGGCGTTGTCGTAGGTAATAGAGACATGGACCCAAGACGTTGCAGTCAGGAATTCTCTGCCAAAGACAACAATGACCCGAAGCGAAGTTTTTGAGCAATTTTAATCTTTTTTCTTTCTAAAGCTATATATGTATATACATATATATATATATATATATATATATATATATATATATATATATATATATATATAAGTGATTTTTTTTTCATTTAAATGTACTGACCAGAGAAGTGGGTAAAGCCTGCTAGTGTAAAATAATTTGTAGCTTATATGTTCTGCAGCTCATTAATTTTATTTTTATTATATTTATTATACATAAATATTATATATGTATACTTTTCCCAATATTCAAAATTAACAAAGGTCTTTATCTATAACATTTTATGGTAACATATTTTGTGTTAGAGCAACTGCGAGAGAATATTTTAAAGGTTTTCGATAGTCAGATATATTCCTTTCTCCTTCGCCTTGTAATCCAAAGGAATTTTCGTCGCTTTGTATTATCAGGATATTTCGCTGAAAAATAACGTTTTTTTAGATTCCGTTTTTCGAATTCCACTCTTTAAAATTGTCTCCTTTTTTCTCAGGGAGAAAATAATAATAATAATAATATTTCATTTTATTAAGCAATCTCAAGTGTCTAATTTTTAATCTCAAAAACAAATGTTTAACTAATTAAAAAAAAAAAAAAAAAAAAAAAAAAAGCACTCCCTATGTTAAAAGGTGACATAATAAAAAGTTAAAATCAAAAAACAGAAATGAAAAAACTTTATTTTTTATGGAAATATGTTGATAATACAAAGCAACAAAACTCCCTTTGAAATCCACGTGGAAGAAGAAAAGTGGGTATCTAACTACAAAAGGCTCTTAATAATACTTACTTTTTGTGAAATATTCTTATATTTAACTTTTTACACCCGATGATTTTATACGGTAATGTTTGATATTTATTATGAATAAAAATTTCTAATATAATATAAAATTCTAAATATAATAATAATAATACTAACAATAATGTTTGATATGTTTAACAAAAGTTTTTTTTTTTTTTTTTTTTTTTTTTTTTTTAAGTATAAAGTTACATGAAATGCTGAAAAAAAAATATTTTAAACAGAATATTATGTGGGAAATCATTTCATGTTAATGGTGATCACCAAATTACACAAAAAATCGTGTCGATCTGCTGATTTGTAGAAACAAAAAAGGTCTGGAGTGAAAGGATTAAAAGCTACAACTATAACCAGTGTTCGATATCTCAACTAACACTCTTTGTATGAACCCGAATGTACTGCGAAAACTTTCGACTGCTCACTTTATACTCGAAAAATCAATTTTCCAATGATTTAAAAATCGCCAGTTGCATAAACTTCTATATCCAATATTAGACACATTTCCTATTCTAGCAGTAGACACCTTTTTTTTTTTTTTTCTTCAGAAAAGCTAAATAAAATGCGAACTTATTGAAAATGTACATAAAACTAACAAAAATATTTTCAGTTTCATGAATGCATTTAAAAATAAAGACTATCAAATTCGTATTATAAATTGCAACAAATTATCTCTGAAAACTAAAACGGTTCCCATATACATTTTACATATTTTTTTTTCTTTTAAGTTATACTTGTGCCATTCTAAAATCGATTGCTTAAAGTCAGTCTTGGCAATTTTAGATCCTTTTTTATTCAATACGTACTACTAATTATTAATTGTAATTTTGGCCTAGATACATCAAAGACATCTATCATAAAAAAAAAAAAAAACATTAATCCTTAAAATTATCAAAAAAAATCTACAAATTTGGCAACACTGATTAAAATATTTATAGTTTAGTGCATTAATAGTAGATAAGGATATAACCAACCCTGAATGCAGCACAAAGGTAAGCAGGAAAAAGAAAATTTTTTTGAATGTTAAAATTTAAAAGTGTCCGCTGTTGGTACAGAATTCATTACCGGTGATCTTACCCTACATGAATTCGAAAACATGATAGTTTCTATATTTGTTAATATCATCAAAATATATACGATTAAAGAATTATAATTTTTAAAAGGAAAAAACTCGATACTTATTATGAAACTTTATTTAAAATGGTCACGATTCATAATTTTATTAAGGTTGATTATTTTCCTTTAAAAAAAGTAAGGAAATTAAAGTTTATACGTTTAAAAATGTGTACCACATTTTTTTATGGTTAAATAAAACGTTTTTGGGGATAATTTGTAGTTAAGAATGTTTATGATATAACGTAAGAGAAATAAATAAATATTTCTTAAACATTTACATTTAATCATATCTTTAAACTTATTTAAACTTGTTTGAATTTTATAATTAGACATTAAATTACATAGTCGGCAGTTTTAAACTTGATTAATTGAGCTCGAATTTACATAATTAACCTCCGTTCTCAAATTTTACGAAAGTATTTATTTTAAAGAGGAAGCGGATTTTATTATTTCCAGAAAAGTAACTTTTATATACTTATGCGAAATCTAGATGATTGTAGGCGAAGTTGCTTCATTGTCCCTATAAACAAAGATTAATTAAACTTAAAATCTGCATAAGGAATTTTCGTTTATATATTTGAAAAGAGATAAATGAAAAAGTAAAAATAATGTAAAATACAACATTTATTTTATAAAACAAGATATAACACAGTGTATAAAATTCACGCTTATGGATTATCATATACGCCTATATATAGTTATGGAAAGAAGACGCCAGATTTTAGATTTATATTATGAAAAACACGATTACCTAAATACCAATTTCAGAATTTTCTGGAATTTACTTCCTAACGAAAGGAAGGCGTTAAAGCATCATATTGTCCCATAATAACCCAAAGAAAAAAAATACTATTCATTCCTTTCTTTAAAATGTAATAATAATAATAATAATAATAATAATTTTTAAATTAAAAATTAAAAAATAGAAAATAGAAATGGAATATAGATTTACAAATGCAGATCTTAAATATTGTGATTTTATTAATTTACATTTAATTTCTTACAGTGATTATTAAGGAATTTGATAAAATTTATACGGTATTCCAGGTATGTTTATATCAAACTAGAAATAAATTTTTTACTCACAAATTTATCACAAATATCTGTCACGATAAATAGGGGAGAACCGTGTAATATTTAACATCGTGTAATACGGACCAAAAGTAATAGCAATATCTAAAATAATAATTATTTATACGTACAGAAAAAAAAAAAAAAATCCACATAAAAATATTAAACCAATTTATATATATATATATATTCCGATTCCTATTTCAGATTAGAATAATGCTTTATAAACTATTTTTTGTTTCAGAGCAGGATAATTTATACTAAAGTATGTTACTTAAAGTTAGAGAATCATTATATATATATATATATATATGTGTGTGTGTGTGTGTGTGTGTGTGTGTGTGTGTGTATAATTCATATTGAGTATTATTTCATCGTTGTTTATACAGTAAGAAGTATTTATTTATTTAATTTATGTTCTTATTTAATTTATTTATTTATTTACTAAGGGGTGTGTTATACATTCAAAGATGACTTTTAAATTAATTAATTATTAAAACTGCATTTGGAGACTTTCAGAATAATACAAAATTTCTAAATGAAATATAATTAGTTTTGAATTTGAAATATTGAAAATAATATTTTAAATGTCTATATTTATCACTGTTTTTTTTTTTTTTTTTTTTTTTTTAAGGGAAATTTAAACCAACATATTATTATAAAATTTATGCAAAAAGTACATTTAATCGTAACTTTCTGTTATGACTGTGTAAATTAGGTATTAGTATATTATTAATTAGATAACTATTATGAGAGAAAATAATTTTGCTTCATTTTATCTCAGTTAAAAAAAAAAAAAAATCAAGCCTTGATTTAATGTAAATTGTTCATAAATTGAATGATAAACAATAGATTTCGTGCAAAAAATATTAGAGACTTTTTTGGCAAACAACTGATAAAATTTTACAGAAATTTAGAAAAAAATGTTTTAACTTAAAACTATTTGAGAAAGATTTTATAGATCCCTTATAGAAAGCATAATTCAAAGAAAAGAATCTGGGATGAACTAAATTCCTTTGAAAATTTAGAAAAATAAATAATATTTGTACAATACGATTTAATTATATTTGCTAGAAGGTTTTATAATTGAAAAAAACGGACTTTGATTTAATACCTGCCTTTATTCTACTAATTTAGCGGACTGCACAACGATAATTATTTAAAAGTTAAACTAACGGAACACAACGAGAAGTTTAACTTAGTCAGACAACACAGTCGGGTAATAAATGATTCCGACGGGAAAATAATTACAAGATTTCAGTTTGAGAACTCACGAAATGTTGTATAATATAAAAGAAAACAATAATAGAAACTAAAAAATATTTTGAATCTTTTTGTAAAAAAAGATTAAAAAGAATTTTAAGAAGATTCTCTACTCATCGTGCCCGGAAGCAAAAGGTCAATGTTATTCTATGGGGAATTTTGCCCCATTATAACTCTTTAAATAATATATTTTTAAATTCAGTTTTCTGATTCAGAAAATTCGCAACTATTAAACAATTTATCATTTTCTAAAAATTGATTTTTTTTTTTTTTTTATGTTTTATTTTAAGGTTAGAAAATGAGAATTTTTACACTCTGAAATTTTGCGTTTTTGAGCTTAAAAATGAAATCTTAAAAATTTAAAAATATCAATTTTGAGAAAGCGATAAATCGTTTAATTTTTGTGAATTTTTTGAGTAAAAGAACTGAATTTAAAAATATTTATTAGTTAATGAGTTATAACAGGGTTAAATTCCCCATAGAATAACATTGACTTTGGCTTTCGAATACGAAACGTAGAAATTCCTCTTATGAAACTTTGTTAGACGTATTTTTTAGTTAGTGATTTTTTTTTTTTTTTTAACTTCAGCAGTCTATTTATTTAGAGGAAATATAGAAGATTATTTAGCCAATTATTTATATATTTAAATTATTTGCTTGGAGATTTATAAAGTACAAAACTCTGAAGGGTAAAATGTATGATTGTATATATGTTTTTTAATGTTACTTTATAATTTATGATAATACATTATATAAAGAGAGGCAAAAAACATAAGTTTAAAATAATCTATTAATTAAAGGTTTAAAAAGGTTCAAGTAATTATTAAATTAAAAAAATTAAATCATATATGGAAGCATTTATGTTTTTCTTTACAAGCTCTTCGGTTAAAATTTACTTAAGTATAAATAACTATTTTAATTTGTGATACTGTTTACAATATTTTCTAGATTATTATTATTATTATATCTATTGTTACAAAATTGTAAATATTTGTGGTTTTGTTTTTGTATAAATTCTTTCAAAGAGGCTTAGTAAATTGATAAAGTGCTAATTTTGTGCATTTCTAGTCGTTTTAGCGTTAAAATAACCTTATTTTCCCTTAAAAACGCATTAAAAAGCCCCAATAAGGCAGGTAATGGATTTGGCGCCAAATTTGGCGACTTCCTCCCACCTTGGCGATTTTTTTGGCGACCTTGGCGAGAAAATCCTTATAAGGGATATACCAAATATGGAAGCTGTAAGTTGATTGGTCCACCACTTTCTAGAGTTTTCTCGAAAAATCTGGGTTCCATGGAGCAGTATATAAGAAGCGCTTTCTCGCCAAGGCAGTCAGTTCAGTTCAGTTTTCAGCCAACTTCGCTAGCACTTGTATTGCTCTGAGCCTCTTTGAGAGAGACTTGCTTCAAGTGTTATTGCTATACAGTTTGTACTGTGGATTTGCTATTGACAGCTGTTGTTTAAGCTGTGGTTACTGCTTGAATTGAAGCTGATAATTGGTTTTTTGACCTGTATTTTTCTGGAACTTTCTGTGAATAAATTACTGAATTTTTGTAAGTTTGGCCTTTCATTCTCGGACAACTCACGAACCCCCAAGTACGCAACATTTCTGGTGTCAGGAGCGGGATTGCCTGTGAATGGTGATAACGAGAGCTATGGAACAAGAAATGAATAAATTTCTAGAAGGACTCACTGCTCAGATGAATGAGTTAAGATCTGGATTGATAGAGGAAATGAAAGCCGGACAGAAAAAGATGGAAACTGGATTGATAGAGAAAACAGAAACAGGACAAAGAGAGTTGAAAGACGGATTGACTGAAGAAATGAAGGAAATGAAAACAGTTTGGGTGAAGTTCAGGAAGAAATTAAATCTAATCAAGATGAGATGAAGAGAGAGCTTTCAACGGTGAAAGAATCAATCGAGGGTAAATTAACGGTGAATGAAAATAGAATGGATGGAATAGAAGAGAAAGTTATAAAGATAGAAGAAAATTTTGAAGAGAAAGTTATAAAGATAGAAGAAAATTTTGAAGAGAAAGTTATAAAGATAGAAGAAAATTTTGAAGAGAAAGTTTTGAAAATAGAAGAAAGTTTTGAAGAGAAAGCTATGAAGATAGAAGAAAATGTTATGAATGTTGAAGAGAGTGTTACGAGTATAGAACGGAGTGTAGAGGAGAAATTTTAAGAAAACTTTGATCAAGAGCTGAAAGGAAGGTTTTCAGAGATAGAAAGCAAGTTTTAGAGAATGGAGGAAGATCTTGAAAGAAAAATGAAAGAAGAGTGGAACAGAGAAGTAATAGGGAATGAACTGCAGAGCAAGATTCGGAATCTCGAAGAAAAGTTAGAATCCATGCCGCAGGAAACTGAAAAGAAAGAGAGAAGAAGCCAGAATCACGAATTTATTAAGCTATCCACCTACGACGGCAGTTCCTCCTGGCATGTATATAAGACGCAGTTTTCCATCGTTGCTGAAGCTAACGTCTGGGACTCTACCGCCAAGTCAGTCCACTTAGCAGCAGCATTACGGGGAGACGCAGCCGAGATCCTGAGAAATGTTTCTAAAGAAGAAAGGAACGACTTCGAGGCCCTGACTAGAGCACTGGAGCTACGGTTAGGAGAGAATTGTTCTAAGGACTATAGTCGCCTTCAGATAAAATCTCGTTAACAGAAAACGGGCGAAAGTTTGCAAGAGCTGGCAGCGGACATTCAGAGAGTGTCACATCTAGTATTCTCAGACTGTCATGCTGACACTTGAAACGACTTAGCTCTTCAGTACTTTATCGATGCTGTTCATGATCCAGAAATTCAAAAAGCGCTGAGACTCTCCAACATCAGAGACGTAGAATCAGCTTTAGGCTATGCACTTAGGATAGAGGCAGCCCAACAAGCCTCCCGTAAAGACCGCCATACCATAAAAGCAGTCTCATTAAACGATACGCCTGCTGGTGAAAAGAAGTATCGAAGAGATCTTAAAGAGATTGCGCAGCCTGGAGAATAATAAGGAAATAAAGGACCGGAAGATAAAGTGCTGGGGCTGTGGATGGGATGGTCACGTGAAGAGGAACTGCCCTGTACGACCAACTATAGGAAATATTCCGTCTTCACCATCACTACAAGGAAACTAAGAGGAGGCCATCTCGTGGGGCGGCGGTTGCCTGAAATTAAAGAGCCCGAATTTACCGTATTTCATGTTTCATCGATGAGTAGCGGCGATAATGGACTTTAAGTCTATGGCCAAGTTAACAACACCGCCTGCCGGATGGTTCTGGACACGGGAGCCAACGTGACCATCATTAGAGCGGATTTGGCTCAAGAACTAAAATTGAAGATCATCTGGACGCCGCCCTGTGTTAAACTAAAGACTGTGACCGGAGACGAAATCAAAATATATGGAAAAATGAACTTGACCATCACTTTTGGGAATGTCAGTTACCATCATATGGCATGTGTGGCTGATATAAGAGATCCTTTATTCATTGGAATTGATTTCCTGAGAAATTTAACTTTCAATTGGACTTCAAGAATAATGAACTGCATTCGAGTTCGGAAGACATCGCTGTGTTCAACACTGAAAATCAAGACATTCAGACAATTTGCCAGATAACAGCCAAGTCTGAAATTTCCATCCCTCCACACACAGAGACAATAGTTTCAGGAACACCATCTACAAAGCAATACTTCCGCTATGGACTGATTGAATACCCGAATGCAGACAATAGCCCAAGAGGAGTTCTGGTAGCTTCATCTCTAGTTGATCTCTCAAAGAGTACTATTCCTGTGAGAGTCGCAAACATCAGCGATAAGATCCGAACAGTGAAGAAGGATGAGGTGTTAGCAGCCTGCACTCCTGTAACATGCATAAACCGCCCCACGCAATGAACCGAATCCAAGTCTTCTGAACAATTAATAACGGAATTACTGAAGAATGCAGAGTTAGGAAAGGAATAGAGATGTGCTGCGGAGAAGCTACTCCAAGAATTTTAAGACATTTTTCTCGAACACCTAAAGACGTCGGTGGAACGAACATCACCCAGCACAGAATTGATACAGGAAATCATCCTCCAGTCAAGCAACATCCAAGAAGACTTCCATTTGCTAAACAGGAAGAGGTCACTGAACTTCTAAGAGAAATGCAGCACAATAATGCCATCGAGCCATCAACGAGTCCTTGGGCCTCTCCCATAGTACTGGAAAAAGGATGGTTCAACGAGATTTTGCGTGGATTATCGTCGTTTGAATAACATCACGAAGAAAGACAGTTACCCTCTTCCCAGAATTGACGACACATTAGACACACTTGCTGGCAATAAATGCTTCTCAACTTTGGATCTGAAGAGCGGTTACTGGCAAGTAGACTTACATCCTGATGATCGTGAGAAGACTGCATTCACCACGGGACAAGGACTGTGGCAATTTAAAGTTATGCCATTCGGATTATGTAATGCTCCTGCCACCTTCGAACGCCTGATGGAGACAGTGCTAAAAGGACTTTCCTACGAAGCCTGTCTGTTGTATTTGGATGATATTATCATTGTGGGGCGCACCTTTGAAGACCATTTACGAAACATCCGAAAAGTGCTGGAGAAACTCAGAATGGCTAACCTCAAATTGAATCCAGACAAGTGTAACTTGTTCCGTCGTGAAGTGAGCTACCTCGGCCATATCATCTCTGCCGAAGGTGTGAGAACTGATCCTGAGAAGATCTCTGCAGTCGAGAACTGGAGTCGCCCTGAAAATATACACCAACTACGAAGTTTCCTGGGGTTATGCCTTACTACAGAAAGTAGTATGTCAAGGGTTTCTCAAATATTGCCACAAAGTCAGCTTTCTTCGAAGCCGCCGTGGCGTAGAGGTACGTCTTTGGACTGTCACCCAGACGGCCTCGGTTCGATTCCAGTCGGGAGCATGAAAATTTAAAGACTCTAAATAATTATTTCAAAAGTCTTATAATTATCTTTGCATATTTAATTTCCTATTCTAGCAGTTTCTAGAATATTCTAATTTATGTTAATCTGTATTCTGGAATATTCGAATATTGTATATAAGCAACTTGTTCCTCAGTTTGAGTATGTTCTCAGCCGAGTGTAGCTGTATGACAAGTTTGTTCTGCTAATAAACTACGTTTGTTACTTCACTTCGAGTGTTCCCTTTGGCTCTTCACGACATCTACGTGACAATATTGCCAGACCACTCCACAAGCTGACGGAAGCCAAACAGAAGTTCATGTGGACAGATGAATGTGAAAATGCGTTCAAGCGACCTAAAGAGGCCTTAACATCATCGCCTATCTTGACGTATCCACAGCCCGACAGACAGTCCATACTTGATACAGATGCCAGGAGAGTGTAGGTGCTGTTCTGTCGCAGGAAATTGATGGTCAAGAACGTGTCATTGCCTATTGGATTAAATTCCTGTCTAAACCAGAGCGAAATTACTGTACCACCAGGAAAGATCTACTCGCCATTGTAAAAGCCATAGAACATTTCCATTATTACCTCTATGGCAGAAGATTCCTGCTCCAGACTGACCATGCATCTTTAAGGTGGTTGCTCCAGTTCAAGAACCCGGAAGGAAAGATTGTCAGGTGGATACAACGCCTCCAGGAATATGACTTCGAGATACGTCATCGTAAAGGGACTCTACATGGTAATGCAGATGCCTTGTCACGGAAGCCCTGCTCGGAAAGCTGCAAGTACTGCTCTAGAGCCGAAGAGAAATACCTGCCGATAAATCCGGTTGCCTGCCAAGTCACTGTCTCAACATGATCAGAACAAGATCCCGATCCCTGGAGTGACGAAGAACTTAGACTAGCCCAGTTGGAAGATCCTGCCATAAAGCCAATATTACAGCTGAAGGAGACGACCAGCAACAGAGAACCTGGCAGGACATTTCCAGATTCAGTCCCATTACGAAAAGTTATTGGGCACTTTGCGACTCTCTTCATATCAGAAACGGCGTATTATACAGAAAGTGGGAATCTGATGATGGGAAAAGCTTCAGATGGCAGATTTTATTACCAAGATAAAAAATTCCAGCTGTTTTAGAACAACTGCATAATAGCTCTACCGGAGGCCATTTTGGGGTAATGAAGCCTCTGCAGAAAGTTCGGGAACGCTTCTACTGGTGCAAGGCAAAGGAGGATGTAGATAAATGGTGTAAATCCTGTGATGCTTGTGCGGCACGTAAAGGCCCGCGGAAACGAAGTCGAGGAAGACTGCAACGGTATAACGTGGGAGCACCATTTGAACGGATTGCAATCGACATCTTGGGTCTTTTTCCACGGACCTCCAGTGGAAATAAATACATTCTCGTCGTGATGGACTATTTCACCAAGTGGTCTGAGGCATATCCCATTTCCAATCAAGAGGCATGCACAGTCGCAGAGATCCTAGTGCAGCAATGGGTGTCAAGGTACGGCACGCCCCTACAACTACATACCGACCAAGGTAGGAACTTTACCTCTGATGTTTTCAAAGGACTGTGTCAACTACTCAGCATAGACAAAACCCGGACAACACCCTTACATCCCCAGTCGGACGGCATGGTCGAGAGGTTCAACCGTACCATCCTGAATAACATCTCTCTTCTAGTATCAAGGAACCAGCAAGATTGGGACTTGAGGTTGCCATTGTTCCTGCTGGCTTATCGAAGTGCTGTCCATGAAACTCCAGCCCAGATGCTCTTTGGACGTGAACTTCGTCTCCCATGTGATCTCCTGTTTGGTTGTCCACCCGATGCGCCTTCATCGCCCGAGGAGTACATCTAAGATCTCCAGGAACGATTTGAGGACGTACACAACTTTGCTCGGGAGCGGATTAACATGGCAACGGAGAAAATGAAGACAATGTACGATCTAAAGGCTACACAACATGAGTTCCAGGAAGGAGAGAAGGTCTGGTTGTAGAATCCTATTCGACGCAAAGGACTCTCTCCCAAGTTACAGTGCAACTGGGATGGACCATACACAGTCTTAAAAAGGCTGAATGATGTAGTGGTGCGGATTACTAAAACACCTTCATAAAAACCGATGGTGGTGCATTATAATAGGCTAGCCAAGTACCAGAAGTAACGGTAATATTAAAATTTAAAATGTAAATACTGATAAAATTTGCGCATGCGCGCTGTAAATATTTGTATATAAATATTTGTATATATTTGTAAATTTTGTAAATATTTCTCACTTAATTTATATTTCTATGTTATCTTTATGTGCAACTTAGTTTTTGTATTTTAGATTGTGTAAATTTGTTTAGTTTCGCCTCTTGACCAAGGGTTGCACTGCCCGGGACGTGCAGTCCTTGGGAGGGGGGCAGTGTTACAAAATTGTAAATAATTGTTTTTATTTTTGTATAATTTTTTTCAAAGAGGCTTAGTAAATTGATAAAGTGCTAATTTTGTGCATTTCTAGTCGTTTTAGCGTTAAAATAACCTTATTTTCCCTTAAAAACGCATTAAAAAGCCCCAATAAGGCAAGTAATGGATTTGGCACAAAATTTGGCGACTTTCTCCCACCTTGACGATTTTTTTGACGACCTTGGCGAGAAAATCCTTATAAGGGATATACCAAATATGGAAGCTGTAAGTTGATTGGTTGACCACTTTCTAGAGTTTTCTCGAAAAATCTGGGTTCCATGCAACAGTATATATGAAGCGCTTTCTCGCCAAGGCAGTCAGTTCAGTTCAGTTTTCAGCCAGCTTCGCTAGTACTTGTATTGCTCTGAGCCTCCTTGAGAGAGACTTGCTTCAAGTGTTATTGCTATACAGTTTGTACTTTGGATTTGCTATTGACAGCTGTTGTTTAAGCTGTGGTTACTGCTTGAATTGAAGCTGATAATTCGTTTTTTGACCTGTATTTTTCTGGAACTTTCTGTGAATAAATTACTGAATTTTTTTAAGTGTGGCCTTTCATTCTCGGACAACTCACGAACCGCCAAGTACGCAACAATATATATATATATATATATACACACACACATATATATATATATATTGAAAGGATTGAAAGAATTCAAATTCTAAAATTATTATTAGAAATTAATATTAAATGATATCTTAATAGTATTAGGTCAGAATAAATCTTAATTTTAAGAACAACTTTGTGAGAATTCTATTTTAGAGCCCCAGTAAAGTTAGTTTTTCAGCAAAACACGTCGTAGCGCGGGAATCGGAGTTAGAAGAAGTTTCGTAGTCAAAATTATGCAATAGTCGCAATAAGCGGCAAGGCATTGCGAAATATGAAATCCTGGATATCTGGGTCAACCAATGAGAGAATGTGGGCTGGATTTTAGCTTACTTTTTTATCCAATAAGAATTCATATTAGGAGTTTGGCCTCGCCCACAAATATCCATATTTAAGCGGGAGCACCCGAGAATCGGCGCCTTTTTCATGGAAGCTTGTGCTTAATTAGTTCACGTCAATAAAAAGTTTAATTTAACGGCTCCGGGAGGGGGATTGGTTTGCGGTTCCGCCGTTAGTTTTCGGCCCGACTCGTCTACGGATCTGTATGTCAGCGTGCTCAGATTGATTGACTGTTAAGAACGTGTAAAATGACTGAGTGTCTTTAATAAAACGACTGCATCAATTTATTGTGGAATATTTATTTGAGTGACTGTGACTAATCATGAACTACAGAACAATACGTTAAATATATATATATTATATTTAGAAAGGTACCATTTATTTAGTCATTTATATGTAACACGCATTATTTATAAAATATTTATAACAATTAATATACGAAATAAATATAAATGGATACATAAAATAGCTATTATATGAATGAAAATGTAATTTTATAGTATCGTATTTTTAATTAAAAAAAAAAAAAAAAAAGTAGAGCATTTTGAATATCTACAAGATATTTAAAGGACATAACAGTATAAAAAATATTTACGATTACATAACAGTATAAAAAATATTTACGATTTGAGTTTCAGTGGATTGTTTCGAGTTTGAATGCGTGTGTCTTCAAAAAATTATATATATATATATATATTTAGTATTGTTAAAGTACATAAAGCTTATGGTAAGTTTGTATCTGAGTATATTAGTTTGTAGAGTAATATTTTAGGGAAGAAAATAATGTATATAAGGCGTGGATTATGCATGTCGATATACATCATAAATATTTTGTTCAGTGCATACAAATATAAGAAATATTTGAAATATTAAGTAAATTTTAAAATTAAATAATAAGCGACGTAATATTTATAATGGTAATAAATAAGACTCCTATTTGATAAGAGCTGGCGCAGTGTCCGCCATTTTCTAGCCCGTCTGGGAAAGTGTTGGCGGTAGAAAAAACTAGGTTACCTGATTAGCGTTGATATCGCCTTTAATCTTCTTTACAGATCAAGTGAGCTAGAACTTCTTATCACGAAACAAACAAGTTGGCAATTTTAAGAACATCGCCAACATTCTCAAAACTGCAACCTTTCACGTTAAAACAAATGCAATATTAAAGTTAATTTTGAAAGAATTTAAAGTAATATTTGTTACTTACAATCTTTGAATAAACACCATAAAATGCAAAAATAAACACCATAAATTACTGAATTTTTTTAAGTTTGGCCTTTCATTCTCGGACAACTCAGAAACCGCCAAGTACGCAACAATATATATATATATACACACACACACATATATATATATATATATTGAAAGGATTGAAAGAATTCAAATTCTAAAATTATTATTAGAAATTAATATTAAATGATATCTTAATAGTATTAGGTCAGAATAAATCTTAATCAAAGTTTGTAAGTAATAATTTTTACAACGCCAGTTTTGTGATGCTTCTTTATTAAATTTAAAGTAATAACTTAAAAAAACAGTACATTTATATTAAATTTGTCAAACAACTTTGAAAATAAAATGAAATAATTTGAAAATAAGGGAAATCTTACGCTACAAAGTTGTGCTCCTGCTCCGGGTATCCACGGGTTACATCTGCAATTTATAATCCACTTTTTCATTCTTCCTGGATTACAAGAAAATAAAAACAGGCGGTGCCCTTTTCTGGAGTTATTCGTGCACTTTATTGCTGGAAAACCACCAATAATAAATCGTTAGCCGGTCTTGAGGGCTAGAAAATGGCGGATGCGTCAGCTTATCTAAGTAGGAGTTCTAGTAAGAAACAACGATATTCTTCGACCACATTTCATGAAACCATGGAAGCATCTGCGCATGTGCTAACATACCAAGTCCAATGCTAAAATAGGGGTGACAGTCATCTAACTCAGAGAAAATGAGCACTAACAGAGCGCGGAATTCCTGAATGTTTTCCAAATTTCACGCTGGCATTCCTCCAACATTTTGGACGCGTCTTCACTACTAGTTTTAGGATATGTGGCCGCACTGCATAGTGGCATTGTTTAAACAACACAAAAACAGCGATAATAATAAACGACATTAATGTATCTTTACATGTTGTTAGAATTAGATGTTTATTATTTTTAGTTCCCCATCATACTATAGGTATGGGGAACTTAGGTAATCGTGAAAAAATTCGACCTCGGTTTTTTGACTTTTCTACACGTTTTCAGGTGTGAGGAATCCGAAAATGACAAAATTTCTATGGTGTCTGTCTGTAGGGTGTCTGTTAGTCTGTTAGTTTGTTAGTCTGTTAGTGTGTTAGTCTGTTAGTGTGTTAGTCTGTTAGTGGGTCAGTCCGTTAGTTTGTTAGTCTGTGTACACGATATCTCAAGAACAAATTGTCGCAGAGAGGTCAGATCAGTTTTAAAATATTACTTTCGACACTGGCAAGAACCCTATTCATTTGCAACATTCGATTTTAAAAACTTCGTAAGTTATTCGAAATTTACGATTTTCTTAACATGGGAGAATAGGACAAAAAATCACTTAAACGTGCATTAAATGAAAACTTTTTATTGTAAAAATGTCAGACCAGTTTTAAAATATCAGTTTTGATGCCAGAATGAACATCAGTAACTATAAATATGCTACTTTGAAAATTTCGCAAGTTACTGGAAATTTACGAATTTCTTAACATGGCAGTATAGGGGAAAATTTCACATAAACGTCAATTTTGAGAGATATTTTCATCGTAAAGATGTCAGACTACTTTTGAAACATTATTTAGGACACTGGCATGAATATTAATGACTATGAATTTTCCAATATAAAGATTTCGTAAGTTATTGGAAATTTACGAATTTCTTAACATGGCTGAATAAGAGCAAAATTTCACATAAACGTCAATCTTGAGGGATATTTTCATCGTAAAGATGTCAAACCACTTTCGAAATAATATTTCGGATACTGGCATGGATATCATAGACTATGATTTTTCCAATTTAAAAAATTCGTAAGTTATTTGGAATTTACGATTTATTTAACTTGTCAGAATAAAGCAAAATTGAGCATAAACTTCCATTTTGAGGATCCTAAATACGTTAGACAACTTCAAAATTACGTTTATGATATTTGTTTGAACATGATTGAATACAAATATTCTAATAGGAAAATTTCGTAAATTATTCGTAATTTACGATTTTATCAACATAGCGAAATTGTAAATTTTTCATATAAATATGAATTTGAGGATTATTGCATTAGAAATAGTAGCATGAAAACTAAACAACGAAATTGACCCTGATAAAATAAATTAATAGATTAGAATAAGATAAATATATCGAAATGAACGGTGGATAGCCTATTAGGCGGGGATTTCATTCTGTCACTGTATGAAGCTTTGGTCAAATTGATTTCTTTTAACATTATTGCCGAAACGTCAGTGGAGGCCCTCTGTTGAGACTCAAAACGGTTTTGGGCTGTGTCTGTCTGTCTGTCTGTCGCGCGATAGCGGCCGCCAAAAAAGTGCTATTTACTTGAAATTTGGTACACATGTTCATGAGCACCACGAAATCAGCTGTATATTTTTTGGTATGTATTCCATTTGTAGTTCGTATACAGGGACTCGCCAAAGTTTTTCTTATCATTACGGCCTATGGGAGAAATTTATATGTATCACGATAGCGGCCACAAAAATAACGCTATTGACTTGCAATTTGGTACACGTGTTCATGTGCCCCGCGAAATTTGCTGTATAGTTTTGGGTGTGTATTCCATTTGTAATTTGTGTACAGGGACACGCCAAAGTTTTTCTTATCATTACGGCCTATGGGAGGAATTTGTATGTACCACGATAGCGGCCACAAAAATCACGCTATTGACTTGCAATTTGGTACACGTGTTCATGAGCCCAACGGAATCAGCCGTATAGTTTTAGGTGTGTATTCCATTTGTAGTTCGTGTACAGGGACACGCCAAAGTTTTTTTTATGATTAGGGCCTATGGGAAGAATCTGTATGTACCGCGATAGCCACCGCAAAAATCAAGCTATTGACTTCCAATTTTTCCGAAATGTGAATGGAGGCCCTCTGTTGAGACTCAAAAGGATTTTGGATTCCGTCTGTCTGTCTGTCTGTCATGCGATAGCGGCCGCAAAAAACACGCTATTGACTTGAAATTTTGTACACATGTTCATGATGCCCACGAAATTAGCTGTATAGTTTTCGGTGTGCATTCCATTTGTAAGTTCGTTTACAGGGACACGCCAAAGTTTTTTTTACCATTATGGCCTATGGGAAGAATTTGTATGTACCGCGATAGCGGCCCCCAAAATAAAGCTATTGACTTGCAATTTGGTACACATATTCATGAGCCCATTGAGCAAGCATTTGACGAAACTGATATAGATCTGAGACTGACCGCCTTGGCGAAAATAATGCTCCTTTTATACTTTTCTATCGAAAACAGACTGTTCTGGAAAATTCTCGTATCACATCAGCCAATGAGATTAGAGCTTCCATATTTGGTATATCCCTAATAAGGATTTTCTCGCCAAGATCGCCAAAAAAATCGCCAAGGAGGGAAATAGTCGCCAAATTTGGCGCCAAATTTATTTCTTCCCTTATAGGAGCTTTTTAATGCGTTTTTAAAGGAAAATTTGGCTATTTTAACGCTAAAACGACTATAAAGGCACAAAATTAGCATTTTATCAATTTACTAAACCTCTTTGAAAGAATTTATACAAAAATAAATGCAATTATTTACAATTCCGTAACACTTTATATGATATACAAATAGGGATACAAAGAGAGATACAACGGTGGGTTGGAGGGGGGCTGCCGCCCCTCTCACGAATGTATCTGATTATGGTAATAAGTCGATCGAATCAATATATACTATTATATAATAAGGAATAAATAAAAATGACCTATTGAATAATGTCTGATGAAAATAGGACGTTGAGGCTCCTGATCTGCAGATCCACTAGTAATATGTCTCGCACTAGAAATTTCTGAGAACATAAATATGATGGGGAACTGAGCAGAGTCCACCTATGCCAACTAGTTTTATCCTGTGGTTCTCGATAGACAATCAAAATTTGATTTATGATAAAAAATAAACGACGATACTTCGATATTAATAGACGAGACAATAATAAAGATAATAATAAGCAATATTAATGGAATTTTATCTACTATTAGTTTTAAAGGTTTAGTTACTTATGTACTTTTTTAATTTTCATTCTTATTCAAAATATTATCATTTTCATTTTATATTTAGTATATTAGAAAATTACGCTGCTGACACAAATTTTATATAGACGGCAGAAATAGCATCGTTCAGTTTATATTGTATTTGAAAAAATACTTGAAAAAAAGTCATAAAATTTTTAAATGGACAAAAATTATTATGTTATGTAAGCAGTATTTTAGCAGATTTGTTACTTTTTATTCAAATGTAATAATAATGTGTAACGTAATATGCTAAACCTCTGTTCAAATAATATCTTACCTTACGGTTCTTACCTGAGTTAAAACATCTTCACAGATATCGTTTTATCCACGAAGTCAGCATCGCAATCAAGACTTCATGTATGCACAAGTAGGAGGCAAAATGGTAAATAAATAGTTCTAATCGCAAAATAGTGCAATTTATATTACGTTCATTTGTATATTTTTCTTTTGCATCCGTGCGAAAAATTTAACTATTTGTCTAATTATCGTCGACAAAAAAATTAACTATATATATTTTTTTTCTTTACCAAAGAAAAAAAAAATCCCCGCTTACGAGAGTGATTTTTTCGCAAACCGCATTCTATTCTATCAATTCATTCAGTAGGTAGGATTTTTTAAAATGTCTAGAGAGTTATGGGGCCCGGGTATATACATATATAAACACACACACACACACACACACACACACACACACACACACACACACACATATATATGTATATATAAATAATATTTAGTCCCATTTTACAAATATTAATCAATCTTAAAGAAAAATAGTAATAATAATTTCGCAATTTTCTAAATTATAATATATTAAAGAAAATTAATTGAAATTATCAAGTTATTGCAGAAATGTGAGTAGATTTCTCTCATCCGATTGAATTGTAAATTGGTACACATAATCATGAGCTACAAAAAATTAGTTGTATATTTTTGCGTGTGTATTTTGTTTGTAGTTCGTGTACAGGTGCACCCCAAAGTTATTTTTTATCATACGACCTATACACAAAATTCGTGTGAACTACAATAGTGGACGCAAAATTTACTCGATTAACTTGCAAATTTGTACACACGTTCATGCGCTATACAAAAATAGTTGAATGTGTTTTGTTGTCTATGTTGTTTATGGTTCATGTACAGGGAAACACCAAAGTGTTTCTTTTCATTACAGACTATGGACAAAATTTCATTTAAACGCATCTCATAATGTTTACACTTCATTCAATAAAACTAAATCAACATATATTAAGGAGATATTTAAAAGCATTTATATATACATATTTGTTGTAAAATTTGCACTTAAATATAATAATTAATGTACAGGACATCACAAAAGTGTTTCGAAACTGTCAATTATTCATCCAAATCGTGTCAAATTTCGAACAAATTTTCATGGCATCAATAAGTATATGACATTCAATGGACATTTCTATTAAATGCCTTTTATCATGGTTACATTACATTCAACATAATGAAACTAACATACATTATTAAGTTGCTTATAATACTGTTTTTTTTTTTTTTTTGTAGAAAAAAGTTTTGCAAAGGCCTAATAATTAACAACATTAACCACATGAAATAATTCTGATAACGCTATATACTCATCCAAGTGAAGTTAAATTGAAATTGAAGTTTTAGAGAGCTACATAAAAGAATTCCTATATTTTGTGGAGACATTTCCTATTAAATGTACTTCAAGTATCTGAGAGATACAAGGATTAACACAAGGTTAAGAGTTCCAAGGAAATATATGTACGCATATATACAGATATATATAGGTGGATATATTTATATAGATAGAGAGCCTTATGAAGGAAATTTATGCAATAGTTAATTATCCCCAAAAACCAAAATTAAAGTTCGAATGGTAGCCGTGTATAATTTACCAATTGACAATGTGCATTAAAATATTTTATTTAAAAATTTTTTAAGATTCACAAGCAGTATAGGAATTAATGCAAATAAAGTAATTGTAATGCTTTTCACATATTATTGATTGACTTTTGGAGGGCATAAATACAGTCGGTAACAAAAGTCTCCGAACACTAGCAAAAATTACTATATAAAAAAAGTACACTTAATACAGTTTTGTTAAATAAATCCTTGTCGAATCCTATTCTTAGTCAGTTTAAAAACAGGATTCAACAAGGATTTATTTAACAAAACTGTATTAAGTGTATTTTTTTTTACATAGGAATTTTTGCTAGTGTTCGGAGACTTTTGTTACCGGCTATATATTGTTTGTGTGTGAGAGAGAGAGCTTTTAAAAATACGTATTTACTACACCAGTGAATAGGATTGAAGAGTCTAGTTCGCTTAAAGACAGTCACAAGCAGAATGTGCGAAATACGCCAAAACTTAGAAATTATCGCCAATTTCATAGCCAAATACATCCCTTTTGTCTATCGAATAAATTATTACAAATATTTTGAATCTAGATGGCCCGTTATAAATATTTATGCCAATCACTTATGCCAAATTTTATTGCCAGAAAATCATCTACGTACGGGAGATGCAATGAATGATGTTACAACGGAAACTTATTGCTCAATTTAGCTATAATAAATAGACTTACGCAATTTAAAAGAATGAAATGCAATTTGTGGATACACAGCGATTAATAAATGAAAATATTTTTAATTATTTATTTATTATTATTATTATTTGTTATTAAACGATTTAGCATTGGGAGATTTGAATTCCGAGAGACTTATTAAAAAAAAAAAAAAAAACATTTAGATGAGTAGGAATAAATTATTAATTTTAAAGAATACGTTTAAGTTCTCAACATATTTAATATATCAACAGATAAAATATTATTAGAATTAAGATATTTATTTGTAGAGAGACAAATGCGATTAAGCATAAAATACAATTTAGAATTTCGTTAGATATTTTAATATGAACTTTATTTATTAAAAGTATAGTATTTAATTATTAAATTTATTTGATAATGTAACTAAAACTATTATATGTGAAGAAATTCCTTCACCCCCCCCCCTCTCCTCAGAAACGTTATGCAGGGAGTTAATATTATAGATTAATTAATTAAAATTGTGTATAATAAATAAAAATGGTATGGTCAGTATTGAGTATTGCAAGTGGAATGATGAGGCTCTTAATCTGCAGATCAACCAGTTTAAAATAAGATGGGATGGATATTTCTCAATTAAAAGTTTGTTTTCTTGCTGTGTTAAATTCTTTTCAATATAATAGTGAAATGTATTTATTTATAGTGAGTACTTTTCATTTCTTTCTAATCCCATATTAGTTGCAAAAAATTAACTCTATATTTAAAAAAAAAAACTATATATTTATCTTTTGTTAAAAAGAGAGAGAGAGAAAAACAAACAAATATACAAATTTATTTTCAGCAATTTCTCGTACTAGCCTACGTTCAAGCATTTAAAAGCATACAAAAAATAATAGTAAGAAAGCACCTCAGAACTGCTGCTTTAAAGTAATAATTAAACAACTTTGAATAAACACCATAAAATGCTATAAACTGGCTGCAGTTGTTTTGGGTCGAAAGAGCACATAACCCTTCTCCAGGCGAACAAAGTAGGCACGAGTACTGCAGTCAAACCGAAAATTATTACTGTTGGCAAAAGTTAATTGGACAGAGGTAGGCGTCTTAATATCTTTGAAAATTTTAAATAATATTACCTTCCAACTCCGTTTTTACAGTGTCAAAGATGAAAAAAGAAAAATGCAATAGGATAAAAACGAATCGGGTAAAAACAGAGATTAATATAAGAATCCTTATTTATTTATTAATTTTTTTATTTTTGTATGTGTATGTATATGAGAGAGAAAGATTGCTATGTGCAGGGTGGGGTATTATTAAGCAAAAATAATCCATTTAAAGACCAAACGTTGTTCGTTAAATCCTTATTTTGTAGAAATATCTTTGTTCGTCACGGTTTCAAGAATACGTTCGGCCATCATGATATAGGGTAGGGGCTCTAGTGATTGGCATGCTCAAGTAATTGACATCTGTCCCGAAATAATTAATAAATAATAAAATCATATATTTTACATTTAAGAATTTTAACATTTTATGCCAAACACTGAAGAATAGGGTGCTAATAACTGATAAAACGGATAACTAGCAGTGTCAAATGCTGGAACATAGGGGGCCAATTACTTATAAAATGAAAAACTGACAGTGTCAATTACTGGAACATTGAGTGGGTGTCAAATAAAAATTCATAAAAAATAATTGTTATCAAATGTATATATTTTAACATATATGTGGTTCTGAATGTCTTTCATATCATATGCACTAACTTAAGATTTCTAATAAATATTTTCTGATGCTTAGAACATTAAAAACATCAGAGATTGCTCTAAAAGTGTTAATCACTGGTGCACTTACCCTGCGTCAATGTTGAAAAACACAAAAACAAAATACAAAATTTAATAATTTGTAGTTACATATTCTATATTATTTAATATATAACTAAATAGATAACATGTAATGCTTTTTCAATTTTGTAAAAGCTTGTATTCATTTTTTTTTTTTTTTTTTTTTTTTTTTTGTCACTGAACCGTTGCCAGGGCTTTTTAGGAAGACCTTCGTTCAAATGTTACATCCATAAAACTCTTTTTTTTTTTTTTTTTTTGTTATGTATGTGGAGAAATTATTTTCTCACGGTAAAAAACAACATTTTATTTTATGCATAAAAAAAAAAAAAAAAAAAAAAAAAAGTTTTTTTTTTTTTTTTTTTTTTTTTTAAATTATTATTTAAATTGAATTTCTATTTGTTCTGTTGAGTCACTTTAGGATTTGCGAAATACTAGATTAATTAGGAAATTCTCCTTTAAATTTATCTATATTAATAAAGAGAAGTGTCTGTGTGTGTGTCAGTGTGTGTATCTGCGTGTGTGTCTGTCTGTGCTCTGGTGCTCACACTATTGATCGCAGAGCTTCCAAATTTGGCGTATAAGTACCTGGGGCCCTGCAGGTGTGCACCTCATCGAGATTTTTTCGAACTTCGAATTTGAATTTTTTAAATTAATGTTTTTTCAATTTTAAATATTGGCTTTAATGCTTCATTGCTCCTAAATTTAATTCTTTGATTGTAATCGTCTGCGTATCTTAGCAACGGTTATTTCACTATTTATTTTTTATTTAATATATTCATTTGAAGGCGGATTTTTTTATTTTTTTTTTATTTATAATATTTATTGAAAATCAAATGGTAATGCAATATAAATAAATTGTTATGTTTATGTATAATTTTTATAGTATAACAACTTTTTATTTTTCATTTTAAATTAATTCCTTTAAAACAAAAATCTTTTATTTTATTTATTTTTTTTTTATTTATTTTTTTTTTTATTATTTTTTTTTTATTTATAATATTTATTGGGGGAAAAAATGGTAGTATATAGTGGAAAAGGATTAAACTGATTAAAATTTATTTGTTTTTCATGTATTTAATTTCTTTTAAAAGAAAATATACTTTTTAATTTATTTTGTTATACTGGTCGGAATCAAATCGTAATACAGTGTGAATAAAGGGGGCTAAAAAATACATGGTTCAAAAACAAAAACATGTAATAGATGCTGAGATACAGTCATCTTTAAAATCGTAGTTCTTAAATAACAGAAGATCCGCATGTCTTCGATAAATACCCAGATTGAAGTGCCCGGGAAAGACCTTTTTGCAGACAGTGGGAACCTGGATCCCCCGATTCAGCGCGGGCGGAAAAAAGATCTGTCGTAGGCAGCGGGTACTCGAAGCAAGGTCTAGAGCAATTTCTACGTTTATTTACTTATTTATTTATGTATGTATAAATTATCATTATTTTTATTATTAAGTTTTTATTTGTAAGGTGATGTAAAAAATAAATACTGATCCAATTCTTTTGAAAATTCATTTAAACTAGTATCGCCCAGTGGTCGAAACTCGACCATTTCTTTTGCAAAGCGAGGCAAAGCAAAGTTATTGCCTTGTCCTAAACGGAATGCAATAGCAACACAGCTGCGGCAATTGTTTGCCAATATTCACTCTAACTGAATCAGCAGAGTCTTACTTAATATAACTATTTCTCTCTGTAGATGTTAGCCTTTCCTGAAATGCGAGAAAATCGCAACGTGAAAACGCCCCTTGTTGTGTGATACAGCCCAGACCCTAATAGGTACCATGTCAGACCAAGGTCCAACCAAGTATCAAATTCTGTTAAATTAATTCGATTGGTTCATAAAGTACAGTGTTTGAACAAAAAAAAAAAAAAAAAAAAAAAAAAGATATTTTTCAAAAATGGTCGAATTGAGTTCGGGAAATTTCAAAACGTGTAACTTTAACGAAAACCGAAAATCTAAAACATTTCTGAATCTTATATTTTCTACTTATATATGCAGAGGAAAGACGAATAAATCCACTTTTAAAAAAATAAAAATAAGTAGTCAATTTCCCTAATTTCACTTAATTAAAATGCAAGGAAATCTCAAAACGTGTAAATTCATCGAAAACCGGAAATCAAAAGTTTTTATGAATCTTCTACTTGCTTCTTCTACCCACAAAAGCTAGCAATAAAGACACTTTTTAAAAAAATAAGTAGCCAATTTCAGTTAATTGAAACGTAAAGAAAGCTCAAAACATGTAAATTCAGCAAAAAACGGAAATCGGAATTTTTCCGTATCGTCTACTTATACATGCAGCAGTTAGTAGCAAATCCATTTTCCTTTTATTTAGTATATTAGTTCAATATTTATTGTTCAAATATCACCCTTTTAAATGAAATGTTATGTTTACATTCGAAACTGGAAGTTTGCCATTTTTTTTTCTGGAGTTTTGTGATTTTAAATTAAAATTTTATCAATTTTACAGAAAAAATAACTCAATCAAACACATGTAGACAGTAACTTATATATAACTATACCCAAATATCGGAATTAAAATCGGCTGATAATTTCCGTTATTTTTTAATAATTTTTTACAAAAAACACAATGGACAATTAACATAGAAAATCTTTTACATGGCTCCATGGACAGACAGTGACGTCATCACTTCGCTTGAGTATAGTGATGCTACATTATACAAATTACTGTGTCTATGGTTTTATTTGAGCTTTATGAAATTGCCAGATTTAACAACTTTCTACTTTTAGGTATTTTTTAATGTGAAGGAATACGTGTATAAAAGGGAAAAATGGGGGAAAATGCATAAAAAATAATGTATTTTTAAATACCTTCTTGACATCGTAAGAAAATAATATTTGTATTCGCACCTTTCGGCTAACCATACCTTTCGAATGATACCATTTTCAACCCTCTACTCCCATAATTAATATGTTAAAAAGGGACAAGAAATTTTATGCTTGCCTATTAATATATAGATATAGTGACCAGCGAAGCGGGCGTAGCCTGCTAGTACTTAATAATTTAAATCAGACAGAATGATAAACACGAACTCTTGAAATTTTTAATAATAAATAGAGTAAATTGTGTATTGAAAATATTTACATATAAGAGCAGATACATTTTAGGAAGATAACTTATTTAAATTATTTAATGCATGTTAATTAGTAAAACCTAAATTACTTAATTAGTTAAACCTTATTAATTAATTATTTAAATCTTAATACGCATGCCACGTATTGCGACATCATTGTGTTTAAATTTTTCACCAGTTACAAAATCTAAATAATGAAGGAAACTAGTCAACGAACTTGTTTACCTAAATTGAAGTTGCATTCTGATTCTAAATAATTTTCTCAGGCATTTGAATCAGCTAACAATTATTAGTAAATTTAAGCTTTATATATATTAGAACCATTATTACTTATTAGAAATATTATTATCCAAGAAATGTCTTTCACAACCAAGCGTAATTTTAAGCTAAAATGACAGTTATTACTCTATTTTAATTCCGTGGTTCATAATTATTAAAACTAGAATTCAAATATTAGATGCTTTCGTCTGTGGAAATCATCATAAATGTTGTAGAATTATTTAATATTTATAAAAATATAATAAACAAACGAATAAATACGATAATGCGAAACATCGTAATTTCATATTTTAATCATGTTTTTCTTTCATCTCTTATTTTTTAAAAATAATATTTAGAGTCTGCGAGCCCATTGTATTTACTTTACAAATATTTTTATTGTCTTTTATTGAAATACTAAAGAGCTATTCAAGAATGTTATACAAATATTTCTTTTTAAGAAATATCTTTTCTAAGAGTATTTTTTTAGTTTATCGGAAAATGTTTTTAAAAAGGGCAAGAGAAATGTTTTTGTAAAGAATAAAAAGCATACCATAAGTTAAAGTACATTGTGCGATTTAAACATCGACACTTAAAAAAGTGGAAAGTTTTTTTATGCAGTAGGTGAAAAAAATCCCTTTATGTATAGTGGGAAGATTTTGTTCTGAAAGCAATGAAAGAAAAAAAACCCTTCATGTAGAAGTGTGAGAGTTTTCAGTATGAGAAAGTTACTTTTTACACAAAGTAAGTTTTAGCAGTAACAAATAAAATGCTTAGCACTTAGTGTAGATAACTGCGCATTATATTTTGTACTTAAACTTCGTAGGAATGCTTTTAACTTTGATTATTTTATGGTTAAACTGGAAATAAGAACTTTTAGTATTATTTGAGTAACATACACTATTTATTTATTTATTTAATGATAACATAATAGTTTGTTTAAAAATATGTTTTTAGAAAATATCACTCATAGTTATTAATTTTAAGAGTGACTCCACTCGACTTTCCGAACACTTAGTAATAACGTTAAATAAATAAAAGAGAAAAAATCACGATAGGGTTTTTGAGTTTTCTCTTTTAGTTTTATGTCATATAAAGGATCGTAATGTATTCAAATTATTTTATGCGGTACGGTAATGACTTTAAATGGTAATTTCTCAATACTTAGTATTTGTCTGTTTTTTTTTTTTTTTTTTTTTACTTCCATTATCCGACTACCGTAGGTAATGGAAGTATTGTATTCGGTCCAAAATTCAATATCCAGATTTCAGCTGATTTACATGTTTTAAGGTCTCCTGGTAATCTGGTGAGAATAATTGGTTTGGTTTAATTGTTTGGTCAGTAATTTAAAAATTTTGCAAGTGTATCTAAAAATAGACCTGATTCCTTGTACTTATTTAACTATGATTGATAGAATTGTTCCAATTGTAATTAAACTGATTGTTATTGAGTTACCATTATGCTTTAAGCATTTTGTTTAAATTATGTAAATTCTTATTTAGCAAATAAGTAACCAATGAAATTTAATACAGAAATTAATTAAAAATATATGAAGTTAAGATTATATAATGTGAGTAATTTTGTTTTATTATAATTCTCATATTTCCTTTCAAATTTATGTTCATATATTTAATTAAATGAATCTTTGGGCATTTCAGAACCTGGATATCAACAACGTACCTGGATATCAATATGATATTTGAACTGCACTAACTACTAAAGCACGATCATATTAAGGCTACTAATGGGAAGGTAATTAGTCCAGCTCCTATCCATCCAACAGTAGCCCTCGAATTCTGAATTTCGAGTGATGGTAAATTTTTATTGGTTACAATCTTGAGACTTTTTCTACAGTTGTTATATACTTAGTTTCAAAAGACAACTGATCTGAAAACAGAGCAACGAGAGGTACCCCATATGTCTAGTACATATATAGGTATATAAGATGTGCTTTTTTTAGATATTCTTGTAGGATATTGGTTTGTTAACCTTTAGAGAGGGGCTGTGACAGCAATAGACAATTTGCACCTTTTCTGATTTTATTCTTATATAATAGAAAATGAAAAGGTAAAAAAACAAATACATACATTTTCGTTATTTGAAATCTAATGACTGATTTAGAAAAATTTTAACATTGCACTATTTACTCTATCGAGAAAAAGCAGTACAATGTATCGTGACGTCACTCTTTATGACAACAAACGGAAGTAATCATTGTTTACATTCGATTTCGTGCTTTGCTTTACTTTTTGAATCAGTGAAATAAGTTTTGTATGATATAATAAAGACGGATATTAAAAAATCGTAGTATAAATATTGTATTGTATGCTTTTGCACTAATACAACGGCTAAAGCTTCTCAAAAGTAATTCTTTAGCGTTCCACAGGATTCTATTAAACGAAAACATTGGACAACCGCCGTGAAAAGAAAACAATTGAAAATAACAATAATGAAAAATGGAGATAATGATATTAAATGATTATAAGATAAAAAAGAAATACTCAGAAATCACATAAACAATTGATAATTACGAAAGTTAAAACAAATGGCTGCTTACTAACAAGGCTAATAAATGTAAACATTGAAGCATCATAAAGTGTGACGTCAGGCAGCGTTTTGAAGTCATATGATTTTTGGTTAATTTTAAAGTTATTTTTTAAATTAATGAAAACTTTTTTTTTGCTTTTTTAATAAAATTTTTGAAATTTATGGGCCTAAAACTATTAGAAAAATGGGATTTTGTTCAAATCCCCCATGTGTGCAAATTCCTTAATGTCAAGCTTCACAATAGGATTTTGAAAGAGTCCCTCTCTAAAGGTTAGTTTATTGTGTTTAAAAAAAGAGAGTATACTGTTTATGGAATATATAACTAATGTCTTTTATACACTATCTACCAATAAGTATTTGGACACTCTCGAATTTAGATGTTTTGTGAAATATGTAGAAACTTCGTAAGGAATTTCGTAATTACTCGAAATTAACATTATTTATAACAGAGCAAAAAATGTGTCCCTTAAACTTGCACCATGAGGATTAATGTATGTAATATAGCATGCAATTGCGTTAACACTATAACGCGAAAATGACACCGATAAAATTACTCAGCAAATTAGAGTAAATAAATGCATGAAAGTGGCGTGAGGAATGTAGGTCATTTTTACTATCCCAGCATCCGGTTTCGCTTGGAGTGAACTGAGTCAACCTATTTTATCTCGTTAATGGCCTAGTAAGTTGTAAAATTATTCTTTTAATTAAAAATTAAACTGGACATGAATGAACTTATTCATCCTTTAAATATATATATATATGTTTAAGTAGTCTAACTATATTTTTAAGTGATAGATAAAAATTCTGCATAAAGGATACACATTTTTATTCTCTGACAAAAGGTTCAATTGATGTCTATAATGTAACATATTAATACGTTACGAGTAAAGTTAAATTAATGAAAAAAAAAAAAAAAAAAGGATAGTTTATATTTTCATAGAATCGCTTTCATATGTTGCTTTGTTCAGAAATAATTCAATAAACAAGAAAATGTTTAATGTTTGTTTATATGTTTTTGCTTAACTTTTTAAACATACATGTTTAAATTACATATTGTATATGGTGGATGAATAAGGTATATAATTACCAAACAATTATAAATGAAGTCTTTATTATAACTTCGAAAACTGGGTGAAAGTCATTAATCAACATCTTTTAGCATATAATTAGGAAATAATTTTCCCTTTTAGAAGACCAGAGTGTATCAAAAAGTTACACCCGTACCGAAAGAAAATTTGAAAACTATTCATACTTTTCCTTCCATTAATAGTTTCTGCAGATACTTAAATCTCTTTTAAATAAAATGTAATGTACAAACATTATGGAATGGTTTAAAATTGTAAAATTTCCTCTGAAAATTCTTGTTTATTTCATTAATGAGCATTTATATATGGACTTTAAGGTAACGTCTATGTAGTTCATTTATCGCTAAATACATTTTTCCGGTACTTTGAGTTTCAATTTTTTTTTTTCTAATTTATAACATTTCCCATTATACTGCAATATGCATTTCAAAATAAACAATAAGTAAACATGAGTATACATTAATTCCAAAACATTGTAAGAATATTTGAAAATAATTCTGAACTACATTGGTTTCAAAAGTTTCAAAAAATTAAGTCAATTATTAATTCCTTTAAAAATTAAATCATCTTCTTATTTTTTCACTATTTAATTCTTCTTTTACTCATAATTTCGTTTTTGAAGAACTTATCATAAAATTAAGTTACTGCTCGTTATCAAATAATGATTTTTTTTTTTATTATTTTAACATTTGTAATATGTTTTATACCGATATAACTGAGTTTTTCTATAAAGGTACTTTTTAGAACAAAAAAAGAAAATTCTATGTATTTTAGAAATTACTAACGGGCTGTGACTCCTATAGCTCCGCTCAATAACGTTCGCCGGAACACCGCCCTCAACTCACTCCTTTCACTAATCTAGGCCTCGTACCTCATGATATGTATATCGTCTGTTTCAATAAAGTAATGGTATAAATTAACCAACCGAGAAGAAAGCACTATTCAAACTCCCTGGAATTAGTACTCTCTGGAATGCAGCACCGGAAAGAAAACTCTATCGAATGCATGAAACTAAACTTCAAGCTCAACTCAATTACCTTACCGGAGATATCTCGCTCCATAATAGGTCATTACTGGAGTGTCACTTTAAATATTTTCTTTAACAAACTTTCTTAAATGATTCAACCATACACGGAAACGTTTTCGAAAGCTAGACTTTGCAACTTCCATTTTAAGTACATTAGAAACCTTATCTAATTCTAATTAATAATTTGCTTCAACAATACTTCCTATATTAATGGTTACGAACTGAGCTTCACATCACGAAAGATCGGTCGATTACATCTAATTCATATTATCCTATATATAATATAGGAAGTGCTGATTGGATGTAATCGGCCGATCTTCCACGACGTAAAGCTCAGTTCGGAGGATTATTATAGGTGATGTTTCTTCAAATCATAAAACCTAAGTTGATCATTCTTAAAACTTGAACAATTTTACATTCCTGCGAAACAGTGCTGTGAGCGCTCACAAAATTGGTAATTTTAAAATAGATTTTTAAAAAATCCGACGCGTAAGCGATGCTATTTTTATATCTAATTCCCAAGCCTATGTTCAGGTACTTTCTGTAACATCTGCAATAAAGTCTACATGAGGGAAAGACAATTTACAGAATAAAAATTTATTGAAACATCCATCATCTACATTTAGTTCAATCTTATCATGATTTTCCATTCTTAAATCTTTTTTTTTCTAGTATATATTTTGTCAACTTTAAAGGTTGCCAATCATTCAGTTTCTTCTTTCATTTGCCCAGGGGTTACCGAAGGTTTATCACCCCTAAGGGTGTCTCCGGGACAACCCTGAGGATGACACCTTTACTGACTCCTACTACCCAATGCGTAACTACAGTCCGCTCTACTTCACTTTTTTTTATTTATTTTCTTATTTTTACACCAACGAAGTGGTGATTGTGACGTCATAGACTGAAGGAACAATGACTTGTGGAAACTATTTTGAAATTGGCTAATAAAGTAGTTTTATTAACATGTGTTTTTAATAAATAGTTCGTTAATTAAGGTCATAGAAATTTCAAATCAAGATAAATATTTTCTTCGAATTATTCCGCACACATCGGTACACCTTGTGATGTCATAGTTTGTTACGAAAGGCTTATTTTTTTTTTTAACATTTTAGTGATTTAAAATTACGTTGTTAATAAAGATTAAGAACATATACATATACGGAGCAGAGGAATGGATAATTATAGAGACAGAGAAAAAGAAATTAGCGGCAATGGAAATGGATGCTCTAAGAAGATCATGCAGGATATCAAGGACAGATAAAATACGAAATGAAAGAATTAAAGAAATTATGGAAATTAAGAAAACCGCTTTAAAGGATTTTTTAAAAAAGCATCTAGTCTGGTAAGGTCATATTAAAAGAATGAGTGACGAAAGGTTACCTAAAATCGCTTTTAACTGTAAAACAAATCAAAAAAGGAAGCGAGGAAGACCAAGAAAGGGCTGGAGGCTGGATGGATGATATAAAAAAACGATGAGAGGTAGGGGGCTGGTGGAGGAATGGACTGTGGACCGAAAGCTCTGAAGCAGACTTCTTGTGATTCTGTCGGAAGGCGACACTTGAAACCAAGAACCAAGTTTATATATATAGTTGGTTGTTAAAGTAAATGAGAAGTGATTAAAGAAAATTATTTTTGATTGCAAATTAACTTTGGGAACAAGTGAATTTTTGCTTAAATTGCATTAACAGTATCATCTTTTATTCAGATTTAGTCAGTTTATTCGTGTATTTTTACCTTTGTTTCATTTTCTGATTTTTAAGTATAATTACAGATAAATAGTTAATACCAGTCAACTAATTATTCACGATATCATAGTTATATTAAATATAATGTTTAGATAAGAAATATATCATCCAAAATCTCGTTTCTACATTCATTCATTTAACAGAAAATAAATAAATAGAAAAAAAAACAAGTCAAGAAAAAAAAGTATATGACAGGTATAACATATTATTTACACCCCTGAAATTTCGAAATAATTTGCACAGTGTATTTTGAGATAGCTGACAAATCACCTGATATAGAAAAATTTCGGAATTTTAAGGGAATGTGAGAAAAGTAGTAATATTGTGTACACACACATATTTATATTTATATATATATATACTCTGAGAGTTTCTCGATTTTTTAAAGGCGATTTTATTGTGGAATGTGATGATATATCTAACAAATAATTAAACTGTAATTTATAATATTATGTACATAACGATCCAGATGAAATTTTATTCAGGTATCTCGTTTTTCTCAATAAGAAGTAAAGGGTTGCGATATTCTTCCATATTCTCTTACGTAAACTAAAAATACATATACAATTTAAGTTTATGTATACTTAATATTTTATGCTTTTAATAAGTTTAAATGCAGATGTTCAGTATATGTTCAATACATTTAACTGATTTAGAAATTATGTGTTATTTTTTTATTTTTATTTTTAAACAAACTTCAAGCGTTGGTCTATATATCACAAATCCGTTTTTTAACTATAAATTCACCACGTACATTATGCTATTTAAAAATGAAATATACATATATATATATATATATATATATATATATATATATATGTATGTATATATATATAGTTAAACGACATGAAAGGAGAATAACTGATTATGCTCTTTCGTTTTTATAATAATTGCACACAAATTCTGCTTTTTTTTTTTTTTTTTTGACCTTACAGAAATTCCGCATCTAACCACGTACAAAATAAACATGATATACTAGATTACAGATTTACTTACATCTTAAGAAACTTTAAATGACAAATTTTCAATGATTTGAGAGTTTCCCAAACACGTTTTGACTTAAAAGATATTGCAGCCATTTGTAGTATTAAAAATCGTTGTATAAAAGGAAAGAAAAGTTAACTTCAATTGACACTTGATTATACATTCAAGTTTTATTTTAAAGTAAGAATTAAATTTAAATTTTTAAAAAAGTAGAATACGCGAGTTTTATTTTATTTTATTTTTTGTCTTCGGGACACAGGAGTGTAGAAAAATTATGTGTTTCAAAATGAATTCATTTTATTTTAATGTGAAGGATTCTGTTTATAAATGTTTTAAAGTCATAATTATAAAATTGTTGAATATCTCTGTTTATGATTTTTTTCTGAATTTTCACTGATTCTTGGTAAGATTATGCGTTTCATAAAAATAAATTTGTTGTGTGAAAACTAATTAACAGATTCATTCTTTTATGCCTTGTATTCTTTACAAGGAAAGAGAAAAACTGTCAAATAGGACGAAAAATTAAATTTTAAAATCCGTGAGGTAACAATATAATACGATATTTTCTGCTATAGTACTTTTTTATTAACTCCTTCAATTATTTGGCAGATAATGGGCGTGTCCTTTATAATAATAACATGGATTATATATATCCTAAAATAATTTGTTTAAACATATGTCACTAAATAAAAACATTTGGGTTTAAATACAATTTAATGTTCTTTTATTCGTGAAATTTGTAATGATAGTAAATTTTATTCGGCTTAAAGCCTATTAACAAAACATACATGGCGAACTTCAAAGTAAAACAGGAAATATTTACAATAAAATATTTTATTTAGTATAATTTAAAATCTAGTATTAAATGTCACATTTGAACACAGGAGATTTTAAATAAACCCTCTAATGTACTTAATGTTTTTCTCAAATTTATCTTATTTACTTTAACAACGAAAAAATACCCAAACTTTAGATGCACATGTTGTATAAATTTGTATATGATTCAGAATATGATGCAATCTTCAAAAATCGATGACCTTTCATTTATTTTAACGCTATGCATCTAAATGTATTTTAGACATTTGATGAACAACAATTTCTTATTTTCGCATCCATTATAGGTTCATTTTAATAGAAAACAAAATTAATTTATATATTTTTAAAACATAAAATAAACAAACCTAATAAAAAATTCTAAAATAACTAAATAAAATTAATTTATTGAGTAAGGTAAAATGTTTCTACTACATATAATTTCTGATACTTGTAAAAAATTCTGCTGCATATAACGTTTATTTTATTCTATTATTATTATTTTTTTTTTTTAACTGCACTGTAAAATATATGTCCTATTTTCTGCCAGAAAGTTTCTATAATTACAAAAAATACGTTTTGACAACCTAATTTTTTTGTATATTACGCGTATTTTCTCAAATTACAGAAAATCTCTGGCAGCAAATAGTACTTATTTTTTACAGTGTATGTACTTAAAAATTTATTTTATTTGTAGAATTTATATTTATAGTTGTCATATGAAGAAAAACAGTTTTTATCTTACTAATAAGAAAAAGGAAATTTTCTGATCAATTGAAATTCTATATAATTGTTCTTTTTACTTTCTTTAAATAAAATCTAATGTTCCAATTATATTTAAAAATATTCCTTAAAAACCAAAAATGGTTTCAAACAAATTTATTTATCTTGTTAATGATCACTAATTAGTAAAATTTGTTATCTTATTTACGCTAAAATATGAGAAAAAATAAACTTATTTTTCTCTCTTAATATTTATAAAATATATCTTTATAAAATACATATATCTTAACTCAAGATACTAACTTATTAATAATTAATTAACAGAAAATCTGTAATATATATATATAGTAGTCGGAAAAAAAAGCTCAAGTTCTATAAGAAAATATTTTTTTTTTTTTTTTCTCCTAGAAATTAGTTATATATATATATAAGGGTAAATTCTGGGGAAAAAATGGCTGATAAAATGTAGTTGTACTCATATATTAATTTAAATAAACAACTGAATAAATAGCTATTTATATTGATTTATGATTCCCTTTTAAAAATGTAGTTTATTATATATTTTTATGAAAAAAAAATTAAATAAATACTTTAAGAAACACAACTAAAAATATTTTTAATTTTCTTTTTTAATACACTTATAATTAAGAATATTCTGTTAATGAATTTCGTGTTTAAGGAAAAAACTGGTATATTATATCTATAATGCTAAACTATGTAAGACGAAATGTCGAATGAATGTCGAAATGTGCCCCACTGACGATATCTAAACATTTTTCCCCCTTTAAATCTTTAAATAATTTATATCGATATTGAAATAATCGATTGTTTTGATTGATCACGCATATATGGTTCAATTATGTATTTTGAAAGTGTTAACATGTTTCAAAAATACTCATATTAAAAATGTACACTGATCGTTGTAAGGAGCTGAAATGCCCCTATAAGCACAAAATATTTTTCCTAATTGACTGTTGCTATTATAAATTATTCTTTTTTGATTCAAAGATTATTATTATTTTTTTAATGCACATTTATACAAAATTTGCCCTATACTGTCATATTAAAAATTATTGGTAATAGCACCTGTTGAATGGTTTTCATGAAAAATTTTACCAATAATTTATGTGAAGTTGCCAATATATATATATATTCACAAACACACAAATAGAAAGACAGGCATTTTCCGAAAATGGAGAAATTTTGTTCTGGGCTCTCAAAATGTACAAAAAGTATCGAAAAGCGAAAATCGAATTTTTTAGGATAAATACTTTTAAAATATTTTAAATATAATACTTTTAAAACATTAAACTTTTTTTAATAAAGATAGAAAAAAGTAATATTTTAAAATTATAGTTTTCTTTTATATATGCGTTTAGGAAATTAGGACAATGTTTAATTATTAAATTAACACGGCTACAATTAAATAAAACTATAATTTAATTGGTACTTGTGTCTTTTCTGATCGAAATTCTCACATATTTTGTGAAATTTGTAACTTTATACCTTTAAATCAAACGTTTTCTTAGTTTTAACACAAGTGGTTGTTTACTTTAATTTCAGCTACGTCGCATTTTAAACTGCGTTGCTATCCTGTGTTTTTTTACCATATTTGTTACTCACCATGAATAAAAATTATTTGCACGAAATGTTATTTCGAAAAAATCCAATTTTCTCAAAAGTGGTAGGTCGAGAAACCAATGTACAACTTCAAATATCGTGTAATTGAAGATAATATTTTTTCCTTCTAACAGCTTGTATGAGTATGAGAAAAACTTTATTTTTTCCATATTTTTACTTTCTCTTACCCATAAGGTAGAGAAAGTATTGATTTTGGGTCAAATTTTCGAACGCGAGATTTTGTTATATTTACACGTTTTGAGGCCCCCTGAATAATAAATCATGTTTTTAGCAAATGGCCTGTGTGTATGTCTGTGTGTCTGTGTGTGTGTTGTGTGTCTGTCTGTTATCAGCATATCTCAAAAACAAATTATGGCAGAAAGTTCAAACTTGGTATTCTAAATGTGTATCATATAGGGATGCTACAGAAAGCTTTTCGTTAAGATCAAGCAAATGGTTCGTGCACAGGGACAATCAAGAGAATTCTAATACATTACGACTATGGGGGAAATTGCAGGTAAGTAGAGTTTAACGTCTATAGACTGCACTAAACCAAATGAAACGAATATATATTTTTTGTAATAGAGATAGTTAACTGGGAAAAAAATGTTTGTGTATATAGGAGCCTCGCCTCCCCCCTGGGGTAGGGAAGTCTCCCTCGAGGGGAGTAAATTTTCATGATGGGTATCTCTCAAAAGAGCTCGCCAATACCTTTAAAACGAATGGTTGAACCATCGATCTGCGATAAATTAAAACAAAGTTATCGATTTTTTTTTACCTTTAACGAAAAAAAAAAAAACTTAAAAAATCGTTTTTTTTTTTTTTTTTTTTTTTTTTTTAAATTATTGAGAATAAAATAGACTTTTTTTTGGATATTTGGTGTTATACTACTTCTCTAATATGGAAATCGTCTGCCTTATCAAAAAAGATAATTTTTTTTTAAATAATAATTTTAATAAATTATTTTTTAAAAAGATAATTATATTTTAATAACCGAATTAAATTCTATATAAATGTAGGTGCATTTATGAAACGGGGGTTGAGGGGGGCGGTAGCCCCCTCCCCCTCCATACAAAAAACTACTTATCATATAAAACTCTTCAGAAACCTAATATGAATTGTTTTACATAGGTTTACATTTCAGTACTCTTTATCTTACCTATTAATCTGCAACCTGTATTTATAGTATTAAATTTCAGGTTAAGAGAAAGTCCTGTGAGTGACATACCAGATTATTTTCATTGTTTTTCATCCATTATAGTACGGCAAAAGCTGCTCTTTTTTTTTCCTCTGCAATACAAAAACATAAAAAGATTCTAATTGCTTAAGACACAAAATATGTGTAAAAACCTTGAACAAAAATATTTTTATAAAAAGAGTATTAAAATAAATAGAATAGTTTTACTTTATGTAATGAAAAAATCAGGTAATTATTTTCGTTTTATCTAAAAGTTCGAAATATTTAAAGAGAAACCTTTGTTGACATGACCTAGGTATGTGTTTAAAAAGAATCGAGAATTAAACGTGAAAAATTTGCCGAAATGACGAACTTATTAATCACTTTATAGATCATTATGTTACATTATACGGTTATGTTATATTGTAGAATAGAATAATTAAACTACTTTTTTATTCAATAACACTTCTCTAACATAACTATTTTACCCAAATTTAACATTAAATTTCATTTCAGATACATCAAAAAACGATTTCGGTATTATTTTTTTGAATACAAAGATGCAATTTTATAAAATTCCTACTCAAAATACGCATAAATATCTAAAAGGGATACCTTAAGAACTGCCTATAAATATATTATTTTACATTATTATTTTCTGTTGTACTTGGAAGGTGTAATTTTCAGTTTTAAAATAAAATAAATTGGAATAAGATTTCATTAATCAGGACTTTTGTCTCTATTCTGTGTTTGTCATCCATAAAGTATATGTTATTTTTCGTCGAGAATTCTCCTTTTTTGTACAATTTTCACTTGAAGTGAAATTGGCGAGTATTCGGTAAAATATAGCTTTTCTTTGTGATAGATATTTTTACTATGTCTTTTTTCTACACTGATTGTTATTATTTAGAAAATATAAATTTTGAGTTTTATATTTGTTGCAGAGCATTTTAAAGTTAAAATTATAAGCAATAGAAGCGTTTTAAACAATATATAACATAATTATTTGGAGCTTCAATGATATTAACTCTAATATTAATTCTATTTTAAAAGAAGAAAGATACCCAGACATGAATATATTTCTTTTTATTTTAAAAAAAGTTACAAGCATTTTATATACAAATTAACTTGTTGTGAAATAGTTAAATTCTAATACAAAACCGCGATCAAATACTTGAAAAAATCTGAGAAGTAAAAGCAGTATATTCTCATTAATCGAAGGGAATGATTCTAATGTCTAATTTTAATTATTAATAATAAAGAAAAACCTAAGCCTATTTTGTTTTTTAAGTAATAGATATAAAAATTTGCACGAAAGAGAGATTAATTTAGTACGACAAGACCTATTTAAAAACCTAACCTTCCATACACACAGAAAATATAATCTTGTCAAGAGACTTGCCATTTTTGTGATACTAGACGTTTGCCAAGTATATTGACAAATTTGCACAAAATCACGCAAAATTTTAAACATTCAAAACTCTACATGTCAATCCTAGTTAATCATCAGACACAAAAGTCGTTTTATTTTACTATGTATCTTTGATAAGGTTTCGTCTGATGATCAGTTTTGGCTCTAAAACTTGTCAGACGATCAGTTTCCCTGGTACAGTTTTTCTTTTCCTCAAATTTGAAAGATTAGTCAAATGAGACGATAAAAATAAAATGTTCCAATCTTGTCAATCGATTAAGAAGAATTTTTAAAGAGTAGATTCTGACTAACTTACCTTGTCTTGTATCTTCAGTTTTTAACGAACTCTCCAGGTCATATAATTACCATTATCGATTAGTCTTCTTCGTCTGACAATATTAACCTTTCTAGTCTGGAGTATTATTTTGGAGAAAAATCAACTAAACACGCGTCATATTGAGAACGTCTGGAGCTGTTGTAACGTGTTTGACTTCTGATACGAAGTTCCTGAGATCGGGTCCCCACAAGGGCGTTTTGTATTTTAATTTTTTCAATGTAGAATCTGACTAACTTGCCTTGTCTGGTAACTGTGGTTGTTGACACTAACCTTCCTGGTCAGATAATTACGATCGCCGACTAGGCGTCTTTGTCTGATAATATTAAACTTCCTAGTCTGGGTATTGTTTTGAAGACTAGTTCAGCTTGTACAATTTTTAACTGAAGTTTCCTAGTCAGCTGTTTGGGTTATTTGATTCTGTATTGTCAACTGAGCATTTTGCCTGGTAACAGTGACCAACTTTTTTTGCTGTGTGTATGAAAGGATTCAGTAACTGTGTTTCATTCATTGACATTGGCTACTGTATTTATTTATTTATTTATTATTATTATTATTATTTGTAACTTTAGCATAGTAACCCACTGACGAACTTTAAAAATTTTTGTTGTCATTTTGAAAATGAGTTAAAATTATTTAAAAGTTAAAATGAGGTTTTTATTTAGTATCTTTTAAAATAAATATTTGATTGAACTAAAAAATATGGAGTTAACTGGATTTTTACCTGATTAATAAGTGTAACAATTTTTGATAAAATCCAATAATCCGGACTAAAAATATGGGCTGATAAACTTTTCTGATGACAGATAAAAGCAAAAATGTTTGCATGAAAAATTCGTAACTACGCCGAAACCACTTTCTAAAAGAAATAGTACAACCTATCGTACTAAAAAGACTGCAGCTAACTATTTTCACACTTTAAGGAATAAACCATTCATTTATATGTAAGACTTTTTTTTTTTTTTTTTTTTTTAACGTTTCAACGTTTACTCATATATTCTTTTAAAAATTGCTAAAATAATTCAAAAAAGAAATAACTGATCAAAAATATGTATACGGAAAAAAAAATAGCATTTTTAATTTGTGACAATTTTTGGTATGAAGCATCTATTTGTTAACCTGATTAAATTCAAATAATAATTAATTTAATAAATAGATAACTTTGTGACTAAACACTAGACATTTCAAAAAAATATCACAACAGTTGTTTCATTTCAAAATAATAGCATGGCCCATTATTAGGTGAAAAAATGGAACACTAGTGCATCATTAAAGTAGCAACTGTGTGCTCGCATCTACCAAGAAAAAAAAATAATAATTCATTTGGCTTGCTCTGAAACACTTTTGTTAAATTTCGCAACAGTGCGTCTATCAAGTAGAAAAAGACCAAAATTTTATAACCGTTTTAAACAGGGGAGAAATGTTGTAAAAATTGATAGTTTAAAATGTATTTGATTTGAATGTGAAACCAGTTAAAGGTTCAAAATATGACATATCTATTCTCTTTTAAGAATTTACAAATTACGAAAACATATTTTTTGCATTTAGTTTTTAAATAAATCTTAAAAAAAAAAAAAACTATCCTAGTACTTGTGTTTTTTTTTTTTTTTTTTTTCAAGTTGATAAAAAGCGAGTACAATGTAAGCAGCAAAAAGCAACACTAAAAAAAAATTTCTGCCAAGCCAATTGCTTGAGCGGCAAAAAGGCAACCAGCGACAGTAAACTACACACGTAGACAAAAGAAAACATTCAGTCAAATGCATTTACATTGTGGAAGAAGTTAGTGAAACCTTAAAATACAAAAGTCCGTGTAATTGCTTTCTCAGGTAAACGACAATTGATGTAGTCACTTTCTCTAAAATATTTTTGGTATGAAATAAATATTATTATTTATTGCATCACGACCTATTGGAGAGTTCCGAAAATTTTCTCAAAAACGTTACACTGCTTATTTTGCACATGCATTGTTTGATGCTTCAAAAGCGAGAAAAATATCATTTTTGTACATAACAGGTTTGTTACATTTATCAAACTTATAAACTTTTCGTATGCAAAACAGAAAAGAAAATAGGTACTCATCATATCAATGATTACAGAATTTCTCTGTTTACGGGGGTAAAATATGTCTTTTAACTGACTAAAATGCAATAATAGGGAAGACCGGGGTACAATGGACCAATTTTGGAAATTTTAAGTGTTTACTCACAAAGGAATGATTTCTCGCTAGTGAAAATATGTGTGCATATTACCTATATATTGAGTCTTATGATGTTGCACTCAGTCAAAAACAATAATTAAGTTTACTTTTTTTTTTTAATCTAAATTTTTTAATGGCAACTGACAAAATGGACTACTGTATCCCGAACCCTGGGCGCAATGGTCCATGACACGGATAGTATGGACCACAAGTCAAATTTAAAAAGTGTACTAATGCAATGTGTTATTTAATAGTATAAAATATAAAATATATTATATTTGTTTATCTGTGCTTTCAGGTCATACAAATAATGTAAATTAATGAACATTAAAATTAGAAAATGATACGCCAGACGATTTTTGTGTCAGTGAAAGTCTACTGTTTTCTTGTGAAGTTGTAGGGTCTGGAAGACTCGTCCTTACAATAGCTTGAAAAATTACAAGAGATATAGCAACACTCTCACTAAAAAATATAGACATCTTGATTAAGTTTTCGTTGCATGAATCTCACAAGAACAGATTTTTTATCTTTTATTTTTGTGATTAAACCAACAAAATGTAAAACCGTCTTTTTCGTCAAATTTATTTGTATTATTATCTTTTAATTGCATTTTTTAATTCAGCTCATTATAGCTGTGTGTAATTTGTAAAAATATTTGTAAAAATATATGAATACAAAAGTATCTGAATGTTTATTAAAAATAAATAAGAAGAAACATCAAAGTAAATTATTTCTTATTCATCTTTGAAGACATAATAGATCTAATTAAGGTTAACTAAGAAATTTTTAAGTATAATTTATAGCTAACACTTCACTAATGTAGATTACGTAAATCAGTTTATTATGGCAGAGAACTGGGGTGTAAATGGACCATGGTCCATTGTACCCCGGTTCTTAGTGGTCCATTGTACCCCGTGTGGACTTCTGACAGCAAATGTAAATATAATAATAATAATAATAATAATAACAAATCATTTTTAAAATTATTTTACTCACATTAAATATAATAATAGATGCCCTTACCTCTCTTTTATACTATATAATATCTTTCAGAACACAATTCTTGAATGAAGAAAAGAAAAAAAATCTTTACCTGAAAATATTTACTTTTGGCTACTACAAACCAAATTTCTAGAATAAAATGGCTAAACTGTCAGGTAGGCATGATGTTGCTGGCTATGTTTCATCACTGTAGTGCTGCTATCTATGTACAGTCACAAAAAAAAAAAAAAATCGCCACCCTTCCACCTAATTTCGCCATAAATTGTCGTAGAAACATGTGGTTGGTACCAATCGATTTGTAATAAAGTCTAGTTTATAATGGTATAGTTTGATTTTGCTTAAGGGGTCATCTACATATTAAAACTGGCATCAACTTCATTTTTTTCAATGGTAACCCCCACTTTTTATAATTTATTTGAATTCTATGGATCAAATCATCGCGGAAAATGGTATAGTTTATATATTTTGCTCAATTTTTCACAGAGTTATAAGCTGTCAAAATATGAGGATGCTAATGTTAAATGAATGTGACAAACAATAATTCATATCTTCCAAAATAATTACAATATTCAAATTCTGTTTTTTTTATACGACAGAATGAAGTGACCCAAACGTATTCCATGCATATTTTTGATAAAAAAAACATTTTTTGAATTATGAAAATTATTAATAATTTCATATTTGAAAAAATTATGAATTATGACCTATGTTAATTTTTGCACGAATAAAACGGGCATCATCAAAAACATGGGTTTCCAAATTTACAGCTCGTTCCTAACATTATTTTTTGAGTTACAGTGATATTTCATTTTTTACTGTTGTTAGGGGGCTGTCACTTATTATAATTTGTATCCTCTGTGAGTAAATATCTCTATACATTTTGACGAAAAACTATTTTAATTTACCTTTATGTTATTCTAATTATTTTCTAAGCAGCATTTCGATGTTTATGATATAAATTCGATTATTTTTTATAAAATAATCGCAATGCAAGCTAGAGAATGTGAAAGAATTTCAAAAGAAATGAAGCCACGCCTCTATATTGCGGAAACAGTATTAAAAAAAAACTAGTTTGCATATTCGTATGTGACTCTATATGTGACGCTGGTATGCATAAATGTCAATGGCAATTGCTACATCGAATGCTGAAGACAAAATTTAAATGATTTAATTGAAAGTATGTAAAATAATTTTGTTTTATAATGTAAAGTTTTAGAAAAAAATGTAACGGAAGGCGTGGCTTCCGTTACAAAAATGAGTATACTTGATTCTGAAATGTCTTTAAGTCTTTGTTCTTATATATTACATAACTTTTCCTAGTTTCTCACTGCTAAAATTCTATTTTATCCCTGTTGTCGGTTTTTTTTTTTTTTTTTTTTTTTTTTTTCACGGTAAGACGAAGATTATTATTTGAAAGAGCAATACGCAATGAACAATGCTTTTATTTTTCCCTTTTTAAAATTAATATAATTAATATTTATTATTTTTTACCAGATTTTTTAAAACAAATTTTCTTGTTGTGGCATTTTCGCATTTGTTTACTCTACCGTTTATGCTATTTAAATTTCATCGCATAACGTAATATAATAAAATATAAAATTTTTATTAAAGGTTTTTAACACTGAATAATATAGTGGATTTCTTTTTTTTTTTTTTTTTTTTTTTTTTTTTTTTAAGTTTTTAAAATATGTTATTGAAACAAAGCGCAATATTATTTATTCTCGATTATTCTAATCACGGCGTAAAACTGGCGTCACATTTATCATGGAAAAAGAATTTAAAACAAAGTAATATGTCTTATTACTTTTAAAGATATAGAATTTACGCATTTAAAATTAAGAGTTCAAGTACAGTAGACGGCTGCAGAACGGGGAATATTCATTCTAGGCAATAAAAAACCGTTATTTCTATATCCATATTTATTTTACATATGAATATACATAATAACTATACTCTTTCTAGTGAAAGTATTTGTATTCATACTATTTTGTTTATATAAATATGAAGATAAGGAATATTCTTAAGAAATATCGCAACACACAAATTGTGAAAGAAACGCCCATTGTAGGAGTTACAGATTTCCAAATTACGTGAATCTATGTCAGCTGTCACGAAAATGTTAAATATCCTTTCTCAGATTGTAGTTTAATTTTTTATTGTTGGTTTGTACGATTAAAATTAAATGAAAACTTTATAGTAATATTTTCATGCGGGGCTTGCTGTATAAAACAAAATATACCTAACAGAAGTAGATAATTCTTTTCTTAAATATTAAACCTTTTTTTTTTTCTTTTAACCGCTATTAATATTATCATCAGTATTAATATTATTCTTTTACCTCGGTATCCAGATATTTGTAATTCAACATTATAGGGTTCATATGATTCAAGCTATTTAATTTTCTTCGTATGAAGTGAACTATTTGATATTTAATCAATAGAAACCAATAAAAATCTTTTAATTCGTAAACTAACTCAGAGAGTTCTGTGAATTAGAGTCATTTTTTATTTTATAATTAACATTACTGAAATTTATTTCCTGTGTAAAACTTAATAAATAATGTATACTGGGTGGTAGATCACGATTTATATTTTCTAAATGTATAGACGGACCCCTAATACATTTTCACGTGTAACTCTATTTAGAATTGATTTAAAGTATATAAATAGGTATGTCTTCCGAACCGCCTTGATCTCAGAAATCTAATTATGACGTCAAAAATAGGGGTCGTCATTGAAAAAAAAAAGAAGTTTACGCCTGTTTTAATATGTAGACATCCCCTTAAGCAAAATCTAACTACACAATTAAAAACTAGACATTATTACAGATCGATATGTACCAGCCGTATGTTTCTACGATAATTTACGACGAAATTAGGTGGGGGGGGCGATTTTTTTTGGTGACTGTACCAAAATACTAACCATAAAAAATAAATAAATAAATAAATACAATTATAGGGAGTAGTCCATTGTACCTCGTGGTTCATTATACCCCAGTCTCCCCTCAATAAATTTCTCTAGTTTTAGAATACAGAAATGTTTAGTAGAAATTTACCGAATTTTTCTGTGATTAAGAGAAATCCTTTACAGTGTAAAAACAATTAAAATTCAGCGTACATAAAACCACAATCTGGGTTAATTTTATTCCGATTTATAAACTGCAATGCAAAAATAATGCTGTATTTGAACTGTGCTTAAATTTAACAGTTTGTTATTATTCGTATTTAAGTTAATGATACATTAATGGCTAAAAATATAATTACTAGATTTAAAATAATAAAATATATAAGCATTCGTGGGAAACTTCCGCATTAGTATGGCCTGTTCTGACGTTTCAGGTACATAATTTAAAAGCAATAAATAAATAAATAAATAAAAATAATAATGGTAGTAATAATACCAGAAAACATTTTATTTTAGAGATAATTATTAACATAAAGTAAAAAGTCGCATTTTTGTTAGAATTCATGTTGAAACATTTCGTGAAGCGACAAAAAGCCTTTTTGGGCTCAAAGTAATTCATATTTTAGTCTGAAATGTTAAAAATAAGGAACGTTGAAGATCGAAAAGCGCCTTAATTTTTTGTATTATTACTAACTTAAAAATAATATAAGTCACTGCTCTTAGTTTTGAACGCAACATTTTCAGAAAAACTGAAACAAAAGTTCTCTAGAAATAATGTAAACAATCAAGAATTCTAAAGTAAAATAAAAATACGAGAGTTAAAGGACAGTTATTAAAAAACTTTGTATAAACACCATAAAATGCAAGAACTCGCAACAATTGATTCGGTACGAAAGAAAATACGACCCTTCGTCAGGAGAACAAAGTAAGCACGAGTTATGGAAACAGAGCAGCAATGCAGCGGCGTACGTTCAAAGCTTTATATTTATTACTTATAAATGCCAGTTCTGTGGTGCTTTTTTACAAATTTTGTTGTTTATTTGAGGAAAAATATTTTTAAAGGATATTTAAATATTATTAAAGGTTTACGAAATTTGTTGATAATCCTTCACGTATCGACCAAATTGGATTTAAGGGATTAACTGCATAACATTGGAATAGAGAAGGCAACCTGTTCACTAAAACATTTGTATAAACACCATAGAATTTGTATTGGAAACCTGTTCATTAAAATTTTTGTATAAACACCTTAAAATGCAAGAACTCGCAACAATTGATTCGGGTCGAAAGAAAACACGTCCCTTCATCAGACGAAGAAAGTAAGCACGAGTTCTGGAAACAGAGCAGCAACGCATCGGAGTACGTTCAAAGTTTTGTATTTATTATTTATAAACGCCAGTTCTCTGGTGCTTTTTACTTTCTCTTACCCATGAGGTAAAGAAAGTATTGTTTTTGAGTCAAATTTTCGAAAGTGAGTTTTTGTTTCATTTACACATTTTGAGGCCCCTGAATCCAAAAATCATGTTTTTAGCGGTTGGCCTGTGTGTGTGTGTGTGTGTGTGTGTGTGTGTGCGTGTGTGCATGCATGTCTGTTATCAGCATATCTTAAAAACTAAAAGTAGCAGAAAATCCAAACTTGGTATTATAAAGTGTATCATATAGGGATGCTAAACTATGCTTTTCGTTTAGATGAAGCAAATTGTTCGTGTACAGGGACACTCAAGAGTATTCAAATACCTTACGTCTATCGGAAAAATTGCAGGTAAGTAGAGTTTAACATCTATAGACTGCACTAATCCAAATGAAATGAATATATATTTTTTATATGCGAAAAACATGTCTCATAAAGAATATGGCAGGCAAATCATTCACTGTTCATTTACAGGGCTACACAGAAGAACTAGATTATAGTGCGACAATAGCTGAAAATTGTTGGAAATGCATTTCAAGTTGTGCCGTACTATTACTATAGGATTATATTTAGGTGCACTATGTAGTTTTAAAATAATCTTCAAAAGCCATACAGGACTGCAAATGTTTAAGCGATAACATTCTTTTTTATTGTTAGTGAAAGTGCTTTACTATAATATTTTACCATGCCCAGGAAAGCTGCTCAGAAATGGAACTTAATTCCTCAGAGAAATGTGATAAATAATGTACTTTTTTAAGCTAAATATTCATCGCTTGTTTTTTTTTTAAATATATATTTACACGTTTTAAGGCTTCCGGATTACCGTAGTCAATTTTTTTAAAGTTTGATCTTTGTCTGTGGTATTAACTTATAAACGAATAATTTCAGGAGATCCAAAAGTTGTATTTTCAAATTAATATAAGTCTGTTGCTGGAAAAGTTTGATAAAAAAATATAAGTTTCAAGGAATGGTGCGTGTGAAATTTGTCTGAATAATTTTAATGATACTTTTAATTTTAATAACAGATTTAAATTCTAAATAAATATAGGTGCGGTAATGAAACGGGGGGTTGAGGGGCGGTGGTAGCCCCTCTTCACACAGAAGTAATTATCATATAAAACTTTTCCGAAGCCTAATTGGAATTGTTGTAACATAGGTTTACGTAAGAGTACTCGTTATGTTACCTCTTAATCTCCAACCTGTGTATATAGCATTATATTTCAGGGTAAGAGAAAGTCGTGTGAGGGACACACCAGGTTATTTTATATATTTTGTTGCTTCTTTGGAAAATATATACTTTAAGTATATTTAAATATTATTCAATGTTTACATTATTTGTTAATAATCATTTACGTGTCAACCAAGTTGAATTTAAGAGGATTAACTGCATAACATTGTAATGCGAAGGAAACCTGTTCACTAAATAGGAAATTGAAACTTCATGGAGTTTAGGAGATTAGTGAAACTACGCGCAGTTAGAAGACTAAAACATATGATACATATATTACTAAGTGTAATGTGTCTTACTGAAATGGTTGTATTATGAAATTTAGAATAAAACAGTTTAGATTTGCAGAAATATAATATGTATGCAATGTCAAAATATTTCGCATATATTTAATCATTACTGATGCTTTATTAATCGGCAACGACCCCATGTATTTTCATATTACCAATTAAAAATAAATACTGATTAAACAAATTAACGTAGATTTCAATTTTTAAATATTGCATTTTATAATTTGCTTAAAGTGATATAATACTTAAATGCATATTATTATTATTTTTTTTAATTCTGATATAATAAATATAATTAAAATTAACTTAAAATAATATCGATTTTTATTATGTCAATAATTTTATGAAATATTTAAACAGAAATATTTTATAAAACACCAGCACATTTTTCAGTAATTTATCTACACTCTATAACAAAAAAAAGCGACGCACCAAGAAGTTGGGACAAAAATTGGTAGATGGGGTGGAATGGGTGGTCCGAAGGGGACAAAACTTAGTAGATGTGATGTATATGTGGAGAAAAACAATTGATTACTGTTTCAGAAAATTTTAATGATTTAATCAAGAGAAAAGGCTTCACAGAGTAAACAAGTCAATAACGCGTTGGTCCACTTCTGGCCCTTATGTACACAGTTATTCGGCTTGGTATTAATTGATAGATTTGGCAGAGGTGCTCCTGTGAAGTATCGTGCCAAATTCTGTCCAATTGGTGAGTTAGATTGGTAAAATTCCGAGTTGGTTGTAGGGCCCTTTTTATGATGCTCCAAACGTCCTCAGTGGAAGAGAGATCCGGGGACTGAACTCAACCCCACTGAGCCGCCTATTAAGGGTATTTGAAGTCACTGAAGTACCAGTTGCACGTAGGATCGACGATAATGATGAACTGGAGCTTGATTCTATCGAATCCTGTATGTATATCAATTTGTTTCCAGTTTACATTACACCTTCTTGGTGCGTCACTTTTTTTTTTTTTTTATAGAGTATATTTTGAATGCAGAATTTTTTTTCAGACTAAGTACTTATCAGATATTCGTATTAAATATCAGATTAAATATTGATGTTTTTTTGTTCATAAATTTAACATATGTTTGTAAAGTATATCCCTGTTTATCCAAGCCCCGTTTTCTCGGTTTCCGCTTTATGTGTACTACCAAAGTTTATTAAAAAAAAAAAAAATACATTTTTCAGTTTTAAAACTACTAAAAGTAAATTTAAACTTCCTCTTACAAATACTCAGGTGGACTAAAAGCTATAGAAATTACTATTTAATGTGTAGAGCAACAAGAAGCAATTACAACAGTTATGCTGTTGTTTTTAAGAAAAGAAAAAAAAGTGAAACTCTGCTGCTGAAAAATACCAAAATAATGTACAATAAAAGACAATTCAAGACTTTTTAAAGTAAGCAGTTTTTAATTATCATAACAGTATGATATACATGTGGTATATCTATATAATTTTTCACTTGTTAAAATATACATTTTTACCTACACGAATTATTTCATTAAAAATTTCTTTAACCAAATTTTTTATTAATCTCTGTTGTCTTCAACACTAACTCGGATATTTGAAACTCAAGTGTATGTGGAAAATACAATTTCAATGTTATTTTCAGTAATAGTAGATATATATATATATATTAATTTTTAATTCATTTGTCATTATTTTTTTTTCTTTAAAATACCAATCGATAATTAAACAAAATGATATTTAACATCGAAGGTAGTTTTAATATTAATATCTTTTTTAGTATCGAGTAATAATCATGTAGTGTAACAAGTGTATTACAAAGTATACAAACGACGATTTAGTTGAGTGGTTCTGTACTCAAAGCTGGTAGACAGCAAGTTTCTGGTTCGATCCCAGGTAGTGCTCTTCGACCTAGCCGTTTGGAGTTTTCAATGGTTTTTCTCTGAAACTCCCGTTAATACGGGCTAGGATATTTCAGGAAGACCTCCCCCCACATGGTGGGCATCCATCTCTTAGGTCCTTAATGTAGACAATTGGCTTAAACTCGAGCACACACATACGCCAAAACACAGTGTTCAAAATATTTTATAATTACGTATCTATTCTTGCCCACGATTTTTTTTGTAAATTAAGGAATGCAAAGTTTTTAATAAATACTACGACAATTTATGTATAAAATATCATGCAAAAGTATTTTCTATAATTTGCTAAGTCAAATAAAATCATATCATCTGACCACTCATATTTCAAAATAAAACTTTTTAGATGCTAATTATTCTTGAAAAAAAAAAAGAAAGAAAATAAAAAAAAATAAAAAAAAGAAAGAAAGAAAGAAAGAAAATATGTAAAGGAGTGAAACGTGTATGAAGTGGGATTTGTGAAATCAATGAGCCCCACAACTAACTACTCTACTTTCAATTATTTATTATCTTTGCAAACAGAATAAAAATATTTTTATGAAGTTTTCAAAGTTGTCTAAACTAAAAAAATATGAGCATATTCACCGGCTTTAAGATTTTGCGCAATTCTCGTTCGAAAATTTTTAATAGTTAAAAAGTTTCTATAAAAGTTCTACCTTAAGAAATAATTGCAATTTTTTTTTTTTTTTTTTTTTTTTTTTAAGAAATAAATTACTTGTATACTTGCAATAAATATTAAATCCTTTTTTAAACAAACAGTTAAACGTAAATATTCGCTAAATATAAATGTTAAGAAAACTTCAAGAAAATTTAAATGATCGGAATATTCGCAATGGCCGAAAATTTTTGCTTGCATCAGCAAGATATCATTGACGCGTTTAAATTATTTCTGAACTGAAATTTATTTTTTTGAATAGCTTGTTTTTAATCTATTGAGGGATTTTCACTGTACAAACTAAATTATTTAGAGTATTTAATAATAATATACTGCAAAATATATGCATATACTATATATGCATATTACTTTAGGATAAAAACTAAAAAATGAAGTTTTGTATCAAAGTTTCGTTTGTAAAATTTCCAGGTAAATGAAATGCCTCTTTTATATCTCACTAAGTTTCAATATTTACTTTCACTCAGCCGTATATATGGTAAAGATAGTATTGTTTTTGGGTCAAATTTTCGAAGTTGAATTTTTGTTATATTTACCCGTTTTAAAGTCCCAGATTATTTTTTAATAAAAATAACTCAAAATAACTGTATTGTTAACAAGATAAGGGACAATTTTATGAAAGAGTATTGAAAAAAAAAAAAAGAACATTTTTTTTTCAATGTACAATTACACTTTGTTATACTTATATTAGGAGAATTTTCCTAAGACTATGCAAAAAAAGATTGTTTCATCGCTGAAAAATTGCATTCAACTTTTCCAATTAGGGATAACAGATATTTCACAGTTTTGTTCTTATAAACAAGACCACTGCATGCCTCCGTCTGATATCGCTTTTTGTGAACTTCGAAGATATGAAAATTTCTAGTAGAGAAGACTGGAATTGAAACGTATTATTTAAGTCTGTAAAAACTAAGCTGTATGTATTTATGATGACATTTGGTGATTGAAAGTCCTCAAAGATGCATGTGGAAATGAATATCAGAGGTCATCTGCACCTTCAGGAGGAATGTGTAATCCAATCAGATATGAGTGAAGCAATCGAGTTTCTTAAAATCAAGACCTTTTCACAATTATTTTGCATAATTATTAATAATAAAAAAATTCGTTATATACTTCTATTTTTTTTTTTTTTTTTTTTTTTTTTTTTTTTACTATAAATAAAAAAACTTTGAGGTTTTTTTTTTTTCTTTTAAATTTATGCTAACTAATGTAAATGATGAATTTCTTAAAGAAATAATAAATTGATTTAATCCTTCATTTTTTTTCTTACCTAAATCTGTTCTCTGACTTTTTACCTACTCATCTTGATAAAAACATCGATTAAAAAAAATTAATTTTTCCAAAACTTCAAAAAACTATTAGAGACTCAAAAATTGGGTTAATTTAATATCAAAAAGTTGGAGTTTCTTTTTTTCCTTATATTAATTTATGTATATGCCGAATGCTTTAAAATTTTCAATTTTATTTTTCCATTAACGGATGATGCAGCAAAATCTAGTCTATGTGTTTCGCTCTGTGACATTTAATGCTAAGCAATAGGGACAAAATTATTATATGGAATATGTAGATCGTTCCACCTAGTGTTGACATGTTTTTGTTTGTGTCTTCAACAGGAATCGACAACTAGAACAATGGCTTCAAGCGAAGTTATCCTCCGTTCCTGAGTGTACACAAGTTCTACTCCGTCAATTATCCAATCCGTCAAATGTTTCCCTGTACAACGCTTTATGGCTGAAAGAACGCCCAGAAGTACTATCTATGGTATTTTGGAACGTCTTTACGACTACACACAAGCGTCTCGTCTACTTAGCTCAAGTAGATCCAACGCCAAAATCGCTGGAAAAAAAGTGACCACCCTCAAGCGTTATCCGATGACAAAGACGAGATTTGACAGCGAAAAACATCTCAGTGGCTCCAATATCATCAAAACACTATCTGTCGTAATCTACAGAAGGTGAATGTGAAGGTATACAAAAGAAACGTATTCCCCAACGTACTGGCAGTCAGAAGTCCGAGGCTAACAGGTTGTGTGGTCGTCTGTATCGAAAGTTTGCAAAGGCTTCCGGGATCATCGATGACAAAACCTGTTCCATGCTACCCCATACCCCCATTAACGAAAACAACACCCCGAAAATTACGCTAACTAGACGATACATTACATAGACGATACCTCTAGACGATACGCTACCTAGGGTGAAATTCTATCTCAAAACTAAGTTTGAGAAGAAGGTTCTCGTCTGGCTTGGGATCGCACCAAACGGATGGTCAGAAGCACTGATCAAGAAATCCAATTTCCCCATCAATGGCAGGGTTTACCTGGAGAAATGCACTCAAAAATGTCTGATAATAATGTCTCTAATGTATGTAATGTCTCTAATGTCTAAAATGTCTCTAATGTATGGAAATACATCAGAGCAGCATTAAGTTATGCCTGAGACATATGGAGGTAGGACTTGTACAGCGCATGGCGGAGAGCACTAAGAAAAGGATCGATAAGATTAGGCGCAATGGTATAATTGAAAGATGAATAAACGTGTTATTTCTTAGAACTTCTGTTTCCCTTTCTATTGCTTCCTTCCTTTTTTGTTTTATGTTAACAACTTGCTACTAATATGTTTAGTTGCGGACAGTCGAGATTTTGCATCAGCATCTGTTATTTTTTTTTCGTATCTAAATCATAATATCATTTAATTATTTCATCTTGAGCAAAATTGTCACGAAGATTTTGCCTCTGCGAAAATGTAAGTAGACATTTTCAGAATTTAAATTTAACCTGAATCAGGTAAAAAAATTATGAAGGATTGAAAAAGTATTTAAATTAATTTTGCTTATTTTCAACTTGGTCTTACTACATTATTTTTAGTTCTTGCAATGGTGGCGTCAAAAGATATTAGTTATGCATTTGTGGATTATTAAAAAGTATATATTTCATTAAAATAATTAACATTTTCGCCCTTTCTTAGAAAGCATCAAAAATGGCTGAGAAGGGATTTAAATTAACAATAAGAACTGCGATATAATCTATAAAAGTCAGACTCAGAATAATTTGAAACAAAAACCGTTCCGATTTCGACTGATTTTACGTGTACTACCAACCTTTACTATACACAATGGTCTTCGACCAGATGGAGTATGAAATCCTCAATTTTACATACTTTTGAGTAAAAATTCAATTAATAATTTTTTAACAAACGTGCGTTTAAATTGTATGTTCATATAACGACCTGAGCAAAAGAAGAAATTGCGAAAACAGGTTGCCCCTTTAATTTATATTTATATATACGTATATGCACGTGTGTATGTCATGCATACTTTAAATATGGGTTTAAGTGCAATAGAAAAAAATATTAGAAGGGAATTACTAGAAAAGAAATAAATAAAGGACTTCTGATGGACATGTATGGTTCCACGTAATGGTCTCAGGCAGTGCCTTCATGTAGTCAAACAGTTAACGGTACGAAAAGAAATGACGTAAAAAGATATATTCTATGATCCGATACGGGTAAAATATGCTTATTTATTATATAAATTAGATAAACATACAAATGAAAAGCTGGAATATAATGTAGTTTTATGTATTTTAAATCTTTCTTTGCATATTACAGAATAACAATTACTATACAGAATACAGAATAACTATTATTTTGCAATAATTATAACTGAATTGTTTTTAAAAGTGTTGCATTATCTAAAAATATCATTTAAAACCAAAGTATCAACAGAAAAAAGTAACCGCAAAATGGTTTTAAAAATTGATTACTTTCATATTCCACGGTTATTTTTTTTAAATAAATAAACTCAAACTGACGTTCAAAGTCCTTAAATTTCATATCAATTAACCTAACTTCCAGAAAGCAAAATTTGAAGTCTTCATTCAAATACTTCATAATAAAATTAACATATTGTTTTCTGAAGAAACATTTTAAAATTTTGAGATTCACTCTCTCACACTTTGTAACAGAATAAGTAAATGAATAATTGGAAACTGTTAAAAGGTGAATTTTTTAATTAACATTTCAGAAAGAACGCAAAATTCATTGTTCGCAATGCCGAAACAAAGAAGTGAGAAAATATTTTTTTGTTTTTTTTTTATTTTTCTGTAAATAATGCATTGATAAAGTTTACTTCAAAGGTTTAACGGAAATCTAAATAAATCTTTATTAAGTATGAAAACTATTAAAGAATTAAAATTCAATTCTTTAAATCATTTAAGCAAATTCCCACGTTTTGGTAAATATTGCTGTTTAAATCAAATTATTATTATTATTATTATTATAATTATCGGTAAGTGTTTTATTACAAGAGTAATATAATGTAGCATGCCTCCCTTCCCTTCATTATTTTATATTTAAAATATCTCTAATATTTAGACGTAGTGCTCCACCACATATTGAGTGGCAAAAAAATATTCAGTTCAGTGATAGAAACGAGCGAGTATGTTAGGTGATAAGTGCTCTAGGCAAACTTTTGCAAAGCATTTACGTTCAAAATTTATTTCAAAATAATTTCAAAAATATAACTGAAAATTTTCAAGAAGATTTTAAAGTTAAGCCGCTGCTGTACGCTTAAAACTTAAAGTTACGTGTCTGCCTCACTTAAAATTTATTAATTAAAAGAATTTAATATTAATTTTCTAAGACATCTTTTGTTGTGAAAATAATATTTAGGCAATAAATAGTTCAGTTTATATCGATTTCATATTACATTATCTAGCTGCTGTTAAAAGTAAAATAAAAACTTACATTTACACTAGTGTGTAGATGTAAAAATAAAATAAAATATCCTATATAATATTAAGCAAGATACCTACCGGACAGTATCATGAAAGACTGCTCCGAAAAAAAAAAAAAAGTTCTATATTTATTTAACCGTTTCAATTATTCAATTAAAAAAATAATTTTATATCGTGACTAGTGATGCGAGCAAGGTTGTTTCTATATTAATAAAAGACAGTATTTGTCTGTATGCTACGTACAGAAAAATCTATGCTATGAAAAATCGATGTTTTGAAGTTCTTGACTAGATAAAGGAACATACCTTTAAATTTTCGATATTTGTACATTTTTAAAAATTATTTTTTGTGCAGTGTTTTGCATTTTTTCCCGATATTTTTGCTTTGAGTTGAAATTTCAAGCTGATGGCAATAATACAATGACTTACAGCTTTTTTTTTTTTTTTTACATAAAAATAAACATTTCTTTATACGTGGATAAAAATAAGGAAAAATAAACCTGTATCATTAAAAGAATCTGACAAAACTGATGTCATAATAGCTTTAAATCTTTTATTTAGATTTATTTATATTTAAAATATTAATTTGAGTTAATCAAATAGACTTATATGTTTTTTACTTCTTAATTATATGTAATGTGGTCACAGTATAGGATCCCATTCGCAACTTTTATTATTTTTTGCCACCTTGGCAATGAATTAGAATGACTATCGTAATTGCGTAAATAAATACTTTTTTGAAAATCGAGTTACTTCTGTACTAGATTTAAAAAACAGGGCCTATACTAAAGATTTTTCCTTAAAGAAAATGCGTATTATTTAGTTTTTTTTTAATTAACCGTGTTCCTGATCAACATAATGAAATTCAAGTAATTAAAGGTCATTTCTAGTTCACTAACGTCTCTCTATCACGGCACTTAGCCATGGTTTTAATTTGCTAGAAATAGACACAGCTTTTTGGCGAAATTTTAAATTTGGTAACGAAGTTGCTTGAGCGTTTCTAGACAAGGTCTTTACTTAAGGACTTGCTATAGTTGTTTCAATTCATAGCCAAAATAGAAAAAAATATTTAAAGTATGTGAAAAGCGCATTTCCACGCAAACAAAAAAATAAAAAAATAAATAAAAATAAAATAAAATAAAATAAAATAAAATAAACATAGTCAGTATAACATTAAAAAGTTTCTCTTTTCATTAATAGCGCTCGAAAGTGCATATAAATAATTTCTTCTACAAACTTATAAAAGTCGTGTTTCTAAATCTGTTTAAGAAAATATGTAGATGCAAAATATCTTATTTCTTAAAATTATTATAATAAAGATATTCAAAAACAATTTTTTTCGTGAAAACTATCAGCCTGCAAGGAATGGATATTTTATCGACTTAATAAAAACGAACTGCAGATCCGGTATTTTACAGAAATCATATGTGCATTTATGTCTAAATCGGAGTTCTCAACATTCTAACTCTTATGGAACACTTGTGACAATGCTTAACTTCTAGGGAACACCAGCGTCCTCTCAATAATATTTGTCCATAATATGCAACGTCAATGTTAATAAAGTTCGTTCAATAAGATTTTTGTAAATAAAAAATATGGGATCGTCGAAACGTTTTAAATTCCGTAGTTATATGTAAGTGTAGATTGCGTTCAACTATTAAAACTGAAGAAAACAAAATAAAAGTTTAAAAAAACAACTGAAAGATGGTCTGAAGCTGCTTTCTGAATCCCAACGCATTGCAATAAAGTTCGTTCAGTAGAATGGACGAGAACATTCCAGCCGTTTCGAGCACAATTCTGAGTCAGTGATGTCAGAGGGAGCAAACAACATATATGGCCGAGCAATGCACAGACGGGCTACGCATCTTGTGGTACGCAATTAAATTATACAACATCACCAAAATTGGTATTTTACAGCGCCAAATTAGCAGAATATTCCATATGGCACAGTCTACAGTGTGTGGTATTATAAAACGTTTCTCTACAACTGGAAAAAGCTGTCCTGGAAAAGTTCCCGGTCGAAATCTAAAGTTGACGGATATGGAAGTGAGCCTATTTCGTCGACATATTTCTAAAAATAGGCACTTGGCAGTCGCACATATACTTAGATAGGCAAGACAAAACATTTGAAAAACGATTTCCGAAGCATCTATGCGTCGATATATGAAAAGATCCCAATGAACACAAGATTTTCGGCATCGAGTCGAGACGCAGTCGGCACTGTTCGTTTACTGTCGGCAAAGGCGCACTGCTATCGGTGACTAATCAGTAGAATGCCTGTGAGGTATAGCAAAGTTAGCTACAATTAAAATTCTCACTTTACGAGTAAAACATGAATGTGCAGAATTTAGGATTCAGTAGATTAATAGAGTTAGTTCTCATCCTAAATTAAAATCGTAATTTGTCATATGCTAATAAGTTTGGAAAGTGAGATGGATAAAAGGCGATGTATTTCATAGTGAAGATATAGTTGAGAGGTAGCCGAGATGAAGTGAAGTTAGATGTTAGCGGCTTAGAAGGCGGTTTAGAGTAAGAGGGCTGTTGGGGTAGCTGCTTAGAGTAAGATAGTTGAAGATAGTAAGTCGAGTAGTATAGTGGCGTCAGGGAATCCTCCCACATACGAAAGGTGAAGGCACCTCTTAGTAATGAAGTCGAACGAACATTTTTGAATTTTGTTATGCAATAGGATATGCTTCCATCGCTTATTATAACTATTTGTTTTGCTGAAAAGTATCACTAATGCCGTTACAGTATTGTATTTAAATTATCATACATTAATAAAATGTTTTTTGCATATACTTTCCGTTGTGTTTCCCAATTTCCTTATTTCAAGCTTATTCTTATGTGAACGAATTTCATTGACGTTGACGTTGCATCTATTAACGACCGGTATGGGAAGTAAAAAATTATTGTCATCCAAGTTGATTATTTATATGTGAAGGAAAAAAATTCATTTACATGCAATTAGTATAACTCTATATATACTTAAATATACGTATATATAATGTAATTTTTTTGCTTTAATAATTTTTAAATATATATATATATATATATATATATATATATATATATATATATATATATTATTGTGGTATCTGTGAATATTTTTAGAACATAAATGTTGAATTCTGAGTCTGATTTTCGAAATATTATTATCACCGCCAGGATTTTTATAAAAAAAATTGGAAAAATTTATGACGAATTATTCTGAAATTTCGGGATTTTAAGAAAATGTTATTTGTTTTATCAAGCGTTTTGCCCCAAAAGCAAAATGGAAACCAGTAAAACATTAAAGAAAACCAAGTTTTTGGGATCATCCTTTAAAAAAATAATACTTCAAATGTGTTTTGACTGTAGCATTAGAGTGTGATGTGGCTTCTTATTATCTGTATTTATTTATATGAGACTGCCGTACATAGCCATGTTGATATATAAACTTATTTAAAAATGTGCAAAAAGATTATTACTTTTTTTTATTATTATAACATGCAGGTATTAAATTCAGTTCAATGCAAATTTTACGAAACTTAACATACTATAAATGAGAATAAAAAAATACTAAATACCTAAGGAAATATGAATATTTTTACTGAATAAATTTTAACGGCACATACGTAAGTTTAAACGAAATATTGAACAAATTGAACGAATCATTTGCATAATTTAATAATGAAGTATATTGAATTACTTATATAAAAGATCTGAAAAAAAAAAAAAAGCTAATGTATAAGAAGTTTCACTCGAATTTTTATTTTCATTTTTTCAATGGTTATACTGCTTTTGTTCATCGGATTGATAAACACTCCTACGATTTCTCCTTTAAAATAGTTTTAAAGCTTGATCATGTGCATTTAGTAAAAAAATTATTAGATGTTTAATATTTTTATTAGATTAAAATTAGATTATAATTTATTAGATTAAAGTTGCTGTATGTTGTGTCTAATAAATTATGTCAAGTTTCTTCAAAATGGCATTTCATTGAGTTTAATATCCTGTACATTATAAAACATTATACATTTTTTGTCATTTTTTCTACTTTGATTCTCTAAGAATATATGATGCAGTTTCAAATAAAAGAATACAGATAATTAGACGAAGTTTCATAATGCTTCAGCCCCAACGCATTTAACGCACAGGGTAATTCCAAACGTTCTTTAATTTTTACTGGTCTCCCTTTTGCTTCTGGTAAGTACATTTACTGAAATAAATGAAATATAAAAATGTCCTTTACAAGCTAAACATTTCAAGAAAATTGGTCAATATTTCTTCTAGATACATGACAAAACGCATAAAATCCAAAGTAACTGGTCATGTATGGAAAGTTGCTGTATTCGTAACAAATTTAACTATAGATTTTGTCGGCGGAAGAAAAAGGATGGATCATACTTAGCGAGAAAAAAAAGTTGAATACAAACATTTTATAAGTTAGTATATAGCTTTACCAAAACAAGTGTAAGCGCGCTCTAAATTCTTTTCTCTGTGTAATTAATACCAAAAAAAAAAAAAAAAAAGTTGATATTATAGTAAAAGTTTTTGCGGAAATTAAAAAGATGTTGGGAGAATCTTTTTTTTTTCTATCACACTGGGTGTTTAAAAAATAATTCCAGAAATTGATTTGTGCCCTATCAGACGTTGAGAGGGACTGCAATCAAAGTTGGGAAATGGGGAGCGTCTTGTTCGACATAACTGTTCGAAATTTTCGGTGTTCTCGAATTCATGCCTAAGTACGGATTGTTACACCTTAAACACACCCCTCCCCTCTAGAATGCACTTCGCCTGAACCTAAGACAGAAGGGAAAACATTCAGCACTAAACTCCACACCAATACGTTAGAAATTGACACAAACTAGCTATAAAATTCTAATAATAATAATAATAATAATAATTAATGGATACATTTTATTAAATTTACGTATTAGTTTAATATTATTGAATTAAAAAAAATAATAATAATTGATTACTCTTTCCCTCCCTCCTTTTTGTGGTGTGTGTGTATGTGTGTTCCTCTCTGATTGGTCCTGCCCTGCATGATGCTTCCTATTGGTTGTTTGTGTTGCTCCTCCCCCTCTGGATTTTGCCCTGCTTTCAGACTTGCTTTTGCCTCCAAGGCAGTTGCACGTGTTTGCACCTGATGAAGAAAGGCTACGTCCTTTCGAAACCGGTTGTGCTGATTTAAAGTTTATGGTGTGTGAAGAAGTTTTAATTTCTTTCTATAAACTAGCTATTGTCACAAAAGTTGCACGAAAAGTTATCATATCTGACAAGTAGCTGCAGTCAAGATGTAAATTTTAATAATTATTTATAAATTCAAATCCATAGAAGGTAACAAATTATGTGATCATTAAAAAAAAAAAAAAAAAAAAAAAAAAAAAATGTTAAGATTTTTAATTGTATAAATTTTGTTGAAATTGTCACAGAGATTTACATTAGAATCTATCGTTTTTAATTAAATATATTGCTAGAAATAATTTACGAGTTTTGAAACGTCAATTTTCAAACGTCACGATTTTTAATGATTTAATGATAGGGAAACATAGATTCTTTTATAAATTCGAATAGAAAGCTTTATAAGTTAGTTTTGTGTAAAATGTCTTAATTTCAACAAAACACTTTAGGATATTTTCGGTTAAATTGACTTTTATAATGTTGCTTCCATTGCCCGATTACCGTACATAATATATATATATATATTGTGTACTCTGATTAATACTTAAAATTTAATCTAGTTAAAACTTAGTACACGATAATACAAATATTTTAATAGAAATGAAAAAATGAATTTATCTGTTAGTTCATTCGTAAGTGTCTTTGACTGTCTGGGATAAAATTTTCAAAGATTTCGATATAGATTTACGACCTGATTTATCTCTACTTAAATTAATCGGATCGCCTATATTGTTTAGCACCATTATTTATATAAAGCAACCTTTTTAAAATTCCACCAAAGGAAAATACTGCAAATATTTACTAAATATTATTTAAAAAAAAAAAAAAAAAAAACTAAAATTAGAAATTTCTTTGTTTCTTCCTTTTTTTTATTTTTATTTAAATTTTTTTTATATTAAAATTCGCATGCATAAAACATTACCTGAAATTTACTCAAAATACCGAGCGAAAACTATTTCGAAATAAGACCGCATTCATGCATTTTTTATGTACTTTATACTACTTTGTTATTTCTCGCATTTTATAAATCTCAAAATCTTATGAAATTTTAATGCCCTGTTTGAAATACAAGATCCGCACCTTCAAATCCACAAGGAGTCAAATTTGATGTTCAAATATGTAAATATCGACATGCTGAAAAAGCTTTTAGAGCTTGCTTTTGTTTTCTCCTTATAATTTGAGAGGAAAGGTATGGTGATATCTTTACAATCGAGAAAACAAAAATTTCTACACAAAATTTGCATTTTAAACATTAAGGAAATCATTCTTTAAATATTCGACATTTTATTGAACAATTTAAGTCCTTACATTATAAATAATATACTTTTTCAGAGATATTACACATAAACGTTCATCGCAAATGTTACGAATAATAATGATACTTGATTTATATGTACTATTCCGGATTCTTAATGAAATATTTCTAGCGATTTTTCCAAGATACATTTTTGTTTTTTTATGAATTTTTAAATTTAAACATTAAAAATGTTTTCACATATTGATTCGAAGAATATATATATGCAAAATAATGAAAGCCACATGAAAATTTAATCCTAAAACACATGAGGGCTTTCCTCAGGGGAGCTCCCCCATGAAGGAGATGATGAAGGCCCTCATGTGTTTTGGGATTAAATTTTCATGTGGCTTTGATTATTTTGCTTATTTATTACAGTTTTATATTTCCTTTTGCTGCATTTGCGCATTGGTTTATAAAAACTTTGTTCTAGTTCTATTTATTTTATAATTCAAGTTTTACTCCCTCCTACAATTAAATTTTATCATATATATATATAAACTGTTTTAAAATGTTTGCTATTCACGTCGATGTAACTGTGATAAATTAATCATTCTCAATTATAATTATCACACACATATTCAACAATATATTTTTAGAACATTTGCTTATAAAAGTTAGACCTATCAAAAATATTATTTCAAGATCTAACTTTAATTGAACGGGTATATATTTAATTACTCAGTTTATTAGCGTTATATAAAACTTAGTACACAGTCGTACAACTATTTGAATGAAAATGAATTAATGAATATATCTGTTAGTTCATTCATTAGTTTCTTTGATATAATTCGATATAATTTTCGTTAAAACGCATACGCTACTAGAAGCATAATATTAATGTAAATTAATTCATATTTGAAAGGGTTTATACAGATTCAGATAACGGAGGCACGTAAAGGTATTTGTTTAATGGAAGGACTCAGCCCAAATTAATATTTAATCACATTAAACTGTTTTGTTAAAAAAAAAAAAAAATTAAGTGCAGTACGAGCATGTATTACATCTTATTTTCTATGAAAATTGTATGTGTATTTAAATTTTTATACTATGTGGTCGCAAATTTATTGGAATGCATATCTCATGGACATTAAATATTAAAATTCTTCAGAACAGTTTCCTTAAAAATTTATATGATTAATTTTTTTATGCAAAAAATACTTAAAATTATTTTATAGGGTCGTTCAAAACTATTATTATTTTGAAATATGGGTATAATGTGAGTCATTCCCTATGTTAAAAAAATAAATAAATACACAAAATAAATAAATAAATAAACCTGCTGATTGCGCCGCGATGGTTAAAAGAACTTCTGGATGGTCTGTAACTAGCTATAAACAACCAAATTGGTTGGTAGGAAATATTTGCTTTCGTTCTCAGACGTTATCTCAAAGAACTAGCAGCGTCCGTTAAAAGAATGTGCTCTGTCTACAAATTCTATGAATAGATTGCTTCGGATAAATTTAGATTAAAATTAAATATTTGAAATGCAAATTAATGTATGCTAGAAATATCAATATTTTATTAACATTACAACCATTCTTTGCACTTAAAAATCTAAAAAAATAATTACGCAAAGAACGTAAGTGCTTTAATATAGAATAAGAAGTTTAAGTAATTCTTCATAAAGAAAAAAGTGCGTGATAGTTACTGCACCACCATGATGTTTACAGTTTCCGTAATAAATAACCTATTTCACTTTTTCTATACATAGAAATAGTCAAAAACATATGCAGCCGAAATTTATACAGTTCGTGCGACAGTGACTTAGAAAATGTGTAAAAATTTTCAGCTCAGTCAAATAAGGCATATAGACGCTATCACACTTAAAAATAAATCTTGACCCATAGACCATAATGATAAATAATTTTTATTTGTGTCTCTTTAAAAAAAAATCTCGAGTGACTCCACTCGACTTTCCGAACATTGAGTAATTAACAGTTTTGTAGATAAAGTAAAGAAAGAGGAGTTGTTAAACAAACAAAAGAGATAAAACCATAATAGAGTGTTTGAGTATTTTTCTCCATATATTACACGATATTTTATTTAACGCGACTGAACTTTGAGCCCATAGATCATATTGATAAAGAATTTTTCGTTGTGTCCCTGTAAAAACCTATAAATGCTAGATTCACCAAAATGCTTATAGTTAGTGCAACAGTGGTTTATAATATTCATATAAATTTTCAGCTCAATTGAATAAGGCGTTTAGATGCTATCGCACTTTTAAAAATTTGGTCCCATAGGCCATAATGATAAAGAACTTTTCTTTGTGTCCCCGTAAAAAAACTGTAAATGCTAAATTCACCAAAATCTATACAGTTGCTGTAACTGTAACCTATAACATGTGTACAAATTTTTTGCTCAGATTAATAAGGCGTTTAGACGCTATCTCACTTTTAAAAATTTGGTCCCGTAGGCCATAATGATAAAGAATTATTCGTTGTGTCCCTATAAAAAAATATAAGTGCTAGATTCTCCAAAATCTATACAGACTGAGTATCTGTGACCTATAATATGTGTATAATTTTTTTGCTCAATTGAATAAGGCGTTTAGTTACTATCGCACTTTAAGATTTTGGTCCCATAGGCCATAATGATGAAGATTATTCTTTGTGTCCCTGTAAAAAAAAAACTATAAGTGCTAGATTCATCAAAATCAATAGGGTTCGTGCTACGGTGACTTGCAACGTGCGTACCAACTTACAACTCATTCGAGCAAAGCGTTTAGACGCTAGTGTAATCACTCACACACATACATACACACACACACACACACACACACACATACACACGTACATACACACATACATACACACACACACATACTTGTACCATCGTAAAAATAGTGAAGACGGACTCAGGGGACCTCGAAACGTATAGAAACATCAAAATCCCAAATTCAGATTTTTGACATGATTACAATACTTTCCTCACTATAGTGTTCGGAAAGTAAAAACTATAAGAGCTAGATTCACCAAAATCCATGGAGTTCGTGCTATGGTGACCTATAAATTATGTACCAACATTCAGCTCATTCGAAGAAAGCGTTTCGTCACCGTCGTATTACATCACACACATACATATACACACACACCCATACATATATCATCGTAAAAATAGTAAATATGAATTCAGGGGACCTCAAAACGTATAGAAACACAAAAATCTCAAATTCGGTTTTTTGACATGATTACAATACTTTTCTCACTATAGTGTCCGGAAAGTAAAACGGTGGAAAATTCACGTAGTTCTCATAGATTTTAAAATATATCCCCTTACACTGTATTTACTCATGATATTGCTTAGATTTTAATATATTTTACACAATCCTGTCGGCAACTTAAAATATGTATTTTTTACTTTCCGAACATACTATGCAAGGAAAGTATTGTAATCATGTCAAAAATTCGACTTTGAGATTTCGATGTATCTATAAGTTTTGAAGTAGCCTGAGTTCGTTTTCACTATTTTTATGGTTATGCATGTATGTGCCTGCGTGTATGTGTGTGACTGGACACACTAGCGTCTAAACGCACCTAAACGCATCACTAGCATCTAAACGCATGTTCGAATGAGCTGAAAGTTGGCACGTATATTGTAAGTCACTGTAGCACGAACTCTATTTATTTTAGGGAATCTAACAATTATAGTATATTTTACAGGGACACAAAGGCAAATTCTGCATCATTATGGCCTATGGGCTCAAATAATTTAACATACGATAGTCTCTAAACGACTTATTTAAATAAACTGAAAATTTGTACACATGTTATAGGTTACCGTCAGAAGAACAGTATTGATTTTGGTGACTGTATTGATTTGACTAGCACTTGCAATTTTTTACAGGGACACAAAGAAAAATTCTTTATCACTATGACCTATGGGCTCTTATGTAAAATGCGATAGTGTCTAAACGCCTTATTCAAATAAAGTGAAAATTTATACACATGTTATAAGTCATCGTCACATGATCTGTGTTGATTTTGGTGAATCCATCACTTATGGTTTTTTTACAGGGACACACACACACACACAAAAAAAAAAAAAAAAAATCTTTGTATCATTATGGCCTTTGTACTGAAATTATGTAAAGTGCGAGGGCATCTAAATGCCTTAACCATTTGAGCTAAAACTTATATGCATGTTATAGGTCACATACAAACTGTATAGATTTTGGTGACTTTCGCGCTTACAGAGTTTTGCACGGACACAAAGAGAAATTCTTTATCTTAATGGCTATAGGCGCAAATTATTTAAAGTGCGATAGCGCCTAAACGTCTTATTGAAATTAACTGAAAATTTATATACATGTTATAGGTCACTGTAACACAAACTGTATGAATTTTGTAGAATCTAGCACTTGTAGTTCTTTTTACAGGGAAAGAATGCAAATGTCTTTGTCATTGGGGCATATGGGTTCAAACTTTAAAATGCGACAGCGTCTAAATGCCTTATTCTATGGAGCTGAAAATTTATGTAGACATTATACTATTCGCATTTTGGTGAACCTAGCATATACAGGTTTTTACAGGGACACAACGAAATATTCTTTATCATTATGATCTAAGGGCTCAAAGTACAATAGCATTATGGCAAAATGGGCTCAAAGTACAGCAGCTTTAAATTAAACATAATACTACATGGAGAAAAATACTCAAACACCCAATTTTAATTTTCTCTTTTTTGTTTATTTAACAAATCCTCTTATAGTACTTTATCTACACAACCGTTAATTACTTAATGTTCGGAAAGTCCAGTGGAGTCACTTCAGATTGTTTTTAATTATGAAGGAAGTAATATCGCAATACAAATCAATTCAATGCAATTAACATATCACACTTGTCCCTGCAAAATTCTGTAAGTGCTAGATTCACCAAAATCTATACAGTTAGTGCGATGCTGATCTATAACACGTGTGCAAATTTTAAGCTCATTCGAATAAGGCATTTACTCGCTATCACAATTTAAAATTTTGAACTCATAGGATATAATGATAAAGAGATCTTCTTTGTGTCTCTGTAAAATAATTAAACAAGCTAGATTCACCAAGATCTTTACAGTTCATGTGACTGTGACCTATAAACATGTGTATAAAATTTTTGCCTTATCAATCAAGGCATATAGATGCTATCGCACTTTAAAAAAATTAGTGCCCATAGCTCTTTCCGACACAGGTTGTACGATCGTGCGGTTAAGACATCCACGACATCCACTTACATTTTTGCATCTGGAACAGTCGTATGTAAAAAAATCAGAAAATGAACGATTGAGCCGTTTAGCAGAAAGTTTGAAGTATAATTTTCAATCAACAAATGTCGGTTATAGTCCATATTTTTCTTTCAGTTTGCAAAAACAGAAGAATGTTATGGTGTAAGGTAAAAATGTTTCAGGTCGGAAAGGGCTATATACAATGAAAAAGATATTTTCTTTATATTCCTGAAATACTACTATAAGAGCTTATTCAACAACATTTATACAGCTTGTGCAACGGTGACCTATAACATGTGCATACGTTTTAAGCTCAATCGAATGAGGTATTTAACTGCTATCGCATTTTGAAGTATTTGGACCCGTAGGCCATAATGATAAAGAATTACTCGTTGTGTCCCTGTAAAAGAGATGTACGCGCTAGATTCACCAAAATTTATGAACATCGTGCAACGGTGACCTATAGCACCTGTATACATTTTCGGCTCACTTGAATAAGGCGTTTAGTCGCAATCGCAGATTAAACAATTTGGGCTGATATAGATCATAATTATAAAGAATTTTTCTTTGTGTCCCTGTAAAAAAACTATAAATGCTAGACTCACCAAAATCAATAGGGTTTGTGCTATGGTGATTTACAACAAATGTACCAACTTTTGTTCTTTCGAACAAAGCGTTTACGCGCTAACTTGTTCCCTCGCGTACATACACACATATATCAGCGTAAACACAGGTAAATATGAATTCAGGGGACCTCGAAACGTGAAGAAACATCAAAATCTCAAACTTAGATTTTCGGCATGATTACAATACTTCCTCACAATAGTGTTCCGAAAGTAAAAAATAAACCATGCAAAAGGCCTCTACAAGAAAGTTACTCTCAAACAGTGTTGAACTTTTCAAAATATTGTATATAAAAACTCAAACAAAATGATATAAACAATGTAATATATAGTATATATATATATATATAACATAGATAATAAAAACGAAACTTGTCCTATCAAAAACTTCTACATAACTGTAGCTTGGCCTTTGAACAATTTTACAAAATAATTTTTTGCTTTATCATGTTTAGCCTGCGCAATAAGCTTAAACATTGAAAATTCAATTTTTCTTTACTCTTCACAAATAATTTGCAAAATAAATTTGGATAATATTAATAAAATAAAAATAAATTTGAAATATATTTTATTTTTTTATTTATTTTATTTATTTTATTTTATTTTATTTTATTTTTTATTTTTTTTATTTTGTGGCATTTACTTAATATTTTGAGCTTGCACATGTAGTTTAAATTTTGAAATATTTTGATATTCTAAAGTTTCTTTTCAGAATTTTAGACTCTTGGAGATATTTTCGAGAAAGAAGTACATTTTTTGAATTTACTTTTGACACATGTATGAAATGTATTTCTCACGTAGTGTAGATATTTTAAATTTATATTGTGAAAATAAATTGAGAAAAAAATTGCAAAAAACGTTAGAGGTATTTCAATATATAAGTCAATTTCACAGGCTCAAAATGATGTAAAAAACATAATAAAAACTTGAATGTTGTGGCCACTACATGACTTCCTTCTATATTTTCTATGCAAATTCACTCAGTAAAAATAAGTTATGAAAATCATTATTTAATAAAATTATCTTCCATGATAATGCAATGTGATTTCCATATTAGAGCAGTAGTAAAACACTAAATATCCAGAAAAAGTTACTTTTATTCTCAATATTACACAAAGAAAAAAAATCGATAACTTTGTTTCAAATTATCGAAGATCGATGGTTCAACCATTCGTTTTAAAGGTATTTGCGAGCTCTTTTGAAAGATACCCATCATGAAAATTTATTCCCCTCGAGGGGGGAAGGCGATGCTCCAACATGTACAATCCTTTTTCCCAGTTGACTATCTCTATTATAAATAATTTCATAATGATTAGTAAAAAATAATTCTCTTGGACATTTATACAAAACTTTGTCCTATACCACCATGTTAAAAATTTAGAAAAAGCGGGATGGCAACGCAACCTGTAATACAATTTTTACCAAATGTTGATAGGCACTAATTTATAACAAGGTGTAACTACATACCAATTTGTATGAAATTCTGTGCAGCAGTTCCTGAGATACTGTTGCCACAAAATTTTGTCACACACACAGACAGACAGACAGACATTTTCTAAAAATGGTCAAATCGTGTTCTACAGCTCTGAAAACGTATAAGTCTATCAAAAACCCGAGGTCGAAATTTTTTACGAATCCAATACTTTCTTCTATCGAATATAGAAGAAAGTAACAATACTTTGCATAAATGTTCAAGGCCAATCCATTACTATTGAGAGATACGCGATTTAAACTGGAGGAATTTCACTTATTTTTTTTTTTTTTTCGTTCAAATTTAATTGACATTACCATAAAGTTTATAAAAAGAATTGAATTAATCAGAAACAATGAACTACGTAATAAAACGTTAAATGTAAAAATATTAAATCAAAGAACGAAAATGTAGTAATTAGTAGTAATTCCTTTTTTAGTAGGGTTGTGCCGATTAATCTATTAATCGGTTCGGTTAATCGATCAATGCTTAATCCCGATCAATTTTTTTAATCGAGTTAATCGTATCAATTAATTCGATTAAAATTTTCAAAATCCGATTAAAATTTTCAAACTACGAATTAAAGTAAAAATGCTGTTCTGCCTACAAAATAAATTTCCACATATTTTGCTAACAAGCATTCTAAGTAACATCCATGAAATAATTAAAAAGCAAAAAAAATAAAAATAAATAAATAAATAAAAATAAATAAATAAATAAATTAAACCTCTCACAAGAAGTTGTTGCACTTTTGTTGATAGAGAAAAGGGAGAGGACAGTTATTAAACAAAATGCCGCTCCATGTGCATGCTGGAGCAACATCACCTGTCTGTAGTCTTCTAAAGAAAGTGTTGGTTATTCTCAGAAACAAAAAGCTTTCAAAAAATGGAAATGCTAAAAAAAAAAAAAATATTGAGATTTATACTATCCCTCTTATGGAAGAATTGTCTGCAGAGTTACACAATATCTTCAAGCGTTTATTGTCTGTTCAGAATTGCGGATAGTAACTATTGAAGTAGAAACAGAGAATAACATTCAGTGTTCTAGTCCGAAGTGACAAAGAAGTACTAAAATATAAGAATTTGAGATTTTTATGATAATGATATGGAATTTTGAGAATTCATTTAAAAATAGTGACAAGCGAGATGGACAAGGCCTGCAAATATAAAACTAAAATATGTGTAAATTCATTTAATGTTTTTTTCAAAATTAATTGAAAAATTAATTTATTTAAAAAAATGAATAAGTGAAAATATTTATATTAAATTAACACTTAAAGTCATCACTTATTACTCTGAAAATTGATTTAAATTTCAGCTATGAAACAGATATAATTAATTAGACAAAAATTTTTGAAAAAAAAAAAATTTTTTTTCTTAGTCAAACTTATGAATATTATATATATATATACAATATTAGAGTTTCATTCATCATTGGAATAAAATTATATAAAGCAAAATGAAAACCGATTAAACATCCGATTAATCGATTTATGAACTACGATTAACCCAGTTAAAACTTTTAATCGATTCCCTCCGCTATTTTTTAGTAATTAATAATTATTTCACTTAAATTGTTATTTTCATAGAAATAAAAATGGCTTTTGAAGATCTGAATGTTCTGCTTTCCTTTGCTCGTTGAAACGTCATTAAATAATTTCGGGTGATGTTTGAATGGTCCAATATGTTTGTAAAAAACATAAATATATAGAATGAAATCACCGAAAATATTTATTATTTTACAAAAAAAAAAAAAAAAAAAAAAAAAAAAAATCTGGAGCGACTCCTCTTGACCTTTCGCAAATTAAGTAATTAGTAGTTGTACACACAAATTAAAGTAAGGAAAGTCGTTAAATAAACAAAAGTGGATACTATAATAGGTTTGAGTATTTTCTGTGTACAGTATGTTGTTTAATTCAACGCTCTTGTCTTTAAAATGTTTTGAGCCCATATATCATAATCATAAGGAAATTGCCGTTATGTTCCTGTAAAAATCTATAAGTGCTAGACTCACTAAAAGCTATACAGTTTACGTGATGGTGAATTATAACATGCATATAATTTTCAGCTCAATCGTATGAGGCGATTAAGCTTCATGGCACTTTAAATAAATTCATTCCATAAGCCTCAATGATAAAGATTTTTGTTTGTGTCCCTGTAAAATCTATAAGTGCTAGATTCTCCAAAATTAATACAGTTTGTGTGATTGTGACCTATAACATGTATATAAATTTTAGCACAGTCAAATAAGGTATTTAATTGCTATTGCACTTTAAATAATTTGAACCCATAAGACACAAAGTTGAAGAATTTTTCTTTGTGTCCCTGTAAAAAACCTATAAATGCTAGGTTGATTAAAATTTATACAGGTCGTATGACAGTGGTCTTTAACATGTATATACATTTTTAGCTCAATCGAAAGAAGCGTCTAGACTCTATCTCACATTAAAGAACTTGAGCCCATAAGACAGAATGATAAAGAATTTATCCTTGTGCCCCTGTAAAATAACTGTAAGGGTTAGATTCACTAAAATTTAAACCGATCGTGTGACAGAGGTCTTTAACATGTGTATAAAATTTCAGCCTAATCGTATTAGGCGTTTAGATGTTATCGCACTATAAATAAATCGAGCCTTTACGTGAGAATGAAAAAGAATTTTTCTTTGTTCTCCTGTAAAAACTTTAAATGCTAGATTCTTTAAAATCTGTACAGTTTGTACGACCGTTACTTACAACAAGAATATAAATTTTCAGCTCAATCGAATGAGACATGCAGACGCTATCGAACTTTTAAACTTTTGGACCCGGCCTTAGGACATAATGATAAAGAATTTTTCTTTGTATCTGTGAAAAACTTGTAAGTGCTAGATTCACTAAAATCAATAGTGTTCGTGTTACGGAGTCCTATATTATATGTACCAATTTTCAGCTCTATTGAATCTACCATTTAGACGCTGCACAGTGTGACGGATTGCAAAGTTAGCGGGACAAAACCCTAAAAATCAACTCTTAAAATAACAATTTTTTACCTTCCAAAACAAAGTAGATACCCTAGACAAATCATTCCCAAATTACAATAACAATAAGCGCTCGTTTTTATTTGCGAATCATTCGACAAAAACGAGTCCCCAACATCTTCTCATAGTGGCCGCGGTCAGTCATGTCCATGTGCTTCCTTTTACAGGTCATGTTGCGAAGATATAGGCTTCCAATATATTTTTTTGAGCATCGGTATTTTGCATCAAGGTGTGTAGTTTATATTTTCATACGTTAATAAATATTCTTTTCCATATTTATTTTATAACATTAGGTCAAATTTGTGCTAAAAAGTGTTTTAAATTTGTGTCAAAGTTTTGATATCCTTAGGATGCCAAAATTTTTATACAAATTTGTACACGCTGATTCTAGTTCCATTTTATTCCTAATTTCTTGTAGTTTTTATACAGGTAAATTTTATGTGCAGTCATTTGCATTTGAAGGAGATATTTATTTTTTTTTACAGGTAGACTGCTGTCTGTATCGAGAAGGGAACTTTACGAAAAGTTAAAAAATGAATCTAATAACTCTGCAACGGCAAGATGTCAGCTTGAAAATATGCTTGTGGATTACCTCAAAGACAAATTAAACTTACAAAACTGTTCACAACTAATATTGAAAGAGTTGATCCGATTTGTACATTCATTCATGATTAGATTTAATCAAAGATAGAAAACGTGCCATCGTAGTTAAAAAAAAAAAAAAAAAAAGAAGAAGAAGAAATGCAATTATTGTTTGAATACTAGAGATCTTTAGAAAACATGGATTTAAGCTGCATATACAGATTATCGAGTGTAAAGAAACCTGGTCGTTCAAAAAAAGATTTTGAATCGAGTGGAATTAAGTCTAAAACAAGGAATGTAAAATCACTTGTTATGGAAAGTACAATAAACGTGTTAACCCATGCTGTCAGTAATCAATTGAGACAGAGTGGTGGAAGGGATGCTGCTACTATGTTAGAGAAATAGGCTTCAAGACACAAAAGAGCAAGCAGGGTTTGAAAAAAAATAAAAAGGCAGAGAAAGGAATACCTAAGTATACGCCCGAAGAACATTTAGAACATCAATCTTAGGAAAAATATAAGGAACACGAAAAGTAAATACGTTTTTGCATTTTTATAAAATCCAAGTACCATTTTTGACCTCCATGTACCAGTGGTACACTAAAGAACCACCTCTCAAAATCTTTATTAATTATCATAATGAGGTGACATGTATATTTTTTATTGCTGATATCTTTAAAAAATATTCTTAAAATATTTAAGAAAATGTCCCAAATACATTTTTTGTTTCCTTCATAATGCGGTGTATTAAGGGATAAAAATATAAATTGGAGGAACGATTCACTTCATTTTTTTAAAAATACTTATCGTGAAAATTTCAAAACCCATGTGAACATCAGAATCTTCAACACGTCCTACGTCACTTCCCATATTTCCACTGGAACCAAGCGCCAAGATGAACTAAATTGACTGCACCCTTCTTATACACTAACCCAACTCTTCACCTTGCACTTCTCCCAGACAATCATCAGCTAAAACTAGATTCGACTGGTAACTTTAACTTTACCAACCTAATATTCTTTGGACTACTCAGCGCGATTTCTAGCACTTTAAACCGAAAGAAAGCGCGTGAAACTTCACAACTTTGCAAATGGAATAGATTTTCTAATTTTGTTTCCTATACAGACTTGTTTTTTAATTAACTTTATGTATGAACATATATTTTTTATACTGAAATACTTTCCTTTACAAATAATTATCAAGTGTGTAAATATTTGCCTTAGATTATTCATTTTGTTTATTTTTTAACTGAATTTAACTTATTATTGGAAAAGTAAAAAATTTTAATTTGAAAGAGCAAGATATATGAAAATTGATATTTTCTGCATAAAACAGCTCCAAATATGTAAAAAAAAGGTAATCTGAAAATACCAGTACCTCAGTAAAAAGAGGTTACATCAAACGCTATGCGTATTTCTGAAAAAGTATATACATATTTATTTATTTATATTTTTTTAAGCAAACTCTTTATATATATATGTGTGTGTGTATAATTTACGAATTCATATTTAACATTCTTATTTAACTTTTTAAAATAATTCTGTAACGTGTTTAATATATTTTGTAATTTTTATAGCATTATTCATCATCATTTAGTTTCATTAATTTGTTAATTGAAAGTAACTCTATATAAATATACGTATATATACGAGTACATATTGTTCACTTAAAAAATGTTTTATGCTCGGCAAACTAGAAAGCATTATTTTCACATGAAATATTTTACAAAAAACAAAAGATTAAAAATATTTACTTTCTCTGCCGTCATTTTTTTATCATCTTTTTAATAATTTCCATTTTTTTCTGTTAAATGACCTTCAACATATTTTGAAACGGACAATTAATCACTGCAGTGAAAATAGGTCAGCCATGGTATCAATTATGAAGAAAAAAAAAGCCATTATTTTTCACTTTACTTTTATTTTTTGCACTAAAACTTTTGGTATGAAAGAAAAAAGCTAAAGGGAAATACATTTATTGAAAACAGTTTTTGTTTCTCTGTCATCCTGTCACCATAGCATAATAAAATGTTTAAAGGCGGAATAAAAAGAAATACTAGGAATATCAGTTTAATGTTAATATTTTTAGAATATAGCCCTATAGATATAATCTTGACAGGTAATATATGCATTTTTATTTACATTAGATTATAATTATTTTAATATTTTTAAATTATTAGGTATGAAATATGAGCAAAGCTATGTTTAATACTGTATTGTTTTAGTTTACTTGAAAAGAAAATGTTATGGTAAAAGAATTATCAAATTCTCTCTTTCTATTACATTTGAATAATGAAATAACTTGTATGTTTCTCCACAACTTTATTTGACGATTTTCTTTTGGTGATTATGGTGAGATGCCATTTTCGGAAATGGTTACCATGAATTCCAAACGGACATGCATTTTATGTATAGTCTGGCGAATGGGAATATTCTGGAAGCCGCAAGACTGTTGTGGTATTTTTCAGTCTGGCTCATGCCTTATCGGGACACGCTGCCTGCACACTCTTACGGCTTCCAGAGCATTCCTATTCGCCAGACCATACATAAAATGCATGCTTGCTTTTTCCTGATTACTGTATGTCGCCATGCCTGCTGAAATCCACGGTAGAAATGACGATATGTAAGAAAACGCGCGCTTTATATTTTCCATTACAGCGCCCTCTATCGGTCACAGCTTGCTCTCCGCCCATGCATTGTATGGTGAAAATGGCTTGTTTAGATATTTTCTACCACCCCTTAAATTTTTGCCCATGAGTTTTGAAACACCCTGTATATACAAGAAAAATTACCAGGCGGCCCATAGATTATAAAAACTTTTAAACTTTACTTATCAGATGCATTGTTTAAACCTCAATGTATTTTACCTCCACGATGTTATATCAAAATATATTTTGATTTTGATTTCGTGATCGAAAACGCGTAAAAGTTATCATTAAAACGTCAATACGCTAAAATGTCAACTTTACTGAGTATAACACTAAATATAGAAAGACTGTCAGTTGTGTTCTCTACTGGTGATACCTTAGGAGATGATTTTTCCAGAATTATAATTGTTAAATATGAAGAGATCTGGAGTGAATCCATTCGGTTTTTCGAGCATTTATTAGTTATCAGATGTTTTAACAATTTTTTTGATCGAATAAATCCAAAGTAAACAAAAGTTAAAAATGCAATAAGTTGTTTGAATATACTTCTCAAGTTAGAATATTTTTAAAATTAACGGTAATGTATCTTTTGTACGTTTCTGTATATGAGTACACATTTTTTTTCAAGCAAATTCAAGTAACAACCATTTTGTAGAAAACTATTTAAACACAAATGAGTTTTAGTCTCTATTAAAAAAAAAAAAAATGATGAACATCAAATACTTTTATTAAATGACTTGATATATGTGAATAACTTCATAGTTTCCTGTAATATAATTATAAATAAAACGCACATATTTTACCACAGCGATAATGTATTAGCAAAGTAATGTGACATATATGAGTTTTTGTTTGTTTATGTTTTAAACAATTTAACTTTATTAAAACGCAATTCAGTTGATCTGAGTCCATTGACCGCTATATATAAAATTTCTATTTTATATCTTTGTAAAAACAATGAACATACGATGAACGTAATGAAGTCTTACGAACGTTACTCATTTGAAAGCAATGTTAATGAAAGAAACAAAATAATACTGTACAATATTTTATACTTAAAATAAGAACAGACCACAACTGAAAAACTTTTACAAAAAATTGCTTATGTGAAAAAACTAGTATTCTTACATATTAAATGCTTTTGTTTTATCTGAAAATCACCTGTATCTTTTATCTTCCAAATTTATGCTATTCTACTGATATTTTTTATTCAACTGAATAGCCGCTTGAAATATAAAATAATCGATAAAACTTAAAGCCCGCCAAGTATGATCTCAAGCTTCTTTATGTGAAAAATAAACATAAAACGTAAAATAAAATTTTGGATAACAGACGTGGTGTTTTGTTATGCAATACATTTTCCATGAGCTTCATGCTCGTAAAAGTAAATTTTACGATGTTTTATAAAATATAAACATTAACATTTTATATAGGATAATGAGCAGAAAACATAATGTATTACAAAGGATTTTATGCTTATTTATCAAAAATGATTTTTTAAATAAAAATTATTTCTTTTCAAAATTAGATTTCAAAGATTTACTTTTACTAACTGAATATTTTTAGTTTTGATTTTCTGAAATTATTAAACTGCTACTAAAATTAGGTCTACAACAAAGATTTTTTTTTTTTTTTAAGTAAAAGAACTGACACCGGAGACATGCGTACAATGACGTTCATAAACATTTATAAGACAAAAAGTAGTAACAATACGGAGAAATAGAAGTAGAAGTAACTTGGCAAACTAGTATATTATAAATATTGCTATACAAAAATTTCCATTGGAGTTTTTTTTTTTTTTTTTTTTAATTTAGGACTATCAGTCTCAATCTATGGACTTTTACAATACCAGTTTTATGATAGTTGGACATTTATCGAAAATATAATTGAATAATTTGAAAACGATGTTTAAAAAAAAAAAAAAAAACTAATAGTCCTCCGTACTAAACACTAAATCACTAAATTCTGCTTTTGACAGAATTTCATCAAAATCTTTCTTTCTTTTCTTTTGAAAGAAAAAGAAAAGAAAATTAATAATAACCAGTTTCGAAAAAAGTTTTTTTTTTTTTTTTTTTTAATAATTTTGAATTAGGAAATAAAGAGCGCGCGTGCAAAATGAAATAAAAATTTAAACAAGATAATTAAGTTTGAAATTGAGTTGTTAATTTTTTAATATTATATTAAGAATGAATAAATATTAGGTGTGCCGAAGAATGCTGTTGCTTTTTGAATTTGAAGAAACTGCCCATGGAAAGTTTCCTGGAGCACATTTAAATAAGCTTTAAGAAGGTATTTAGTATTAAACATAAGTATTTTTAAATTAAAATTTTTGGTGCCTATAACGTTGATTAATAGAGCCAGGTTCTGTTTACAAAAAGGCCGGATCGTAAATATGAAGAAAATAATGTAGAAGACCTTACGTCTGAATAAACAGCACACAATCCATCTTTACTGGGTTTTTATTTATGTAACGTTCAAAAAATTATATTCTTAGGCACAAACAATTTTGTACTTCATCACTCTATATATGCAAAGATGACAAAAAGTTCCACTCCAGTTATTTAGACAGAGAAGGAGGAAGAGACCAATAAAATCACGTCTTTTACAAACGGAGTCAAAAGCGAAGAACTTAATGAGATCTGCCAGTCTCAGAGTCGAAAAAGTGCAACCCCAAAAGGTTGGCCTCGTTAAAATTCAGCCAAAAGAATGCCAAGCTGTTTCTTTGTCTTTAATATATTTTAATACAAAATTTTGAATATAAAAATGTCGTTACAAAATCAGATCGACTTGGCATTAAAAACTGCGCCAGGTGTCAATCATATCAACGTACTAAAACAAACGGTTTTTAGAGACGCCATGCAGGCGGGAAATATCCATTAAAAATCTATTTTTAGAACTATAATGATCTGTTCGAAAAGTAATAATAGCTTTTAATGTAAACACAAGCATAGTAAATATTAACTGAAATGACTATTTTTGTTTTATTAATGGATGCATATGCTAGAAATAAGCTGGTAACGACTTCTGAATTACATTCTCAAAATACATAATTATAGCTAAAATGATTTAATTCTTTCGGGGAAGAAGTATAAACAAAATTACTTTTCAAAAACCCCGATATAAACGTTGCTTTATTTTATTCAGAGAGCAATGTGCTTGTAACTATTAAAAGACAAGTAACGCTATTAAATGAAACATTTTTGATTTGAAAAGAAAACGGGAAATTCTATCTAATTAATTAATTGAATTACATAAATTTAAAAAGATTTTTTTTTATTACCTATATTAATCCCTCTTTTGCTATATATTAAATTTGAATAAATAAATAAACTTTTAAAGAACATATGTGTGAACACTCACACAGTGCCCTTTTACTAATTCGAAAGAACGCAAATTTTGGGTACATCTAACATTAATGCTTAGCCACATTTTAATAATAAGATTATTATTATTATTATTATTATTATTATTATTATTATTATTTTCGAAAGGGTGTTAAAATACAAATATAAGTAGTCCTGTTATACTAAATTAAATTCTGTCATAGACAGAATATTTCATCCATAGTTTTTTATTCTTTCTTTTTTTTACGTTTCTGCATTTACTTTGTGTATTAGCTGATTTTAGTTTGCGATTTTTTTTAATATTGCATGTGCAATCTTTCACATTTTCTTTTCGATCCAGTCTTTCAGATTTTTTTTTTTATATATAATTTTATTTTAATTCTATTTCGACATTCAGAAAATTCACAACCGTCAAAATGTTTCTCGTTTTTCAAAAATTACTATTATTTTTTTTATTACTTATTTATTTTTTTTTTTAATGCTTAATATTTCGCTTTAAAGCTCTAAAATGAAAAAAGAAAAAAAAAAAAAAAACTAAGCGCATTTGTACACTTTTATAGCTTCAAAATTAAATATTAAAAATTTAAAAAATAAATTTTTGGAAAACGAGAAACACTTTAATGGCTGTGTAATTTCTAAATGTTAAAACATTATTTTAAAAAATACATTAGGTAATGAGTAATTTATAAAACTGATTTTTCCGTAGAATAGTATGAGGTTAGACTGCCAGTAAAATAACATACTTTCAAAATACAAACAGTTCTTTTTATTTATTTTTTAATTTGAATGAGAGTACTATCCGGTAGAACTAATATATTCATAAATTCTAAACCTATAATGCAGGAAAATAATATAATTACACACTTAAAATTTAAGTTTTCAATCAGAGCGTTTAAAATATATTTTTAAAAAAAAATTACCTTTAACAAAGCTCTGATTTGCTATAGAACTTTCAGGGCGAATCCGATCTTTCTTCAGTAGCTATCTCATGGTCTGCTGCAGTTAAAATTGGCTTCTGCCTTCTTTCTTGTTGTTTCTCTATGAGATAGCGCCACAAACGATCTAAATTTGCCGTGACTCGTGCCCGTCACATGCTATTTCGTCATTGATTATTTCGATGGTTTCTCTATAGAAAGTGTAGTCGGGATTGTTACAATTGGCGATTTTTCTTGTTTCATTAAAATCAATTTTGACATTATTTTCATTATTGACTTTAGTAAAGGTTGTTGTTAATTTTCAATATTTAATATCGGTTTGGTGCTCTTTGATCCTGGTTGATATTTTTCTTTTTGTGATTTCAACATAATGACCTATTTTTTTTTTTTTTAATCAGTATACTGATAAAAAAAAAATAGGTCATTAAGAACCGATATTGAAAATTTCCCCCTCGGGATTCTTCCCCCAAGAGGAGAAGCGTTGCTGCTATGTCTGCAAAACATTTTCCTAGTTGAGTGTTACTATTAAAAATAATTCTTTTAAATTTCACAATGACTCGTAAAAAAAAAAAAAAAAAAAAAAAAAAGATCATTATGAACATTTAAAGGAAAGTTTGTTCTATATCGCCATGTTAATAATGTAGGAAAAAGCTGATGGCATCGCTAACTGTAGATTAAATTTAACCAAAATATGATAACTGCTAATTTATGTCAAGATGCAAACACATATCACTTTGTATGAAATTCAGTGCAATAATTCCTGAGATACAGTACAAAATTTTTGTCACACACAAACAGACTGTCTGTTAATTTTAGGAAATGTCTGTCACAGAGGTTTCCTAAATATAGTCAAATCATGTTCTAGACTTCTCATACTTGTAAACCCATCGAAAAACCAAAGTGGAAAATTTTTACGAAACCAATATTTCCTTCTATTGAATATAGGTTTTGTTGTAAATATGTAAGTACAGATGTAGATACAGATGAACAAATTTCTATGGCTTATGTGGAAAGAGAAGAATTTCATTCAGATTAACAATCGCTAGCAGATGCACTGTTGTTCAGAACAGTGAATTTTCTAACAAAAGGGAGCTTATTGTGTGTTGGAATACGCAAAAGTTTATAGGTTTCATTTGCTGTGAATGTCTTTAGGCTAAGGTCGGTAAAAGACTACTTCATTGACATAACATCATAAGGAGGATGAATAAATTGGTGAAGAGAGGAAATTTATACGAGGAAGAAACAGAGGATGAACTCCAGTCAAAATTGAAATGATGAAAAATACTCATGAAATATTTCTACAAAGTCCAATAACTGGAACTTGTTGTGCGGAAGTAAGACATTTTATTGAACACTACATGTTGGAAATTTACGTTTTTTACGTACTTCGACTACATTCATTTGAGAAGGAGTCCTTTTGAATATAAGCGCCTCTTGTGACTGCTTCTTTCAAAAAAATAAAAATAAAATAAAATAAAATAAAAAAGGAATAAATATATATGTATATTAATTTTAGACAGAATGGAGTAGAAGGCTGATTTTTACCAACTATGCGAAAAATACCAGAGCTGGGAATCGAACCCCGGGCCTTCCGATTAACGCGCGGATGCTCTAACCACTGAGCTACCCTGGCTGATAAAACCAGCACTTCTCACATAATTTACGTTGGCAAGATCACCGAGTCTGCATTAAAGCAGCTATATCAAGTGACAAATTTGAATATGGCATAACTCCAAATGGGCACGAAATTTCAATTCAGAAATTTAATTCATCAACCTGGAAATTAATTTTAGATAGAATCAAAATATTAGATTGAATTAGAATTTTAGATAGAATTCTATCTAAATTAATTTCCAGGTTGATGAATTAAATTTCTAAATTGATATAAGTATATTACTTGTATTTCTATTATTTTAACGAGAATGTAGATATAATCTAATAAATGAAATAATCTAAAGACAGTTTCAAACCAAAATTTGTTACTCATAAAGAAATTAGAAGTTATTATATTTACGTATCCATGATAACCATGTTTAACATATTCAAATAACGAGAATAACCTTTGATGAATAATTTTCATTTCAACCTTTTTATTAAAAGAAAAATAAAGTCATTCTTCCATATGAAAATAATGTCTTAAGCATATCTTATATATATTTGCTAAAAATCTGTCGAAATCCGTGTGCATGTATTAAGAGAAAATTTAAAAAGGAGAGTAAAATAAAAGAAAAGAACTCTGAGCTAAATATGATGAACTTTCTCCCATTGAAAAAATTCGTTCCATCTCCGATATTTGACACTTTATTTTAGCAAACAAAACCAGAGTCGTTTTTGTCTGAGCCTGATTGTAGATAGAATTGATCTTCCTGAAAATTTCATCGTTTCTTACATAATTAAAATAAAAGGTAATAATTGGTGGATCTGGTTTTTACGAAATTTTATTGACAATACAAATGTTAATGGATGCTCATTCTATAATTTATGAATTGATCACACCATCCATTTACCAAATTATTATTATTATAATTACATTTTTTTCTTTTTTTTTTCTTTTTTTCTTTTTTTTTTTTTTTTCAATGAGAACTATAAAAACAAAAATAAACTATAAATTGCTATAAAAAAAATTACAAATTTCTGGAAATCTGCTATCTATGCTAAATATAATAAATAAATAATAATAATAATTAAAAAATAAGAAAAGGTACCTAATTTTTCTAATTACTTTCTCTTACCCATAAGGTAGAGAAAGTATTGTTTTAGGGTCAAATTTTCGAACGCGAGATTTTGTTATATTTCCACGTTTTGAGGTCCCCTGAATACGAAAATAATGTTTTTAGCAAATGGTCTGTGTGTATGTCTGTGTGTGTGTCTGTGTGTGTGTGAGTCTGTGTGTCTATGTGTCTGTGTGTGTGTGTCTGTGTGTGTGTCTGTCTGTTATCAGCATATCTCAAAAACAAATTATGGCAGAAAGTTCAAACTTGGTATTCTAAATGTGTATCATATAGGGATGCTACAGTAAGCTTTTTTTTTAAATCAAGCAAATGTTTCGTGTACAGGGACAATCAAGAGAATTCTTATACTGTTTAACACAGGTTTACATAACAGTACTTGTTATCTTACCTTTTAATCTGCAACCTGTATTTATAGTATTAAATTTCAGGGTAAGAGAAAGTCGTGTGAGTGACACACCAGATTATTTTTTATTCATAAAAATCTCAATACAAACACAATCATTCAATCGTGAATGTAAAATTTACTCATTTGTGCCTGTGTTGCAGTTAGTAATATCTCGTATTTACATAAAAATAAATCCATACTTTTTGAAATTGTTCTTGCTTTCTTTTATAACTCCTACTTAATTTTTTTTTCTAGTTTTAACAGTGCTGTATATGTTTGGTAGATATTGGGTTAAAAATGCTTTAATATCTATTTATAATTGCTGAAGAAGAACTTTTATGTAGATTTTATTTCTAGTATACATTTTACTTTATTGTGTTTTGGGAACATTTAATATAATCCTGTTTTCGCATTTTAAATACGCCGGTCAGATAAATTCGTGTTACAAATAAATTTTAAATCAAAATGCAAATTAATGTCTGCTCTAGATACTATAACATTACATTTTATTAAATAAATTTCTAATTATAAAACGAGGGTGCTTGTACAGTAATTAAAGCCGATAATTAATAGATACACGATAATTAGATACCTTGGTGGAATACCCATCATATAATAATAAGACGTAAACAGAAAAAATAATACACTTATTTATCCTTTTATAATTTGAGTTTCTAAAAAATTTATAGCAGCTATTTCTTATTTTATTGCTTGGGCAGAAGTTTCATTTCTTCTTTCGAGTAAACACGTATTTCAATTTCTTAGCGCTAAGTCCACTATTATTATTATTATTTTATATATATATATATATATATATATATATATATATATATATATATATATATATATATATATATATAACATATTACATAGCAATTCGTTTTCTGTATCTTAGCACAATAAAATCCACCTTTTTTTTTTTTTTTTTTCCTTTTTGAAATAAAATCGTTTTGGTTTGAAGTTTGATTTTATAGTTTTAATTTGACTTAACCTCAGCAGATAAAGGAATAAAAATTTAAAGTTATCGTTATTTATCGCATTAACAAAATATTGTTCCAAATAAATTCGAAAAAGGAAATTATTGTTTTATCAAAAGAATTTATTTTGCTGAGTGTATTTTCTGGAAAATATATATTGAAGTTGAAAATATTAATATAAGCCAATTTATTTATTGAAAACATATAAAAAAAACTTTTGTGTTGGCTTTTTTGTTGCTTATGGACTTTGTGATAGCTTTTTGTGCTGTTTTGTGAAAAAGATTTCCTTTGTTAATATTCTGAAGTAAGGATATTAGATCATGAAAACAATAATTTAGGGGGGGAGGGGGAAATAATAAAGCTCTTTTTAATTTTATTTTACATTTCTCTCATATTATGCAATTAAAAAGATATGTAAAACAAGATATAAAAGCATTCTACCTAATAATGCAATTTAAATAATAAATAAATAAATAAAACACCCCTTTTATCCAAAACATATTAAAAATTTAGGTTCATTGGAAGCGTCTCAAAAAGTAATTGCAAGGTTCGTAACAGGCAGAGAGATTTCCCCTCCGTAAAAAGTTCGTCATTTGATAGGACTTCGAAATTATTTTGTATTATTGAATATGGACTCATATACAAAATTTGAGAAAAATCCTTCGGCTGTAGTTGATGTTTTTGAAATTGAGTTTAGTTACTAGGGCTACTAACGATCCACTAGTTCCATTATTATTTGAGAATGTATTTGTATGGGAATGTGCGAATTCCAGCCCAGTAAGAAATGGGTTAAAATTCGAAAATTAATTTTGAACTGGAGTAGGTAGTCCAGGAACCCCTGCATCCTTGAACATGTAATGCCATCGGAATTATGCATGTATTCAGTATTTCAGTTCATTTGTATGACAACAGACAAGTTAAAATTCGAAAAAAAAAAAAAAAAAAAAAAAAAAAAATATATATATATATATATATATATATAAATAAAACTGGAGTTGGAGCATAGGACTACCCTACTACCACATGTGCGTTCACACCGATGCATACTACGATACTGAGTACATAATGTCATCGCAGTGTTACATGAATGCAAAATTTCAGCAAAATCGGGTTGTAGAAAATAAGTTGAAATTCGGTTCCAAGATTTGAGGCTATCTGGAAATAAGCGGATCTAAATAAAAACGTGCAAACCAACTTTATTTTCAACGTATTATTTTGGTTGGGGTCTACTGATTAATTAACATTAAAAAACATATTTTTATGCTGTAACTTGTATAATAATTTTTCAGAAATTGGAACGTAGAAAATTGTTATATATATATATATATATATATATATATTAAATGTTTTACGTAAACAAATTGTGAATAATTTAATAGTTATTGATTATTCAAATTTAAAAACTTCTTCACACACCATAAAATTAACGGAAACACTACTGGTTTCGAAAGGAAATGACCTTTCTTCCTCAGGTGCAAACACGTGCTACTGCCTTGGAGGCAAAAACAAGACTGAAAGCAGGCAAAACCCAGAGGTGGAGGAGCAACGCAGCCAACCAATAGGAAGCAGGTAGCAAAACCAAACAGAAGGGGAACATAACAAATCCGCAAACAAGTGAACAAACACAAAAAATGGAGGGAAGGGGTTTTAAATTATATATTTTGATTTTATGTTTATGTAAATACGTAACATAAATTACTTACTTAATACTTTATACATAATATTTAAAACATTATTTAATACATAAATTCTTAATAAATAAAATTATTAAATAAAAAATAACTAAATTAATGTTAAGTATTTACATAAAAATGAAATCAAAATATATAATTTAAAACCCCTTCCCACAGTTTATTTATTTATTTTGTGTTTCTTCGCTTATTTCCTTTTTTATGTCCCCCTCTGTTTGATTTTGCTGTTTGCTTCCTTTTGGTTGACTGTGTTGCTCCTCTATATTTGGGTTTTGCCCTGCTTTCAGTCTTGTTTTTGCCTCCACGGTAGTACTTGTTTGCACCTGAAGAAGAAAGTCAACTTCCTTTAGAAACCGGTAGTGTTTTCATTAGTTTTATGGTGTGAGAAGAGGTTTTTAAGTCTGAATATTGATTGTATACCAGTTCTTTTATTTAGTATTCTACTTACTGATTAGATACTTGATACTAAACAGTAGGTACTAATACGATATACTAGATTTATTATTACTATATTTACTTCTTCTATATTATAGAAGTGTCGAATTTTCGTAATTTTGTTCTTTATTTATTCATTTTAATTTACTTTTTTAAAAATTCAGTATATGTGTGTAATTTTAAAATAAAGAAACCAGTTTACAATATAAAAATATCAATTATTGTAATATTGTTCTGAAGAATAAGTTTATAAAAATACACTAATTGTACAACGATAGACTAATAATAAACAAACAAAAAATAATTAATGTTTCTGAATGAAAACATATAATACAATATGTATAAACGTATATGTACGGTTTGTAAAAATTACTAAAACCGCTCGCATTTAGTAGATTTTTTTTTTTTTTTTTTTTTGTTATCCCGTCTATTGTGAAAGACAAAAAAATTCTCTTAAAACTCTGTTAAATCTTTCCTCTTAGTTTCCTTGTTAGTTTTACTTTTCTCAAATGCTTGGTATTTCTACGATAGAAAAAAAAAAAATCCTTTGAAATTCGGTTTTCAAAATGATTTCTTAGAGTCAGTAATAATTTTTATATTTGTTTACTTTTTTTCCCCACAAATTTTGATTTTTTTTCTCAAGATAACAATAATAATAATAATAACGAATTAAATATAATTATGTTTCATATACTGAAACATAAAGAATACTTGCCTTGTATTTTATTCTATACGTCACCAGTTTCATATTTCTATTTAAAAAATAATGCATAAGCATGATAATATATTGTTAAACAGATTATTAGGGATTTCTTTATTTTCACGTTTATTTTATATTAAAAAAAAAAAAAAAAAACTGCATGAAATGCTCTTGAACTTTATACGGGCAAAGAACATTTAAAATCTCGTATTTTCCACTATCGAGTTAGTCACGAGTGCAAATAGGAGACCAACCACAAATTGAAGAATATCACAATAATTTTGGTTTACCCTGTATCATAAAAATCTATAGGTTTTAGTGATCTTATATCTCTTTACTACGTTTAATAATTCATATATATATGAAAAGGATAAAAATAAATAGACGTAAATTATTAAAAAACCCAAATTAAATGTGTAAAAATTGCTAGTCGAAATTATAATCGCTAATAATTCGTAATTGTCCCTTTAAAAATTTTGTCCTAGCAGAAGACTTTATAATTCAGAAATCAGAAAAGGAACGAAATTAGAAATTTGCTGATGTTAACGCAATTTGTAACTTTCGCTGCATCGAGCTGCATACACTGAGAAAAATAAAATATACCGCTTTAATCTAAAACAAATAGGTGGTCCTTTTCGAAATCCCTAAACTAGAAATATATATTTCCGAGCTATGAGTATAATGCACGCCAATACACCGAAGGAAAATTCTATAACTGACATCTAGAATCTAAATTGTGGCTCTAGAAAAAATAGTTCCATGTCCTCCTTATAAATTTCTTATAAAAGAATTTCTAGTCTCCTTCGAAAGCGAATTCTAGAGACCTCTATTAGAATTCTTAAGCGTTTTCCTATATTATCGAGGACAAACTTATTTGAAAATATCTCCAAATAAATGTGAATACAAGAGGCGAGTTTCGGCAGTTGTAATCTTGGTTTATGACCCAATTCTAGAAAATCAAGCGAGAATTTCTCGTAATAGAAAATGTTCAGAATATTCAGAATGTAGTTTCACCATCTAGAATTGTGTAGATTAGAAATTCTTGACCATTTTGTCTATTCAGTTTATTGACGTGCCTTCTGCGCATATCTCGGAAATCTATATTTCTAGTTTATGGATTTAGAAAAATGACCATTTATTCTTTCTAGATGAAGGTGGTATATTTTTTTTCTCAGTGTATTAATTTATCCCAGAAATTATTTTAGCGCCCGGACGATCTAAAGAACCAATCAGGAGCTCAGAAAATTCAATATATAGGCCCAAACATTAAACAAAAGGACACTTTTTGTCACAGTTTTGACTTGTTAAACAATTCAACGCTGCAGCCCTCCTCCGAAATTACAAAGGAGTGATAGTTTGTCGACAGAGTACGTCGGAAGCGTAAAATCCCGTACGGCGATCAGCGAAGTTTCCTGAGATAGGCCTTGCTTTGCCATGACATCGCATTGCCTTGCCATGTCGCCACAACTTTGCCATATAGAAGAAATAAAGTTGCTTCGGTAAATAATTCCCAGTGTTTATTGTGTGCCACGATGGACATCTCGCCATCTTACACCCCCGCCTTCACATACACCCTTGTGCAAATTAATTGAAACAAACTACTTTTTTCGTGAATTTTAAATCCATTCCTATTATTCTTTTATAATCATACTAAAATGTGTTAAAATAAGGGTGGGATGAATAAATCCTTCCCCTAGCAACAATTTCCACCAAACAGAGTGGGTCATCGTGCGCATGCCCAGAAACTTCTGTAGATAAAAGCCCCAGCTATGATCACATCAGTTGAGAGTCCACAGTCGTTAGAGATGGATGTGACGCCGCGAAAGCTTGCGAACATTGTTACTCTCTCTAAACATACTCCAAAGACTTATAAAGAGATTTCGAAGATAATTGGCATTAGTATTGCAACTGTGAGCCGTATCATAAAACAAAATAAAGAAACGTGATCCATATCTCCAAAGCGGAGAGTAAAATTTGGCCAAAAAAAGAAAACAACGCCAAGAGGTGACCCTTTTCTACTTATACAAAGTAAAAAATACCCTCAAAAGACTATTGTTGCACTTAATAGAGATTTAAACGAGCATGGAATAAATATTAGCTCATCTACTGTTTGGAGGCGACTTCTTGCAGCCGGTCGGCCAGCCTATCAGTGTATGAAGAAACAGCTTCTGACCTATCCAATGAAGAAAAAGTCGTACTTGTGGGCATTAAATATAAGAATTCGACATTCGAAAATCGGAGGAAAGTATTTAGCGACGAAAGCCATTTTTTTTGTCTAAGGCAGCGAACTCAACACGTGCAGAGATCGCCCGGTGAAAGAATTTGGGATTGCCTCATTAAGCAATTTGATAATCACCCTCAAAAGAAAAAGTTTTGAGGTTGTTTCGGTCACAATGGGATTAGTTATTTGTAGTTTGCTGAAGGTATTATTCGTTGTGAGAAATACATTACTATTTTGGATAAAAAACTTGTTCCAGAAATGAAGAAGTTGTACCCTAATGGAACGGGAATTTTTCAGCAGGATTTCGGCCCGTGCCATACGTCCAAAATGGTCAAGAAATTCATGTCTGAGAACCAAATTGAGACACTGGAATGGACTGGGAACTCTCCTAATATCAACCCAATGGAGAATTTCTGGGCTATGAGCAAGAATCGCCTATTAAATATAGACTGTACAATTATAGAAAAGCTAATCACAGAGCTAATTCATGAGTGGTGCAAGGACACAAATATTATAAACGATTGTAAAAAGCTGGTAGAATCAATGCCAAATCATGTCCAAATGTTAATAAAGAGTCTTGGGGATCATATTATGTACCAAAAACTTTTGATTTTGTATAAATTTAAATAAAGTAGCATTTCTCTTCGTTTTATCAATTTTTTTGAGTTTGTTTCAATTAATTTGCACAAGGGTGTATATATAGTCGGTAACAAAAGTCTCCGATCAATAGCAAAAATTCCTATGTGAAAAAAGTACACTTAATACAGTTTTGTTAAATAAATACTTGTCGAATCATGTTTTTAGACTAAGAGCAGGATTCGACAAGGATTTATTTAACAAAACTGTATTAAGTGTACTCTTTTTATATAGGAATGTTTGCTAGTGTTCGGAGACTTTTGTTACTGACTGTACATATTTCAAAAATTTTTCGATTTTTTTTTTTTTTTACATAACAAAAACTGATTTCAACAAAATTTTACAAATTTTTGAGAAAACTTGACAAAATGTTAGCGAATCACTATACCGATACAAAACGCGAGCATTATTTTTTGATGAGATATGAGTATTTATAGTAAATATTTTTTTCATTGCGCATGCGAAAGGTAGAATTTTTTTTTTATTACATAGGTTGAAAGCTACATAGTTTGGACAACTTATGTAAATAAATCATTTTAATAGAGTAAAAATTAAGGATATTATCGACAAAAGAACAAGCTGGATTTTAGGTACTTTCCAGGGTTTAAATTTTATAAGAGGTTTTTCACATGTCATATATTTAATTTACTGAACCAATTTTTAAAACCTCGTTTTAAAACTTTTTGGGGAAAAATTTCTTATAACCTTGTAACTCAAATGTAATTTGACTTATTTACTGAGATTTGCTAGTTCAAAAATGGTTTTTCACAACTAAGGAATTTGGCAAAATAAAAAATTTCAACTCTGAAAAGTATCTAAAATCTTGCTCATTCTGTTGCCGAATATTTGCTTAATTTTTACTCTATTCAAATGAGCTTTTGACATAAGTTGCACAATATATAAGGATTTCAACGTATGTTATAAAAAAGAAAACCAACCTTTTGTGAATGCACAATAAAAGAATATTTACTACAAATACCCTATTACCTAAATTTCTAGCGTGAATATTATGTTTGAGAATAATGAATCTCTAATGTTTTGTCAAGTATTCTGAATGTTTTGTAAAATTTTGTTGAAATGCATTCTTGTTATAACCAAAAATCTTGTTATAACAAAAAAAAAAAAAAAAAAAAAAAAAGATAATTTCTGAAAAAAAAAGGTAAAAAAATAAATTAAATAAATAAAAATAAATAAATGTATATATAATATATTTAAATAAAGATAAATGATGAATAACTCCAAACATCAGCAAATGGTCTTCCGAAAAGGCTTTGAACCATATGCATCAAACTGGACACCATATATGGATCACCAATCGTAAAAGCAGAAGCTGCGGCGCTGACACTAAAAATTCAAATTACTTGTATAATGAAAAATGAAACTTAAAGGATACAATTTTTTATAATATAATAAAGCTTGAAAATTATATACTTGTTTATCAAAATTGAATTTTAAATTACATAATCTTTTAATTCTTAAAATATGGTTGATGACAATATTTATGTAAATTCTATGGCTCAGAATAGAATACCAATGCGGCATACAGTTAGTAGCGAAGTTAAAATTTTTTCTTTTGTCAAATAAATCAGTATATAAATTATTATTTTTAAAACAAATGAAATATCCAAAAAATCAGCTTCAAAATTATTATTTTTGGATTTATTTAATTTTAAACTATCTGGATAAATTAACTTTAAAAAATTATCAAAATCAATATAAAAAATAATTAAATCATCGATGTATCGATAAGAATGTAAACAGATATTATGAGTTACAGTGAACTGATATTCAAGAAAAATTAGAAAAGATTAGCCGCACTGGAAGAGTAATTAGTTGCCATACCACCATGAGATTGTTTGAAAATTTCATCATGAAAAAAGATGTAATTATTATTTAAACAAAAATGACACAGACTGAGAAAAAAATCTCGAGGGATATTCAATTCATCTTCAATTTAAAAAATGTCAAAAATATTTTTAATGATATTATAGAGGTCATTTATAGGAATATTACTGAACAAGTTTTAAAAATCATAAGTTTGAATAGATGAAGGTTTAAAAGTAATTCTATTAATTAAATCAAAACTATTATCAATAGACCAAAAATAACTAGAGTTCTTATATTTAAATTTTAAAAAATCATAAATTCTCTTCAAAAAAATTGCAATTTAATATTAAAATTTTTACCAATACTATTAGTTGGTATGAAAAAATGAATCGAAATTTAACAGGATTTTTATGAAACTTAGGTGTCAAAAATAAAAATTGAATATTACTTTCATTAAAGACCTTAATATCATATGAAAAAAGCGATTTAAATTGTTTAGAATAAGCTGTAAAACATTTTTTAACAATCGTAGATTTCAAATTTAATTTTGTGTAGTAAAAATCATTATTAAGTTCATCTAAAGTTCTTTCAAAATGAAATTTCTTTCAAATGATACCATAATTACTAGCAGCTTTATCAACAGGAACCAAGATAAAATATTAAAAAAAAAAAAAATTCTAAGTATTCATCCTTATAGAATTTCTGATAACTATAACTAACACAATTTAAACTTTCGCTTAAAAAATTGTCAAAATAAACAATAAGATTATATTTCTATTCATGAAAAGCTTCTGTGGGTGTATTGTATTTATAACAAATTTTATAAATAAAATTATTAATATCTTTCAAAAAGACTTCCTTGACATTTTATTTTTTAAGTTTTTTATTTAATCTAAATTTAGTACCCAGATTCATCAAAAACCTTATATTATAATTTTTTATTATACTAAGATCACCAGTTATGATATGTTTATAATTATCATCAATATAAGAGTTAAAATCATCACTATTACATATACAAATATTCGTACTGGAAGGATCAACTGATAAAGCAAATTCTCTTTAATTAAAAATCTTTTTACTGAATGGTTTATTATATTTAAAATCAGTTATAATATTTATATTTTTTACTGGAAAAGGAAATTATTTTTAAAAATAGCTTTATTCAATTTCAAGTGATCAAATGATTTTTGCAAGAAAGAAACAGTAAAATATTCATTTAAAGTATTATTTTTACCAACTGTTATAGAAGTGTGAAACTTATTAAATCTGTAACTAAATCCTTAAACTGATTATTAACAAAATTATACTTAGAAAGCAAAGCAAAAATCTTTTTAATTGTCTTGATTTTCAACGAAAAAATTGAAGTCTTTAATTTATTAACATTTAAAGAGTTTGTAAAAATATTTTCTTGTTCATTTAGCCAAAATAAAGGTATAATGTCATTTAATTTTTTACTATTAATATGAGAAACCCTTTTGCTTCTTTTAATTGAAACTAAATTATTAACTTCTAAAAATAAATTATATACACTAGAAATATTATTTACATTTAGATTATTGAGTTCTGTATTTAAGCCATAAGGATATAAAGTTTTAAATTTCAAAATGTAATCATGCTCTTTAAAAAGTTTTTCATTTTCATCAGTAATATGGCCTAAAATTTCAATTTCAATATCTTCAAATGAATGTGATTTAAAATGTAAAAGTTCAAAAGAGGGGAATTTAGATTTATTAATTTGTAACCTGTGGTTATTAATTTTAAAATGTAATTCATTTTAAGTTTGACCAATATAACTCTGTAAACAATGTAGACATCTAATTCTGTAAATAATATTACTAAATTTAGAAAAAAAAAATAAAAACAGGTGGCAGCACCTCACCATGAGCTTTAGCAACAAGACAAGTCTTACATTTCTTACTTTTTCACATAAAATATTTCATATTTGCTAATTTAAATAATTTTTATAATTAAAGTTTTGTAGGCACTTTGACCTAATTGCTTAACAACAAGAAAAAATTAACAAAATACAACATTAACAAAATGTATGATGAACAAAAAATATTCAAAATAAGCGCTAAAGCAGCTATAATAAAATGAAAATTTAAATAAATTCAATATAAATGGCAAGAATAATTTGTATAAAAAAGGCGCTCAAAGCAGCACAAAATTGTATACAAAAACAATAATATATTTAAATAAAGATAAATGATGACATGAAAGTGAAATGTAACAAACAACAAGAAAATTTATTAAACAATGTTAATAAACAAGAACATTAGTTAAACACTATTTAAGCCAGAAAATGAAATTATGCTGTGCTAATCTCTTCAGCAGGTGGGAAAACACAGCTATTAAAATCTATGTAGTACTAGCAGGTTTCAAAAGATATGTAGGCTAGCATACTCCAAATGTGATTCAAACTGAAAAGTAATGAAAAATATGAAAAACTTAAAATTGTAAAACAGCATTTCTATTTCTTGAAAATTAAATATTGAGTTTTGAAAACCAAAAATATTTCTATTTATTAAAATTAAATATTGAAATTTAAAAATCATAGGTTACAGCCAACAAAAAACGAAAAAGCTGTAAAGAATAAAGCCTATATATAGATATTTTTATATGAAAATGCTAATCACACATACCCGTACCCGAACCTGCCAGAAAAAGATGAAGAACTCACCACCTGCAATAAATATATATATATATATACCTGTCTACATATTCAGGCAATTTTCGCAGAAAAATATACAAAAATTCCACATTGTGAAATTATGCGTTGAAGTTACAAGTCGTTCCTAACATTGTATAATACAGGATAATCCAAATTATTTGTGATTTTCTTTAATTTGTAGTCGGTTCACTAATCGCACTCGTAACTAAATCGGTACTGGAAAATGTGAGTTTGTAAATGTTCTTTGCAAATTTAAACTCATTTCGTTTAGAATTTTTTTACAAAATAGAAAATATGTCAAAATAGAAAATATTCCTACTAATTTGGTCAATATTGTACTTTAGAGCCTAAAAGTTATTTAAAGAAAAATAATAATACAAAAAAATTATACAGACACGACATTATTTCATTATTTAAAACATGAAAATCTGACATTGACAGATTTTAATTTAGTGCCAGAGGCCTACTGCTAAACTTGTTAATATCGACAAATTCTTCTTTAGTTAATTCGTGACGATCTAAATTCCATGATAAAGTTTTCATTAAATCAAACCAATGTGTTTCAGCTGCAGATATTGTAACAAATAACGTTGGAAGTCCAAACTGTCTTATAGCCGCAAAACAACGTTTTTTCTCTTTTTCCAAATGAGGGGAGGTGTGCCTCCGGGGGGACTCATGTCAAAGGTGTGCCTTGGGGGGGACTCATGTCAAAGTTGTACCTTGGGGGGGACTCATGTCAAAGTTGGGCCTTGGGGGGGACTCATGTCAAAGTTGGGCCTGGGGGGGGGGCTCATGTCAAAGTTGTGCCTTGGGGGGCTCATGTCAAAGTTGTGCCTTGGGGGGGACTCATGTCAAAGTTGGGCCTTGGGGGGACTCATGTCAAAGTTGTGCCTTGGAGGAGACTCATGTCAAAGTTGGGCCTGGGGTGGGACTCATGTCAAAGTTGTGCCTTGGGGGGACTTCATTCAATAAATCCCCATTCAATAAACCGACTGAAATAGGCCCTTAGCACTATTAAGAGTGTATTATAAAAATTCGACAACGCTGTACCGACTTAAATAGAGGTACCTTGGGGGGGGGACTCATGTCAAAGTTGGGCCTGGGGGGGACTCATGTCAAAGTTGTGCCTTGGGGGGGACTCATGTCAAAGTTGGGCCTTGGGGGGACTCATGTCAAAGTTGTACCTTGGGGGGACTTCATTCAATAAATCCCCATTCAATAAACCGACTGAAATAGGTCCTTAGCACTATTAAGAGTGTGTTATAAAAATTCGACAACGCTGTACCGACTTAAATAGGGGTACCTTGGGGGGACTCATGTCAAAGTTGTGCCTTGGGTGGACTTCATTCAATAAATCCCCATTCAATAAACCGACTGAAATAGGCCCTTAGCACTATTAAGAGTGTATTATAAAAATTCGACAACGCTGTACTGACTGAAATAGGGGTACCTTGGGGGGGACTCATGTCAAAGTTGGGCCTGGGGGGGGACTCATGTCAAAGTTGTGCCTTGGGGGGACTTCATTCAATAAATCCCCATTCAATAAACCGACTGAAATAGGCCCTTAGCACTATTAAGAGTGTATTATAAAAATTCGACAACTGTACCGACTGAAATAGGCCTCTAGCACTAATAACAATTTAGCAAAAAATCTGATTCCTGTTTCTTGTCTACAGCTTAAAAAAATCTGTTTAGTTAGATTAAATAATAGCCTTTATTTTATAAGGAGAAAAAATGAAATAAAGATAAAAGAAAATGAATAATAATATTAATAATAGATCAATAAATAAATAAATAATATTAATAATAAATAAATAAATAAATAAAACTTAAATAAGTAAATTTAAATTAAGATTAAAATCACCAATAAACAAATAAATAAATAAAAGATAAATTAAAATAAAATAAAAAATAAATAAAAATAAAACAGTAAATATAAGTATAATGTTATTAAATAATATATATATATATATGGAGATAAATTATTAAAATATCACATCCCTCCATTTTGTGTTTGTTTCTTATTTTGTTTCTTTTTCATTTTTTTCTTTTTATTGGTTTTCTCTCTGATTGGTTTTGCTTACTACTTCCTATTGGCTGGTTGTGTTGTTCCTCTCCCTTTGAATTTTGCCCGTCTTTCAGTTTTGCTTTCCCCCCTAAGGCAGTAGGACGTATTTTGCACCTGAAGAAGGAAGGCCACATTATTTCGAAACGGGAGTACTTTCATTGGTTTTATGGTGCATGCACTTAAGCTTAGCAATATTTAAGTTGAGGTATTTTAATAAATAAGAAGAAAGAATTAAGGCCTTTATATTAGTCCTGATATATATATATATATATCTTTTAGACTATTTTTTTTTTATAAAATGCAATCATTTGATCTATGCTGAATCAGAAATATCCAAAATACTTTAGATTGAAAAAGTCGGAGGGGGGGGGGGGGGGGAATCGAAAATCCACAAGCATGTGATGAGATAAAGAAATAAAAACCACAATCCTAATTGTGTTTTAAAGTTAAATAAAATAAAATAAAAATAAAGAGAGTGAGAAAGAGAGATAGAGGGAGAGAGACTAATACCAGTAAGAAAATAAAGTAGAAATAGCAAGAAACAGAAACTGAAGATAGGGAATGGTGGACATATAAATTTTAAATAATATAAAAACATAATCATAAAATAAAACTATATATTTGAATAAAACTATAAAGACATAACCATTTCTATACATTAAATAATGATTACTTCTATATTTCTTCTATAACCACCGAAAAAAAAAACAATACTTATAAATCCTCTATATTAAACTTCATCATATTAAAGCGATTACATTTATTTATGTGAAATGTTTAGCAATAAAAAAAAAAAAAAAAAAAAAGTCATTTAACTAAAATAAATAAATAAGTAAATAAACATATAATAAAGTTCAGTTCAATTAGAAACGTGGTCCTTTTGAAAATAGAAATAATTTATTTATTTTTTAAAAAAGGGGCAAAAAAGAATATTTGTGATATATATCTTCATTTACAACAAAACTGTAATCATGTATTTTGTAATGCTTGTCTAGTGAAACGTAATAATCTTATATATATATAAATGTGAATGTCCGTGAATTTATTTGACTGAGTTTCACGCCAAAACTGCTCGACGGATTTCGATGAAATTTGTAATGGAGATAGCTTATACCCTAACTTAAAAAGTTGGCTACCTTTTATTCCGAAAAAAAATTTGTTTTTGCGATTTTTATGCATAAAATAGCAATTTTGTAAGCTAATAATAGCAAAAAATTAGCCATTTATATTTATCCATAATTTAATTGTTGCCAAAAAAAAAAAAAAAAAGAATTTATTTATTTTTTTCAACAGGAAAATAAATACATTTATTTAAACGTGAACGATAAAAAATTATAAAAAAAAAAAAAAATTATGCATCTCACAAAAATTGACGTCATTTTTAATTAAAAATTTCTTTTACACATTGATAAAGTGCTAATACGCAAGCGAAGTGATGACGTCACTGGCCGTTCGTGGATGCAAGAAAAATATTTCCTATGTTAAACGTCCATTGGATTTTTTGTAAAAAATTATTAAAAATCGCGGAAAATTATTTCCCGATTTTAATCCCCATATTTAGGTATAGGTATGTATTAATTATCATGTCCATGCGTTAGATTAAGTTATTTTTGTTGTAAAATTGACAAAATTTGAATTTTTAATTTCAAAAATCTAGGGGAAAAAAATGGCAAATTTCCATATTCGATTGAAAACACAAGCATTTCATTTCAAAATATGATATTTACACAATAAATATCCAACTAATATACTAATTAAAAGGAAAATGATAAATATTTTATCATAATTTGAAGTCAAATTTGTTTTCAAATGTCTAAATAAAGTATCTGATATAAGATACTAATATGTTGCAGCGGAATAGATTTGATATGGGTCATCCTTAGCAGAAAAAAAAAAAATATCGCCAAATTATTTGGCGAACATAATTTAATTCCTTTCAAAAATCATGGTTATTTTAACAATTATATTAAGAGAGTAATGAATAATATGAAACAATATTTCGTACAATGCATATTACGAAAATATACATCTAGCATGCATATTTTCGCATTACGTTTTTGATCACCAAATACAATAAGCGCCAAGAACGACAGAGTTCTGAAATTCAAAATTAAAATTTTGTCAATTTGACAGCAAAATAACTCAATCTAACACATGCACATGATAACTAATCTATACTAATATTATAAATGCGAAAGTTTTGATGGATGTTTGTTACTCAATCACGCCACAACGGCTAAACGGATCTGGATGAAATTTTGTACAGAGATAGTGGAATAAGACATAGGCTACTATTTATACCGAAAAAAATGTAAATTTTTATGTAATATATAATATAGATATTTCTTCTATAATAAAACTTTAAAATAATTTATTTTAATTTTTAATTGTTGCCAAACAATATTTCACGCGAATAATAAAAAAAAAAAATAATAATAAATATTAAATTTGCTTAGGCACATGGCAACATAACGTTATTATCAAAATTAAATAATAAAAAAATGAAAGCTAATTCAGATCTGTATTAAAGAGCTTTATTAGTTGATAATCCTGGTTATATTTTTAATTTTAATTCTGAAGTAGATAGGACATTTTACGCCAAGGACTCTATTTTTGTGACAGCAACCTTAAGCCAAGTAGTCCATAAAAATATAAACAAATCTGTACATATAAAAGAGTAAACTCACTGATTCACTGACTCAACACTGCCATGACGATTCTGTGGGAAAGAGGGTCACAAATTTTAGTGACCAGGTTGGTTTTCGGAGCCTGACCCCCAACTAAGACGGAACTTTGCAAAATACCCCCCTCCCTGTCCCCACTGGGGGGCAGAAGGCTTAACTCGGCTCCAAATTACTTAACGGTGAAGAAATTGCAGATGGAAAGACCAGACTTGAGTACAAAAAAATTATTTTCTGCGATTTTGGAATTTTGGATTTTTAAGGGGGGAGGGAAGGGAAAAGGTTTTAGAAGAAGGGTACTCAACACACGAGGAAATCGAACTGAACACACACTACAAAGGGATTTTATGAAATTCCACCCTACCGCCCTTTGGAGAATGGGGGGCAAAAACATGTATTCATACGTAACGCTGCACTAAATTACCTAAGGTTGGAAATTTTTTATGTAAGGGACGATTATATGTATCTAACTCATAGTATGAAGAGATTTTGCGAAATTCCCTCCTCCTTCCCTCCTTTAAGAACGGGAGGAGAGCTTAAAAAAAAAAAAAATTTAAAGCATAGCTCAGCTTTAAATAATTTCAGGATCTCAATTTTTTTATGCGTCGGTTAGGTATGTGTATGCAACATGCAATATAAAGTAATTTTGAAAATTTACCCCCCCCCCTTCCTCTTGGGGCGGGCGGGGCAAAAACCACATTTTGAAGCTTAAATCCGTCCCAATTACCTAAGAATGGCGAATTTTGGTGTGTGGGTGTTAATTAAGTGTGCGAAATAAGCACTTTGATGAGATTTTGTAAAACTTTCAACTGTAACCGCGAGGGAGGGGGAGTAAAAAGCAGGTGAGGGACTGCCGAAGGCATTGGGGCTCCAGACTCGACTGTGACGAGCGGGAATTCCGCGACAGAAAGTAGCAGGAACTTAAAATTAGATTTTGACGGATTTTAATGATTTTTTTTTTTTTTAAGATATTTTATTATTATTAATGATATGCTGTTTTGGGGATTCATTTCAATATAATGACCAGCGAAGCGGGCAAAGCCTGCTAGTTATCTAATAAAGTCACTAAGAATAAGAACCGATATTACGAAGTATTATAAAATTTTTATTTTTATAATATCATTAACATACAAAATTAAGCCTATTATTTTAATTGTGGGCATTTTATTGTAAAATAATAAATGTTATACAGTAAACTAAATAAAATAAAAGCATCCTATGTCTAATTCAATAATATTGCCATTGTTCTTTCTGTTTTACTGTTCAATATATTAAATAAATTAAGAAATATTTCTCTCTCTTTTTATCTATCTATCTATATTTATAAATTTATCTTTTTAATACGTCTATAAAAATATTTTGTTATATAATTGGAAACAAATTCTTCTTTATACACATGGTTATCAATTACATCAGCTAGGAAAGTTATCGTCAATAATTTCTCCACAACATGATTATTTATAAAAGTTCTGCATTACTTTTGGATACGCTATCTTTCATCACGTTATGTATATCGATTTTCGATACTTTAAATGATTGTAATCTTCTGAGGCCTAATAAGCTGGCAATGTATGCCAGAAAATTTGCTTCTTCGTTAATGGACTCTTGTTACCAAGTGCTCAGTGTTTATCTTTTAATACGTCGACAGGTATTATGCTTCACTGCAATCAACGCGTACTTGATATCACACTAAAGAATAACATCTATGATAATCAAATACTTTCACGATGAAGACAAATAAAGGACTTCTCATAGAAAATTGTAACTTGCGGTTTTGTATATATTTATGACAAGATCTGAAATATTAAGAATTAATTTTAACGATTTGGTTTAAATGAAAAATTGTAGAGAATATTTTTTGAAGAAATAATATGTTTTTTTTCGATATTGGTTAAAAAAGATGAAGAATGAAATTATACCGCTTGAGTCATATAAAGGGATTAGGAAATTCAAGATACATCAAACCTTAAAATTCATATCATTGTCTAACTTGAATAGGTTTTAATATAAAGCCAAATTTAACCAATATAAATTTATGTTCGTGTTACAACCTATGAACGAAGCGATGCAAAAGTAAAAATAAAGAAGACACACATTATATATATATATATATATAAAGTTAAATGTTAATCACAAAATATAAAATTTTTATAGCACCTAATTTTAATCTTATAATTAATAATCTGTTGGGACAACTACAATTCTTTCTCTTACCCTACGGGACCACCTCTAGGGGTGTGTCCCAGACCGTCGCCAATTGCCCATCTGCGCAGCACTAGTGCGACGTAAAACCCAACCATCCATCCATCCTCTTACCCTACGTTAACATAGAAAAATCAGGCCTCGCAGCGTTTCTAAAATTTTACTCTCATTTTATTATACTGTCACAACTGCACTAAATATCTTTTTACGCAATTTTTACTTATGTTTTAACATTAAAACATCAAAGAACATTTTTTTTATTGAGGACAATGGATTTGAGTATAATAAAATTTGAGTAAAATTTTAGGAACCCTGCGAGGCCACAAATATTGTAACAGTTGAAAAGCATTATACAGTATTTGAACATTTCCAATATACATTTAAAATAATTTAAAATTGTTTTATAAACAGTTTTGCAACTTTTCGAAAAGCAAGTTTTTTCCAAAACTCATTTTTGCAGATCTGATGATCTGTGTGATCTACAGTTTTGCCTATATAACGTATATTCTCCTGATGATGTACGA